>CM053515.1:63377194-63721947 GCA_028627145.1 Eidolon dupreanum
CATTCTACTTCATGTCTCTAGATACCACTTATCAATGGAATCAGATATTTGTCCTTCTGTATCTGGATTATTTCACTTAGCATAATGTTCTCAAGGTTCATCTATGTTTGAGCATGTATCAGAATTTCATTCTTTAAGGTACAAGTAGGGTTTTAAGACCAACATTTAAGGCCACCTTTGGTGCCCAGACAATCAAGCTTGGCCTGGAGGGACGGTGTGTGGCTGTCCCTCCACCTTCTCCCTTCCGAGGAATAAGCCTGGCCCAGATTCCCAGGAGTGCAGCAGACCAGAGAATCCAGTCCACTCAAAGCACAGCCCTGGTCGGGAGGCCCCGTGGTGCCTTTAACAGGGAACACAAAGAACCTGGAAAGGACAGAATATGCCGTGTGCAGATTAAAATCTCATTATGTTCATCTTTTCAGTAAATGCAGGCCAGTATTTCAATCTGAAAGAAGTTCACACAACTCAGTGGTTGAGAAAGTGGTTCCCTGACCAACACCATCACCATCAACTGAGAACTTGTTAAAAGCCAAGATTCTCCTGCCCAACCCCAGACACAAAGAATCTACAACTCTGAGGGTGGGGCCCAACAATTTGGTTTTTAAGAACCTTTCAAGTGATTCTGGATACATTCTCAAATTGAGAACTATTGCTCTGTAGTGATTCCAACTACTGATACCTAAAATGGTTCCCAAACCACCTCCATGGGTACTTCACAAGTGTTGATTCCCATTCATGATCTTACATCAACTATGAGGGACTGGAAAAAAACAAAAACAAAAAAACAAAAACAGAAGGAATTATATTAATGGGGGGGCATAACATTAACACTTTAAAAAATATCTGCACAAACATGACTCAGGAAATGTGTTTGCCAAAGATTATTTAAATAGAGTTCTCAAAACTATTTACAGCAATTGTACATCACTCCTGGTAGGCCTGATCTGTTATTTCCCAATGCCTGTGAAACACCAAATTCAATTCTCCTCCCACATGTGGGTGCTGCTGGCTCAGGCAGTAGAGGAGATCATTCAGCCCTGGAGGAGGCAGACAAAGGGCAGAGTTCCAGTCCCTATTCTGCCCTCCATATTTAATCCCACCTATGAGGGCTAGTTTATTCTGGCATAAAATTGAGATAGTAGTAACTATAGAGCTAGTATTTCTGCAAGCATTAGCAATAACATCCAACCCCCATTACACCCTCCTTCCTCATTAGGAGAACCTTCATGACTTTAGGGACTAGGCTTGGAAAATGAGGAAGTCGGGACTCACCCTAGGAGGAAATAACTGTTCTGAGGCAAATTCCTTCCAACTGCCACTCTTAGTTTCTGAGAGGTTATGGGATCCACTTCTGGTCAATGAGATAAAGACAAACTTGCCAAAAGGCTTAGAGAAAGAATTTCCTCCAGGCTAAAATGACAAGGGTCAGACTGCCAACTTCTCCCTTTCTTCAGGCCTTGGATGTCCTCAGGACACTGTGTCTGGATCTATGACTTCAACAAGATCCTGATTAATACAGACTGTAAATGCCTAGCATGGTATCTGGGAAAAGTTCTCAAATTTTAGTGTACACAAAAATCACCTGGGGAGAGTTTAGAAATACTACAGATTTTGGGATGCTAGACTGTAGAGCTTGAATAAACGTTGGGTGGGGCCCAGAGGCAAGGACCACTGACACCCTGCCTAGCTCCTGAAGACCAGTCCCAAAATAGCCCAGCAGCCTCTCCTGCCTTTAGATGTCACTCAAAATATTGCTTCCACAGGGATAGGCTACCAGAATCATGAGCACACTGTCCAGTTCAACTCTCCAATCTGCCCTCTAATCCTCACCAATCAGCTGAGACCTCCTGAATATTCAGAATGACGCAGATTAACATCAAGTTCATCTTGGACAAGTAGTGTGGACATAGACTCTACTCTTCCCCTATGAAAGAATCCAGCCCCATAGTCAGCTTAATAGCCCTGCCTTTTCTGGCTGACTCCCCACTTTAACCCATTATATATTATTACAGAGTGGCACAGGATACAGAACCAGACTGCCAAATTCAAATCCTGGCTCTCTCACTTGCTAATACGTGACCTTCAGCAAATTCCTCAAACTTTTTGTGCCTAAGTTTCCTCATCTGTATAATGGGGATGATCCAAGTAGTATCCACCTAAAATGGGTGGAATTTTAACAAAATAACTTTACAGGTATTTGGCACAGAGTCAGGCTCATAGAAACACTTGGTGAACATTTGCTATTAGTACCTGCAGTGCAAAGTTTCCAGCACACAGACAGGCAGAGCCCTCACAGACGAAGGCACAGTCTGGCTAAAGTGTGGGTTCAGCTCCGAGCCAAGGCCAGGACCCTCAGTGCCTCATGACCTGATATCAGTGCTGGAATTTTCCCTGACAACGGGCCTTGCCCTAGCATGCCTATCCAGTCTACAGGCTGTGACTTATCCCATCTACCTCCTCTCTTTGCTTCTGCAGCTAAGGACATGTGAAACTGATCAGATCATTTAAATACAGAGCTCTCACCACCATGCAATTCAAAGTGCCTTATGTTTTTTTGGGAACCAGCTTGAAGTTTAGCCAAATGAGTAAATAATCAAATTGAAACGTATGAAAAGAATGAGTGTTTGCCACTTCATCTCATTGGAAACTGAGGCATAACTGCATGTTAGCTCTTTGTATTCAAATAAAGTGTATGATCATATATTAATTTTAAGGTTGGAAAATTTGATAATTATACATTCTTAATCTGTTTCATTTTTCCTCTTCACAATATTAAAATGGGCAGGTGATATCTGTAACTTTATTTTTAAAAAACTGATAATACATGACAAACATATTCAAACAGTACAAAAAGGTATACAGTAGATACCTTACATATCTATAAGAACATCACCCCCAACCCCATGGCAACAATTGTCATAATTTTCCTGTGTATCCTCTCATAAGTATTTAATGCAGTAACAAACATATAAGAATACAGATGGCCTCCATCATTCTTGTGTACAGAAATGGCACCATACCATGCAAACCAATATTTTGCTTTAAAAAGAAATGTATCTTGGATGTCATCCTATATCTATTCCTGTCAATCTGCGTCACTTTTTAAGAGCTGTATAATATTGTACTTCATGGATATTCCATAATTTCATCAGTCCCTTACTGATAGATATTTAGGTCATTTATAACCGTTTGCTGCTACAAACAAAGCTGCAACGCACATATCCTTATACACAGTTCTCTACACAAATGTCCACGTATATCTTTGGAATAAATTCCTAGAATTCGAATCATTGGAACAAAGGTAAACAAACAAAGGCATTTTTATTTTGACAAACATTGCTCAATTTCAGAGCAATTCTTAACATGATGTCTACATAACTGCTAGGTGTCCATGGTTGGGTTTAGATGGCTATCCACAAACTCTTGTAACTATGAAAAATGTTAATGTGTGTTTATTTTTCTTGAGATAGGATTCATGACTTTAATTAGATTCTCAAAGGGGACTGTGACACTAACAAGGATGAGATCCACTTTGTCAACAAGTCCTTATACAGCATCAAAAAATAACAGTAGCAAAAGCTGATGCTAAGCAGGACCCAGAAAATGCCTTCTTGGTGAATAGTGAGAGGGAGGATGCCGGGGGCTTATCATACCACTGGGCTTGTATCTGCAAAGAATTTCTTCCAGGGGAGATGGCTCAATTACACATAGCCAGGCACCTTGCTCTCACTCACCAAGGGGCCCCTCTCCATTGGCTTCTGATAATAACTTACTGTTACCTGTTGGAAGAGGGGAAGGTGAGTGCCTTAAACCAGAGTTTTGAATCCATAGTGATTCACTGGCCATTCAAGGGACTTCCCGCTCTGTGACAAGTCAGGCTGCTCGTGTTGTATTATACTAGGCCTTAAAGGGTTAATGGTGTTGAGGAGGAACATTAAAGGTCATTTTCAGAGTAATTTACAGTTTGGCCTTTAGCTGCAATTTATCTCTACTGCTGATTATGGATAAAACATTCACTATGGTTTTTATGTTTAGCAGTCCGAATCAAGAAGCAATATGACAATTTACTGACCTCAAATGTATTGAACCCTTAAAAAGAATTCTTCAGAGGTGGTGGTTCGGGTTCCATGGTGAAAGCTCTCAGTCCAGTCCAAATAGAGTTGAACACTAACAAGTCACCCCCATAAAACCACAATAGGCCTTAAAGAGAAATCCTAAATCCCTAGGAAAATTATTTTTATTTAAGTTCCATATATGTGAAATGATTACCACAATATGTTCTGCTAACATGCATCATCTCATAGATATAATAAAAAGGAAAAAAAGAAAAAAAAGTTTCTCCTCATGAAGAGAACTCTTAGGATTTACACTCTTAACATCTTTTCTTTGTTAATGTACAATGTAATGTACAACATACTGACTGTAGTTAACACTGCTACAGTGTTAACATCCCCAGTACTTATTTATCTTAGGGAAATTAATCTTAATATAGTAATCCACCTCAGTTTCAATTAAGTTTAAAAACAAAAAAATCTTTTGTAGGAGCTCCATATTGGTCTAGAGCTGTTGAGAACTATAAAACTACGGGATGAATGTAATGTGATGAGTATAATAAAGAGCTTAAGAATGGGGACAATTTCAGCATTTACCACATTATCTAGAGTTTATAGCATAACGATAGGCCTAAATTCCCATAAGTCTTATATGTTTTTGTTAATGTTTTATTTACCAAGCATACACATAAAGTTTATGTTTGTCGAAGCAAGGTAAAGAAACACCTCAATTACAATGATCCAGGAAGTCTATAAAATATGCAGGTTTCTGCATCCCAACCTATCATTCTAGACATGAATTTTTGGTTGTGGGGCAAAAAATTGGCATGTTGTGCAAGCTTCCTGGAGCATGTACCTGAAATTTGGAAACTATGACTTTAGATGTCATCTAAGTTTAGCCTTTTACCCTTCACAGCTCCATCAAAAGGGATCTGCCTAGATACCTCTGGTTAGAGAGCTCTTGCGAACTCCAAACCCACCCAGCCTACATGTTTCAAAAGTCACTTCCTTAATTTCAACCAGAAGCGACCATCCAAAAAACTCCTACCCACCTCTGCCCAGTGCCACAAAAAGTGAGTTGATACCCTCGTCCACAAGCCAAGCCCTTCAATCATTTAGGGCTGTTAACATATGTTCCCACACCCACTTCAATCTACCTTCTGTAGTCGAAACAGCTCCAGTTCTTTCAACCCTCTCTCACATGTCAGCTTGACAAGAAGAAAGTTAAAGAGGAAGAGAAATGTTTGGTCAAGATTTAGGTAATAAGCCAGGAAGCCACAAATCCAAACCTCAAATCGCTGTGAACCAAGCACTGATGCTGCCACAGTGGGGCAGAGAGACTAAATAGTTTACAAGTGGTCTGACCTTGACCAAGGACCACGACTTGGAGCCTTGGGATCCTCACCTGTAAAACAAGATTAATAACCCTACCTCAGGTTGAAATAAAGATTAGGTACGTAACCTAGGATTACTGTTATTCAGTCCCTCCAGGGAGAACACTGGAGCACTTATCAAACTGCCTTCATAAGTAACCCTAATTTCAGCAAAAGCAAACCCTAAAGGGCTAGCTAGATTTGGGCCAAAACACAGCCCAGAGCCCCTACAAAACTTCTTTTAAGTTTCTTGTTTTATATTGACAAGATATATAAAGTTTGAATTCTATTCCAAAATATATCTGTGATTACATAAAAAGTGTTTTATACTCAAATATTTGGGTGAAACTGACACCCCAAAAGGAATCCTCTCCCCCAGTATATTTATTCTGAAGCTTCAGGTACTCCCTGGCATACCACCTACCATCCGTAGTACCTGCCACTCACCTCCATCCCCCTTGGAGGAGAGCAAGCTTAGTCTACAAGCAGATGAGCAAGATGGGGAAAACAAGTAGCTAGACATTAAGCAAAGAAACAGGCCACAAGACACGAATCTAGGTATGGTCAGGGAGGCTGGCGTGGTCAGAACTGACTGTCCAGGTTACACTCTAAATTTCTTCCAGAGAAAAATGATCTCTAACAAATGCAAGAACATCTAGGAAGGAAATGCATAGATACCCTTGATTCAGTAGTTGTGTGTTTGTGCATGCTTGTGTATATGTTGTGTGTGTGTGTGTGTTTGTGTATGTGTCCAAAGCAACAGACATCTGAGCCTAGCTGAATATAAGGGCTCTGGCCCTGGTTAGATAGGGCTCTGAGAAGTAAGCAGGTCTTGGATGGCTAGCCTACGGTTACCCATTTCTCATTCCTGCCCCCTTCCTCTCCTGCTTGCTCTTCTACCTTTCTGTTGTCTGAGAATTCCCTGGCAACTAAAGAGCTAGGGCTTGGCTATCAGTAGAGTTACCTGCAATGTAAGGAGGAGGTGGAGGGTTTTAGAACTGATAGGCAATGGGGAATCATTTGCAAAAGGGGACCCTATTTATTCTCACTGTGAAGCTGTAGAAAGCAGGTGCCCACTATTCATGAAAGGTGTGGGTTACTTTGGATCCACAGGCTCCAAATAAAAGACTTGTATCAACTTAGGGAGCACTGAAAGTTGGGCAAATTGTTAAAAAGCAATAATCTCTTTGGTCCCCAAGTCTCCGGCTGGTCAAAGCCATGACAAAAGAATGAGACTGAGCCACTGGCATAGATCTCATACTAACAGATTCCCATGTGTCAGGTTCCGTGCTGTTGGCATTAGATATTCAAAAAGGAGAAAAAGGGTAAGAAATCAGGAGGAGTACGTTTCTTAAAAGGAACAAGGAAAGAATTATGAAGTAAAACTTGGGTGTTGGACTGAGCCCGCCCCAGGGAATATTAACTCAATCCTTTGTTTTTAACGCCCCAACTCAGCACAGTGCTTGGCACATGAACTCGTTAAATAACAGCTATGGTCTCTAACTGGAATCCTGAGCTGTATAAACTGCTCCGGAGGTCCTTCTGGATAAAGGCGGTGTCTGCCTCCCTCCTGTCCCCGCGGAGCAGCAGCGAGCCCCGGCCCGCGGCCTCCCGCTCCACCCCGCGCTCCCGGGCCACGCCCGCAGGCCGGCGGCGGGAACCCCCTCTCGGGGCGCGGAGCAGGCCGGGCGGTCCGCGCGAGGCCTCCGGGGCTGCCCCGACCCGATCCCCGAAGCCAGGACCGCGCGCCCGGGGCCCCCTTACCGTTCGTGCCGAGACAGAACTGCGCTCGTCCTCGGGGGCCACGGAGGTCACACCCTCGTCCGGGCCGAACAGCGGGTCTTATCCCGGGCGGACCCGCCCCACTTCGGGGTGGAGACTGAGCCCGAGTTCCTGGTCGTCCCTCTGCCCACGAGACCGGAAAAGTCCTGCGGGGCGAGGCTCACCTGGAGCGGGGGCCGGGACCGCGGTGCTCGGCGCCGGTGGGGCTGCGAGTCCGGCTCTCCTGCCCCACAGAGTCAGAACCCCTCTACTTTCTGGGTCTCAGGTGCCCAGGCGCCCCCACGCCCACGGATGTCCCATACCCCGGCCTCTCCCGTCCCGCCCCGTCCCTGTGCCCGCCGCGCCCAGGCCCCCGCGGGAGCCAGAGTCCCGCCACGAGTCAAAGCTTCCTCCCAGGAAAATTGCACTTTTCTCTCAGCGTCAAGGAAAATTGCACTTTTCTCTCAGCGTCAGGGCTCAGACCGAGCTGTGGCCGGCAAAGTGGAAAGTTACATCAGAATGGCACATTGCGTTTTCTTCTTGCACATTAAAACTTACATTCCTGCTTCCCTGACTGGGCATAAGCCTCTTAAAGGCACCAGCTGAGTCTAGGTGGTCTTTGCGCCCAGGCTCAGTACCGTTTCTGGAACATAGTAGGTGCTCAGTGAATGCTTGCAGACTGGATCTGTTGAGTCTACAGGCAAATTCTGATTTTATTTAACCAAGGGTAGGTAGCTTTCGGGAGCGTGTTTGCTATCCAACAAACCGAATCCAGTGGCTATTAGCACCCTGAAAGCTGGAGAGGTAACATTAAATGATTTCATTCAGCTGTAGCTAAAGGAGGTGGTATGACATAATTAAAAGCAAGAATCAGACTGATGTTGATTCTAGACCCGGTTTTGCCCCTTTTCTCCTCTTGAAAACTTGAAAGTTTCTGAGCTCTAGTGTATGAACTAAGGAGAAAGCAAAATTAACAAGACAAACAGAAAAAGAATTAAATACAGATAATTCATTTCCTCAGAGAGATTAGAGAGACTATTGCATCCCTTTAAAAATACTCTTAACACCCCTGACAAGATCATCTTTACTAAGTAGGTACACCCATCTCACAGCTGCCCCTTTAGCCCATAACTTCCCCCATACCAGGTTGGGGAGTCAGTCAGAAGCTAACTTTAATGGGGTACAAAAGGCCAGGAATAAACCTGCGATTCCCTTCCTATTTCAGAGTTTCACAGGGTTTCGGCTGATGCTAAATTTCAGCAGAAACCATATCTTTGTCCTGCTTCCTCTTCTGTGCTATCCTGCTTCTCTGGTAGGTTTCTCCTGCGAATATTCCCTCACTAAATTTACACAAGAATCCCTATCTTAGGCTTCGCTTAGAAGAAACAGATCTAAGACAGTGTGTTTTAAAAATTAATATAATTTTTGAAATGAAAGACTTAAGGGAATCTTTAAATTAAAAATAGCAAAATGAATACATGCATTTGTCTCAGCTCCCTCTGGAAATCCAACTAAAACAACAGAAGTTTTGTTTTTAATTTCATAAGGACAAGGGAACAAGACAGGAAAAATAACAAAACTCTGGAAACCACAAAGCAGATAGACAGGTGGTAGTGAACTTTGCAGACCTGGGAAAACTGACTCTTAAGACAGAAGTAGGGAAAGCTGAGAAGCAACATGATATTGTAGAATTTCTCAAGATACTCAGGAATTTGTTGCACCAGGTACTTCTAAAAGTGGGTATATAGTTAAGATTAAAAACTGGAGGATTTTTTGTAAGTCTGTACAGGAAACAGTCTGAGTCCTCCATCCTCTTCCCACAATGCATGGCCCTTCTCCTGTTTGGGTGGAATTTTGGAAACATTCTCTGGAGGAAATAACGCAGACAGTCTCCAGCATGAAACATTCCAGGTGTGAAGGTGTTCTGGTTATCTATGTCTAACAAACCTTCCCAAAATTTATTGACTTAAAACATTGACTATTTTATTGTCTCGTGATTTTGGGGAGCTGAAGTTGGACAGAGGTTAGCTGGGCAATTGTTCTCTTCCATGTGGCATCAACAAAGGTCACTTGGTGGTATTCAGCTGGCAGATGGGCCAGTCAGGAGGATTCACTCACACATCTGGCACCCTAGCTAGGGTGGTTGGAAGGCTGGCCTTAGCTGGCACTGTCGACCAGTGCACTTCTGCGTGCTCCCTCCACATGGTGGTCTCGGGGCAGTCAGACTTCCTACATGAAGGCTCAGGGCTTCCACAAAGGATACTCCAAGAGATCCAGGATGAAGTTACTGGTCTTATGATTTAGGCTTGGAAGCCTCTGAATGTTATTTCTGTTGCATTCCATAGATCATGTAAATCACTAAGGCCAGTCCAGATTCAAAGGAAGGACAGTTAGGCTCCATCCCTGAAAGGGGTGGGGGTACTAACAAAGAAAATTGCCACCATCTTTAATCTACCACATAAGGCTAGGAGAACTATACTAAAATTGAAGATCTATATGAAACAGTGGGAGTTTGGAATACTATACTCTCCTTTGGGGAGGAATAAGGATCTAAAGAAGCTGTCATTGTTTCTCAGTGAAACTGCAAGAGTCTTTTAGTGAACTCAATGTAGTCAAACCCTACCCACTTACACATGAGTACAAAGCTTCCAGACAGCATTTTAGATCATACTCTTAGGGTTGTAAAGTAAAATATAAGACACTTAGTTAAATTAAAATTTCAAATAAACAACAAATAATTACTTACTAAAGTGTAAAATACTTATGTGAGTATGTCTTAAATATTGCATGGGACATACTTACATAGAAATTGTTTATTGTTTATACAAAATTCAAATTTAACTAAGTGTCCTGTTTTGTTTTATTTCATTTTGTTTTGCTAAATCTGGCACTCTTAAATAAGAACAGACTGCTGAAGTTTATCAGAATTTAAGGGAAGAACGGAAAAAAAGAAACTTGGAAGAGACTATAGAGAAAAAAACTTTGAAAAAATCTATTAGCAATCTCCTTTGAGAATTAAACAGAAAAACAGAATAGAGTCTCCAAAAAATGAATACTTGGAAAATCGAACAGAGCTCTTTTAAATTAAAAATGATAGCAAAAATGAAAAACTCAGTAGAGTGGTAGGAAGATAAAGTTGAGGAAAAATTCTAGAATGTATAGACAAAGGCAAAAGGAAGAGAAAGGAGTATGAAAAGATAAGGAAATTAGGAAGCCAGCCCAGAGGATCTGGGAAACAGAGAAGAAATCAATTAAAAAACTCAATTATATATTTTTAGAACGAAAAGACTCGAGTCTCCATATTGAAAGTGCTCACTGAACCCACTACAATGGACAAAACCAGAACCACACCAAGGCACACCATGATAAAATTCCAGAGGACTAGGGACACAGAGAATACCTTACAAACACCCAGAGGGAAAAATGAGGTTTCATACAAAGTCTCAAAGTCCAGTATGGTATCAGACTTCTCCATAGCAACACATGAACTGGAAAACAATGTAATAATGCCTTTATAACTCTGAGGGAAAATTACCTCCAATATAAATCCTCAGACCCATCTAAACTATTGGTCAAGTGTAGAGGTAAATAAAAATATAGTCAGACATGCAAGATTTAAAAAAATTTATCTTCCACATACATTTTCTTAAGAAGCTTTCAGATAGTGTGTTCCACCAAAACAAGAGGTGAACCAAGAAAGTTTTTTAACGAAAATGAATAGCAGAATAGACAACGAAAAATCGAATGGCAAGGGAGGGCAATTAGTTAACACTGTAGTTACTGATTTCTAATTTTCCTTAACTGTAGACTATAGAAAACATTTGTATAAGCACTTACTATGTGTCAGTCAGTATTCTAAGTGCTTTAGATACACAGTTTTAATCAATTAATCCTCACAACAGCTCTATTAGTTAGTTGAATAGTCTGTATTAATTGATATTACTACTGATGGTATATAATCATTTATCAATTCGACAAAATTGTATTAAACTTCCTGTGGCAGATTGTATTTTTAAAAAGTGTTTGCAAGAATATATTTGGTCTTACATGCTCTTTTAAAAATGCTGCATCCTCCCCTAAGTCAAGAGATGGCTCTTTGTCCCCTGTCTTTGAACCTGAGTGGGCTTCTTGGGTGGGCTGTACAGCAAAAGTAACACTATGTGACTTTCAAGGCTGGATCTTAAAAGGTGGTACAGCTTCTGTCTAGTTCTCTCACTCAGAACATATGCTTGTGGAGCCCTGAGCAGACATGTAATCATTAAGTTCAATTGCCCTGAAGCCACCATGCTGCAGAGACCACGTGGACAGATCACATGAAGATATCTTCACGAGAGTCAGAAGAGCCCCGGATATTTCAGCCCCAGCAGTTGGAACTTTCCCAGTCCCAGTGTCAGACATGCAAATGAGGAGGCCTTTGAGATGACTCCCGTATCGTCCCTGTCTCACGGCAGCCAAGTAAGAAATCCTGAATAAGAACAACCAAGCTGAGCTAAGTCAGTAGCCAGAATCATGAGAGATAATAATAGTAAATAACTGCTGTTGTTTCATACTTTGAAATTTGGGTGTTATTTTATGGCACAACAGATAACCAAGAAGACTTTCAAATAAAGTGGGGAGTTAGCCCAGACTTCTGAATCTTCCTTCCCAGTATTCACTGAAATGACCCATGGCATGTGAAGAGGGGTACATTTTAGCCTGATTGGCAAGCTCTTCTCCAATTCTGAAGGTATCAATCTCAGGAGGATGGCCAGGCCACATCCAGTATGGCCACTGGCCATGAAGGACATGAAGACAAAAGTCATCTGATAACCTTTAAGCCCCTGGGGACAATGGCTTCATAAAACCTCGTAGGGGTGACATTCCTTGCCAGATGGCTCCCTCCACAATCCTTTTAGGCTGCTGGAAAGTAATCAATCCTCCAGCCCAAGATACGAGAAGAAGCTACTAATAGCATCTAAATAGACAGGCTAGGAGCCAAGAAGAATGAGCTCATCCTGTTTGGGAACAAATGCAAAGTATGGACAAAACTCTTACCAGTCAAAGATGAGTAAGCATAAATAGGTATATAGAAGTATGAAAAAAATTCTGGAACATAGAGAAGAGTATCTAAGAGGCAGAAGAAGAAACTTTTTTAAAGTTTTATAATATCAAGCAAAAGAAAATTTTAAACAGCCTCTGCTATGTCTTTGATAGATGAAACAAACCCCAAAACAGAAGTAATCTGAACATTCGTGAGGTAGAATTAATAGTTATAGACTGGACTGGACTGGACTCCAGATACCACAGAGAAAGCATCTAGTTTCAATCATCTGCTGAATACTTATAAAAACTGACAAGATATTTATTTTCAAAGAAAACATCATTAAATTCTAAAGTGAAAATAAGTTTTGAATCACAGCTCTACCATTTATTGGCTGATGACTTATCTTTTTTGTGCCTCAGTTTTCTCATTTATAGCATGGGGGTAATAATACTTAACCTCATAGGTGCTATGTTATAAGGATTAAATAACAATATATGTAAAATTTTTTAGAAGAGTTCTTGTTTTATTTTAAGCTTTGCATTAGTGTTGGCTATTTTTCTGATCGCCGTCAACTAAAATTAAAATTCAAAGTAAGCCTTTTAAGCAATCACTCCTTTCCCCAACCAATAGTATTTGCTATCACTTGATTATATAAAATGCCATGTTTGGGAGCTCTAAAGGAAACTAACTTAGGCACCATCCTTCAAGATATTTCTCCATTGTCTCCTAGAATCCACTGGTATTAGAGAAAAATCTGACAGCAAACTGATTCTTATTCCTGTGTAGGTAGCTTAGTTTTTCTCACTAGAAAAATTCAAAATGTCCTCTTTCCCTTGAAGAATGCATTTAAGAATGGAACCTATTTCACTAGTCTGAATGGCACTCAGGTCTGTTCACTCCGAAGACTTGAATCTCTTCCAAACTCAGAAACATTCTCCTAATCATCTTTCTTCCATCATATCCATTCTTTTGTTCTGGATACTGTAGGAACTTTTGACTTTATTCTCTATGTGACTTAACCTTTCTTTTGTTTTTGTTTTTTGGTTTTAGTCCTTTAGCTCTAAGTTTGAGAGAATCCTTAGAGTTAATCTTATAAGTCCATTAATTCTATTTTCAGTTGTGTCCCTTCTATTCAGCTACCAAATTTTTTTAAATATAACTTTTATTTTTATCGAAGTTACAAATATAGTTTTAAGAGGCAAATTGTTCTACAAGGCTTGTTACAAAAAGGCTTGTTTCCATCTCCTCTTTCTCCCCATCTTTCTGTCAGGCAACTAGTGCCGCTTTAGGTGCAAATCAATTTGGGGACCATGGAATCCAATGATTCCTGAGGTTATATAATAGGGCATTGCAATCACAAATCATAGCAGTGTTTTAGGCTTATTAAAAGAAAAAAAAATAAAGATCTATGAAAGGTTTGCAAGAAGGTATTTAAAAAAGTACAGGCTGGAATAAAAAATAAAAAACAGTTATTTGAGCTAAGATGGGACTGCAATAGAAGGCACAGATTCAGGTAGCAACCTAAATTGTGCTCCAAAGGCAACAAAAAAGGCAGGGTTTATAAAGGGCAAAACCATCAGAGCTGTTCTCATTAAGGTCCTCCATGTACGCAAAAGATGTTGGCTAGGTCAGTTGGGATTGGTCAGGCCCATTATGTAAGTGAAGGGTGCTGGTTGTCAGAATGGATTGGTTCCTTTCAAGGTGAAGAATGTGGATGGTCTGGCCACCATGATGAGGAGGAAGTAAAGTTCATATATATCTATGTGGCAGTCATTGATCCAGGATGTTCGTTGTTTGGGCTTGAGCTGAGTTTAACAGTAGTTCAGGAACTTAACAGTAGTTCCAAGAGATGAGACATAAAATGTGCATAGGCCCCATGTCTTCAATAGCGTCCTGACTCCATTTTAGGTGACTCTCTTAGCAATGCTATTCCATTTTATTTTCTCTACTGTAAGGGATTCTCATAAAGAAAATCTGTTTTTCCAATCTGCTAAATTGAGAGTGAGGGAAAAAACAGTGAGGAAGAGATAGACAGGAAGACAGGTCTGTTTTGAAACACCCTCTTCCTGGACCCAATGGTAATGATAGATCTACCTCTGTTAGCACTTGACTTCCCCTTTCCCCGCCTCCTCACACCTGAGCCAACAGATCATACTCTCCGTGGAGGCAGTACGACATCTTGTTTCACTTCTGGCCTGGGTTCCTAAGGAACGTAAGACACAGCATGGCAGCAGATGAGCCACACGCCTGAGATTAACACAAACTTTTGATTAGGGTCCTCTTTTGGTACTGTAATAACCTTTATTTAATGAACTTTGCTGGTATTTGGAATATGCTATTGCCCAATGTATCTCACTTTTAGATAGTATGATCTCAGAACTTTATGTTGGCTTTATAGACAAACATAGTGAGCCAAGGTGATAAATACTCCATACCCTAAACTCCATTCCCCAACAGAAGGTAGTTTAATATTCTACAGGAACTATATCAAAGAAAAAGCAGCAGCATTTGCTATTTTTCCTTTTCTATGCCTCAAAAGGGGAGCACCATTTTTTTTCTTCTCCAAAATTTGTTTTGATTACCATGAGCTGCTGCAGCTCAACCAAAACAGCAAGCTGACTTGATCACAGGCAGGTTAGTAATTTGCATTATGTCAATATAAACTTCAGCATGGTTTGATAGTCAAATAACAATGCATTTGCAGATCACTGTCTCGAAGTGCCCCACCCTTACCCCTCATCTGACTCAGAAGCATGGTCACTGCCAGGGAAGGTATTTTTCCTTCAAGATTGTTGACTTTTTAAAACATCTGCTCTTCTAGCTTGTACCTTTCCTGCTACCATACTGCAGCTCACATTACTGTTTGACTTTATGGTTCATGAATTCAAACCATCATTATGAAAATGATCATAGGAATCAATGTGGTCTCATTTGTTTTCACAAATACTCCAGGTGGATGTGGATAGCCCTAGAGAGACTGTATTTAAGTTAGTGATCATAAAATCACAGAAGCTGCAAATAGTACTGGGTGAGAGTTACCATGATGGCCCATCTTATACTATATTTTTGTACAGGGGTTTTTAGCTTGATTTGAGGTTCTGGCCACTGCTAGATTCAGACAAGTCTGGGTAGGTCTGCCAGATTGGTTGGAAAGGTCCACCAGATGTCTGAGAAACCTCACTGAAGAAGAGGGAATGGAGGCAGGCATGCCGAACCTCATTAAGTAACAAAGATTCAGTCATTGCAGGGGACTTAGACCCCAAGAGCAAAACTGGGACCCAGCCTCCAGGAAATAAGTTTTAAATATTGAGTGGGATCAAACAAAGCCTTATACTGTTGCCGTCAGTATCCTGGTAGACACAGCTGGGCCTTTGATAGCTACAACTAAGTTGTGAACTTGAGTATTGACAGTGACGTGATAGCTATTGGTCTCTCTGAATGTGTCAAGACTAGCCCCTCAAACCCATCTGCCTAAAGGGCAGGTCTTGGGAACTTTTGATGGAGACACTGTTTTCTCTTACCTAAACTACATCATCACTACAGGATAGAGAAAACACACCTATGACATTAGAGGTGTCTCTACGCCTTCCTAATTGGCAGTAGACCTTGCTAATGGGTCATTGTCAAGCAATGCCTAAGCAGTAGAAATTACTGCAGCTGCTAGATGAACTTACACACTTCTACAGATTCAGCCAAATAGATTTAGATAGTTTATTAGTCACAGAACGGTGAGCAACATAGGTTTCCTTTTGCTTCCAAGTCCCATGGGGGCAGTGTAGGGGCAGGTCCAGGTGGATACTGGGCACATAGTGATCTGTGTCATAGCTGAGGAATGGTGAACCTAGGAAACTCCTAATCTTACAAGGGGACTGCTAACAACACGGCCCATCATCCCAGAGAGAAATTTTATCTTTTATCACTCTAGAATGTAAGCAAATCTTCTCCAGAGAAGTAAGGCGAAGATCTCTCGCTTTACTGCCCTGGAATACCGCTAGGGAGAGACATCTCAAGATATCTCTATAGGGAGTCTCTCTGTCTTTATCTTTCCAAGGTTGTCTGTTATGCAAACATCCTTCAACTAAAATGTCAATGCCATTCACTCAGAAGATGAACAGTAACCCAAAACCAATGGAGAAATATCTCTTAACAATTATAACATCCTTTTTATAAAAGTCTAAAAGTGCCAAGTTTTATTCACACTCCAGTAGTAAAGAATAACAATATTACAACAACAAAAAAAGTCACTGTAAATTACTATGCCACAGGAAACACAAAAATCCAAAAACGATATGTATAAAAGAATGACTATTAAGTGACCTATTTCTGGAAATGCTTTTTACTATACCAAAGTATCTTGAGAGGAGCATTATCGACATTTTGGGTTGGATAATTGCTTGTTATGGGAGACTTCTGGGCATTGTAGGTTGTTTAACAACATCACTGGCCTTTACCCACCAGATGTCAGTATCCCCAATCCCCAGAGTGAAAACTAAAAATGTCTCCAGACATTGCCAAAAGTGTCCTGGGAGTAAAATCACCTCCCACGGAGAACATTGCTTTTTTCATGTAGTCATAGTTTAAAAATAAATTATGAACATCAAATGCTTAGGAGTAAATTAATGATAGCTGTGCAAGATCACTACACTGAAAACTATAAAACATTACTGACAGAAATAAAGATCTAATTAAATAGGGGGAAGAAATATGTTCATAATAAGAATTCAATATTATAAATAGGCAGTGGTTTCAAATTGATCTACAGATTTAACACAATCCAAATCATCCTATCATGGTTTTATGATGTGCGTGTGTAAATTGACAACTGATTCTAAAATTTAGACTGAAATGCAAAAGGCCAAATATAGCCAAGTCTGTCTTGAAGGAGAAGATCAAAGCCAGAAATATAAAGATGTCAAGACATAATAATATGGCATTTAAGTCAGCATGGTACTGACACAAAGACAGACAACACCACCCTAGCAAAGATGCATAACTTGAATTAGTCTTGAGGGAACATTAGACAAATACAAATTGAGAGCATTTTACAAAATAACTGGCCAGTACTCTTTGAAATTGTTAAGATCATTAAAGACAAAGTAAGGCTGAAGAACTATCCCAGATGAATGGAGACTCAGGAGATATAATAACTAAAGGCAATGTGTAAATCTGGACCAAATCTCAGTCCAGAAAAAGACATGAGTGAGACAATGGATAAGGTTTTAATAAGGTCTGTAGATTACTACCAATGTTAATCATTGAACTATGGTTATGCAAGATATCAAGATATGAAGCTAGGTAAAGAGAATATAGGATTTTTTGGTACTATTTTTGCCAAAGTCTGAAATTACTTCAAAATGAAAGAATAAAAATAAATTAAAAATTCAAAACCTTTGCAAAGTACCTGTTCAAATATTTTGCAGAAAATTGACAAAAGACTTGAAGGGGATATCCAAATAGCCAATGTAGTGTGTAAAAAAGTGTTTGACTTAATTAGTAGGAGAAATGTAAATTAAATCCCTGGTGAGATACCACTGCACACATCAGAATGTCTAAAATGAAAAAGACTAATATCGAATACTGTCAGATTGGAGTAACTACTTTTGTACACTGTTGGTAGGAGTATAATTAGTACAAACCACACTGGGAAACAGTTTGGCAGCATCAATTCAAGCTGAACAAGTGTAGATCCTATGACCCAGCAATATGTAGGTAATGTGAATCAAAAGATATTTGCAAAGTTTTTTATAGCAGCATATTTGTAATAATCAATTTATATGTAAAATAATATATATAGGGAACTGGATAAATGATCGTGGTAGAGTTATACCGTGGAATACTATACAGCAAGAGAAAGAACAAATGGCGAGACAACAACATAAATGTCTTTCTCAAATTAAATATTGGTCAGTCAGTCACTGGAAGGAAGGCACCAAACAGCCCCTATTACATGATTCTATTTATGGAAAGTTCCGAAGCTGGTAAAATTCATCTCTATTCTTATAAACCAGGGTCATGGTTACCTCTGGAATGACGAGACGGGGTTCTGGGGTTCTGGTAACCAGTTACTTCATCTGGATGCTCATCACACGGGTGTGCTCACTTTGTGAAAATCCATGGAGCTGTGTACTTTATTGTAAAAACTTTACAACAAAGAAATCATCTCTTAGTAGAAATCACCTCATTTCCCTAGTGTAATAATAAAGGCACAGCTAGTGCAGGCTGACAAACAAATTCAACTCCTGGGCTGAAGAATGCCCAGAAAAAAGTTATTTTCAAAACAAATTGGTGTTCTCACTGAATGATTCAATCATTTTCTCAGCTGCAGCCTAACAACTGCATATTAACAAAACTTCACAAGAACCAAATCATGAAGCAATGATAAAATGTATTTTAGAGAATTTCATGTATTTACATGTTTGGAAGAAAATTATATTCTTAAAATGCTGGATAAAATAAACAGGTTTTAAACACCATTTCTTTCTTAAAAATTAATGATTGCTTCATTTTGCAAGGAAAACATAAAAATATATAGCTGTGAATAATTAAGATTTGTATTTAGCCTTTTACAGCGCACTGTTATCCTCAAGGCCACATACTCCCTGCTCCCCACTCTGTTTGCATTCCTCCCCTTCAGGTCATGAGAATTGACTTTGAAGGCAGACAAGAAAACTTACCAGCATGATGGAAATGTTCTATGTCCTAATTGGAGTATCGTACACTGGCACATATACTTATTAACAGCTCACTGAACTGCACACTTCAAATCTGTGCATTTAAGTATAAGTAAATTAGGACTCATTTTTTTTTTTTTTTTAAGAATGCAACGTGATTAATAGCTAATGGTTGCCTGGAGTCAGAATTTATTAAATCAATACCCTATTATGTTATCAATAAGGCTTTTTAGTATTTCCCAGAAACATCAGGTGTCAGGGAACTGCATTCCCTGTGACTTGACCTGTGTCTATGGAATTTAAACATCCTTTGATGCGAACAGAGTCAGATAAACAAGAAGAGGGTCTATATGAGTCTGAAGAGTGCTGCGAAACTGTTATTCATTTAATGAAATTGCATGTCAGGATGACAAGGCATTTCTAAATCACGTAATGGAAAAGCTAGGATCAAACTAAAATCCTTTCTACACAGGAAACCCCTGCATCTTGGCTTTCTGCTTCCCCAGTTTAGGCGTCAAGAAAGTCTGTTTCTAGTACCTGGGAGAGGTTGCCATCTAGTGGCAAGAGAGGTAATCACAGGGCCAAAAGCCGTATAGAAAAAATGAGCTTGTCTTTGGTTTTTAGGGAACTCTGAAGGTCTCCTGGCAGACGATGACTCTCTGTCTGTGGATTGCCAGTGGTGGGATCCACTAAAAGCTTGAAAAGATTCTCTCAATAGATACTTTGAAGCTGAAGAGAATTGAGGGAGCTCTTTTGAGAAGACAGAGAGGAGACTCAGGCGCTGACTCTAACCCAGGCAGAGCAGCAAAGTGATGACAGCCAAAGACACAGGTCCTGCACTTGGCCTATATTCTCTGATGCATTTGGGCCACATAGAAAAAGATTTTTTTTTATTTGGGTGAACAAAGTCCAGAGTGCATGGCTTGGTAAGAAGAATATAGGCTGTATTTCAGCCTTCCTCCCTACCTCTGCCATGAGCTCTTGAGCAGTGGAGTATCTGCACAACCATATGAAACAACAGTACCTTCTCCTGGCACCTCAAATGCTTCCAGCAAACACCAATTCCTAAAAGCTGAGGCTCAAGGTGGACACATCCCACCCTGATATATATCCTTAAGAAACTCATGAATTTCAGTTTCTTTTCAACAGGCACTATCAATTTTGGTTTCTATTCAAGACTAGGTGTTGAAGGCCTTATTTCAGATGAAATGGAGAAAAGGTTGGGAACTTCTGATGTATGTAGTGTCTTTAGGAAAATAGCATCACACTGCTCTTTTATGAAAGACTGCAGTGTGGAATTGGACAAATCCAAAAGTTACAGGTAAAGGGTTTAGGAAATTTTACACTTTAAAATCCATGGACAGACGAAAGATGTGCTGTAGAACTAAGACAGTGAAGATGTTTATTTGTTTAGCAAACATTTCTTAAGCACCCTGGTTTGAGACACTGGATTAGGAAGGGCATATAGTGGTGACAAGAAGAGTCCCTCTGCCTGGCATACACACACACACACATGTGCACACACACACACATATCCCTGGCTCTGTGCCCTTGAAAACTCCTACTCTCCTCTCCCAAGTTCACAGTTTGAAAAGCATGTCTTTTGTGAAGAATTCTCCTGCTTCCCTCTACAGTTAGGAGTTTATTCATAGCACTGTATGAGTGCATCTCTTTAGCACTTATCATATTTTGTTATAATTACTTCCTTTTTATTTGTTTTTATATTTATTTTATTAGCGCCCCTCCCCAAATTAGCTTTTGATTTTTTGACTTTATTGTTTCTTTGTTTTCTATTTCATTAATTTTTGTTTTTATCCTTATTATTTCTTATACTTTCTTTAGGTTTAGTCTGTTGTTCTTTTTTCTGGTGTCTTTAGTTGAACTCTAATCCATTTATTTATTTATTTATTTATTTATTTATTTATTTATTTATTTATTTATTACTTACTGTGGTAAAATATATATAACATAGAACTTGCCATTTTAACCATTTCATTCAGTGGCATTAATTAAATATACAGTGTTGAGCAACTGTCACCACTATTTCCAAAAATCTTCACCACCTTAAACAGAAACTCTGTACCCATTAACAGTAACTCCCCAGCCCCACTCCCACCTCCAGCCCCTGGTAACCTCTAATCGACTGCCTCTATGAATTTGCCTATTCTAGATGTTTCATATGAGTAGAATCATACAATATTTATCCTTTTGTCTCTGGTTTATTTCACTTAGCACCATGTTTTCAAGGTTCCATGATCAGAACTCCATTTCTTTTCATAGCAGAATGATATTTCATTTTACATACATACCACATTTTGATTATCCATTCATCTATTGACAGACACTTGGGTGATTTCCACCTTTTGGCTATTGTGAATAATGCTGCTGTGAACATTGACATATAAGTATGTCTTAAAGTCTCTGTTTTTAATTTTTGGGGCTATATACCTATGGTTGTCTCTTTACATAACTGGTACTAAGAGCAGACTATAGACCCACAGAGCTGGTCTCATTTTATATTCCCAAGTCTAGCGCAGGCCAAACACAGTAGGGTTTGAGTTTGGTAAGTAAATGAGTAATAATAATTCTTTATGTGTATGAATCACTTTATAGTTTATAAAGCATTTATCATATAGTTTTTATTTGGTCTTCACAATGACCCTATGAGGCATGTAGAAGAATCTGGTATTATTATTTCCATGTTACAGAGGAGAATAGAAACAGTAAAGGGATCAGTGTCAAAGTCACTTAGGACTCAAATCCAGATCTTTTGCATTCTAGTTCAATTCTATTTTCATCCTATCTTGTTTTGCCTATTATTTTTGATAAATAATTGGTGAAAAGTATTCATTCTTACTGAAAATTTATTATAAGAATGTAATAAAGATTTTTTTCTGTAAAAGAGCGGAGGGAGGCTTAGCAGTCTTGATTTGTCTTCATTGCCTAGTAAAATAGTTCCTGTACTTGGAATTTAAACAATCCAGACCGATCTTTAACATCACAGATTTGACCGTGTTACTGCTCTGTGTAAAACCTTCCAATGGCTTTGTGCTGATCCCAGGGTTAAAAACAAAATCCTTAACAGGTCTACCTGCCCTGCAGGGTCTAGCTCTTGAGTTCCAAACTCCAATCGCAATAGAGACTAGGCTATTAAATGAATGAGCTGGCTGGGTGTGAGATGAAAAACAGCAACTGGCATTTGGCTGCGGTTGGTGGGAATTGAAGGAGAGTGATGGGGACTGCGATGGCCTGGGGAGTGTACACTGTGTCTAAAGTGGGCAGCTGGAACTTGGTTTGTTGCCATGGGGGCATGCAAACCCAGTGTGGCCAGCTCTTCCAACTCTCTTAGATAACAGAATTGTGGATGATTTTGTGGAATATATATATATATATATATATATATATATATATATATAGGCAATTAAATAAAAAATTTAAATAGACTATTTTTTAGTGCAGTTTTAGAGTCACAGCAAAATTAAGCAGAATATATACAGATTTCTTATAATTTTTCTGCCCCTACTCATGTATAACCTCCCCCATTATCAACATTGTCCACCAGCATGGCATATTTGTTCCAATTGATAAACCTACTTTCTCAGAAATGTTCTCTAGTTTCCTTGGTTATTGGAGAGGGGGCTCATTATTAACCAGAATGAAAATCAGAGTACAAATTGTAGCACTAACAATCCTTTTATTCATGCAACTGTATTGATATTTATTGGTCACTTACTGTGTGCCTGGCACACAGGGACTATAATGACAATTAGGGAACTTATTGCCAGTTGGTAAAGACTGGAAAATTAGAAAACTGTGAAAAGAAGAGAAGGATAGTTAGTTCAGACTTGGGATATCAGTGAAAGCTTTACAAAACAGAAGATGCCTAACCTGAGTCCTGAAGGACAAGCAGAAGCAGCTCAGCTCTGTGTGTGTGTGTGTGTGTGTGTGTGTGTGTGTGTGTGTGTGTGTATGCGTGCGCGCGTGCGCATGCGCGTGCATGCATGTGTACATGTGCGTGCATGCACGTGTGCATGTGTGTGCATGCTTGTTTGTGTGTATGTATGTGTGTTGGATAGGGTTGATGAGAAAGGTGGGAATTCCAGGCAAGGGAGCAACAGATCTAAAGCTTTCAAGTTAAAAGGAGCAGCAGGTTCTGGAAAATCAAGTAATTCAAGTCTGAACTTGAATGATCCTATGATCTCTTCCAGTGATCTTAAGTTCTGACTTAGCATCTCAAGTACTGGCTTAACATAGCTGAAATAACATCTAATTGAGAGTGTCAAATACAATTTAGTTTCTAGCTAGTGAATTGTGTCACCCAAGAATCTCTTAAGAGATTAAGAGATCGTAGGAAAGAGAAGAAGGAAGGGTAAAATGACAAATATCTGGGAGTTGGGGGTGACATTTATCTTCCAATAGTAACTTTGGGAACTAACTATCGGGAAGAACTTTTGCCTGTCAAGTCAAGCCTTTAGTCATCAAATGTGTAGTCCTTGCTTTTGTTATATAGATGGCAAGTGAGGTTCTCCTGGGGTTATGCAGCAGGAGCTTGACATTTGGGGAATGTGATCAATGAGCTCTGTGTTCCCACAGAGGGGCCCCACAGTGAGAGAGGACTCCAGAAGCCAAATAGCCAAAGGGCTTTCCAAACCAAACATCTGCAATGCAATGCAGAACTGGTGAGCTCTGCCAGACCTAGCTAGACACACAGCATACACAGTTCCCATGAGAACATATCCCCAGCCATATTTTCCACAATTAAAACAACTACTTTTAATTTCAGCTTTCTTCCTAGAAGACTGCTATTATAAAATCCTAGAGGGAAGGGATCACATAGATTGTGTAAGCTTCTCAGCATGCCTGTCACTTGATAGAAAGCCAAGCCCCAAGGGTGTGCACGCTGTAGGGTAATCTAGTCAGATTCAGAGTTTAGGCACCACCAGAGATGAGTAGGTTGGATTAGGTACCATTCCAAAGCATCACAGGGCCCAGGGCATCTGATGCTGATGCAAAGCTTTAGTGTGTATGTGTGGGGGGGGGGGGAGGGGAGGGCATAGGGAACAAGAAAAGAGCATGGATAGGGAGGTACCTAAAGGCACCTAGCCTACTTTACAAGTTTTTCTAAGACTGACCAATACCTCAGAGTCATGATCAAACCCATTATATTTGTCTCTCCCCATCTCTCCTCTTAAGACCCTGTAGAAAAAATATTCATTGCAGTAGGTCCCTTACACTATCAATAAATAGTTTATAGGTCTATGATCCATTTCGAGTTAGTTTTTGAGTAGGGTATAAGGTAAGGCTCTGAATTCTTTTTTCTTCTTCTTCTGTATACAGATATCCAATTGCTATAGAACTATTTGTTGAAAAAGCTATCTTTTCT
This sequence comes from Eidolon dupreanum, assembly GCA_028627145.1. Lineage (NCBI taxonomy): Eukaryota > Metazoa > Chordata > Mammalia > Chiroptera > Pteropodidae > Eidolon > Eidolon dupreanum. Next base: position 63,401,458 of record CM053515.1, read on the forward strand.
GCATTGAATTGTCTTAGTACATTTATCAGAACTCAACCAACTATAAAGGAAGTGTTTGTTTCTGCACTTTCTATTCTGTTCCACTGATCTATATGTTTATCCCTATACCAATATCACATGATCATGATTATTGTGGATTTAGAATAAGGCTTAAAATCAGGTAGTATAAGTCTTCTGACACTGTTTTTTTCAAAATCGTTTTGGCTGGATGTACTATATATAAGGGAACTGTACACTTTAAAATGCTTAATTGTTAATTTTATGTTATGTGAATTTTACCTCAATACAAAAAAAAAAATTAGGGAGACATTTTGGAAATGTAACCAGTGAAGAGGCAGAATTGAAATACCTGGGAGTTTTGGTTTGCTGAAATGCCTACTCTTGTGTGGAACTAAGCTGGATACCTTAGCATACAACTGTGTGTTGCCTAAACCAGGAGGTAAATTGTTAAGTTGCTTGGTGTTTCCAAACACAGATAAGACTTCTACCTCTTCTCTAAAAAAGTTGCATAATTCACAAAATTCATTATCTTGAAAAAGAAAAAGACTGCAGCTTCCATCTTGGGTGCTCCTTTTCTCTCTTGGATCACTTACTCTGTGGGGAGGCTAGGTGCTATGAGGTGAGGCAGCCCTGTGAGACCTTCATCTGGTGAGGAACTGAGGGAGGCCTCACTGACAGCCAGCAAGGAACTAAAGCCTGCCAGCTGCCACTCGAGTAAGCTTGAACACATATCTCTCCTAGTTGGGTCTTCAGATGCTACTGAGACCTTGGCCAATAGCTTCAATGCAGGACAGGGCAAATTTCTCTGAGTGGTAGGGAGAACAAGCCCTGTACCGAGAGAAGAAGAGGATCCTTTGGTAGCGAGTGTAGAAAGAATTCAACACACACGCCAAAGTTAGAGTCAAAAGGAAAGTTTATTGGAAAAGGGGTAACACAGAGTGTGGTCTCCTCTCAGAGGCAGAGAGTGAGAGGAAGAGGGAGAGGGACAGTGAGATGGACCTTAAGTGTTCGGGGAATTCAATTTACATATCATTCTTTAGTTCCTGTGAGTTATTGTTTAAAAGATTTTGTTAACCTATTTCCTTTGATGTGAACATACAGTGAGGAAGGGGAAGAGTATGTAGCCTGAAAAGGTAAGACTATGTAGAGTCAAAGGCCTGCTGGCGGTTCTCAACCTTTAATCCATAGGTTCCCCATGGTTTTAGCCACAGGAATGACTCTGTTGGTGCCTGGTTCCCCTTCACCGGTATGGGGAATGCGTTGTTAGCAATCCCAGTAGAAATCTTCCTTTGTTCTACAGGTGTCCTCTTGGCCTGGCTGCAGGGCTGACCAGCATACTGCAGACTCTGAATGTTGCTTGATTTAAACACTTTTAATTCTCTTGCTTCCTCCTATAGCTTGACTATAAGCACATGAGAGACCTTGAGCCAGAGGCACCCAGCTAAGCCACTCTTGGATTCCTGATACACAGAAACTTTGAGATAGTAAATGTCTGCTGTTTTAAGCTACTACATTTTAGAGTAATTTATTACACAGCAATAGATAACTAATACAACTGTAGGTTCCCACTGTTCATATCTGAATGTCTATCAATTTTTCAGGAATGAACATTTCTCAGTTTATTTTCTGCCTGTGGTCAATTTCCAGAACCCTGACACTTTATTTTCTATTTTATTTTATTTTTTAACAATGTTTTACACTTGTCTTTTTTTTTTTCCAAGAGGATTCACCAACTTCTTCATCTAGTCATAGCTAGAAGTCCCTGAAGCTGTCTGATTTTTATCTTCCTGTGCGAAATAATCTCATGCCAATATTTTATAGTTTGCATAAAGACTTTTTTGAGAGGGATAGATTTCCAAAATAATATCTTCATTCCCTCATTGTCCCAAACAGCTCCCTAGATGGCAATTTGAACTTTTCTCATCATTTGAGAAAAATATCCCTTTTCTATAAAAAGAAAATATGCTACTCATAAAATCCCTGCCTGGGCAATCTAAAAATACAGAATTTACCTTAATCACTTCATGAAGTTTGTGCTATCATACTAAGGCTCCTAAAAAAGGAACCAAATTGTAATGTATAGTTTTGAATTCTATGTAAGACTTCAATTTAAAGAGTGCTCTGGGGAGAAACATTGGTTGGCTTGAGTGATAGGCTTGGACTAGGTGAGATAAAGCAACAAGAGCTTAGGGTCCTTGAAGAAAAACTAAGTTTTTAGTCAGATACATGGAGTTAAAGAGGAAACAGCAATAATAGAAAGATACAGCAACTAGTGATTCCAGAAAAATAAGACCAGACATCAGGTATTTTTGGTTCAACTCAAAGATCCCTTGACTCACAAAATATTTTTGTTTGATGCCCTATAAATGGAGGTCTTTATGGTCCTTATTTATGATGCAGAGATAATGATCAAATGCCACCCCAGTCAATAGTTAAACCAAGAACTTGGGGATCTTTTTTCACCCTAATCTCTCACCTAGATTCCTGTGGCAGCCTCCTGTTGAATGGCCTCCTATTGTGTCCTCTCTCAATTCACCTCCTCAGTGACCTTCTGAAACACAAGTTTGAAAATGTCACACAACTGCTTTAAACTCTTGGGTGGTCCCCATTGACCTCATATAAAGACCTAATATCTTAGCAAGGCACTCCGGCTTTTACTGATATGGCTCTCATTCATCTCTCCAGCCCCTCCACATGTCTCTGCTCTAGTCATACTGAGCTGCCTGCAGTTCCTCAAGTGTAGTGGCTGTTACAGACCTTGGCCTCTGTCTCTCTCTTCTCCTGTCTTTCTGGTGAATCCCTTCTTTCCTGGGTTATCTCATCTATGAAGATTTTTTTTGACCAATATTGTACTTCTCAGGACTCTTAATTTTAAGGGACAGAAACCCAACACAAACTAGCTTTAATTAAAAGGGGCTATATAAATTCATATAAGCAATAAAACTGGATGGCATCAGCCTCAGGAATGGCTGAATTCAAATACTCAAATGATGCCATTAGCATTTTCTCTCTCTCTCTCTTTCTCTTTACACATATGCACACATACACATTTTGGTTTCTTCTTATGAGCTAATCTTATTCTTTCTTGCTGGGGTAGAATGTGGTCATAGGGAGTTCCTGGCTTACATACAGATTAGTCATCCCAAGGGAGAGTGAAGGCTTCTTTCTCCTGGTTTCAGCTTATAAAAATTATGGAAAAGTCTAAGATTACCTTGGCTGTAGGCAAGTGCCCAGTCATTGACCTATGGCTGGAAGAATAAAGTTATGATTGGCCAGGACTTGGACCATGCATCTTGACCTGGGAAGGGAGCTGTTCAATAAAAAAGAAGGTGCCATTACAGGAAAAGAAAGCAGAATGCCAGTGTATGCAACATCCATCTCCTCACCTTTCCACTCTGTTTACGTTCCCATTGCCCTCCTTGCAGAGGCAGAGGAACCCATGAGGGAGAGATTTTTGAGTCAGATAGACATAGATTCAACTATTGGCTTTATAATAACTATGTGACCTTGAGAAAATTTAAGCCTCTCTGTGCCTTTACTTTCTGATCCGTAACACTGTTTTAGGATTGTTGTGAGGATTAAAGACAACATAAGCAAAGTATCTGTCACACAGTAAGTACCATTATTAATAACACCGATAACACTTAATAGTCTATATTTGCCTCTCTCCTAGTCCATGAATTACTTGAGGCAGCGTCTTGTTTTAGGTACAATAAAACTCAGTTATAATAACTAGGCTCAAGCATATCATAGACCAATATATCAATTTGCTAAGGCTGCCATAAAAATTACCTCAGACTGGGTGGCTTAAACAACAGAAATTTATTTCATTATGGTTCTGAAGTCTGGAAGTCTTGAGGTCAAGATGTCAGCAGAGGTATTTTCTTTATAGGCCCCTACTCTTTAGCTTGAAGGGGCTCCTTCTTGTGTCTTTACATGATTTTCCCTCTAGGTGTGTCTGTATTCCTAATTTCTTCTTATGAGGACACTGGTCTTAATGAATTAGAGCCCACCCTAATGACCTCATTTTAACTTAATTACCACTTTAATGGTCTTATCTCCAAATGCAGTCACATTCTGAGATGCTAGAGGTGGGGGGACTAGGGGACATAATTCAACTCATTACAATTTATTTCTGTCCACTAAAATAATTCATTACTGAAAAGGTATATGCGATAATGCAAATTTTGAGGATAAGGCTTATAATAATGGTCCATTGCATTTATATAGTCTTCCCTTTTTTGCTCTCAAAAGCGTCTTCACGTCTATTAGTTGACTGCACTGTGTCACCCAGAGAGGCCCTGAATTAGGTTTAATGAACAGAATTGACCAGAAGCTAGATGATACAAGGTTAACCAGAAATAATCAGTAGGGGGCACTGAGACTAAGCCCTGAGAAATCCAAGGAGAAAACTGGCTTTGAACCTATACTTGGGGCAGGCACAGCATCTTACCAACTGACTGAAGCACCTCTAGACATAGGTGCCTGGCTATTGGTTGGGCCCAGACTGAATCATTGCTGCCTCCTAGGGCTTCTCACTACAGATTAGGTCCCCGCCCAGGGATTGGCCCAATGTAAACACTTTCCCATGTATAGGAGCTGAGTGGACAAAACAGGAAGGTCAATAGGAGTCCAGCCAGCCTTTCAACCCCACCTGGGTCCCAGGAAATAAAGTGCTGATATTTGATAAAGCCTGTGTCCACGGGAGTGGCAGTGGGCCTAGTATTGGATACACTGGACAGCAAGCTGGACTGAATTGGATTCTCACCCTGATGCTGGCACTGGAGAAGGCTCAAATGTTATGAGACATCTCAGTCACATTCCTTTGCTGAAGCCCTGGTGTCAAATCTTCACCCTGCTTTGATTGTCAGGAGTAGGTGCTTGTATTCTATCGACTCATTTATATCTGAAGTCCTTTAGTGGGTTCCTTTGGTCCTCACAGTATCCTTCCTTCTTTATAGAAACTGTAGAATCCCTTCCTTCGGAGAAAGCCAATTTCTCATTCCATGGGCTTTGGATGGGACTGCCAGTCATGACGTTCTCCCTTATCCACCCTGACTCCCAGCCCAGGGCCCAACCTCAGCAGATGAGAGACAGGGCTTGCAGAAAGGCGACCTGGAAGGAGAAGAGCCTCCAGAGGAAAGTCAGAAATGTGCTCAGAATCTAGGCTCAGACACCTCCAAAAACTTGGAGAGATGTCACCCACCAGGCACTGCTGTCACTGGGAACTCACTTGGACGGAGAGGCAGACTTAAGACTGTCTTATTTTCTTTATTTTCTTATTTTGGTGTGTGTGTGAAAGGCTAAACTCCTTAAAGAGTTATGTGCCCCAGGAGGAGAGGGGAGACAAGTGATGCCTTTAGGGAAGAAGTGGGGAGCAAGGGAGGGAGAGAGGAGGAACCATCAAGAAGATCTAGAGGACTAGGGTCTGTGTGCATCAGGGAGCTGAGTTACATGGTTGTTGATGTGCTGGAGTCAGCACATAACAGCTTGCAGGAGCTGAATGTTAAGTTTTTAGGAACTTTTCAAACTGGATAACCTTACTTTGGTAGCATGAAATCAGCCATGGCAGGGTGTTTACACGTGGGAATGGGCACATGCCACAAGTCAGGGCTCCTCCCCACCCCCAAAGCCAATTGCTAAACATTTAGCAACACGTCACTGCACATAGTGACTTTTCCCCCAATCTTATCATTCAGGTAAAAGGCTTCTTTCTTGGGGAGAATGAGTGGAGTGGGTGAAAGAGAACACTAACAGTCTTTCCCCCTTAAAAGCAGACTGGAAGATTCTTCATGGAAATATATGGAAATAAAGATAATCCCCCTACTCTCCTTCTTTCTTTTTCTTTTTTCCTCTTGTAGGCACATCTAAAAACAAAATACCAAAATGGAGAGCCTGCCCCTAACATCTGTCCTTGGCTCTTTCATTGTGAAGGACAGGGTAGACCCCATGGCTTTTCTGAATTTTAATTTCCTCATTCATAGGATAGAATTAAAAATATAGCATCCTTTGGTGGATACAAATGAAAAGGCCTAGCACCATGGCACATTTGTTACCGAAGGGTTCTGGAGTTTCCCAGTTGGAGTCAATTAAGATGAAGACTGGTGTGGATGCGTGCTCCAGGCTGAGGGGAAAATGCCACCATTAACTCAATTATTCACAACAAACCCAAAGGAAAAGTCTTTGGCCCAGGCCCTAATGGAGCTATTAAAGCTATTTTCCTATATAGCTGTTTAAACTCAGGACAAACAGCCTGGTGATTTTCTGCTGCTTCTTGCCTTACAATGTAGAGGCCCAAGAATGAACCCTTCCTGCAAATACACTTTATTTTAGAGCAGGTGCAGAACTTCTTCACCTTCTTGTTTTCTTGGTTTACTTTTTTCTCTATTGTTCTCATTTGGTTGGAGTGTGTGTGTGTGTGTGTGTGTGTGTGTGTGTGTGTGTAGGAATACATGTGTGTGGTCTGTTCAGAGGAAGACTTTGGAAGCACAGAATGGTTACACACAGTGTGTAAGACACCCTCTGCCCCATCAGGAAAAAGACAGACCAAGAAAAAATAGTTGAGAAAAATGAAAATAAATGGAGACAAAAATAGACAACACACACAAAAAAGCCTATGTATATTTCCCTTTTCTTATTTTCATGCTTTCTTTTTCTTCCCTTTTTTACTGCACTACAGTTATTTTTCCTTCTCATTTCAATTTGTCTCATTTCTCTCTCTGTGCCCTCATTATCTCAACCTCATTAACACTTCCAAAAACAGAAGTCACTCTCTTGACACCATCTCCCTCACTTCGCAAGTCCCACTTCTCTTGTTGAATTCCCCTTCCTTCTCAGGTTCTACTTCAGGTCAGCTGCTCAAGTACAAAACAAACAAAACAAAACAAAACAAAACAAAAAACAACTCAGAATCATTCCTTATTTTTAAAATGTGCTTTATTGAGACATAATTTACATGCAACAAAAATTCACCCATTTTAAGTGTTTGGTTTACAGCATTCTAACAAATATATGCAGTCATGTAACCACTACCATAATCAGGACATAGAACATTTCTATCACCCCAAGAAATTTCCTTTCTGTCACTCTAGTTTTGCCTTTTCTAAAATGTCATGTGAATGAAATTATATGGTAGGTAGTCTTTTGTGTCTGGCTTCCTTTCTTAGCATATTGCTTCTGAGATTTATCTATGTTGTTGCATTTATTAGAAACTCTTCATTTTTATTCCTAGGAAATAGTGCATTGTATAAACACATGACAATTATTTGCTTATCCATTCACCAGTTGATGGACATTTACATTCTTTTCAGTTTTGGGTTATTATGAATTAAGTGCTATGAATATTCACTAGAGGTCTTTGTGTAGACATATATTTTCCCTTCTCTTGGGAGTAGAATTTCATTTTATTTCTAGGAAAAAAATTGCTAGGTTATATAGTAAGTGTAGCTTAACATTACAAACACTGATAAACTGTTTTCCAAAGGGGCTGCATTATTTTCATTCCCGCTAGCAGTATATGAGAATTCCAGTTGCTCCTTATCACTGTCAACACTTCCTTATTGTCAGTTAAAAAATTCTAGCTGTTCAAGTGGAAGTCTAGTATTATTACCTTATTGTCCTTTTAATTTGTGTTTCCTAAATCACTGATGTTGTTGAATATATTTTTATGTGCTTATTTGTCTTAAGTATATCTTCTTGGGTAAATTGCCTACATTCTTTGTCCATTTAAAAATTGGGTTGTTTGGTCTATAGCCATGCCACCCTGAATGTGCCCTATCTTGTCTGATCTCAGAAGCTAAGCAGGGTTGGTCCTGGTTAGTATTTGGATGGGAGACCACCTAGGAAGACCAGGTGCTGTAGGCATTAAAAAAAATTGGATTGTTTGGTTTTTATTATTAATTTATTAAAGTTCTTTAAATATTCTGGATATGAGATCATATCTTGCCTATGGAAAGAACTTGAAATACAGACAAAGAGACACGCATAAGGTTTTTCACATCAATGTTAGTTATAATTGTGATGTAACTGGAAACAAGTTACAATCTATTAAGGAAAACTGTTCACTTCTTTATGATTCAAACAAATGTTTTTATAGTCATTTAATGATATTAAAATTTAAAGAAACCTGCTTTTGATATACAATAGTCCCCCTTTATCTGCAGTTTTGCTTTCCATGGTTTTGGTTACCCATGATCAACTGGAGTCCAAAATATTAAATGTAAAATTCCAGAAATAAACAATTCATAAATTTAAAATTGCTTACTGTCTGAGTAGCATGATAAAATCTCTTGTCCTGCTCCATCTCACCCAGGACATGAATTATCTCTTTGTCCAGTGTGTCCATGCTATACATGCTCTTCATTTGTTAGTCACTTAGTAAGCATCTTGGTTAACAGATTGACTTTTGAGGTTGATCACAGAAGAAGGGTAAGTACAGTACGATAAGTTCTTATTCAAAGTCTGACAGATCTTAACAATAAGATATTTTGAGAGAGTGAGAGACCACATTCACATAACTTATATTACAATATATTATTATAATTAACCTATTTTATTACTAGTTATTATTGTTAATCTCTTACTGTGTCTAATTTATAAATTAAACTTATTGATCATAGGTATGTATGCACAGGATAAAACATAGTCTATGTAGGGTTTGGTACTATCAGTGGTTTCAGGCATCCACTGGGGTCTTGGAATGTATCCCCCACAGATAAGGGGTGACTACTATAATTTTAAGCAGAAAATAAAATTATGTATTATATCAGCTATGATTTTTAAAAATCCTGAAACTATATGCCAAAATAATATGAGTGATAATGTCTTATTAGTAAGATTATAACTGGTGTTTAAATTCTCTATATTTTTCAAGATTTGCTCAGGAAGCATGCCTTAGTTAAAAAGAAAAAGACATCTCACAAAGAAGTAAATGGTTAAAGTGGTTGCTGCTTCTTTTACAAGCTCACCTGAACTGCAGCATGATTTGTGATACTATTAATAACCAAGTAACATAGTTAACTGCATAATGGACCACCCAAAGATTTGAATTATAATTCCAGCCCTGACCTTGAACTCCAGGCAGTTTTTCTTTCCTATTTGAAATGGGAGTCAGAACTGTGAAGTACCTAGTAAAACTGCTATGTAGCTTTCTGGGGAACTGCTTTCCAGGTACATACTCTAAAATATCCAAAATCTCCTGAGCTTATTATGTTCAATGACTTGGGAAGATGATCTTGAGAACTTAGGTAAGTTAGGACAAAACCGAAGAGAACAAAGACTGGGAGAGCTGGAGGAAAAGCAATATGGGCAGATAAAGAAAAAGGTCTTGGGTTGAAGAAAATACTAGCACTAAGAAGAAGAAAGACATGAATAATAATGAAACAAAATCATTTTGAATCTTAAAAAAAAAAAAGAAGAAGAAGAAAAACAGGAGTGGAAAGAGGAAATGGAGGAAGAAATTGAGAGCCTAAGCAAACAGGTCTCTGGACTGAGATCTGTCAGACTTTGAATAAGAACTTTGTGGATACATTTAGTACTTGTAAAGTCTTACCCTGTAAATAATTTGTATCCTTTTACTGATTTTCATTTCCAGTTCTAAAGTTGTTTCTGTTATCTCCTGAAGACTAGAAAGAGAATACAATTACTACTGAGTTTATTGAGAAAAAGGAGTTTCTAATGCCTTTTACAGAGTACTCATAAGAAGGTAATTTTCTAAGGCAATATATTTTGTGAAGGTCAATGATTTAGCTCATAGCAGAGTTATTTTTGAACTTGGTCAGTTACTTTATCTAGGCAGGCATTCCATATATGTTTGCTGATGAGTGATCCAAGAAACCAAGAAATAATATTCAAATAATTATTCAGAAGATCCAGGAGAGGTACTTTTTAAAAATCTGGCAGTCAACGAAATCCAACCAAGATGTTTTTCTTTGAAACTCAATTAGAAATGCAAAGGGCCAAGAATAACCCACACAATCTTGAAAAACAAGGTGGGAGGACTTCTTCTTCTGTATATTTACATGTATTATAAGTAATTTAGGCAGAAGCATAGATATATTGCCCAAAGGAATAGAATATAAATCCAGAAAGAGATACATGCATTTATGAATATTTATTTATGACAAAAGAAGCACTGAAAAGTAATAAAGAAAAAATGATCTTTTCAATAAATGGTGCTGGAACAATTGTCTAATTATGGGGGGAATCACCCCTACTTTACACCATACATAAAAATTCATTGTAGGTGTATCACAGACTTAAGCATAAAGGCAAAACAATAAAGCTTTTAGAGGGCAATATAGAAGAAGAGCTTTGGGACTTTAAGGTGGGGAAAGATTGCTTAATAAGTACTAACCATAAAGAAAAAAATCAATACATTTGAGTACATTAAAATTTAAAACATCATTAAAGTTAAGGAGAGACTTTAAAAATAGAAACAAAAAGAACTAATCAAAGAAAATGTTGATAAATTTGACATTAACAGTTTAATTTAACATTAGTATTAAGAACTTCTATTCATTAAAAGAAACAGAATATGGAGGAGATATTTGCAACACCTATAACCTACAAAGAGCTCATATATGGACTACATAAAGAAACACCACAAGTCAGTACGAAAACAACCACCGTGGAAAAATAGGCAAAAGACTTGAATAGATGCTTCTGAAAAAAAAAAAAAGGGCAATAAACATATGAACAATATGAACAATAAACATATGAAAGGATACTTGACATCACCAATAATCAGGGAAATGCAAATGAAAACGATAACTGGACGCCATCATATACCACCAGAATGGCTAAAATTAAAAGATCAGCACTACTTAATGCTGGTGAGGTTGTGAATGACAGATATTCTTATTTGATACTAGAGGAGTATAGATTGGTACAACGCTTTGGAAAAATTTGATAACTTAATAAAGTTGAAATTACATATAACTTATATACCAGCAATGCCATTTGTAGGAATACACCCAACAAAAATATTCTCTGAGAGACATAAAAAATGTTCATAGTAGCTCTATTTGTAATCATCTCAAACTAGAAACTTCCTCAAAGTCTATCAATGGAAGAATGAAGAAACTAATACATAAAAATAGATTACTATTAAGTAAAGTAAAAGAATAATAACTACACATAACAATCTGGGTGAATCTTAAAAACATATTGTTGAGTAGAAGAGGCCAGATCCACAATAATACATATTATTTAATTCCATTTTTATAAAGTTTAAGTAAAGGTAAAACCAAGCTATGCTATTTAGGGTTCTATGTTTAGGAGGTAAAACTACAAAGAAAAGCAAGGAAATAATTATCATAAAAGGTGAGGTAATACTGGTCTTTGAAAAGGAAAGGAGTAGTGATTGGGAGGAATCATTTTTGGATTTCTGCAGTATGGGCAATTTTGTATTTCTTGACCTGGGTGTTGCTTTGTGAAATGTCTTCAGGCTGTTTTTGTAAACCTTACTGCTTGTGTGTTAGAGTGGCCTAAGAAGAAATTTAAAAATTGAATAAACCAATATCCATGGAAGAAAATGAAATGGCAGCCAAAGATCTAATTTCTAAAAAAAGTCAGATCTGTGAATTTATTATTAAATTCTACCAAACTTTCCAAGAGCAAATATTTCCTGCCCTATACAGCAGTTCTTGTGCTAGCATAACTCGTATACCAGAACTAAATAAGGAAAGCAAAAGAAATTTTAAATACAAATTAGGCTCATTTATAAAAAGATACCAACATTCTAAATAAAATACAAGCAATCCGAATCTTGCAGTTCATTAAAAGAATGCTTGTGAGCAAGTAAAATTTATCCAAGAATGAAAGGATGTTTCAACATCAGAATATCTAGAATGAAATTCACTAAGAAAGTGAATGAAGGAGAAGAAAGAGGATGCGAGCATTAACTTGGTAGGTGCCACAAAAACGTTTGAGAGTGGGATATGTATTCGATTGGACACTATTCAGCCATAAAAGGGAATGATGTATTGATACATGATAGAACATGGAGGAATCTTGAAAACATCATGCTAAGTGAAAGAAGCCATACAAAAAGGCTACATATTGTATAATTCTATTTATATGAAATATTTAGAATAGACAGATCTATAGAGACATAATTTTTCTATACCAGCTGTAACAAAGACACTTCATCCAAGTGAGGGTCATGCCAGAAATGCAAGTATGATTCATTGTTAGGATTTGTATCAATGTGCTACTATATTAATAGATCAAAGGAGAAAAAAAACCAGTATAATCCTCTCAATAGACACTAAAATGCCATTTAGCAAAATGAAACATCCATTTCTGATTAAACAAACAAAACAACATTTAAAAAAGGCATTGTCTTAGTATCTTAAAAATAGCCTGATTTTTTTTGGCCATTATATAGATCCAGCATCATACTTTAATTCCCATTAAAGAAGATGATTATTAACTTTAATAATGTTCTAGAAATCCTAAACCAGTACAATTAAGAAAATAATTTGAGTTAAAGTACTTTTTTAAGTCAAGAAAGATTTATTATTTGTAATGATATCAAGAAAAACTAGAAACCTGAAAAGAATTGGCTAATGTTAGAAAACTGTGGAAAACTGCAAAAATGGCTACAATATATTGCGGCTTTTCTCAGAAGTGGAATATATTTCTTCACACTTTGAATCTGAGTTGGACAATGTTCCTTTCTTTAGTACAATGGGACATTTGCAAACATGATGCACACACAAGCATGAAATGGGCTTGTACATCCAAACTTGCCATCTATAACCATTTTAAGGAACTTTGAGACCACTATTGTGAACTGAGCCTAGGTTAGCCTGCTGGATGGTGAGAGACACGTCGATAAGTCATCCACATTGCCCCAGCTGACACAAAACCGACTACCAGACATATGAGTGAGGCATCCCACACTATCTAGGCCAAGCCAACCAAAGCGCCAATTGACTGCAGACATAAACTGAGCTGGCCTCGACTAGAATCACCAGTCAACTCACAGAGTCATGAGAAATAACACATGCTTGTTGTTTTAAGCCACGAGGTTTTGGGGTGGCTTGCTATAAAGCAAAAGCTAACTGACACAGAAATTATAAGAGAATCAATTAAAGCTGCAGTTACTTTTCATACAATTAATGTACAAAATTGAGAAAGAGTTAAAAAATATAATAGAAGAAAATATCCCATTTACAATAGCAACATTACCACTAATTTGCCTGAAAATAAACTTAACCAGAAATAGGCAGGACCTATATAAAGACATGTGAAATCTCTATTAAAGGATATTAATTCTTGAAGAATTAATTTATACATTCTATGTGATCCCAACCAAAATATCAAAAAATTTAAACATTAAAAAATTACACTGCCATCCTCTGCAGAAATAAACAAGAAAAACTCTGAACAGAAAGACACTGGCAAGGATGAGATTGGTGATAAGAGTTGAGAAATTAAGAGGTACAAACTTCCAGTTATAAAAACAAATAAGTCATAGGGATGTTATGTATAGCATAGGGAATATAGTCAGTAATTTCATAAAAACTTTGTATGGTGACAGATGGTTACTAGATTTATCATAGTAATCATTTTGTGAAGTATATAAATGTCAAATCATCACGCTGTACACCTGAAACTAATATAATATTGTATGTCAACTATACTTTAATTAAAAAAAAAAGATTTTGAGAGGAGGCAGTTAAATTATATATTTAGATGCATTTTAAAGTTACAGGAATTAAAAACAGTTTGATTCTAAAAAAGATTTAGATAGATAAATGGAATAAAATAGAAAATCTAGAAATAAGCTGTAATACACATAAGATTTTAGTTAATGATAATGGTGACATTTCCAATCCACAAGTGGAAAAATAGATTATTTAAAAAACAATATTGGAACCATTTGGGGGAAAAAATCGAGCTGTATAACCCCACTTCTTTCATCAAAGTAAATTCCATCAGGAATGTAATAAAATGTTGAAATGAAGCTATAAATGTCCTAATGTTAAAATGAAACTACAGAGGTATTAGCAGTAAAGAATCCAGATACAAAAGGCCACATATTGTATGATTCTATTTATAGGAAATATCCTGGGAATACATAGAGACAGAAAATAGAATAGTGGCTGCCAGAGACTGGGCGACGAGAGAGGGGCGGGGCAGGGGAGATGGAGGGGAATGGAGAGTGACTACTTAACCGATATGAGGCTTCTTTTGAGGGCAGTGAAAAGTTCTAAAATTAGATCATGGCGATGGTTGCACACCTGTGAAAATACTGAACACCACTAAACTGTACATTTCAAAAGGGTGAATTTCATGGTATGTGAATTATATTTTATAACACTCTTATTTTAGAAAGAAAAGGAGGAGGAGGAGGAGGAGGAGAAGAAGCCTCCCAGAGGAGGCGCTGACCCAACCACTGAGGTCACGGTCACTGGGGCTGCGTCTGGAAGGGTGCTTTTTGGAAGCAGATGTTTTATAGGAAGAGGGCAGAGGACTTAACTCCTCTTGACTTTGATTACTCTGTCACTCTGCCTCTTCCCAGGACTTAAGGGCTCTACATGTCCTGGGCAATCATTTTAAACTTATTAAATGGTTTTTGAGTAAAAAAAAAAAAAAATGACCGAAGAACACATGTGTGAATTCATTTATAATCTTGTAACACAGACATTTCTAAGCATGACACAAAACCCAGAAGTCAAATGAAAAATGATTGATCCATGTGCATAATTAGTTTTTATATTAAAAATACCACATAGGTCTGATAGTATCATAGTTATGTATTTTAAAAAGTTTTTGTCTTTAGAGATACATACTGAAATACTTACGGATGAAATGATATGACTGGGATCTGTTTCAAAATGACTTGGGGTGAGGCGAGGGCGGAGCTTGGAAATGAGTACATGGGATACTTTTCTCTCTACTTTTTTATATGTTTAGTTTTCTATAATAAAAAGTAAAAAATAAATAGCAAGAAAAAGATCTATGCACAGATTAGAAATACAAGTAAACTGGGAACAAATATTTTCTGCATAAGTATTAAAAGAGCTAAATCCCTAATTTATAAAAGCTCATACAAATCACTATGAAAAAGACAACCTAAAAGAAAAAGTAGGTGAAGATACCAAGTCAGAACAATGCAAAGGGAACAAAGGAGCTAGTAAACATGAAAAGATGATTATCCTTACTCACACATGCAAAGGAAAGAAATAATGAGATGCCAATTCCCACCGAGCAAAATGGCAAACATGAAGAGGTTTATGATAAAAAGCAGTACTGGTGTGTGTGTGTGTGTGTGTGTGTGTGTGTAAGAGAGAAACAGCTGAACCTACACACTGTGGTGGGAGTGGAGTGGAGGTTGGTATCACTCTTTGGAAGAACAAGTTCAGGATATCTGTCAGCATGTTTAAAATACCTACTGCTATACATACAACAGAATATTGTTCAGCCTTGAAAAGGAAGGATGTTCTGAAACCATTATGTTAAGTGAAAGAAACCAGACACAAATGGACAAATACTGTATGATTTCACTTATCTGAGGTACCTACGATGGTCAAAATCATTCCACTTATTTGAGGTACCTACTACGGTCAAAATCATAGAGACAGAAAGTAGAATGATGGTTGTCAGGGGCTGAGGGTAGCAGATCATGGAGAGTTACGGTTAAATAGGTAGAGAGTTTCAGTTTTGCAAAATGAAAAGAGGTTTGCAAGATGAAAAGAGTTCTGGAAATAGGTGATGGTGATGGTTGCACAACAATATGAATGCATTTAATATCATTGAACCATATGGTTAACAATGGTTAAGATAGTAAATTCTATGTATATTTTACCTTAATTTAAAAAATTGGATAAAAAGACATACCCTTTGACTCACCAACTCCATTTCCCAATACTTACCTTAGGTTACACAATAAAAATATGCTAAGTATGTTCATTCCCATTGTAACAGCGAAAATTTCAAACAACTTAAATGCCCCAAAATAATAAATTGGTTAAATGTATTATGGTAAAATGATACAACATCTGTGCAGAGATTTTGAAAAAGTGAATTGAGTTCTGAGATATATTACTATGTAATCAAGGCAATAATTTCCAGAGTCTGTATTGTATGACTCATGTGTATATGTTTTTAAAAGTGTGTATTCTGTGTATGAGATATACTTATAAATTTTTATATAACCATAACATATTTTAGGAGTTATAAATAAATTATTTTTCTGAAGTTATAAATAAATTGTTAATAGTGAAAAGAAGAATAGTGGTGGTGGTGGTGACAGTAAGACAATCAGAAACCTTTTTGTAGTAGTTGGATTTTTTCCTATTTGAATGTATTTGTTTTTAATTTTTCTAAATTTAAAGGAAATGTAACATTTTTGTACTCAGACCTGTGACCCTTGACATATGGTTTACAAGATATATCTCCATTTGGATATTGTATCAAACCATCCTTTTTAATAGGTCAAATTTCAAAATCGTGATGTTAAACATTATTTTGCCTGTCTGCAACTTTCTTCTATTTTTTTTTTTCTCTCCTTCAGTTCCCCCTGGGTGCTCACTTTTCTATCTAAACTCAAAATCACCTAAAACCATGTGACTGTTATATACTGCATTGGAACGGCTGTGAAAGTGTTGCCTTCCTGCTGGGGAAGATCTCTGTCCTCCAACTTTTTTGTAGCTGTCCTTGTACCTCGTACATGCACAGCACATACTAAAAGTTCAATACCTATCTGAAAAATAAATTTTTCATACTGAAATTTCAATATCTATTTGAAAATAAGTTTTTCTTGGTCGTGATTGTGCTCTTGCTTTGAAAGCCTCAAAACTATAGTCCTGAATTCTTCATTCCCACCACCTCAACCCCGCACCTCTTTTCACTAAGGGTCCCTCAGTTTTTAGGGGTGTAATATTCATGCAAATAGTAAGCCTAAACCTTTTATTATGTGGGTGTCCTCTAACTTTTTATATGGTTTTCTGTGTCTTTGGTCCTTTCTCAGAGTGGGCAAAGTAGAGAAAAGAACCCTGGACCCCTGAGCCAGGAGACCAAACTTTAGTCCCAGCTTGGCCACCAACTTACTCTGTGACTCTAGCTCCAATGTCCTCATCTACAAAATGAAGATGAACTCTAGATGCCCCGCCAAACTTCCCAACCCCCTAGTTCTCACTGTCAGTTCTAGTGTTCAGCAAAGAACATCATACCCTCCTCTTTGCTCATTAGGTGTATCTTAGATTTTTTCCTCCCAGAATCTTTCTTTCAATCCATTAGTCTGTAAGATATTAGCGTAGTATATTTTCTAGTCTTGTTTAGTTTTTCCCCTTCCTTTTTCTCCTAATCTTCTTATTTCCTTCTGAAGGATGCTAACTCCTTCAATCAATATTCTGAATCATAAAAATAAATCTTCTTTCCCCCTCTCAATTGGAATTATAACTGAAAACCACCCCCTTGCAGAGTATTTATAGTTTATATCAGTCTTGAGAAGCTGACATAAAGCTTGAAATGGTAGCAAGAACATGAGTCTTAGAGCAACAAGGACTGGAACTGACTCCTAGCACCATCACTTATTCCTTTAACCTCCCCAAGCCTCGGTTCCTTCATCTGTATGGTAGAGGCAATAATAATAGTTCACTCTTGCACATCTCCCAAACCTGTACTGTCCCATCTGATAAGAGCCTACAACTCATTTGTCTCAAGGATCCATCCTCTCTGTAGCTAACACAACCTGTCCCCAGGCTCTCTGGTAACCCCTCTCTGCTGCCATAGTCTCCCTCTAACTCCACTTAAGCCTGTCCTTCTCAGTAAATGAGAGCCCTCTATGGAGAAACGTAAAGAGAGGCAGGTGGAAGGGGGTCACAAAGGACATGGAGAAAGGGAGTTGAAGGGCAGTTCTTCCATAAAATTCAATATCAAGGGGCTCTCTGGGGTCTTGTCCTATTCCTTACATGGATTCACTGTTCTCCCTAAATGGGGAGTTATCGTATAATTATCTTAGGGGTAAAAGTGCTGTTTGTTTGGAGCTCAGTCTTATAGGGTAAGGTAAGTGATGCTTTCATTCCTGTTTGGGAGGCCAACGGCCTCTCACAAGGGAATACCAGCTTTTCCTTCACTTAGTTGCTTCCATTCCATCACCAAGAACAGCATGTGGGTGTTGTTTTATTCCACACTCATGGTGTGCTGTTCTGTGATGTTTGTTACAACACTTTCCACAACTCTCTTTCTCTCCCTCATCTCCAAAAATAGAATGTGACATTGCTTGCCCGGATTTTCCACCTGAGTTTGTTTTTCATTTTGAGAGAACTCAGCATGGGTGCTGAGTGCTGCCTCAGCACCAACTAAATACTGGTATTTAACCCCAGGACAAAGTCAGAGGTTATACATTTCTGCTGTGCAGCTGCAAATCTGTCTTTATTCTTGGCATGAGAAGAAAGGATGTTGTTTGTGATGTGAGAACTACATATGGGAATAGCTTGGATGTGCCTAGGTTTTTGTATTCAATATGTTCCTGAAATTTAATGTGTACATAGATTCATCCTACAGCGGGCTTACGCATAATGACTGGTAAACAGGGTTTCCATGATAATTGAGTATCTTGAGAAGAGACCTACCATTTACATAACACATGTGTGACTTGGTTTCTCCAGATCACATTAGCTGGAGGACTCAAACAGGGTTTTAGGATCAGTGATAAATCCGCGTCAGGTCCAGCTTCATGAGTGTGCAACCCATGCAGCTGCACAGGGCTCTGCACTCAGAAGGGCCTTTTGCTTATAATGTGCTGCTGTCACTATCATGAAATTCTTAATTTTAAAACAAGGGGCTTGCATTTTCATTTTGCACTGGGTCTTGCAAATTACATAGACAATCATGTTTCCTGGTTCCCATTCCATCTAATTTTGTTCCCCATTGCTACAGCCCATTGTTAAATCCAAGCCCAATTCTGCCCAGGAGCCTCCTGGGGGTGAGTTTCATGGATATAGATGAAACCAGCTGGTCTCCTGCTTTGTGCCTGCTTCCTTTCCTTTCTCTCCTGCTCCTCCAGACATGGGGGTGAGTATATGTGGCAGCCTAGTGGGAGCTGCAGGCAGAGCGTCATGTTCTCTGACGTCCCCAGAGGGTGGAAACCATGCTGCATTATCCCACAGAAGTGTTCTCTGCTTTCTTTGTGATACATTTTATCTCTTGTCCCAAAGCGCATCTGCTTGTGCTCCAAGTGCCTCACACAGCTTAGTAAGAAAACCACTCCTCAAACGTCTCCTTGTGACCTCTCTCCTTCTCTCAGACCCTAGACAATAATCTGCTACCTCTCCAGCTTCCCCACCACTGCCTCTCTTCCAAACCTTCCCTTCTCCCCTTCCAGCCACTTCCCTTCCTCAAAAGCTTCATCATTAGCCCTTTGACACAGTCTCGTGTTTTCCTGTGAAGTCCTCACTAAACATGGAAGTGCACTTTTCAAAGAACAACTGCATTTGCAGCTGTCCCTGTGTTTTCAGAACACCATTCTGGAGTGTATTAAAAAATGCAACAAAAAAGAGGGGGTTTCACTAATCAAATGAATTTGGGAAACACCGCATGTTAGATATTCTTCTTGGAGATTTAACTAATCGCTATTAAGTATGTTGAAAGTTCAGGGAGGAAACTAACTTAGTTTAATTCAGTATTTCCTAAATTAAATTGAGCATTCAACATCCCCACCTCTTGACCGCCTTCCCCACTTCCCCACCCACTATGTGCATACACAAATAACTTAGTACTTTGCAGATAGTATTATTTGGTGATATGCACTTAGAATATAATAAAATAAATTTATGTAAACTCATTCTGAACATAATTTAATCTTTCTTTGAGGATTCACAGGGTTTTGGTATTTATCTTTTGATCTCTGTACAAATGGAAATTAAACATATTCTGAATCACACTTAAAATACACTAAAGACATTTAGCCTTACATAGAGTTAGGAACACAGTAAACATTCAGCATATACTTGTTGCACTACTGAATTTAAAGAAACTCTTTGGGCCTCAGTTTCTTATACTTAGTTGAGTTGGATTAGTTGATCTCTTAATAAACATCAAGTTTTTCATGCCAGGCATTGGCTCAGGCAACTGAGATATGAAGAATAGACTCCTCCACCAAAAGGATTCACAGTCTAGTAGAAAACAAGCAATAAATAAATAATTATATTATGGTTTTGTTATAAGAGATATGTACTGAATGTTATAGGAGCATAGAGAGGAAGTAACACTGAGTTATGTCTTAAAGAGTAACCAGGTGTTTGTTAGGAGGAGAAGGTATGAGGAAAGGGACTTCTAAGCTAAGTGTATGTACAGCATATGTAAATGCATAGAGGGCTAAAACACTAAATTTAGACACTTCCAGGTCTAAATTCCCTGACTTTATAAATGTAGTAAATTACATAATGCAAATCATCATGCCCAGATTTATATATTTAAATTCAGAGTTCTATGTGTTAAATCTCCTTACAGTGGTTCCACCTGAAGTAATATACTGGGCTTTTCTTAAGAAAGATAAGTTACTGGATAGTAACTTAATCTCACTTCCCTTCAAGGTCTACATATGCCAGCAAGCCCAGCTACTGTGGCCAAATGGCTCTGGTTCTGCTAGCTGTTCCCATTCTGCAAACTTCTGTCTTAGTGAGACATCTGGACAGCTCAGCAGGGTCACTCCAAAGCCTCATGTCCCAGGCCTTTTCAAATTGTATGCCACTGTTTTCTGGGTTTCAATGGCAGCTTTTAGGATTTTGTGGCTGATCTGACAAAGTGCATGTACTTGTGTGTGTGTATGTGTGTGTGTGTGTGTGCGCGCGCGCACGTGAAATTACTAAGGGTTCTCATATTTTAACTTCGAGCCAATAATTTTGAATCCAGTTCCTTTTTCTCTCCTGCCTCCAGAGTAAACTCCCACCTTCATCCTGTGGTGCATCACCTTTTTTTTCAGTACAAAGACTATACCAGGAAGATAAAAGTACACGCGTGGTTCTCCTAGGCAGAACATTTGTAAGATGTATATTTCTGTTACTCACAGAAAAAAATATTAAAAAGAATATTAAAATATAAAACACATCATAATAATGCAGTTAGAAAAATCTATTAGAAAAATTGCTGCCACAATCCCCATCCCCAGCATTCATATGTACGTATAATTTATCATTATCATTATTTGTCAGTTGTTTCAGGATATTTCTTCCCAACGATGTCCCAGGATACATTTTGATTATGAGTTGCTTTGTTTGTTTTATAAACAATACCAAAGTACAAGCAACTAAAACATGGTGCTTAAAAAGCAACCACTGATGCCCTGATACATATGCATTTGAAGTCAGGGCCTCATATCACCCAGGAGAGGTGACTCATTAGGTGGGTAAAGCTTGTATAAGAGTTATTTTTAAATAATTTCTTCAGCATGCATTGTCACCTTAAAAAGAGCAGGGCTTTAAGGAGATGGGGAGAAAAGGGGCTAATTTGGATGCCTGAGAGAATTGTTTGAAAAATATAGGACATTTTCTCAGGCTAGAGAGGGTAACCCAGGGGCAAGGGTATAGCAACTGGACAAAGAGAGCAGGGCCACTAAACAGTTGGGAGAGAGAGCAAATTTTGAGAGGTGCCTATATTTTATCTCGATTGATCATGCTAAACATAATACTTAGAATTTTTATTTTGATTGGATGTGTCTAACATCCAAAGAATAGTATGCTCAATTCACACAGTGGAGTACTACACAGCCACAAAAATGAATGAGGACTCTATGGAACAATTCTGAGAATACAGGGTTAGTGAAAACAAGATAGAGGAAAAAAGGTCTATAGTATGCTATTGTTTTATCTAAGAGGGGAGAATTTAACATATGAAAATACTTGCTTTTCTTTTTTAAAGAATAAATTATAAAATTTTGTGTTTTAAAAAAGATTACATGGGAGAGAAGGCACAAGGTAGAGGGGACTGGAGTAGAAGCCATACTCCTCTGAATATGCCTGGTATTGCAGATTTGACTTTGGAAGCTTGTAAAGATTTTACATAATTTTATAAATTTTTAAATTGAAAAGCAATCTCTAAAAATCAAAATCAAAATGAAACAAATGAACTGAAATATATACTCTGAGTTAGTGGAATAACCGCATAGAAAAAAACTATTCAAGTGACTTTAATTTGATATTCATTATTATGATATACCCTAAAAAAGCTACATAACAGTTTTAAATGGATTTCAGTAATCATATTATTGGTGATAGTGTTGGAACACTTATGCTAAGACAGCTGCATGTTTATTGTAAAAGAAATAAGAAATTGTGTTGATGTCTTTGAGAATTGAGATTTTTGATATGGGAGAAATAAAATATAAATGTAACATTGGTGAAGTTAAGAAAACAACTTGTGGTCCTGTTTGAAAATCTCATTTGAACTCATGATATACTTTCTCTAGAAGAAGAAGAAGATTTCCTAATTCTTTTTGCTTAAATGGTTTAGAAACCTTGATCAACCCAGTAGCCTGACCTCCCTGGAGCCCAGAGTACAGTTTCTAAATCTCATTTCCCATTATAAGGGATCAGGGTTCTTGGAGAAATTGCTAATTCCAGATCTGAAGCAGAAAACACATGAGCTGAGTCCAGAATATAGGAATTTAGTCACACTAGAAGTAAATACAATTACTAGGATCATGTTAGAGACTTGGGAGCCAACCTAAATAAACTACCACTGGCCAAAGATGAGGCAAGTTGAATTTTAATAATAATGGCAACGGCTTGAAATATATATCAAAATCCATGAGTTCATAATGTTACTTAAAACAAAATCAAACACCTCAGTGGTCGACTTTGGCATATGACTAGGGAACCAAGTCATTATCTTGAACATTAGTAAATAATCAAGAATTTTCCGCATAATCTCTACTTTGGAGTACAAATAGTTGATGAGAAGATGTTTCTTTTTATAGATCTATTCCAACTAATAAATGAAGACAGAATGATAGAATTAGAATTTGCAACTCCTGATAAATTAATGGATCTAGACAGTTATTGGTGGCTACTGACATAGCAAAAAAAGAGCCAGACATTATTTGCTTCCCAATGAGAAATACACAATAACATCTAAGAAATATTCCTGCCCCCCCCAAATCAAACATGGATCTGATCATAAGAAATATAGGGGACAGGGGAACATATTAAACACATCGTGATAATGCAGTCAGAAAAATACAGGCTGGGAAATTCTACAGGACAGATGATTCAGTACTTTCAACAAATAAATTACAAGGGGAAAAAATGATGACAGAAAAACCCATAGATTAAAAGGAACTTAAGAGACATGTGAACCAATTGCAATGTGCAAACCTTAGATCCTGATTTGAGGAAATTCAGATTTTTAAAAATTATGAGACAACTGGGGAAATTTAAACACTGATTGGATATTAGGTGATATTAAGGAATCTATATTAATTTCTTAAGTGTAATAAAAGTATTGTAGGTATATTTTCAAAGACTCCTTATATTTTGAGATACATATTGAAGTATTTATGGATCAGTGATATGATGTCAGCGGTTTGTTTCACAACAATTCAGGGTAGGATGTGGGTCAGGGTATAGATGAAACAATATTAGACATAAATTAATAACTGTAGAAACTTGGTGATGTTTTCATTATACATATTATTATTTCTACCTTTTAACATCTGAAATTTGCCTTAGTAAAACTATTTTTTTTTAAAGTGCACTGTGCCACCCTTGTAATAAGAACCAAGCAAAGCCAGGAGTAGGGGTTGCCTCTTT
This sequence comes from Eidolon dupreanum, assembly GCA_028627145.1. Lineage (NCBI taxonomy): Eukaryota > Metazoa > Chordata > Mammalia > Chiroptera > Pteropodidae > Eidolon > Eidolon dupreanum. The sequence goes on from CM053515.1 coordinate 63,425,220, forward strand.
GCATGAATCTAGAAAAAACAGTGGATCAAAAATCAGGAAACCATAGACCAGGGGGAGACCTTTAAGATTATCCAGCCCTGTTCCTTCCTCTGAGGCTTGAACTACCTCTACCTTGTTCCTAAAAGTTGTTGCCCGCATTCTGCAAAATTACTTCAGCCCATTCCACTTGTGATAACTTGAAAGTTCTTTCTTATGCTGAGCAGAAACCTGTCTCCCTGTATCTTTCTTCTACTCATAGATTATAGCCCTAGCCCTTCCTCACACAACTGTCTCCCAATATTTGAAAACAAGCATTCATTCACCTGCCCCTCTCAACCTCATCCCACATGCAGGTCTTTTGAGCTCCAGCCTAAACAGCCCTAACTCTGTCAACAGTTGCACACACCCAAAACTGTTTCTCTGCCACCCTAGCTGCTCTGCTCTGATCTCAGAACAGTTTGACTTTTAAGTTATGTGCTCTGGAATGGAGCGATCTGGGTGTGGCCTGACAGTTGCAGAGAACAGCAGGGCTATCACCTTCCTTGTCCCAGTTTACCTTATTTCTTATTACCAAGGGCTGGAGCCTGAGTGCACAGAGTTCCAAGAGCTGAGTGTCAAAGGTTCAAGAATTTTGTGAGCCAATTGTTAAATACAACCATAATTAAAAGTTAAGTTATAAAGACTTATGATTATCTACGTTATATTAAAAACAAAGGTATAAAATATCTAAAACTCATCACTTTCTAATTATTTTACTACATTTTACTATTATCTTTTCTCTCGAGATTATTTACACCTATTGTATTTGCATAGTAAAAACATTATATAATGGTATGCTAGTGCACCTCTCTTTCAAACTCTGTGTTCAGTAACATCATGTTGGTAGCTTGAAACTGGCCATGGTGGAAATATTTGTCCTACAGAATTTGGCAAGGGCTATATAAATCAAGGTGTTTCTTTCCCTTCAGGGAGCCAGTTATTGAACATTTACTACATACCACTGGATACAGTCTAAAATCTTAGTTATTTTTGGCAACCACATTGCACTTCTGACTCAAATTAGGCTAAAACTCTTAGCTACTGCTAAAACAAGTACAGTACAACCCATTCTAACTGACACAGCTAGTTCCTCAGACCTCATATTAATTACTTTTATATTGTATCCTTTTAGATTTGGCTGTTGAATCTCATTATCATCAAGTAGCCATATCTCCAACATCAAATTACCTATAAATTCTGAAAGCATTTACAAGAAGATGAAGGACAAAGCCCTGGGACTCATCATTATATGCTTCCTTGTAGTTTAATAGCAATTTGTTAGTCAGCATCTTGTGTAAATGATTAAATGGTTACTAATTCATCCAGTAGGCCAGTGTCCAATTCATAGTTCTCCATCTTTTTCAAAGGAATATCATGAAAAACTTCATTAAGTATCACCAAAGACAAAATACTCTCTCTCTACATGGATTTTCCCAGAGTTACTGGGCTGGAAATCTGGTCAAAAGGAAGGACATAAATTAGCCTTGACTTGTTCTTTGTCAACTCACTCTGGGGCTTAATCATTATTTCTTCACCTTGTTCCTGCAACTGTTCCTCTAGTAATCCATTCTAGAGTCTTGCCTGAAATTGAAGTTATAGACAATTATCTACAATTTTTCTTGCTCTGCCTTTTTTCTTTTTCTGAAAATTAGAATATTTCACTATCTCCAGTCTTCTGATATATCTCCTACTTTCGGTGATGCCCCAAAGATCACTGACAATTGTTTAGTGATCCCATTTTTATCAGGGTCCTAAGACAGCACTCCTCAAATCCAGGGGCTGGAACTCACCTGGAGCAGCTCTAGGCTTTTCCATATTCTATTACTGTATCTTGGACTTCCATCTTCCCTTATCAAAGTTCATTCCTCTTTTCTATTCCTCTTCACCTTACTCATTTCACATGGAGAAGAAATGTCCTTGTCCTGAAAGTCAAAAACAAAAGAAAATGGAAGAGCTCTGTTTTCTCTATATCCCTCACTGACAGTGGCCCCAAGCTGTAGATTCTATCCTTTACTTGATGTTATTCCTCAGAGTTTACTAAAAAGAATCAAACACCCAAAAGAAAACCCCGACATAAACTTATAATTTTTGAATAACTTCAACTTATTTGGAGCTTTAGCCTTTTTGGTGCTCATGACTATGTCTTCTGTATATTCCAGCACAGATAATGGCAATTTGATGATAAGAAAAATATTCGATAAAACATTTCTGACCTTTCAGAAATTGTGACACCACATCTTGTCTGAATCTTCAAGGAGTTCTGTACCTCCTAAAGTGCAGCATGGTATATATTAGTCTTTAAATTCTCAATTAATTTGGACTTGAGAATTTTTTTATCTTGAATTTTTTTGAAAAAACTGTGGATACTTCTGATATTGCAAAATCACAATTGAGAAGATCCATAAATATGGAAGAACTCAGTGTATTTAGGAGTTTTTTCCTTTAATTTTACTTAGCTGATGTTTAACATAAAACAGTTTCCTAATATAATCAGCTCTAGTTATACAACATTCTTTCACCTGGAACTCTCTAAATTGGCCTTATGCATAGTTCCAAAAAATGTTAGCAATGTGTATGGCTTTTAACCCAGAGGCCCTTAACTAAGAGACATAAAACCTGGCGCCTCCACTTTGTTCTGCCACTGATCAGCTTTGCCTCTTTTGTTCACATCTAAATGTTTTAAGCCCCTTCTAGATCTAAGAGAAGAGAGCAGTAAAATACCCAGCTATCCTGCCTACGGGTTCTTGGCTGTCTCTATCTACTCTCTGTAGTTGATGTGAGTGTGCAGGCACATACAGAGAGATAGAGAAGAAAGGTTTGAGTTGGGTGTCTTGGTATGGAGAAGAGGAGGAAGAGGAGGAATAGGAAGACAGCCTATATCATTCCTCCTAGGTTTTTCATAAGAGGTAATTTCAAAACAAAATTAAGTCAACCTATCAAAACAAGATAATGACAAGGGAGAAAGTAAAAGTTTTTGGCCAAATCCATCTCACAATCATTCCTTTCCTGTCCCCACAAAGCTATCTGAACTGAGATCTTGTTAGTGGACTTCCATTTCCAGTAAACATCACTTACTTAGAACAAAAACGGGAAGCTCCCACATGTAGCCACTGGAAACAGTCCCAGATGCAGGAAGAGGTTTGTATGACATCACCCAGAAAGTTATGCAGTAGGAAGGTCTGCAGATTAGAAGAATAGTACACCTATGAGTTACTTTCACTAGCAATTTTTATCCAGTATTCAGAAGTTCCAAGCTTCTTAGCAAAGATATTTATTGATTTGTGTGTATATTTAATCCATTAATAGAGATGTGTACACCTTTCTGGAGATTGCTCAAATGCTAAGGAAAATGTTATTTGTGTGTGTAAACATTTCATTAAAAGACCAGAAAAAATAGGCAAATATTATCCTTACTCTGTATGTGAAAAATTTTGTTCATACTTATAAAAGTTTCTTACTAAAAATGACACATGCTCATCGTAAAATATTGAAAAATCAGCAAAGCACAAAGAAGATAATAAAAGTCACCTGAAGTCTCATGATACAGAAATAAACACTGAAAGAACTTGGGTAAGGTCTCTCTAGACATTTTCCTTTGCATATATTTATTTAATTTTATGTGATATGTTCTTTGTTTGCAGCATTGTTTTCTTCTCTCCTTCTTAACAAGGTCATTAACATCTTTACGTGTCACCATAGATAGGTATATAACACGACTTTTAAAAACTCCATAGTTTTCCTTTTCATTTTGTTTGTTCCATATACTTAGTCAATTCCATATGGATAGAAATATAGGTTGTTGAGAAAGAACTTTTTTTAAGCTTGAAAAGAACGGTTATGTAAAAGATGTAAAGTTATGTAAAGTAACACATGTGCACAAGAATCTGGTTTGGTTGTTCCTACTGCAACAGTTTGAAATAGTGTATGCAAACAGTGAGTGTTATAGATATGTAAGATGTATTTTTGTTATTATTGAGCCATTACATACAGTTGAACTTTTTAAAACGCAAAGGTGAATCACAAAGTAAAACTCAATAGATTTGACAACATAGAAAAGTAAAATATAAAGAAAATTTAAAAAAAGAAACAATTTGTAAAATAACGGTAGCAAATATGACAGCATATTGATATATAAAGAGCTCACATAAACCAATAAAGACAGTAACTCACAATAGAAAAACAGGCAACAAATGACTTACAAAAAATACTTAAGAATGGCTTAATAATAAAATATAGCTCAATATCACTAGTAATAAAAGAAATAAAATTAAAACAATAGACAAGGTTTTTTTATCAATAATAGGAAATATTTAAAGTTGAGCTTACACATATTAAATAATTAATTCAGTATTTGGTAAAAACTAAGTGCCTAATGAATATTAGGTCTTATTCCCACTCAGTGCTGATAACATACTTTTGTTAAAAGTATAAATTTGTAATACCTTTTCAAAAGCAATTTGGCAACATAAACCAAGAATTTAAAAAATATTTATAATCTTTACCTAGGGATTCTACTTCTAGAACTCTTTTCTAAATAATAATTTGAAATGCAGACAAAACCTTCATATACAAAGAAGCAGATCACCACATTATTTATAATAAAAATTGTAACTTTCCTAAATATCCAACAATAAAGGAATGATTAAGCAAATTACAGTGCAGTCATAAGTCAGAAGACTCTAAAGACATTTAAAATTATATTTATGAATAATCTTTAATAACTAGTTAAAAACATGATATAATATTAAGTGGAAAAAGGAGGACACAAAATTTTATGCATAGTAATTTCAACCATTTATATAAGAAATAGACTGGAAAAAATTATACCAAAATATTAACAAGTATCTATTAAGGGTGAAAGTATGAATGATTTTAAATTTTTATATGCTTTATTTTTCAAAATTTCTATAAATATGATATATACTTTTATAACCAGAAAAATATTTTTTTAAAAAAATTGAAGATAATACATAATGAATTTAAAACAAGTTCAAACACAATGTAATATTTAAAACTTAACCTTTAAAAATTCAAATCCATAAAAGAATTGAAAATATAAATCATTTTTTACTGTTTAGTAAAAATTGCCTGGGTTTTCATATCTTTTGTCATTCACTAGGTGTGAGGCTTTGCCATAGACTGAATGTTTATGTCCCCTGCTACCCCCCACCAAATTCATATGTTGAAATCCTAACACCCAGTGTGGTGATACGTGGAAGTGGGGCCTTTGGAAGGTGATTGAGGTGATGGTGGAGCCCTCATGAATGGGATTAGAGTCATTTATAGAAGAGATCCCACAGAGCTCCCTAACTGCTTCCATCACATGAAGATACAAGAAGTCTGTGATCTGGAAAAGAGTCTTCACCTGACCATGCATGGCACCCTGATCTTGGAGTTTCTGCTCCAGAACTGTAAGAAACAAATGTCTATTGTTTATAAGCTACCCAGTCTCTGGTATTTTGTTATAGCAACCTGAATGGGCTAAGACCTACTTTCAACAAGTTAACTAATTACAAATTCTGGGCCGCCCACAATTGCAAAGTCTTCATTTCCTGTAAGTCTACAAGTTACATGTGTTATGTTTATTTTTTGATTACTTTTAAGGGGCAATTCCTTTCTTCACTTGTGTCTGCACCTATTATTTTGAAAATTAATGTCTTTTAATATTAATGTATTTTTACATTTTGTCACATTTCAAAATAAATTTGAGGCAGCAAATGTTATTATTACTTAGTAAGTAACTTAGTCTAGCTTTTTAAAAACTTTTTTATTCTGGTAAAATTTACCTAACTTAAAATTTACCATTTTAATCATTTTTAAGTACACAGCTCAGTGGCACTGAGTACATTGCTGTGTAACCATTACCACCATCCTTCTCCAGAACCTTTTCATCTTCATCAACTGAAATTCCCATTAAACAAAACTTCCTATTTTCCCCTTGTCCCAGCTCCTGGTAACCGCATTCTATTTTCTATCTCTATGATTTGACTCTTCCTAGGTACCTCAACTTTATTCAATTTTAAGCCTTAAATCTCTTCTCTATTTTGGTTGAGGGCTCTGCTAGTTCAAAAGAGCCCACTCTAAAAAAATTCAAATGTTTTTTAAATTGAGGTGACATTTACACATAGTAAAATACACACAGATACTAAAAAATATAAAAATTTGTATCTATCTTTATGGGAATGCATATATGATAACATATTATCGGCATGACTATAAAGTTGAGACTCATGTGCCATTTTATTTTGATGTCCTACATCATCCACCTAAAAAAAGTAACAGAATACTAAACTATGCTATGATTCTACTATGTAAAAAGAATACCAAGAAGGAAGATTATAGAAAATGAAAAGAGCTTATTTTTAGAGTGGTATGATTTTTGAAATGAGATTTAAAAAAATGATCAACAGTGTTATCAAGTTGGAGAACAGATAGTTTTTGATTATAAAAGGATGACAGAAAATGAATATTGTGTTTGCAGATTAATAATTTATGAGAGAAAGGGCTGATAATATCCTATATTTCAATGTTTATAGAAAATCAGTTCCTGTGAAAACTTTTCCAGAGCCTAACCAATTTGAATATTAAAAGCAGTATTTTTTTCTTCCTGAAAATAGACACAGAAATCACTGGGAACTTTTATAGAAAGACTGACCCATAAAATGTCCATTACACTTCTTCACATTAGGTACATTTTTCTTTGTTAGCTTACTCACGAACAAAAGCAAATGTCACTAGTTTGCTCTTATCAATTCATAGTTCTCCATTTCTGTCACAGTGTGTTTCCACCTATTACACAAAGGGATAAAAATAGAAAACCCTAGATGATGCCTTTGCCAGTTGCTCAGATGACTTTCTGAACAACAAAGTTTTTATTTGGGTAGATGGGTATAAGAACTTGGCTTGTAATGTCAAAAAGGTAGGAAAAGACAACAGAATCCATTTCTGTTTGAAGTAGAGTCCAGATAGTCCAGCCCAAATTCAGCCCATATCCTGTGGTCAGCCTCTTGCAAATGGGCCAGGTTTCCCAGAGAATGTTAGCTAGAGCGCTGGCACAGGAAGGGAATGTGACAGACGCTAACAAACATCACCTCACCATGTAGCTATTTTTTATGACCTACCAAGCAGTTCACTGAAGTGCTGACAATGGCTCAGTTTGATTCAACAAACACATCTCGGACACTTCTTTTGTGCCATGTTTAGTGTAAGAAGCATAGTGGATAATGGCTCAGCTACCACAGACTTGTGAGTATGTGAGCAATAAGAGTAAGTCTTCAGGTGGTTTGTTATCAGCATTATTGTGTCAATAGATAACTGATACAACAAAGAATAACTAATATGCCATGTGGAGAGGAAAAAAGGAGAAAAACCAAGAGATGAAAAAAGAGAGACAGTTTATATAAATTTACCACAGCATCCCTATACATCACATCACAGAATATTCTGTTTCTTTCTCTTAGAATAGGCCAGCATACTTTGTAAACTAGACTAAACCTTAGTCTACAATATTTTCATGGGACTTTTTTTTTTAACAGCTTTATTGAGGTATTAACATACCTAATACAGTTCACCCATTTAAAGTATACAATTCAATGGTTTATAGTATATCCATAGTTGTGCAACCATCACCAATCATTTTAGGATATTTTCATCATGCCATTAAGAAATCCTGTACATATTACCAGTTTCACTCTATTTTCTCACAACTCTCCCCCATCAACTCCAGCCCGAGGCAACTGCTAATCTACTCTCTGTCTCTATAGATTTTCTCATTGTGGACATTTCATATAAAATGAATCAATATGTGGTTCTTCGTGACTGATTTCTTTCAATTAGCATAATGCTTTCAAGGTTCATCTAAGTTGTAGCATATATCAATTCTTCCTTTCTTTTTATGACTGAATAATATTCCATTGCATGGATTATGCCATATTTTACTTATCCATTCATCAGTTGATGGACATTTGGGTTGTTTCCACCTTTTGGTTAGTATACTAATATATTAAATATATATGTATTCTATATTATATGAATGTAATATAGAATAATGCTTCTATGAACATGTATGTTTTTGTGTAGACATATGTTTTCATTTCTCTTGAGTATGTAATTGAGGGGAATTGCTAGATTATATGGTAATGCTATGTTTAACCTTTTGAGGAACTGCCAGACTGTTTTTCACTGGCTGCACATTTTACATTTCCACTAGCAGTGTATGAGGGTTCTAATTTCTCCACATCCTTGTCAACACTTACCGTCTATCTTTTTTTTTTTATCATAGTCATTCCAATAGATGTGAAGTGGTATCTCATTACAGTTTTGATTTGCATTTCCCTAATAACTAATGATGTTAACATCTTTTATGTATTTATTAGCCATTTGTGTATCTTCTTTGCCAAAGTATCTATTCAGATATTTTGCACATTTTAAAATTAGGTTATTTGTCTTTTTATTGTTGAGTTGTAAGAGGTTTTTTTATATGTCCTAGACAAGTCCTTTATCGTATATATCATTTGGAAATATTTTATCCCATTCTGTAGGTTGTCTTTATGTTTTCTTAAGATGTATTCAATTTTGATGACAGGACAAACTTGTGACATTGACTCTTTCAAATGTAATTTGAGTGTTTTTTGGGACTACTATATATGACCTTTGATGAACAATTTACTTATTTTTTTTTAATTCAGTGTAAATCCATAAGTTAAAATTTATTTTAAAAATCATGTGATGAAATATTTGTTCCAGCTATAGTCAAACTTCATCTTATTTCGTCCAACTGAATGTTTAATTTTTTCTATCTCCAATAAAAATTAAAAGTATATGGTAGCTGCGAAGCTAATCAGGTTTTAGCAGTCTGTACCTTTCTCTTTTACTATATACACAAGGAAAGTTTGAACATGATAGCTAAAGAGTTAACAGCGCTATTTCTAATTTTTACACATGACTCTTATTATGAAAAGCCAAACACTTATATTCGATACATGCCATACATATTTAACAAAAAGCATGCAATGTCTTTTATCATACTCTTTGCTTAATAAATGACTTCCTTGTAACTTTAGTTACACATTTTAGTTCATTATTTCAAAATAAGTAATAAAAAAGTATATTATTTTTAAACTGTTTATAACATAAAATGGGAAAGCCAATTATATTAGGTCTATATTTTTTTAATCTTGATTGCTTTTAGTTCTGTTGCTAGATGCTATCTATAATTTTCTTCCTAATGTTTTATAATTTTTTAAACCTATAAACATACATTTGTGTAGAAAATAAAGTTAGGAGAATAAAAGAAGGTAGGCTTTTCTCATTAAGTAAGATTTACCTGGTTGGTTTGACAAAGAGGATTGACTTTACCAATTAAATTACATGACATCCATTTTTCATAAATTAAATGAATAAAATCTATCTCCACAGTTTTGACAAAAATATATTTAAATCACATTATTAAAATAACATTTTATTAAGAAAAATTATATTGGCAAGAGTGCTTTGAAAATTAGGTTAAACAAGGTGCCACTAAGCGAAAAAATAGCAGTGATGTGTTAAATCTTGCTATAACTTTTTAAATTTATTTCCCAGAAAATGAGGAAGTGAACAGCTCCAATAACTGTGTGATAAATATCTGCAAGTGGTAGTTTTCTTGTTTTGCTTTGGATATAATTTTGAAAAGATCAGTCAAGTTAAGGCTGATATATTGTTAAAGGTAATTTTTGAGAATAGTTTTTTTGCTTATATCTCAGGAATGTAAAGAAATAAGTGATACTGCTAAAGGAAAACTTTTTCGAGTCCCATCCATTTATGTATTTAACAAGTTTTCCAGTGCTTACATCTATAAGAATAAAAATTAGGCATACGATTGATGGAATTAATGACCTAAATTTTTAAAAGCTCCACTTGTCTTGTGAAGAAATGCATTCCCAAAATATTTCTACTTTTTGTCAATTTATAAAAGTTTGTATTATATTTATGTTGTTCTAATGAATTGTGTAAAGCTAATAATTGTTCTGATAACCAGAAGAAATTATTTAACATTTAGAGACTTATACTTACAGAAAATTAAAAACTTAAGTTTATTTTGCTGTAAAGAAATAAAATGATACAATCAGTGAAAACATTTCAGGCATATAGTTATATTATTTTAGGATAAAATTCTGTGGGGAAATTAGAAATATGTATTCTAGAAGAGAAAGGAATAATGTGAAATTCCTAGGTGTTGGAGAATAATTTAAATATTTTTAAATGAATGATAGTATTTATAGTCCATTGAATATGTGGTAATCGCCATTGCATACACTGAAAAGTGATGGAACAATTTTGTTTTTAAATGATAATATTTATAAGTTGCCATAAATTATATCTTTTGCAGTTATTTAGACATATGATGACAATTTTTACAGGTCAACTTTAAAACAGATGAGGGAATGCTGGGTTTTAAAAAATAAATTTAGTGATTATGTCAGTGAAAACATTTGAAGACCACTGTAATAATTCCCATGTAATATATGATACTTCACAGATACTCCCAACAGAGACCCAGCTGAAAGCCTACAGATTTCTACTGTGACCTAATCTCTGTCCTCTTGTTAAACCAAGTCCACCAGCAAAAAGGACTATTTGGAAAATATTTGCTGAGAAGCACTTAAACTCTAGGGTCAATGCTGCATTTGATAGTTTATTCAATGGTCATAACAATGCATCATATTTTAAGACCCTTCATTGAGGTATGACCAAGGACTGGAGCCTGGCTTTCAAAAATACCCTCTTGGGGAAAGACAGTCACTGGGAGGAAGTCTCAGCTTGGGGCAAATGGGCAAGACACTGTGTCTAGTCGTAAGTCAATTTCCAAGAATGATTTAGGAAGTGGTGGGCATGAGGGGTTCAAGTGTAATTTCTAAGCTGTTTTATCAAGTGTTTGGGGCCTAGGATTTGGGAGTTAGGGTATATCACATTCAGAAAAACAAAGGTTCAGGAGGTTATTTGACAGTTGTGTCCACAGGGCTCCACCACTAATAAAGTCTAAGGATGAGGTGACCATATGTTTTAGTTTGCCTGGATAGTCTTGATAATATCTGTTGTCCTGGAATAATTATCACAAGTCTTCTGTGATACTGTGATTTATAATAAGAAGTATATATTTGGTTTTTATCTCTGCTTCTGGAACAGAGCTCCTAAAACCCTTGTAATTTCCTGAGCTATAAGAGCAATAAAGGTGCCTTGATATTCCTAACAAACTCCTTTCAGCTATGCCTATGTTTATGTTAATGAGGTGACTTTTGGAAAGCACCTAAGGATGGGGGCTGATTGCCAGGGGAACCAACCATATGATTGGAGGGTCGGAACTCTCAGTCCCATCCTCTTCCCCCCTCCCCGAACTGGGGGTTAGGGAATCAGGGTTGGAGGTTAAATGACCATCAATTGTCAATGATCTAATCAATCATGCCTATATAATGAAGGCTCCATAAGGATGGACTTGGGAGAGCTTCTGGATTGGTGAACACATGAATATTCACTGAGACCCCCTCTCTGAAGAGAGCATGGAAGCTTCCCGCCCCCTCTCACATACCTTGCTCTATGTATCTCTTCCATTTGGCTGTTTCTGAGTTATATCCTTTTATAATAAACTGGTGAGCTAGCAAGTAAAATGTTTCTCTGGGTTTTGTGAGCCGTTCCAGCAAATTAATGGAATCCAAGGAGTTGGTCATTACAACCTCCAATCTATAGTTGGTTGGTCAGAAGCACAAGTGATAACTTGGACTTGATGTTGGCATTTGAAGGTTGGGGGCAGTCTTATAGGGCTGAGTCCTAAATCCGTGGGGTTTGATGTTATCTCCAGGTAGGAAGTGTCAGAATTGAGTAAAATCATAGGATAACCAGCTGGTGTTGAAAACCCACATACTAGAATTGGGAGTATAGAATCATATCCCCCTTTTCACTTCTGAAGTGTTTTGATTAGACTGTAAATTATATGTAATTTATATACTTTAAATGTTTATTCTCAATTTCTGTTCTTATCTCATCTTGTACCAGTAATAAACAATTAAAATATTGGCACTAGTCTATAGACCATACTTTGAGCATCATCATTCTAAGAAATCAGAATAAGACCTTTAAGAAGACATCCTTACTGTGGGTGTTTAATAAGTGTTTGCTTAAGCACACAGTGCTGAAATATTGAGACCAGAATCCTAGATTTAATGTCTATGTGGATGAGGTGTTGCTTTCTGTTGTTCCCTAGACACAGACCATACATCCAAGGTCAAAATCCAACTAAGAGGAAATGGATTGATGGCAAAGAGATCCCTAGAATACATACCTTACCAAGAATGAGCCCAGGACATTCATATTGTTCTCCCTGACCATTTCAGGAACCTCAATTTATATTTTACGTCCATTATAATGAGTACGTCTTAGTTCAATTATTTAATGTGCCTATTTCAGTCAGTACAACAGATTTCCAAAATGAAAAGGCTGAGCCCCAATTTAAGAAGGCATCTGGCTAGATGTTCATTAGCTTCTCCTAACGACCTATTAAAATTCCTTAAGTGACTCAGGAAAAGATTAAGACTCGTAACAACACTGCTTATTTAAGCATGATTAAACAGGAAAAGAAAACCTCATAGATTTATGAAAAGATTCTACAGCATATAAAACTCAGTGTTTCAGATGTAGAAGACTACCCTTTGAACAAGATTTAGTAAAGGCAAATTCTGTGAAAAGCATCTACTTTATATTTGCAATAAAAAGTCAAGAAAAATGACAACATAGAATGGTTATCTGGTATAATGAAAATGACGTGGGTTTTGAGGTCATCCAGGATCTGATTCTAGCTCTGCCCTTTGCAGGCTACTTGTAGAAACAATTGACATACTTTAATCCTACTCATCCTGTTTCCACATTGATAAAAGTAATGCATACCTCAAAAGTGTATTGTGAAGGTTAAATGATATGATTAAATATTAAACACAGTGCGGGCCTTAGTTAAGGTCCTTAATTAATGTTGGTCCTCTTCCCTTCACATTTGCTACCACTGGGTTTACTATGACATAATTTAGTCATACCACAGGTCAAATAATTTCCTCCAAGCCTAACAAACCATCCTACTAACAAAATCTTTTTGTTCATCCATAAAATTGGGGATAGTAGTATAACAGTACCTACTTTGATATAATGGATAATAGTATCTACTTTGCAGAGATGCATCTATGAGGATTAAACAAGATATGTGAAGTGCTTAACACATTAACTGACATAAGGAAGATACATAGTAAATGACAGTTTCCTGTCCCCTTTCATTTAATTGGGTATTTAACCATAGTATCTCCTAGACCAACTTCAAAAGCTCACCTAGTCTAGAATACTGAAAATTAATCTTTCCACCATTATCAGATTGCTCTCTTCTGTGTCACATTTAATTTGATGTCAATTATTTGGTTTATTTAAGTATTGGTAAGGATACACTCTATATAAACTATTTTATTGCATGTTCAAGGTGATAAGTAGAACACTCTTCCTGACCTTGAGGTATTTGGTTGAGGAGACAGTGTACATAAAAAGTTGAATAGGGGAGAGGAGAAAAAAATGGTGTAGACGATAGAGGTTCTGTTCATCCCTCTGGTGACCAAATCAAAGTTGTGACAGAAACATAGAGCAAACAGCAAGGAAAATCGCCTGGGATCTATATGAACAAGCCATGCAACTGGGGAGAGAACTAAGAAATCACCCTGCAACGGGAGAAGGTAGGACAGGTGAGGACAAAAGGCTGCTCAGTCCCAAGCGGCTGAGTGGGACAGAGGCTGTGGCAGTGGCAGCTGCAGATGCCTCTTAAAGGGGCCATGTCCACAAATGGACTTTCACGGTGTCGGACCTGCTCGATCTGAGTACCAGCACTGATTTGGCTGCGTGAAGGGCACCAGGGACTTACAGGGGAACACTGAGTTGTTGAAGTGAGGGCCAGAGGCTAGGGTCTCTTCCAGACAGAAGTGCCGGCAGTATCCATAGTTTTTCTGTTGAGCCCTCCCTACTCCCAATGTGCAGGTGCATTGCCACCATAGCTGTAATGTCATCAAACTGGATAACAGAGGTTGCTCTACCAATAGAGTTCCCTGAAACTCCACTTCCTCCAACTCCCGGACCCACCCAAGCAACAATCAGGTGTGTCCTTCAGTGAGTCAGGTGCTCCTTGCTGAGCAGAGCCAAGATTCACACTAGTGGCAGCTGGCCTGGTTTCTGGTGTGGTTTCTTGAGGCACCTATAAGCACAGCATTTGTGGATTGCTTGCTGAATCTTAACAGATGGCCCTGGAGGGGCACAGGCTGGGCCTAAACTTGGCCTGCAGCTGAACCCCTCTCAGGACTGTGCCAATGGATACCTAAAAAATAAAGTCATGCTAATAAGACCGGGAGACTTAAGAGCTTTGCTTAGTACATAGAAACAGACACAGAAAGGCAGCCAAAATGGGAAGACAAAAAAAAAAAAACAAAACAGAAACCATATGAGAGAAAAGAACAGAGATCCAAGAATAATGGAGTCAAGTAATCTAATAGAGGTGGAGTTCAAAACACTAGTTATAAAGGTATTGAGTGAATGTAGGGGAAGAGTAGATGAACTCAGTGAGAACCTTAACAAAGAGATAAAAAACATAAAAATGGAAATGGAAACGATAAAAGGGAACCAGACCAAAATGAAGAACACATTATCTGAGATGAAGAGTATAGCAGATGAAAAAAACAGAGTGGATAAAGAAGAAGATTGAACCACCAGTATGGAGGTTGGGGAAGCCAAGGACACTCAATCAGAATGACAGGAAAAAAAATCCAAAGCTATAATAATAATTTAAGGAGCCTATGGGACACTATTAAATGTAAAAATATTCGTGTCATAGGGGTACCTGAAGAAAAACAAGATGTTGAAGAGCTATTTGAAGAAATAATGGTGGAAAACATCCCTCACCTGGTGAAGGAAATAGACATACAACCCCAGGAAGCTCAGAGTCCCAAAAAACAGGAACCCAAAGTGGCCCACACCAAGACACATCATAATTAAAATGCCAAAGGTTAAATACAAAGAAAGAATCTTAAAAGCAGCAAGAGAAAAACAGTTAGTTACTTACAAAGGAGCACCCATAAGACTGGCAGCTGATTTCTCAAAAGAAACCATGCAGGACAGAAGGGCTTGGCACAAAATATTTGATGTGATGAAAACCCAGGATCTATAATCAAGAATACTTTATCCAGCAAATCTATCATTTAGAGTCAAAGGGCAGATAAAGAGCTTCCCAGACAAAAATAAGCTAAGGGAATTTGTCAACACCAAGCCAGTACTGCGGGAAATGTTGGTGGGACTTCTTTAAGAAGAAAAAACATGTATCAAAAACATGAATGAAAAGATAGAGTGGCTGAAAGGATAAGAAAACAAGACCTCTACATATGCTGCCTATGAGAGACTCGCTTCAGATTAAAAGACACACAGACTAAAAGGAAGGTGATGGAGAAAGATATCACCTTGATAGACCTAGAGGATATTGCGTTCAATGAAATGGGAAGGATAGAGAAAAACAAATACTGTGTGATTTCACGTACATGTGGAATCTAAAGAACAAATAAACAACAAAAGCAGTAATAAATTCATAGATAGAGAATATTTTGAGGGCTACTAGACGGGAAGGAGTTTGGGGGGTGGGAAAAAGGGCAAAGGGATTCAGAGGTACAAATGGATAGTTGCAGAATAGATATGGGGATGTAGAGTGTAGCAGGGGGAAGATGGTTAATAATGTAATAAATATGTAAGGGGATAGAGGGGTACTAGATTTAGTGGGGTGACCACTTTGCAAGTTATGTGGATCTCTGATTACTAGGTTG
This sequence comes from Eidolon dupreanum, assembly GCA_028627145.1. Lineage (NCBI taxonomy): Eukaryota > Metazoa > Chordata > Mammalia > Chiroptera > Pteropodidae > Eidolon > Eidolon dupreanum. The sequence goes on from CM053515.1 coordinate 63,441,098, forward strand.
TACAACCAAAACTGGTATATTATTGTGCGCCAACTATAATTGAAAAAAACTCATTGAATTGTACAATGTAAATATAAGCAACTAATTGTCTATTATATGTCAATAAAGCTGCAGGGTGGGGGGAAGAAAAATAAAAGTTGAATAGGGATGAAAGGCAGGTTGGGACATATTATACAGATAGTAGGAGTTTTGAAATTATAGTGGTTCATCTGTGATGATTTTGTACTCAGGAAATAGAGAATTACTAAGAGTTATAAGACAGCTCTGGTTTCATGGCTAAAAAAATAGGTCCAGAGATCTAAGTGGTCTAGGAGCACAGTTTTGGAGTGGCAGAGGTTTCCTGTCTCCTGGTCTCATGCTGCTTGTAGATGTTTCTGTTTTTAAGTATTTTAATATTCTATATTAGCTCTTTCTAAGGAGGTAGCTTCTCTGGTAGCTAGTTAAGCACTGGGTTCTGAAGCAAAAATGTTTGAGTCCTGGCTTTAAGAATTACTATCTGTGTGGCTTTGGGCAAGTCACTTATCACTTTGCTTCAGTTTCCCCATCAATAAAATGAGTGTAATAATAGTACCTTATTTCATAGGGTTGTTGTGAGGATTAAATAACTCAATAGATGTAAAACATTAAACACTGTGGTTTTGTCATTATAATTGTTTTTAGTCTCTGAGAGAATGGAAGGCAAAAGCCTAATCTTCTAGTGTTTTTTCTTTCTTTTCTTCTCCTTTTTAAAATAACCTCCTCCCTCAGATTCTGATCAAAGCATCCAGGAGGGTGCTCAATAAATAAGTGGTAGCTACATTAATCCTATCAGATAAAAACAAGTTTTTGTATCTCAGAAGTGAGATTTGGGATTTTTGTAAGTCTGTCTAGCCTGGTAACAGAAAAATCTAGAAAAGTAAAAACTGAGATAGTAGCAGATTCTAGGACCCAACAGAGTTTCTTCTTTAAAAAGTCAGTCAAGATCAATAGATGAGGAGAAAGATGGAGGGCAATGAATCTAATTCTAAATGAGCTTGCCCATTTAAGTTCTATTTCAAACTTCTTTAGGCAAAATCTAGCCTTTTAAGGAAAGTGCAGAGAACATGCCTCCGTGGGCTTGATTTAAAGGACTGTTTTAGCATGTGCTGCATTCTACCCTGGAGGTGGCTGCATGAATTTGTGAACTGAGGTGACAACATTGACTTCCTTCTGAAGAAAGATGCTGTCTTTACACGGAAGTTTAACTACAAATGGCACTACTTGAAACAAGGAGGAGAAGAGGGAGAAGGAAAAGACAGATAAGGAGAAAGAGGAAGGAGAAGCAGCAGCAATGCTGCTGTCAGTCCAGTCACAGCTCAGTTCAACATTCAGATTAGAGAAAGCAAGCATCATTTTTTCCCCACGGAGCATCCTTCTTTATCCTCCTCAGATGCCTGACAAAAAAAAAAAAAAAAATTCTGGGATGGATTATAAGCTAAGAGGGCTGTTGCGAAATTAGAGATCAGGGAGAGTAGGTTGAGGTGAGAAATAATCTACATCCAGGGTTTAGAAAAATCATGGATTTTTTTTTATGGGGATGAGCAGTGAATTTGGGAGGGATGGGGGTGGGGGAATGGGCTGGGATTTCACACTACCTTTATTCAGCATCATCTCTCAGGAAATCCAAGGATGGAGAAGGGTACTAAAAGGCCTTCCAAATCTGCATTTGACAGATGTAGATAACATTGTCCACACTCACCCTCGGCGCTCAGGAGATATGAGGGTAAAATAACTATCAAGGGGGCAATTATGAAGTGAAAAAGAAAAAAACAGAAGGTCAGCCTAGGGTTCTTGTGTGGGAGGGGGTTAGTGAAGGTCAGGCTCATCCACAGCATCAGTAAAGGTGGAAGAATCAAGGGTCACCGTTGGCAGAGGAGCCCCAAAGTTTCGGGTCGGAGCCAAGAGGTCGGATCTCCTGATACCCTAGGATCTGTCCTGCACACACCCTTTAAGTTTCTCGGTTTGAGTCTCGCCTGTAGTTTCCCAGACAAGATACTGTTGTTAAGTGCTCTCACAGCGCCTAGCTGACAGCTGAGCTGGTTCTCAATAATATCTGGGAGCAAAAGCGTCTTTTAAGGTTGGGGCGGAAGGGCATTGGTTTTATTTTTGTTAGGGCGTGGCCCTTGCTCCAACTGCCAGCAAAATTTTCCCGATCACTCCCTTTCTTCCACCTTCTGCACAGGTCACGTCGGTAAGGCCCGCAGGACTGGCTAGGGGATAAGTGGTTAAGCCGCGTCCTTCAGGTGTCAGCCTCCGTCCGTTTGGAAACCACAAACCCCAGAATCCCTTGTGCAGGGAGGTCAAGCCACAAATAAGATGGCTCCAGAGGGTGGAACATGCAGCAGACTGGAAACCCTAGTCCCTTGCAGTTTCTTTACCGGATGTGTTTAAATAACTGAATCCCCACAAATGCACCACCCACCTAACCACCTTTGAGGTGGAGGAGGCCACCGCCACCTTCTCGGGGGCTGTTCCAGGGGCATCCTGGGAGTTGTAGTTCACCCGCTGGGCTGTGTCGAACTACCTTTCCCATGGTGCCCTGCGGATCGGGCGATATTAACGTTCTTTTCCAAAACTGTCTTCACACCGACACCTTCTTTCCCCGGTCCCCTTCTCTCCGACGACCCCTTCCGGTCTGTCGCGACAGAGCGGCGGCTGCAGGAGTGCCCCGGCCGGTCGCCGCGTCGCCCCTAGAGGCACTTCCGGCGGCGGTTCACTTCCTGGTTGGGTGGATGGAGCCAGGCGGGAGCGCGCGCGGGGGAGGGGCGGCGGGTCAGTCTCCGCCGGGCGCTTGGGGGATCAGCTGGCGGGCGGGCGGGTGCGGAAAGCGGTCGCGGCTCTCGCTGCAGCGCCGCCTCCTCTCCGCGTCGCAGGCCGGTCCGGCGGCCGTGACAATGTTGCGGGGCTGGTAGCTGGGCGCCGGCTGCCGAGCCATCTCAAGTGGGTGCCGGCGGGATGCTACCTTGCGGGGCGGCGGGGAGACCGGGGAGGAGGGGGAGGCAGTGCTCCGCTGGGTCAGCACTGCCAAAGGCGGCCCGAATCCCTCCTTTTTCTGAGACTTGGGCACAGTGTCCAGGGTTTTGGGGCCGGGAACTCGTTTTAAGCCCCAGGGTTTTTCTCCTTAAGAAAATGCAAGAAGCGTTTCTCCAGGATGATGGCTTTTGCTTCCCCTAGGACTCAGCACTTGAATTTTTAAGTGTGTTTCTGATTCATCCTCTCTTCCTCTGTCATCACAGGTTTAAACTTACACGAATCGCTCTCTTAAGGAGGAGGCGACCGCCGCGCGATTGACACGCATATTCCTATAGGCATCCTCCCTCAGCCCCCACCCCCACGGCCGGATTCGGGTGGCTCCTCTCCGAGCTGAAATTCGAGAAGAAATCCTTGGATCTCTTGTTTTCTTTAAAAACAAAAAATCTAGAAACTGTCGGTATTTTGCTTTGCTGCTTCTTATTCGCAATATGAAGAAGTTTTTCGACTCCCGGCGAGAGCAGGGCGGCTCTGGCCTGGGCTCCGGCTCCAGCGGAGGAGGGGGCAGCACCTCGGGCCTGGGCAGTGGCTACATCGGAAGGGTCTTTGGCATTGGGCGACAGCAGGTCACTGTGGACGAGGTGTTGGCGGAAGGTACGATGGGAATCTTTCAGTGCGCCGTAAATGAAAATCTTGGGCTAATGCAGCAAGATTCTGGTTTCTAGTTGTTGAATGTATGAATGAGTTTTGACCAGTTCACCCTCCCTCCACCCCCCCTTCCCTTGCCCTGTGAATCATTGTCCTTGAGAAATTTAAAACTGAGAATTGCAAGTGACAGGGTTTATAGGGTGGGAGGAGGTTGCTGGAAATTGTTTACCTCATTGGCTTTTTATTTTATTTTTAAAACATTGACAAGTCAAATCTTGTGTGCCTCACAGAATTATGAGGTTCAGATGAGAAAACCTATGTGAAAGTGTAAAGCTTCACATCAAATGTAGAGTGGTGGGCTTGTCATCTTCCTAAAACTTGAAATAATTGATATGAGGGCTGAAGAGAGGGGTTTCTCCTTTTCTTTCTCCTACCCAACTTTCCCACTACCATGAGCAGGCACTGGAAGGAAGAGAGGATTTTCAGAGAATGGGAATGTTTTTCTAAGAGCCAAGGCTCTTGGTGGATTTGACTAGGTTTGTTTCCTGACCCAACTGTAATCAGGTCCCCAGGATGTAGCTAAGATAACAGAAATTACATGAAATGAATGTAGTTATTTTGAAATCAGTCCAGTAGGCCCCTCTTCCTCCTGTTTTAGTCCCCCCTCCCTCTGAATTACTTGAGAGTGGCATCCGATTTTTGCTTTTCCTTTATTGGAGATGTTATTTAGATCTGCTGTGTCTGCTGTGTAAACTCTGTATCTGTATATCTACATATCTTTATTCTCCAAGCTTTCTTGAAATCTTTGCATGTCTCTTTCAGTAACCTTAACTTCGACCTTCATAATTATGCCAGACTCATACTTTTCACAGCCCATTGCCTGCCTAGTGTGCTTTTATTTTTAATAAAAGCAGCAATTTCCTCGGCATGAAGCTATTCAAATTGGAGGGGGCCAACCTGCTGTAGGTTATGGTATCTGCTGAGAGGGGGTGGAAGATGGGAGAGGCCTCTATTACTGCAACATGGGGGTCGTGGGGGAACAGTTTATTAGCTGGAGAAGAAGCCTTTTTGCAAGCTAAGGTTAAAGCAAGAGTCCTAGCCTCGGCCCGGGAAATGCCTGTCATGATGAGTGTTGCAGGCGGGTCAGTTGGGAGGAGGAAGAAGCTGTGTTTGGCTCTCAGCTTGTCTAAACAGTGGATTCGGCTGGGCCCAGTTTTCTGGGATTAGGGTTGAAGCTTCTACTTTTAAAACACTTTTTAAAAAGGTCTGACAATGTCCTTATGAAATCGTTGCTCTTTTTCATTCTCAGTACTGCTCTAGCTGTACTTAAGTCACTGGGGCCTGAATCACTATGCCTCTGGATCTTTCCTTGTGGGCTTTGGTGCAGGATGGGGGATGCTTCTGTGTCCGCTGCCAGGTCCGCACCCATGAGTCTGATCTGTTTCTTTCATGCCTGCGCCAAAACCCTTGTCTGCAGTGGGATAGAGAAATGGAGGAGTGTGTGTGAGAGAAATCAGGAGGAATGATGGAGTGCAGAGCTCTCTCCTTCTCTCCAATTGGCTTCTGTTGACCTTTAGCCCAAGAGCATTTTGTTCAGCTAGCATATTCTCTCATTGTAGATGGTGCTACCCTAAGTGGCGCCTGTTCTCAGGGGCTGAGTGATGGGAAAGAGAAAAGGCAAAATTGGTCTCTTTTATCTAGGCTGACCTCCTCTTCTCCAGAAGAGGAGGCTTTTAGAATTCATCCCTGAGAACTGCACATCATGCATTGTATTTTTAAGTGAAACATGGGGCTCGCAGCTCTGCATTCATTCATTCATTTGTATATTCATTTGTACATTCAGCAAACAGCTATGGAGTGTCTATGATGTGCTGTGCTAGGCTCTGGGGATACGATTTGGAAATAGAAGCTAGAGTTTACAAACTACTTCGAGAGATGGAAAATAGGCAGTTAGAATAGAGTGATACTTGCTTTCAGGAGATAAACTTAGGGTGGTCCCCAATTTTAGCCAAGAATTGCTTTCTGCAGGAAGTGACTGAAGAATGAATAGGAGTTATCCAGGTGTGGTGACATAATGGACAAAGAGTAACAAGAAAGGGTATCATGTAAAACTGAGTCTGATAATGTTTCTCTCTTTATGTCCTTTGACTAGAATTGAGTTTGAATTTATGGCTCTTAAAAGTGTGTAGGAGCTAGTATATGAAGTATTCATGTAGCACCTACTGAATACAAAGGCACCACTAGATTCTGAGAGGGATATAAGGAGGTCTTAAAGTGTGATTTCTGCCTTTAGGGATAGGTCAGTGAATTTGGAACACAAGGCAAACATTCACATATGCAGTAGCAGGGTTCCCAGCACTGTAGAGTCAGGCAGATCTAGGTTCAAATTCTAGATCTGTTCTTTATTTACCATGAATCTTAGATAAGACATTTCAGACTTCTCTTGAATCTCTGGTTTCCTCAGAGTCTGGAGCCTGGATCAAGAGCATCAGTATCACCTGGGAGCTTTTTAGAAATGCAAATTCTCAGGCCCCCTCCATTAACTGAGGGTGTGGGGCTTTACTTAGTTCCTGGAGAGATTCTGATGCAAACTAAAGTTTGAGAACCACTGCCCTATGGAGTGGTATTGAAGACTAAATGAGGCAATGTATTATAAATGATCTAACATTTTTCAGGTGTACGATAAATGATAGCTCTTATTTACTAGCAACATTACATCATGTATATAGTTAAGATGGATGGGAGTGAAGGCTAGTTTGGCTGCAGCAATCTTCTGGAATCCTTTCCTCCATTATGGGTGGATTGAGCCAGATGTTTTCAGCAGAGGTCTCACCAGCTCCTTAAAGGGTCAAAAGATGTTTTGGTAGCCATGTTTCTTCCAGGACTCTCTTCCCTTTGAGATCCCAGGTGCTGACCTGGCCATCAGTCTCAGCCAGAGTTGTCTGAGAATGATGAGAGCTGTGCATCACGTGCCCAGAGCAGTGGCCAGGCAGTTCAGGGAGGGTTGGTATGGTGAGCTTAAAACACAGATCTATTACCACCATATCCCACTGATTATCCCTTTTTCTCACTATGCTCTATAGTGAGGAATTGCAAGAACCCCAAGAAGGAGGTGCTGGAGTACAACAGGAAAATGCCTGGGTTGCCGTCTCTCCATCAGTAACATCAGCCCTGCTTGCCTAGTTTCACGAACTAGTCCAGTGGGGGCTTGTTCAGGGAAGTGATGACTCTTAGTCATAAGTTTGGAGCAATATGGCTATCTCTAGGCTGGGTGCAGAGAAGGATATTTTCTCAGCAAAGATGCCAAAATGAGGTGCTAGGTCATGTCTGATGTTATGAGCGTATGATGTTTAGGGAAGATTTGGTTTAAGCTTCCAGAAAGAGCTCAGTGGGAAAAGTGGGGCAATGCTTAAAGAAGGACTGAGAAGCTGTGCTTTTATCATACCTCCTTAGCTATATGAGACCTCACATCTAAGCTTTGAACAATAAATAAATGTTTTTTGAATACCTGCTGTGTCAAAGACAACATTCCAGAACTGCTTCAGTTCTATATAAGGTGGACCAGGTGGTGCTTCAGAACTGTTTCTCACCTATACTAAAGGGATCCAGGTCTTGGGCTAATGAGAACTACTAAGTTTCCAAATCAGTAAACTTTGACAGTGTCTCCTACCTACAGTGCAAGGTAGTGAGGCTTTAATATGTGTGTGAAACCACCAAAAACAAACATATATATTACATGTAATGTGTTGGTGGTATCAACATGATCAATATGATGTTTGCATGTATTCATTTAGTGCATGTTCATTAGTGCCTTCTTTGTGGTAGGCACTGAATTAGGTTCCAGAGCCACCAGATGAGTTGGACTTGGGCCAGATGAATGGGAATTCCTCCTTAAGGAGCTCATAGACCAACAAATAACCCTGAGATAAGTGTCCAGCACTAAGCATGGCCCTTGATAGTAATAGGTGGTCAAAGATGTTAAGAGTTGATAAAGAGAAAGGGCCTGGGGTGAGGGTTTACAGATGGAGTGAGTTTTGAACAGGAATGGAAATTGCCCAGCAGATGTTCTAGATGAGGGTCACCCGAGGCCTTCCGAGCAAAGAGAGCAGCATACACAGAAGTGTGGAGTGGTGAAACAGGATGATGAGTTCCAGGAATACTGACCAGTCTAGTGTTGTTTTGGTTAGTACAAGTTTCTCTTCCAGAATCAAGGAAAGAGGGGCATGGAATGGTAGAAGGAAATTCTTTTACAATTTGCTTCCTGGCTATGCTTGCTGCTCTCTTTCTTCAGTGGCCCTAGGCCTTTTGAATGTTGAATAGGTATCCAGTATGTTCTGCTCTCATCTGGACCTCACCTAATTGTGAGACAAGGGAATGGCTAGTGTCTGGGGGAAGAGTGGTCCTGAAGGTTCAAAGAAAAGCCAGAAGCTTGAAGCAGAAGCAGGTAGGGGAGTGAGATGACCAGTGTTACAGAAAGTAGTGGTCAGGGGAGATAATGAGGATATTTGAACAGATCAAAAGGTATGCTGAAGAGGAAAGAAAAGGAAATAAGATTATGGAGAGCTTTAGTGCCAGATTGAGAGGTTAGTTATAAGCACCTGAGGTCTTCTCCTGATGCAAACATCAATTTGAATGCTCCCACTTCAGCTGTCTTTGTCTGCTGGGAAGTCTGGAATTTTTAGTGGCAACTGCAGATTTTCAGGGGGTGGTTTGTGAATGGTGTCTTCTTCCTGACTTCAGGCATGATGACAGTTATAGCTTTGCTAAATATAGCCAAATCTAAAAATCAGAAATGAAATCCAGAATAGGCAATCGCGTGGTCAGAGCCTTTCCTTGGTCTTTCTAACTAAGTCATGCTCATTTGATGAGAGATGAAGAGAGAGAAACAGTTTTACATGGGTTTTAGTGGGAAAGTATGGGGGAGGCATACACTTGTACCTTAATAGCTAAAACTGCATGTAGAATATATAGGAAAAGCTTAATAAATATTTATAAAGTGTACATGAAAAAATATTGCATCAGAGTAGTCATTTTAACTTGCAGTATTTGGAAGTTGACTGGGGACTCATACCACAATCTACCTTCATCTTGTACTCTTCAAAGGGTAAGTGCTTTCTGAGCTTGCTCCTGCTTAGGAAAAAACCGTTACATCTGCATCTGAAAGAGCCAGACAATGATAATAGAAATGGTATTGGCTGTTGAAGTAGCATCTAGCACTTTGAAGTGGCAAAGAGTAGCCTTCGTCTACTTTTCTGGAGCCATCTTTTGGTGCAGAGGAAGAAGAACCACAGTATAAATTGGGAGATCAAGGTTTTTAGGTTCATTCATTGCCACATTCAGTAACTGTTATTGAGCATGCTATGTACTGGACATCATGCAATGATAAATAAGACATGGCTCTGCTTTGAGCTTACAGTTAGAGAACTTCAGACACGTGCAGATAGCTCTAAGGATGTAAAAAGGTTAGGGGAAAAGACATGAAGAAGCAATTTTATGGGGTGAGGAGTAGTCAGGGAAAACTAAAGAAAGCTGATATTTTACTTATTACTACGTAGACAAGGTTGAGATAAAATTCTAGGCAAAGAGTGACATGGCCAAAGACACAGAAGCAGAAACGTGCACTGCTTGCTGGGCACTGTATATTTTGAGATAGCAGTAGTCTATGAGTGGTCCAGGGCTGTGCTAGCCAATAAAGTGAACGTGAGCCAGCAATGGCTATTTACATTTAAATTAAATAAAAATTTAATTCTTCAGACACAGCCACATTTCAGTTGCTTAATAGCCACATACAGCTAGTGCCTACAGTTTTAGACAGCACGGATAGAGAATAATTCATCACCATAGAAAGTTCTGCTGGGCAATGTTGGTTAGAGCAAAGTCTTTAAACTTTTGGGATGGAATAGCACTATCGGTTAAAAAACATGTAATTCCTTCACATATGTAAGTTTGTTGATAAATTATATTCTTATCTAGCTAATATCTGAAGGCACAGTATATACTTAAAATGAAGTTAATCATTTATGGTACTGGATGCAAATCCGTGTTTTAAATAATCCTGATAAGGTTTTTTTGAACTTTTTGTCATCCCTGGTTAGATTGTGATTGTTTCTACGTTGTAATGTGACTGACGAAGAATATACCAGGAATAGAAATGAGGCTCTGCCGTTCTCTTGTTCATGTATGCTTGTGTTATCTTTGATCCAAGATTTCTTTGAAGGGATCTTTTTATAAGCCCCTTGTTTGTCTTATGAGGGTTAATTCATTTAAAAGAAATATAATCAGTAAATCCACTTAAGCACATGAACTGCAGTACATCTCAGTACATCTTAGCTTTGTTCTGTGGACCTTTCCCTCTTTCAGGATTCCATCAGATTTGTATGAGACACATGACTGACATGTGGACTGAATGGGAAGTAATAGAAGACTTGGCTTCTGCTCTCCTAATTGACACAAGAAAAAAGTGCACCCCACAAGATAATAGCTATTGAAATGATGGAGTGTGTGGTGTGGTCTCAAATTCTGGAGGGGTTGAGGCGAAGGAGATCAGTGAAGACTGAAATGGTTAGGAAAGATTTCGTGAATATGGATTGTACTTAACAATCTTAAGACTCTTAAAAGAGTCTTTTCTCTGGAACCCCTTCTTCGAGGAACCTTGTTTTAGGGAGCATATCTAGTTCAGTACGTTTGTATGTGTTGTATTCTTAGTAAAATTAAAGTAACATTTTTGGTCTTTTTTGAGGAATAAAATTGCCTGCATAAGTAAATCATATGTTTTGTGTTTATACCCAGAGCAAAAAGCCTTTTCATTCTATGTGATTTTGAATTACTTGAGAATAATGAGTATTAGCATATTAAGACAATCCTAGCTGCAGCATTTTGTGTCTACTTTCTCCTTCTGTTATTATCTTTATTATTATTAGTCTGTTATCTTTATTATTACTTAGCCTATTATGTATACTATAAACAACTTCAGTTCTTTTATTAACAGACAATTGTTAGGAAAGAGGAGTCCTCCTTATGAGTGATATTTCCATCTTGGCAGAGGGTGAGTTCTTCACATTAGAACAAAGTTGAAAGAGTAAAAGTCTCTGCTGTGAGTGAATCAGCTTGAGCTGGTCATTTTTCTCCTTGGGGTCTGAGTTCACCTTGGCAGACAATGGTGGCAATGCCAATTGAAGCTTTGTTATTCATGACATCTGAAGAGCTGAGAGAGAATTGAATGAAAGAGTTTATGGCATCTCTCTATTATTATGATAGCATTGCATTGATGTTAGCTTATCATTTGTAATTATAATGATGTTAAATAATGATGCCTTTCATCTTGGACTTGAATCTAGGAGAAAGCAGTACAATGCCATACAATTTGTTTGTTGCCTGTTTTTAAGGATACTTATAATTATTGTGCTAGTACCTTTAGGATGAGCAAAAGATCATTGTCCCTTTGGTATTGAGTATGAATTTGAGAACAGAATGGAGATTTTATTACCCTTTGGGGACAAGAAGAAAGAAGAGTACTCATGCCTCATCACTTGGGCCCTTCCTGGAGAATATGGGCCTCAGCTGCATTTACAGAGGTGGCAAGACTCCTGCTAGTATCCTTGACTTATCATTTTGTCTTGTCAGTGAATCTTGTTGGTTCGGGAAGTGCTGATCGTCTTATAGGTTTGTTGGACTTGTTTAATTTCCCCTGGGGTAGCCTACCCTATTCTTGAGACCTTTGTCTTCTATTATGTTTAGAAGCCTGGGAATCTTGGTCGTGGTGAGGTGGGCATTGTTGGAAGAAATAATTCCATCTGGCTTTTTGGCTATGGAAAAAATCTTGGTTTGACCAGAAGGTATAACTCGGTAACAATTGGGGAAAACCTGATATCCAGTACTGTCTTTCTTCCCCGTCCCCCTGATATAAAGGGAGCACTATAATGTTCTCCTTAGGAGAAGACTTTCAAGGTTAGTACTTTGTATGGTGGTTTAAAAGCATGGGAATGGGAGGTAGGCAGCCCTTGGCTTGAATCCTGGACCTATCTCTGTGATGTTGGGCAACTTACTGAGATCCAGGCATCTCATTTATAAAATGTGGGTAATACTGTGGGTGGCTGTAAGGATTAGATGAAATTATGTAAAATGTTTACCATAGTGTTTAGCATGTAGTTAGTAGTCTGTAAATGATAATATTTGGGTGCATGAATTTTGTTTTTATCAGGCAGTATTTTGCTCTTTGTATAAACTGGTTGAACTAGAGTGTTGGTGATCTATCTGGATATAGATATATATCTTTATAGATACAGATAAGTATCAGTGTATCCACAAACCCCAGGATGAGGAATAAGAAAAGAGAGAATCCCAGATAGATATTGTAGTTTGATTTTTTTTTCCTGCTTGAAGCCCCCTGTGTGTTAGGAAAATTTCCTCAACCTGTCAAGTTGCTGTTAGTATGATGGGCCCCTTTGCCCCAGAGGAACTCCTGACCCCAGCTTCCTATCTGACTTCAAATTCTGGTGCTTTAACACAGATTTTTTGCTTCATTCAGGACTGTGCCCTCCTCATCTCCCATATACCATGGATTTAGTTTTTTGTAATGCTTTGCATAGTGTTCCCTATACCTGGAATACCTTCCCCTTCCTCACCCACCTATCTTATTCCCACCTAACCTTTGTCTTACCTAACCTTAGTACTCACCACACCCACCAAAGTGATCTGTCTCTCCTTGCTTCTGGTTGCCTGTCATTCTTGCTGGCTGTGTTGATTGTTTGGGCCCATAGTCTCAAAATTTTATTTTGCTATTTCATTTGCATCTGCTTTCTAAGGTTAGATAATTAGTTCTTAGAAGGCAGGGTATAAACCTCCTATGGTTTATTAGGTTTATTTTGTATTCAATTCAGGACTTTTAAATTTGAACAATACAACAGTGGGTACCAGAGAATAAATTAACCGAATGAATAATATAATAAATCAGTATTCATATTCACTGGCCAGGCGCTAGAGACCAGAGAGATTTGAAATATACAGACCTCTCTTAACCCCTATTCCAACAGTGTAATAGATTTATGTTTTGGACCTTATTACAATGATATGAACTATTGAATCTTCTAGGTTTTTAGTAAAGTTGTAAGTAAAATTCAAAGCAAAAAGAATACCTCCCAGAAAACCATGTAAATCTCTCTTTATTGATTGGGTTCAATTATGGATACCCAATACTATCAATTTGAAAAGTAGAGATATAAGGTATAAGTATCTTAACTATATAAAGGAACTCTAAAACTTAAAATTTAAATGCTGTACTGTGAAGATGGAGATGGTTAGGTCAAGTAACACAAACTTAGATATATTCTAGTGTGTGGTGGTTGTTGGCCCACAGTAAATTAGGACAGTGACTCTCAACCTATATTTGGGGTAGTGAGCATGGAGTCGGGGGGCGGATAGGAGGGAAGTATATAATTTGAAAAAGCACAGACTGACCCCCCAATCTAGCCAGGAAAGGCGGGAACCTCAAGAGAATGGGGAATAATATACTCTCTTGAGAGGCATATATTATAGACTTCAGGTGTTGGAGTGGGGCGAGTACATGAGACATATTTATCAAGGAGGATATTTATTTTTAAAAAGGTTCATAAATATGGCACTAGCAGCTCAGTTATAAATTGAGTCTGGAGAGGTGGTGTCTAAAATCTATCACTGTATATAGTTCTTAGATTGTAGATGAGCACCTGTTTCTCCTTGTTTTTGCTACTTTTCAGAGAGGAAAAGTGAAGAGGGATCATCAGTAAATTGTGCCTGGTGGTTTGCCCTGTGAGCTCCATGACCTTGTTGAAAGGTCAACTCTTGTTGGCTCTCTGACCAGTGATGAGAAGTCACTTGAAAAAAGTTATTTTTAGATAATATCGACTTCCCCAGAAGGTGAAATATTTATTTCTCTTTTAAAATAATAGTTTTAGAATGTTAATATGTTCTATTGATAACTTAAAATGAGTTAAGTGGCTTTAGTCACTCAGAAATATTGGAGTGATTTTAAGGTGATATGATGGTATAAAGTCCAAGTCTATATATTCAAGTTCTGGTTCTAGGGTTAGCTAATGTAATACGAACAAACAGCTAGGTGTGGTAATGGAAATAGGTTGTCTAGTCTCCTCAGTGATCTTGGCCACATCACTTCTCTTCTCTGAGCATGTTTCTCCTTATATAAATAAGGAGATCTCTGGGTAATCTTGAAGATCTAACTCAGACATGGTATTTGAGTCGTGTAGTTTCTGGTGAGACCATTTGGGAGGGAGATTGGGGTGGGGTTGATTAGGTTGAAGTGTTAGACTTGTGTAGCTGGGACTAAAACGACATTCCTGAGATGGATTGTTAACCTGAGCCTATGTACGAGCCATACTGGGAGGTGTCATTAGTGGAGATGAAAGATTCCATTTCTCTTCTACTCACCTTCTTCCACTTTTTTCCCTTAAACTAGAAAAATCAATGTTAATAATTAACTGTTGTAGGTGAGAGGAAGCTAGGATGAATCTTGGGCTTTTGGCTTCAGTGACTAGGTAGATAATGGTGTCAATAAAAAGAAGAAGAATGTATGAAAGAAAGAGAATGACTTTAGTATAGAACTTTTTAGCATGAAACACTAAAAGAAATCCAATGTGGTTACAGGACACTATTGGTTGGACTGTCCTGGATTTTAGAGAAAAATTTGGTAGGAGTTGTCTTATAATCGCATGACATTAATGAAAACTGAAATGGATGAGATTTCACAAAGAGACTGTGTGGAAAGAGAGAGAAGCGGGCTGTGGGTAGATTCCTTGGGGGCATCAGTGTGTAAGGGGCGGGTAGAGGAAGAGGAGCACACCTGGAATAAAATCCAAACTCCTCACTCTGACCTGCAAACCCCTACAAGAGTTAATCCCCTCTTCACCTCAACCAGTGTGCTTTATAGTCACAATGATTCCTTTTTATCCTTTTTGAACATTTATTTATTTATTTATGATTTTTTTTTTTAGAGTCGAAAGAAAGTTTATTAGAAAAGGGGCTAACACTCCACAGACAGACTGTGGTCTCCTCTCAGAGGCAGAGGGACTTTTTTTGAGCATTTAATATTGTTTCCTCTTTATTATCTTAGTCTTGGTTGGTCCCTTTGCCTGGAATGTTCTTCCTCCTACTTTTTCCATGGCTGGCTTCTTCTTGCCATTCAGATCTCACTTAAATCTCACCTCAGAGAGGCCTTCCTTGACCATCAAATATAAGAAACCCATCTTGTTTAATTTGCCAAGTAGCATGTGTCAACTGATTTTCTTGCTTATTATTTATCTCCCCTTACTAGGATTTCACCTTCATGAAAGTGAAGACCTTGACTGACTGATTTATTGCTATATCCCCAGTGTCTAGTGTAGTGCCCACCACATGTGAGGAACTCAGAGAAAAACAGTTAAATGAATGAGTGAGCACATGAAGGAAGTAGAAGGAATGATTGAAGATACAGATATAGAATCAGGAGAGAGCAAGTGATGAAAATGAACACTAAGTAGATATAAAAGAAAGAAGGTGAGGATTCTTCAAAGTATTAAAAATCAGAAAGGGTTATTGGATTTGGAAATATGGAAGTCGTACATGAGCTTCATTAGAGCAGTTTGAGTGGAGCGATGGAGTGGAGTCCAGGTGGCAGTGAAATGAGTGAATGGGAAGTAAAGTGAATGCTGAGTCACAGAGGAATTTGTTATTATTTTTAGTGGTGGAAGAGTCTTGAGTACATTAAGCAGAGAGGAAGAGGTTGGAAATATACTATGTAGAAAATTCTTGATGGAATCGAGCAGAGGAGGTGATGGCAGGTCATGGATGGAATCATGAACTCAAGTGAAGGAGATGACTTGGGACAGGAGTTCTGAAGCAATAATGAGTTACCATTTGATATTTATTGTTAATTATATGTGTTTCTAACTTTTTGAAGAGTTGAGTATCAGTGCCATAGGGACTTAACCTGTTTCCATTTTCCTTTTTGCTCACTATCCCTTTTCTCACTCTTTCCAAAACCAACTTTCTTAGTCCTTTCTCTACACTTTCAGTGTAAGGCAATGTTCCAGGCACCATTAAAATATTATTTTAGTCATTTCTATTTATTTGAAACCACAGAAAAGTTTCCAGGATTATAATCCACTGCTTAATGCTGTATATGTTTACATCTCAATATGTTTATATTTCCAGCCCTGCTGGAGACTCTCAAATGGTATTTAGGGCCAGGGGCTGGAAGACTTGAAACAAATAAATGCTAGTTCTATGTATAATATAATTTTTGGTTGATATGGAAGAAAGCAATCAAGAAGTCTTTAAAAAGTTTTTTTTTTAAATACAAATTAATCCATGTGATAGTAGAATAAATTAGAAGATAAAGCCATATGAAAAAGAGAAAATATTACTCATAATCCCATAGATTATCTTTGTTAACATTTTGGTGTGTAGCTTCTAAACTTGTGTATTTTTATAAAAATAAGAATAGACTTTACATCATCCTCTATAATCTGCTTTCTCAGTAATAATATATCCTAACTATCTTTGTGTTAAATGTCTGCACCATCAGTTTTAGTCCATTATATGGATGTATTGTGAAATATTTAACTTATCTATTAGACATTTGGGTTATTTATAGCCATTACGAAACAACTGCATGAATATTTTTTAAACCTTTAAGTACTTGTTCTATTACTTCCTTAGAATAAATTTCTGAATGTGAAAGTCTGGATCAACAGATATACACATTGTAGCTTTTGATACATATTGGATTAAACCAATTTATACTTCTTCCAGTTGTGTATCTTGTTTATGAGGTTAGATTCTTGCTTTTTCTTTCCTTTCTTCCTATCTGCCTGCCTGCCTCCTTTCCTTCCTGTCTCCCTCCTTCTCTCTCTCTTCCCCTCCCCCCACTCCCATTCTCTCTTTCTGCCTTTTATATTTCTTCTGTAGTGAATTCTTTGTTTATGTTTCATTGCTCATATTCTTGTTAGGACATTAATCTTTCTTAATATTTTATAGAAGTTCTTTACATATTGAAAATATTAATTGTTATATATATACACACACACACACTGCAGAGTTTTTTCCATTTGTCATTTACCTTATGTTAAATTGGGTTTTTGCAGATGTTTTTAATTTTTATGCAATCAAATATGTCAATTTTTTATTTATGATTTGTCTGCACTCATACTTGGAAAGGCCTAGGGAGAAAGATAGAGCCTAGATTACAGAGATCCTATGAGCTTGAAGTTCATCTCTGAACAATAGAGAAGCCATTTTGATGGTGATGGTATGATCAGGTTTGCATTTTAGTTATTAGATTTGTGGAGGATGACATGAAGGAGCTGAATCTAGAGCATTTAAGAGGCCATTGCCATGATCTAGAGTAAAGGCAGTGAAGATCTGAGTGGTGGAGCAGTAATAGGGACAGAGAAGAGTGCAGATTAATATTTAGGAGGTCATATTGTCAGGACTTGGTCCTTGACTGGATTTAGAGGTTGAAGGAGATGTATGGAATCAAGGATGATTCCAGGTTTCTAGTTTTGAGTGCCTAGGTACATGAGAGAAGTGGCACTAACTGAGCTGTATTGTTCAGGAAGAGAGGGAAGATTGAAAGAGGGAAAAGACAGGCGTAATGAGGAAAGATAATGAGTTGATATGATCTGTTTGTAGTGTGTTTGGGGCGTGTTTGGGTTATCTATGGCTGCGTAACAAACTGCTCTACAACCCAATGGCTTAAAACAACAAAGTTTACTAATTTCTCATGATTCTTTTGGTTGACTGGAGATTCAGCTGGACTTCTGCAGGGGCTTTTGCTCATCTCATTTGGAGTCTGTTAAGATTGTCTTTACTCCTTCCACCCTACTCTACTATATACCTGAATTTGGAACATCACATTTCTGTGATGAAGCATGTAACACCATGCTTTATCCTTACAGGAATATATATGTTGGAGAAACACGGGAAGCCTCTCAGTTTGTACACAAAGTTCTGGTGTTTCTCACACTCTGGGCGTATATTGCAGTGAGACATGGGTCAAGGGTGTGCAAAAAAAATTTTTTTTTATTTACTTGTGATTATGTGGAATAAAGGCTTTGAGGAACTCAGACTGATCATTTTTAGCAAAGAGTACCTGGGAAAGTTGAATATTATGAAATTGATTTGTTTGGAGCTGTCCATGCAGAGATACTTACACTCAAGTTTGAAAAGTCAAGAGTTAGAAGAGCAATGGGCTGAGAATGGAATTTAGGTTTAGCTACATTTAAGGAATAGCTAAGTAAGGAAGGCCCTTAAAGGAGATAGAAAAAGACTGTCTAGAGGGGTATGAGAAGAGTCAGTAGGCTGCAGTGTCTCGCACACATGGGACTGTACCAGAGTTAACAGGTTGGAGTAAAGGAGAGATGCTCCAGAGTGGACAGGTAGGATAAAGAGTAGGAAACATCCTGTGGATTGGGCAATGGGATGGCATTGGCCTCCACCAGAGCACTTTCAGAAGAGTGGTGAGCTGATGAGTGGGAGCAGCCAGTGTAGACTATTTCTTCAAGAAATGTAAATAAGAAGAAGAGAAAAGGAGAAATAATATAGTAGCTTGTTTGGGAGATGCTTGAGCATATTAATAGACTAATAGGAAGGCAGCAGGAGAAAGAGATTAAAACAAGAGTGAGTGCAGCTTCCTTAATTGAGTGAGGTTCCAGAACAGACTGGAGGAGATGGAGTCTTCATCTTTTTGAATTGCAACTCCATTCTTTCCATTACTCAGGTCAAAAACCTTCCTTCCAGTCATCCGGTTGGATCCTTCCATATTCTCAGGCCAAAAACCTCTTACCTCTCAGCCAGTTTATCAGAAAATCCTGTTTGCTCTATATTCACAACACATTCAAATTCCACCTTCTTACTTCCTCTACTGCTGTCTCCCTGGGTCAAGCTATTATTGGCCAGGATTGTGCTGGCTATTTCTTTTGAGTCTTCTCAGTCTATTTTCCATACAGTAGTCAGATGATCTTTAAAATGCAAATTATTTCATGTTACTCCTCTGCTCAGAGCCATCCAGTGACTCCTTATTTCACTAAAAGTAAAACTGCAGATCCTGATGTGGGCCCAGAAAGTGCTATGCTCTGGTCCATGGTTACTTCTTTTCTCTCCTATTTCACCAGTGTCCTTTTTGGTTATTGCACTCTTATCTACACTGGCCTCCTTGCAGTTCATTGAAGCAAAGTAGGATAATGCCTCTCGCTCAGGGTTTTGTATTTACTATTCCCTTAGCTTGCGATACTCTTCCTCTAGGTAACCCCAAAGCTTGCTCTCCTTCACTTGTTTTGCTTAACTGCCACCCTCTCAGAGAATCTTTCTCTGACCATTCTGTTAAATGACCATTCTGACCATTCCCCCAGTTCTCCCCACTCCTCTTTTTCTGTTTCTAATATGTTCTATAATGTACTTGTTTGTTGTCTCTCTTCTTTAGAATCTACACTTCATGAGCTTGTCTGCTTTGTTCACAGGCCTAGAACCATGGTTGTCACAGAGTAGCACTCAGTAATTATTTGTCAATTAAATGGGTGAATGAATGAATGGGATCAAGGCTGGTTCTTGGAAAAGAAGGAGGCAATTTCACCCTCTGAGACAGGAAGAGATAAATGAATCAGTGTGGATATAGATAAGTTTGTACTGGGAAGGCTGGGGGTGTGTGGGGAGACATGAATTTGAAGGTAGTTATGTCAGATGCCTCTAGTTTTCTGGAGTCAGGAGGCAAGGTTGTTTGCTGAGGGTAGTGGTGAGTATGGGGCTGAGGAGACTCCTGAGAGTTTGGGTTAGTCATTAGAAAGTATGGAAGAGAGAGCTGTCCAAAGACAAGGACCCAGGCCAGGATGAGGACCATGATTTAATAGTGATGCAGTTTTGCAAAGCTGTGTGATTTTTCCCTGGTAGAACTCAGGAGCCTGGGGTTAGGAGCAGAATAGGTGGATTTAGCATTGATCCAGGGTTGGGTAGATGTGATGGGAGGTCGGGGTGCAGATGTATCAAAAGAGCAGTTCAGGTCTTCAACCATGGGGCCAGAATGGGGAAAGAAGACCATCTAAGGAGGAGGTTGATTGATTGTGAGGAAATGGAAAGAGAGCCTGGCGGATGGAGGAGTTTACAGAATAGATCAGGCCAGAGTGAAGGCATGAGAGACTGGAAGGCTTGGAAGTGTAACAGAAAGTGAATGATTGACATTTAGATTGACAAGGTCTAGGGTGTGGCTATGGATGTGGGTGGTGCATTTTGAAACCACCCAATATCATGGCAGGAGTTGTGGCAGAGAGGACGCCAGGTTACCAAAAGCTTCAGTGAATGCTGGGAAATGAGTAGGAGGGTGGAGGTACAAAGGCAAGGCAGGGTGGAAGCCACAGGAGTCAGGTAGCATGAGCTTGGAAGGGCAAGAATTTTTATATGAGGTTGGAAGATGTAGGAGTGATAATCTGAAATCAGTTTAGGAGGACAAGAAACATTCCGACCTGCCCTGAGGTTCTTGAAATGTCGGAAAATCTGGCATTAGAGGGCTGGTACTGCAAGCAGTGTTGGCTGGTGCAGGAGCAGGCCAGAGCAATTTGGATGATGTGTCTTTTGACCAGATTCTGGAGCTAAGTTGTTATCGTTACGCAAATATGATTTGTGGCATTTATTCCATAGCTTTGTGCTTTCTCATATTAAAAGGAATAAACTTTTACTTATGTTTACTTATATGTTTACATATTTTATATTATATATTTACTTATATTTAAACATATACATATGTGTCCATGTATATATATATATATATATATATATATATATATATATATGTATATGTATATGTGTGTGTATATATAACAATTAAAAAATTTTTCCCCTTGGGTCTTGGCTTTGAGAAGAAAGAGATAGATATATGGTGACTGTAGGTAGAGACATCCTCAGCACATGATCTTGAATTTACCTTTGTACTTTGTTGCTGAGTTTCTGCTTACCTTTAACTTTTAGGCCCTCCTGCTCAGCTTGGTTGCCTTTTGGTTCCCTTTTGTCACACAGGACTAATGAGTAACTCTTAGAGAAGCCCTTTACATCATGAGCTGCTGAGTGATGAAGGACCTTTTCCCTGAGTCTTTGCTCTTCAGCCTCTAGATAAAGGAAAAGATCTGGCTGTGTCAGCAAAAATGCTCCATCTGTGAGTTAGAAATGGTATCTTGCATGTTTCTAGTTCTTCAGGAACTAAAATAGCTGGGAAGTCTCCGTTAAATGCTGCCTCCTCCACACCCCTAATACTTCCAACTCCTTACTTCTCCCATACAGATATAAAGCACTGCTGAGAGTCTCTGTTGACTTATTTTACATATGGTAAGTTACTTCCGATGTTTGTTCTCACATACACTCAAAAGCACTTGGCATATACTTCTTTTGTTTTTCTTCCTCTTACTGTGTTGATTGATTTATCTATCCCACCTTCCCCATCCCCAAAACAATTTTCCACTTACCTCTGACCCAACTTTGACTGTTCAAAGATATGGTTAGCTTTTCAACTATCTTTTATATGCTCTTAGTAGATATATACTTATAAAGTAGGTTTTGAGTTAATGCATTAAACTTGGAATTCAAACAGCCTAACTCACATATCTTGCAAAGGAGAAAACTGTGCCCAGAGGATTAAATGACCTATTCAAGGCTACATAGATTCAGATGAGGTTAGAGTCCATTTTTTCTCAAGGTTTTGGGGCTTTCCAAAAGATTAATGTTAAAACAACTAGGCCTGCATAGATTGTATACACCAAAGTTAGAGATAATTGGACTTCTTGAAAATTTAATTGTATCTTCTAGGGATAGGGGCTTTCATCCTCTCATTTCACCTGTTACCCTGTTTGGTTATGACGTGATGGGTGGGACTTTTGTTGTTCTTTAACTGACTACTGAGATTGGAGAATGGGGGCGTAGGCATAGGAAGGCTGCCTGTTCTACTTGTAAAACTGGTAGATTCGCTTTTTCTTGACCTATACTTTGAGGATATACAGGCAAGGGAACAAGGGCGAAGGGTCTCGCATAATCTCTGGCCCGGCAGAAAGCAGCATATCTGGGGCACTTGTAAGTGGTTGTGAAATTTTGGATTAGAAGAGAGGACATTGTAATCAGGTACTGGAAGTTCAAGATAGGTCATTTGTGGCCGGTATGGTTGGCAGGAAACAGTGAGTCACACTGGCAGGTTGATGGGATTGAAAAAGAACAAATTCTTAGTAATTGGTGGGAGAGTTCTTTTTAGACTAGTGGTTCTTAATCGGGGACTATTTTGCCTGCCAAGGGAAATTTGGCAATAGCTGGAAACAGTTTTGGTTGTCACACCTTGGCAAGTGTGTGTGTGTGTGTGTGTGTGTGTGTGACTGGCATCGAATGGGTGGACACCAGGGATGCTGCTGAACATCATACAGTGCATACAACAACCCCTCAAAGCAGGAAATGAGTTATCTAGCCCAAAGTCAATTCTACTCATCCTGGGAAACCCCGATTTAGACTGATGTAGTTAAGTCATTAAAACATACGTTTTGTATGTATCTTTACAGTCTATGGTTAAATGGCACAACTGGATTTATTTCATGTTTCTCTTTTCATTCTTTTTTAATTGAGATGAAATTCATACAACTTAATCATTTTAAAGTGAACAGTTCATTTGCATTTAGTACATTTGCGACGTTGTGCAAACACCGCCTTTATCTAGTTCCAAAAGGAAACATGTACCCTTTAAACACTTACTCCACATTGCCGCCTTCCCCAGCCTCTGGAAACCACCAGTCTGCTTTCTGTCTCTTTGGATTTACCTGTTCTGGATATTTCATGTAAATAGAACCATGATGTCTTTGTGACTGGCTTCATTCACTTAGCATAATGTTTTAAAAGTTCATGTTGTAACATGTATCAGTACTCTATCTACTTTTATGGCTGAATAATACTCCATTGTATAGATATACCACAGTTTATTTATCCATTTATCCACTGATGTTTTCCATCTTTGGCTGTTAGGAATAATGCAGCTATGAACATTTGTTTGAAAAATAATTTTTTTTTAGTTTTTTCAGCTATATACCCAAGAGTATAATTGCTGGGCCATAGGGTAATTCTGTGTTTAGATTTTTGAGGAACCACCAAACCGTTTGCCACAGCAGTTGAACCATTTTATGTTCCTACTGGCGAGGTCTGAGGGTTCCAATTTCTCCACATCTTGGCCAACACTTAGTTGGTTTTTTGTGTTTTATTTTGTTTTTCAATGATAGCCATCCAGTAGGTATGAACTACCTCATTGTGTTTTTTTTTTTTTTCCCAAAGAATTCTTATCATGGTAAAATTCATATAAAATTTACCATTTTAATGTTTACCTTTTAATACAGATTGGTCATTCAACAAGTATATTTGAGGCCATATTCCTGAGGGCACTGTTGAAAGCACTGTGTAAATTATGACGAGCAGGACAAGTATAGGCCCTGAGGAGGGGAACGTTATTTAAGTTTTACCACCAAGTTGTCAAATCCTGGAAATGATTGAGCAGAAGTATAGAGGTGTAGCTATTGCAGCAGGGTTGACAGTTAGAATGTCTTGGTTTCTACTTTGTTTAGGTGTGTGCGTAGTTCCTTTCATGTAAGGGCAAATTTATAGTTTAAAAGATGCAGGTAATAAAATAAATGAAGAGAAATACAAGACCCAGCAGTGAGGATGAGGGAGGACTGATGCTGTGGCATTTGTCCCTGCCCTGTAGTCCACTGGGGAAAATCCTGTGTTTCAGGTTCCTTTTAGAAACTCCCCAAGCTGGTCCTTAAAACATCTTCCTTTGTGGTCTGTCTTTATCTTTTGAACTGTATAGACAGCGCAGTTGTATTTCCTTTTGAATGTTAAAAAGCAAAATTGTATATGCTGCCACCCATCCGTGTCTTCTCTAAGAATCAGCCTAAGTAAAATGAGATGGGCCAAGTATCTGGCAGGACTGAACCGTTCTGGCCTACAGATCCCCTTTCTCATGAAATCCCTGAGGTCCAAGTCCATGTGGAAAACATAATACCAGTGGACATGAAGTTTCCTTGGTAGACTGTGTAAGTGAAGATTCCCCAGAAGGAAGAATTTTGGTAGTGGTTCCCATGAAGGAAGAGTACAGCAAAGTGTGTTTTTTCTTCCCATGGTTGAGGTCTTAGGGCTGCTGTAACAAATGACCACAATCTGGGTGGCTTACAACTACAGAGATCTATCTTCTCACAGTTCAGGAGGCCAGAAGTCTGAAATTAAGGTATTGACAGGGCCATACTTCCTCCAATGGCTCTAGGGCAGAACCCTTCTTTACTTCTTCCGGCTTCTGGTAGCCTCAGGGGTTCCCTGGCTGTGGCTGTATCACTCCAGTATCTCCTGCCTTCACATGACCTCCTTTTCTCTTCATGGCTCTCTTCTGAGTGTCTTGGCCTAAGGACACTTGTTATTGGATTTAGGGCCTACCATTATACTCTAGGATGATCTCATCTTGAGATCCTTAACTTACTTACATCTGCAATGACCCTTTTGCCTACTATAGTCACATTTACAGGTTTCTGGAGTTAGGACAAGGTTCACCATGCAGCCCACTGCAGGGATGAAGGAGATAAGGTGGTGGGAGTACAGGAAGACCTTTCTTTTCCTCATTGAAAGAGAAAGAGACAAGGTGCTGTAGAGAGTGGCACGGCTGAAACCCTCCCCTGGGCATTTGCAGTATTGCTGTTGTCCTCCTTAGAAGCTCTTAGTTTAAAATGTGAGCTTCATAGGGAAAGGACTTTGGTGGCCTGACCAGGCCTGGTTTTACCAAGTTAGTTTACTAGGCTTGACCTCTCACCTATTAAACCTGTCCCTGTGTGACCCCACGTCTGTCTTCCTTCCTTGACCCCTTCCTGTTCCCTTTCTCCTTCCTTGTCAGATGTTTTCTCTCCCATACTTACCTTTCCTTTGATATTTTCTGTCCGCAACATGAACAATAAGTCAAACAGTATGTATTTTAATAATTTTAATGTTTATTAAGTAATTCTTTGTTGCTTGTCTTCTGAGCTGACTGAGCAGATGATGGTGCTGGAGACTTGCAGTGTCCTTCCTGCTTCCCAGTCCTTGATCTTTGGTCACATGATTTAGGATGTGGTTCTAGGAGCTGTGGGACTGCACCAGACATGTGCACACAAATGCTTAGATTTTATTTTCCTTGACAATGTACCTATCTTACAGGGCCTGTTAGACTTAGGGGAGAGGATGGACCTCCTGAAACCTCGAATCACCTACTTCCATTGATTTTCCTCGGTTACCCCCAGATCTAGAGCTCAGGTGACCATATATAGTTAAGTTACTTTGTTAAAATGCAGATCTCCCCTAAGGATAATAATAATGTTAAAGGTCCAGAAGCCTACTCAGTACTTCTCCAAATTACTCTTTAAGATTGACAAAAACATTGGCAAATCTATAAAGTTGACATCATAAGTAGAGTAGAGGACACAAAAGCTCTGAAATCTTTGCCTTGTTTGGAGATTCTTGAGTTACTTTTTAGAAACTGGGTCACATCTTTCACCCTGGTATGAATGTGCCACTTCATTTTTCTAAGGAATATCCTGCCTCCTTCATCAACATTGAGACTTGCTGGGTAAAAAATCATAAAGCACATAGTTCAGTTGAATGGCAAGGGGAAAGGGTCATTAAAGGAGACAATAGAAAGGACTTTTATCAATCAAATACAGTACAAACAAAAATGAAAGCTACCTTTCCTAGATAGTGATTAAAAAATATAGTTGCAGTCCTTTTCTGGTCAACCTCCTGAGTGTCAGCTGTGCTTGCTTTTAGTGCTACTGGAAGTATCTCATTTATCTCAATAGCCCTTTGAAGCAGATATTGTTATTACCACATTTTACTTCTGAGAGAGGTTAAGCATCTTGCTCAAGGTCACAAAGTTATATAATAGTGGGCAGAGGGACTGCTAACCCTAAACCTAAGCTTTTTAAGTTTTCTGTTGTGGTGAATAATACATATTAGGAAGTAAACCATTTTAACCATTTTTAAGTGTACAGTTCTATTGCACTAAGTTCATTCACATTGTTGTACAACCATTATCATTAATTTTAACAACTTAATTTTTCCCAAATGGTACTTTATACTCATTAAATACTAAGTTTCTATCCCCCTCCTCAACCCCTGGCAGTAACCATTATACCTTCTGTCTCTATGACTTTAACTACTCTAGGTACCGCATATAAGCATATTTGTTCTTTTCTGACTGGCATATTTCATTTAGTATAATGGCTTCAGAGTTCATTCATAGTGAAGCAGGTGTCAGAATTTCCCTTTTTAAGGCTGAGCAATATACCATCATATGTATACACCACAGTTTGCTTATCCATTCATCTCTTGGTGAACACTTGGCTTACTTCTACCTTTTAACTATTGTGAATGATACTGCCATGAACATGGATATACAACTATCTGTTCAAGTCTCTGCTTTCACTTCTTTTGGGTAAATGCCCATAAGTGGGATTGCTGGATCAAATGATAATTCTGTGTTTCAATTTTTGAGAAATCACCATAATGTTTTCCACAGCAGCTGCACTGTTTTACATTCCTACTAGTGATGTACAAGGGTTCCAGTTTCTCCATATCTTTACCAATTCTCTCTCTATCTTTCCCCCTCTCTCACTCCCTTCCTGTGTGTGTGTGTGTTTTATAATGGCTATTCTATGAGATTTTGAGCTCGACGGGATGCATGGTGGCTCTGTTAGCCAAAATTTAGAGTATAAGAAGAGATAGGTTTAGGGTATCTGAAGAACCCGTGTGGAGAGCCTAGTGTGTGGTTGGTGTGTGGAGCTTGGGAGAAGCAGAGCCCACAGGTTAGAGATGTATTGGAACTTATGCTGCATCCACGCTGGACCACTTGCCGCTTTCTCAGTCATACATCCTCAGAATGTTTTTTTGTCTGTGCCTTGGCCTGGAATGTCCCTCTCCCTTCTGCATTTAGTGAAATCCCACTCCTATAAATGCCTACTTCAGAAGAGAGATGATGGCTAGGACTTTGCTAGCTTGTGAATTTTGTCCATGGATATATTGTAGTAGGGCAAAAAGAGAAGAAGGTGAGTAAGCAACCTGCATTTGGAGGTGGCGAGCCCAAAGGAAGGAGATGAGCAGATGGAGAGTAGAAGAACCAAGAAAATAGTGAGGCCAAACAAAAGCTTGGTTGCTCAGTCACAGCAGAGCTGACCAAACAGAATTAGACATACTGTGAGAAGAAATAGACCATCATCTAAATTGTAGAAGTGCATGACAACAAAAGATCAGCATTCAGTCTAAGTCCATCCAAGCTCTATCTCATATGTAGAGCTGTCTGACATTGAATGGTGCCTTGCCAGCCTGATTAATTTTTAATAGCTGGTTCTCTAGTGAAGTAGCTGGGCATCAAAGTGCATCAAAGGCAGCTTTTGTTTTTCTGAAGTTGGTCAAAATAATACTGGGGAGTTGGGTTACTGTAACCTTGAGCTCTGGTTGTTCTGAAGGGATGAGATCAGACTCTTTAACTTCCCTGGTTTCAGAAGGCTCTTTACCTTTTGCAGGGCCAGTTATTTTGAATTGGAAGTGGGTATGCTTCTTTTTGGATTCTGTGCCATTTATTATTGGAAAATGCCTTATTTTCTGGCCACAGATAAAAAATACCTTCGTTAAAGGGAACTCCCACGTCCTTGCTTGCTTACTCTTCTGTACATTGTTTGAATGATGTTGTCTGTTGTCTGAGTTCTGAAAAATGACTGCCAACCCCTGAAACACGAGATAATTCCAACACAAGTATACTCTGAATAACGTGCTTTTTACAACATATAGTCCTCTCCAAAGCAGAAGATGATGATGACACTTTTAGCTTGGGTTCTTCTGTATTCTAATTCTTTTAATTTCCTCATCTTTACTTTAAAATTTTACACCTAAATATTCTTTCTTCTAAAATATTTTTTTTTATCCTCCTAACTTTCTACACAGGATCCATTGTTAACTGAGGATGGATAGTATCTGAGTGCTGAGGACCTATATGTGATGAAAGCTTCTCTGAAGTGACTCACAGGTAGATTTGCTACCTTCTGGATTGATGGTGACTGGTTAGGCAGGAAAGGGGAAGGAGATGGAAAGGGAGACTCCACATGGACTCCATTTTATCAGTGGTATGCTTTTTGAGAGCCCTCAATTCTAATAGAGTAATCAGTGGGGGCAGAGACTATTTTTCGTTCTCAGAATGGGATTTCTCTCCTCTCTCTTTTTCTTTCTTCCTGGCTTGCTTTCTATCTACTTATAAATTTGCTTTCACAAACTGGAAAGACTTCTTATTCCACATTATCATGGATGATTCAGGAGACTTTCTACTCTACCCACTTTTACATTATTTGAAAACTTTCATAATGATCATAATTTTTTTTTATAATCAGAAAAGTTACAACTATTCAACACTGACAAAATAAACACTTAAAAATCGGGAAAAGACATTCAGATATTGAAAATGTCTCTTTATTGAACTTATAAGAATTTTTTTTATTTCTGTACTGATAAATTATTTTAATGGATTTCTTGATATTCATATATCCATTTATCCTTAACTTTCTGAACTAACTTGAGTTTGCTGTAGTTTATTTTTCTTTTAATCTACTGCCAGATTCAATTTGCTAGTATTTTATTGAGTATCTGCGTCTTTATTCATAAATGGGATAATCTATAGTTTTCTTTTTCTCTACTGAATGTCTGAGTTTGGTATTAGGGCTGTACTTCTTGTCCATAAAATTACTTACTTGCTCCTATAAAATAAATGTGGAAGCTTTTCATATATTTTTTAAAATTTGAAATAACGTCATCATTTATTGTGAGTTTAGTTTGTGTGAGGCAGTGGTTAGAGCCCAGATCTGCATAATTCCAAATTCTATGCTCATCTAGTTCATCATTACAGCCACATCAAAGGAGAAAGGCCAGTCTTGGAACCCTGGGTCTCTGTGGCCAGAAAGCCCAGTCATTAACTTATCTTTTTTTTTTTAATTAAACTTTAAAGTTTGAAATAATTCAGTTATAGAAACAGTTCAAAAATAGCACAAAAATTCCCATATACTCCTTGCCCAAATTCACCAAAGGCTAACATTTTGCTACATTAGCTTTTCATTCTACGTACACATATTTTTTTTCTAAACCATTTGACAGTTATAGATATAATGTCCTCTTTTCCCTAAGTACTTCAGTGTGTATTTCCTTTAAAAGGAACAAAACCACTGTGTATTTGTCAAAATTAGGGAATTAACTTTGATATAATACTGTTATATAATTATTTAAATTTTACCAGTTGTCCCACCAATGTCCCTTATAGCAAAAGAAAAAATGTTTTCCCCCAGTCCAGGATCTAATCCAGGATCAAACATTGTATTTAGTTGTCATGTCTTCTAAATCTCCTTTAATCTGGAACAGCTCTTTAATCTCACTTTGTCTTCTATGACCTTGATATTTTTAAAGAGTACAGACTAGTTCCTTTTTGTAGGATATCCCTTAATTTGGTGAGTCTGATGTTTCCTATGATTAGATACAGGTTCTGTGTTTTTGGCTGGAATACTCTAGTGATGAATGTCCTCAGTGCAGCATATCAAGAGGAACATGATGTTTACTTGTGCTATCACTGGTGATTTATTTTAATCACCTGGTTAAAAGGTATCTGCTAGGCATCTCTACTGTAAAGTTACTATTTTTTACTTTGTAATTAATAAGTATTTGTGAGATCATACTTTGAGACTATATAAATATCCTGTTTCTCATCAAACTTTCTCTCAGTAATTTTAGCATGCACCACATCTTTGGAGGCAACAAGCAAGGATCCTCAAAGTGAATGCAGACCTTTGCTTCCCTGGTGCTGAAGTGAAGCCAGGAGAAAGTGAGGCACTCAGTCTATTAGACAGGTCAGCCACATAGTATTTTTAACCATTGTCTGTGGCCTTCAAATTTTATAGTTACATATGTTAATTTAACTTTAGTGACTCTTGAGAATAGGGATTGTATGCTACAACATTTGGGCTCTTAGTTTGGTTACACAGGGCCCAAGATCCATCCAACCAGTTTATTCTGGTCACAAGTGCCCTTTGGGTCTTTGGCCTATAACTCCGGTCTGTCTTTGACCTTTTGACCCCTTTTTTTGCTTCTAATTAAAATGCTAGAGGTCAGAGTAAACTGCCTCTGGTTGAATCATTTGTGAACAGGCATTGCTCTGGCTGCCAGGCCATCTAATATGACAACCATCTACTGAGTCACAGTTGCATATCCTGTGCTTTGGTACAGCTGCAGTTATATGAGTCACAGAAGCCAGTTTTTAATATGTTAGAGTCAAGAACTGTGTATAATATGAAGAAACTTTAAAAATACAGAGTGGTATATAATTAATTACCAGTTCTTATGATTAGATGCTATACTAATTAAAGAAAGGAAAGCAAAAAAACAAAAAACAAATTAAGGACTTTTTTGGGGAAAATGAGCCTTGATTGATAGATCGGTAGGAATGTTGTGAGAAGAAGCACATAGGTAAGAATGTGCATACTCTACACAAATATAAGAATCCACCCTTTCTCATAAATGGCTCAACCAGAAGCTGAGAGTAGATGGTGAGGTAGTGGTGGGACTTTCTTTTGGCCGATTTCAAGCACCAGGAACATATGTAAGCCACATGCATAATTTGCAGGCATTCATAATAGCCATGTCTTTGCTTCTTGTCTCTGGTTATAGTGCTTTCCAGCTTTTTAGTTGAACTAGAGGTTAGTTGGCAAATTGGAACAAAGAAAGTTGGCTTCTTTGGGTCAATATTGATACAGGGAAGCTTCTCCCCTCCCCCCTTCTTATTCAACAGTTACCTTGCCCTTTTTCTAGAGCACAGTTTCTCAGTATTTCTAAGTTTCTGACCTCATCATGGTCCTTTTGGGGAAAGCTGGTGACTTCTATTCAATAGAAATCAGTGAGTTAAGATATTACAGTAATTGGACGTGATAGTGTGCCACTTTTTCAGCAGTCACATTCCTGATAGTTGTATAGTAATTGGACATGGTAATATCCCTCTTATTCAGCAGTCATATTCCTGATAGTTGTGACCCTGAAAACACAGCTCTCTTCTATGATGTCACCACATACTTCTGTCGTTGTTAAATATAAATCACTGAATTTAATCATTTATTTGAAATATGTTCATCTATAAACACATGAATAAATTCCAAGTTATCCCCACAATAACCTGACTCTCCCTCAAATTTTGACTTTTCTTGTCAAAAGATGGGGTGGAGGTACAGCTCTTACTCTTAGAAGTGACAGCCTACAGTAGGAGTGTTCCTATTTGAACTAGTCCTTACATGAGCCAGTGAATGTCCAGGGATGTATGTCTTACTTGTGAATGTGATTGTGTATGTGTGTCATGGTAGAGGGCAATCGAATGTCTGTGCTAAAACAGACTTGAATTTAGAAAGTACCACCACCCCACCTCCCTTTCCCCCCAAAATTTTTTTGGTGGCAGAGCCTATTCTAATTTGTACCTTAGAAGAGACTCTTTGCCTTCTCTCAGGCTTTTTATTCTTTCTCTTTTTTATTAATGAGCTTTTACACTTTAGTTTACTACTAAATTAAAAGGAATAAATTAAAATGGAGAGAGACACTATCCTGACAGTAGTGAGAAATGACAGGAGCCACTGAGTTAAAGACAGAAGCACAAAAGCTGCCAGAAGAGTTAAAAGCATTGGAGTCTGAAGCTATTAATGAATGAGGGAAGTACTACTACACACTGTAGTAGCTTCTGAGGACATCCTTGTGTTGAGTACAGAACAGATAATTAATATTTATAATGATTTCTCCAGCTAACAATAAATGGTAGTATATAGTTTAGGAGCATCAAGATGTGAATAGCTTATCTTGAAAACTTCTACTATAACTAATTCACATTCATTGTAAATATCCAGAAACATGAGGAAAAAATAGGCCACATTATACCTGCTAGGAGAGGTGAGTTTTTTTTCCCCTCTGTAGTGTTTTTGAAAGTTATAATTTAAATGCCTTTTTGAAAAGGGATATAGTGTCTAACTTGCCTCAATTCTTACAACTCCCAGTTGTCTTATACCTTACATATTTAGATTTGAACATTTTATTTTCCCTACATGGTCCTTGAGGACATTTGAGTTTATGACCCCTAATTAGTCAGTCTAGAGTTTATTTTGGTATTTGGGTAATAGAGGGAATTGATTTGAATTTTTTCCCCCAAATGACTAATTAGTAGTACTAACAATTTTTAGTGGGTAATTCCATTATATATTAAATTCTTACATGTTCTTCAGGTCTTCGCATTTTTCTGTCCTTATAATAATAACATTTTATAATTTTATATCTAAATTATATGTTGTTAAATTTTAATGTCTGGTAGGACCAACTTCCCCCTTATTCCTTCATTACTCCACTCCCCAATCTTGACTGCAGCAGTATTCCAGTGTATCTTAGATGATAGGTAGAATTATTTTATTCAAAAACAAAGCAGCCTATTGAAATTTTCATTTTATTTTTATTCAGCTCAGAGTACTTTCTGATTTCTCTTTTTATTTTGCATTTAGCCCAAGGATTATTTACAAGAATTTAGTTTCTAAATATTTGCGCATTTCCCCTGAGATCTTTCTGTTATTGATTTTTAATTGAGTTCCATTTAAGATCATTTTAGTCAGAGAACATACTTTGATTTAAATTCTCTTAAGTTTATTGAAAATTGTTTTATAGCTTAAAATATGCCATATCTTGGTCTGTAGGCACTTGAAAAGAATGTGTATTCTGCTGTTAAATTGAGTGTTCCGTAAATGTCAATTAGGTCAAATTGCTTGGTAGTGTTGTTCAAGTCTCTTATAGCCTTATTGATTTTCTGTTTGCTTGTTCTATCAATTATTGAGAGAGGGTATTCAAATCTTCAACTTATTGTGGATTTATCATTTATCCTTGCAAATCCACAAGGAGAATGTCAGTGTTTTTGCCTTGTGTATTTGAAGCTTATTAGACATTTAAGAGTTGTTATGTCTTCTTGATGAATTGACCCTGTAATATTCTTTGCTCTGAAATCTACTTTGATATTAGTATAGTCACTGCTGTTTTCTGTGATCAGTATTAGCGTGGCATATCTTTTCCCCATCCTTTTACTTTAACCTATTTGTATCTTTCTGTTTAAAGTGGGTTTCTTATAGGTAGCATATAGTTGGATCTTTATTTTTTATGCAGTCTGACAGTCTCTACATTTTAATTGTGTAGTGTGTGTTTTTTTTCTTTCTTGCTGCTTTTATACAACTTTTTTGAGATTCGTCCATGTTTGTTGTATCAGTATGAAGGTAGTTTATACCTTCTTATTTCTGCATGCTATTGTACTTTATAGATATTTCATAATTTGTTTATCCATTCATCTTTTGAAGGACAGTTGAATTTTTCAAGTTTTGGCTGTTCACATTCTTTCTTGTGCAAGTCTGTGTGTGGATGTTTGTTTCACTTCTGTAAGAGTGGAATTGCTGGTTTATTATGGTAAATGTATGCTTAACTTTGCAAAAAGTTTTCTTTTTATAAAGTTGTACAATTTTACATTCCTGCAAGTAGTGTAGGAAACTTTTTGTTGCTCTACATTTCAGCAAGCATTTGGATTGTCAGCCTTTTAATTTTGGAAAGTGATAGGTTTTTGTGTATTGATTTTATAACTACCTTTCTCACTGAACTTTAATAGTTATTTTAAGCTAAAATGTCATGAGTTTTCCAGGTAAACAATTATATCATCTGTAAGTAATGAAAATTTAGTCTGAACATTTTCAGTAGTTTTCCCTTTATTTTGTCTTCTGGCTGAATTTCATTGGCTTAAACTTTCAAAATAGGTTCAAATAATCCATTTGAAAAAGAATTTCATCAAAATAATTAAAATCAAAATATATTGACATTCTTTGAAAGGGTGGGCTGACAAACTCAACTCATTTTTTAATGATGTAGTGTTATTAAGTACATGCTCATTATTAAGTAGTATCACAATTCATGTTTTTCATTGTAAACAGTTCACAGTTTTGTTTTCATACACACCACTTTATGAATTCAGTTGTCTAACTCTTGATTGAGGAATACACAAACTTTTGAAGGAGAAGCAAATTCTGTCATCTGTCCTCATTCAGAAGTGCCTATAATCCTTAAAAGCACTTGAATGCACCTATTTATGTTACACATTGCAGAAATTCTATGATGGATTTTTTAAAAAAGATATATGTTTTGTTCTTATGAATAGTTACTACCTACCTGTCACAGTCATTGTCAACATTTACAGGTTAACAGATATGTTTTCACGTGACCCTGGGGTGTATATGTGATAGATTATTGCCTAGAGCAGTGTTTTTCAAACTCAACACTATTGACATTTAGGGCTGGATCATTTTCTGTTGTGGAGTGCTGTCATGTGCATTGTAGGATGTTAGCAGCACCCCTGGTCTCTACCCACTTGATGTCCCTCCTACCCTCCAAAGTTATGCCAACCCAAAATGTCTCCAGATATCACCAAACGTCCATTCTGGGGAGGGGACAAAATTTCCCTGTTTTGAGAAACAGTGGTGTGACATCTTGAAGGGGTTTTAGGCATTACCCAGTAAGAAACACTGGCAGAACGTGAGACCATTTAATTGGTTGGTAGAATTTCCTGGTGGACCATTTCTTGACAATTGGAGAAACTGGGTATTGGAGAAGTAGTCTTTCTTTTGTTGCAGTTTGTGGATTCCACAAGTCACTTGGTTCCTCTGCTTTACTTCCCCACCTTTTCTTACTGCCTCTCTGTGGAGTAAGAGAACCAGGAAAAGGTACCTGGAAGTTATTAATAAAACGTTAGGGAAAAATGTCAACAGACCTTGATGACATCTTGCCCCAACGTTCCTATTTAAGTTCCATTATACTGTCTGTGGTCATTGTGGTTTGAAATATAGGACCCATGTTAATTCTCTTGGTTCCAGAATAAAGTGATTTATACCTTTTAACATGGTCTTATTTCTTCTCCCTTGGTTCACCGTGAGTTTTAGGAATGACACTTCTATACCTTGGTGGCAAATGGCAAAATCTCTTAGCCATTTGCACAGAGATTACATGGAATAGCAATCTCTGTGCAAATCAAAGTGGTGGTGTGGATATCAGTAGACCTTATTAGTTTTGATTGATTTCCAGTTATTTTACACTTAAATTGAGCCAGCTAACATAGGGTGCTGAACAGGGCTTCATTTTTTGCTTTGCTGATGTAACCTTTTGAATGGAGTCCTTTATCTACCTTGTACCTTAAATTTACCTATTTCTCAAAGTCATTGAGAGTAATAAAATTTCTGTGATATTTATGTTAACTTCTTAACTATAAGTACGCTAAGTACTGTTAAAGTAAATGCTCTATAAAATCTGGATGTACAAAATGGATTTGCCTTTCCAAAGCTTACCAGTCTTTCAGAATCCATCCAAAATTCCATATGTCCTAAGAAACTTTCCCTACCAATTCCAGCTAACATTTGTCTTTCCGTAGGCTTACATTTTTAAAAAATTATTTATTATTATTTATGCCTACAGCACCTGGTCTTCCTAGGTGGTCTCCCATTCAAGTACTAACCAGGCCCTACCCTGCTTAGCTTCCGAGATCAGACATCGGGCTCGTTCAGGGTGGCATGGCCGTAGACCGTGGACCGTGGTTCCACTGGGGTGTGGATCCAGGACCTTCTGCGTGTAAAGCAGACGTGCCAACTGCTACACTGTAGAACCACGTCCCCAAAGGCTTACATTTTTTTTTCTCATTGTCTCATGTCTTATCTTTCCAACAAATTGTGTTTTTTTGGGAAATAGGAGTGGAGATTTGATGGGACATCATATTTTTATACTATAATTAAGTCCTTTTTATACTTTATCTCATTTGACCTTCCTACTAACTTGAAGGTTATTAGGATAGATATAATTATATCCATTTGACAACTGAAAATGGGGCTTTAGAGAAGTCTTTCCAGCATTATCCAGTTAATAGGTGGTTAAGCCAAGGGTAGTACCCATTCCCATTAAGTATGGGGATTCCTAACTAGAAAAATTGTGCAAACCTAAAAACTGTTTTGTTTTGTTATAATATTTACAATGTGCAGAATCTTAGTGTTGCCAGTGAAAGTACTGAGACATCTAAGCCTGCTAGATGTGTACAAGTTTAGTGGGGATGGCTTATGCTGAATCACTCCTGCACTGGCTCAAGGACAGACACTGCGGAATAGCAGTCTGGGAGTGGGTATACGGACTCTGATTATACAAGTTTCTCTATATAGCCTTCTTGGAATGTGTGCTCTTTCCTGTTCTTAGGCACATTTGCTGACCAAAGTCACTGATGTCCTCTGCTTTAATCTTTAGCATTTCTGCTACTACTAATACAGCTTTATGATAAAAGCAGCTAAAAGTGGGTGTTTTAGGGACAGGCTCCAGTATGCACTTAAGTGATCAGGAAGTTACTGTGTCTCATCCAGCATGGAAATTGCAGAGAATAACTCTGCTGGTATATATTAAACTCATAGAATGGGGGACGAAGCTCCCAGTTTGTCTGTATGTCTGGCCTTCGTTGTTAGTTGTCTTGTGCATTGAGCATAGTCATATAGAGGTTTTGACTTACTCCCCTGGCTTGGCAGAGTTAGCTTCTGTAGATTATTTTATTGGAACCAGTTGGACCATGTTTTCTTTTAATTATACTGCTTAACTTTTTTCTTTAGAGATAAAATGGAAGCTACCTTAAAGCAAAATAGGAGCTGCTAACTTCCCTTGCCTGAACTGCCTCATACAGGTGCTCTGTATGTGTACCTGAACGTTTGAGGCAGGTCATGCCTCACGATTTCTCTCTGCTTTGAAGGACACTTGTGTCGGTTTCTTAGATGCAATACTCCTTTGCCTTCTTTTATCTGGAATATTGCATCTCTTCCATTCACATTATCTAGGTCTCCTTTTCCCACTGATCTTTTTTTAGGTCTTGACTCTGTACCTCAGTGCTCGACCACTAGCCAGTTTCAGAGTTCATTAATTGTATACTCTACTCTGTCCAGCATACAGTCTGTTGCTTGTCTGGGCTCTATTTCCTGACTTTGACAAATCTCCGCCTAGTGTTAACTTGTTACCTGGTCTACGGACTATTCAGTTTCTGTCCAGTCTGACACATCTGTGTCTCCCAACTCCAAGGCATTCAGTGAAAATTCTGTGCTCTGACTCTTAACCCCAAATGAGGCTGGTGGTTACTTTGTGATTAGGCTACAAAAGAAGACTGAATTTATATGTACTATTTGAGCATATTGTTTGTATGTCTCTCAAGACTGATTCCACCTTTTCTAAAAGATATCTAAAAAAGCAACGAAAGTGCTTTTGAAAATTAGAGGCTGTATTTTTGGTAGTAGTTCTTTCATTTATTCTCTTGGAGGATCCAGGTTGAGCTCTTTATAAAATATTTTCAAACTTATGTACTGGGATAGTCCTAACAATAGAAAACCTTGATTCACAGATCAGATGTGCCATTTGATAAATATAATGTACAAGAACTTGATAAAATCAGGCTGTTTGATGGAAGCATAGTAAAAACCTGCCTGAAAAAAGAGCATGTAGCTGTGGTAGCAAGTGTAAAACAAATGGCAGAACTGAGGAGTCACAGAATAACCAAGGATGGTTCCATATATGCTCGGATGCCACAGGCACCCAGGACTAGGCCTCGCTTTGACCATTCAGAAGGTAGAATTTTGGGATACTTGCAACATCTAAAGCCATCTATCGCTGACAACAAACCATTATAACACATAGAGTCATTAATTAAGAAGAGGTTAGGTTTTGTCTTCCCTCTTAATATAAGGGATAGAGAAGCCGATGCTCAGGACATACTGAAAATGGAGATTTTATATCATCAAAAGTTCCTATAACCAGAGTTTAGTTTTACAAGGCTGCAGGTGATACCAGACATCACCTAATGGAATTACTTAGGAAGGAAGGGATGAGGGGAGATGGAGGTGAGCATTTGTTGACTGCTTCCGTGGTTAGCTATGTGCCAAGTGCTTTATGATGCTATCTCAGTCTTCATAACACCTCTGTGGAGTAGCCAATGGTTCCTCAT
Organism: Eidolon dupreanum; assembly: GCA_028627145.1. NCBI lineage: Eukaryota > Metazoa > Chordata > Mammalia > Chiroptera > Pteropodidae > Eidolon > Eidolon dupreanum. Next base: position 63,478,869 of record CM053515.1, read on the forward strand.
TTTATAAATGAGCTGAGGACACATTACTCTGGAGTGTTTGCATGGGATTTGAACCTAGATCTAACTCCAAACCCCTGCTCCTTAGAATGAGGCAGGCTTGCTTTAGAAAATGAAAGCTCTACGGCCATGCTAACCTGAACATGCCCGATCCTGTCTGATCTCTGAAGCTAAGCAGGGTCAGGCCTGGTCAGTACTTGGATGGGAAACCACCTAGGAAGACCAAGCACTATAGATGTTAAAAAGAAAAAAAGAAAGCTTCGATTTTGGCAGCAAGGCAGTAGATATGGAAGGACAGCTTCAGGTCTCTTATTTCATACAGATTGCTGTATTTGAAAGCATGGGGCATTCTCAACATGGGATGTCTATTAGGATCACCTGTGAAGATTTATAAAAAGGAAAAACAAACCCACTGCTCCAAGAATTCTGAATCTAGCTGAATTCTGGATGTGGGGCTGGGACTTCCAAGATGATTCTTAGTTGTTAGGATTGAGAATGTCTATATATAGAGAATGATGGAATGGTTGTGAGCCCTGGAGTGGCCCTACAGATATTTCTAACCCTCCTATGAGAGGAAACTGAGGTCCCAAGATCTCAGAGGTCAGATATTCCTTCTTCATTCAGTCCAGCACTTACCCAGTATTGACTCTTTGTTACTCTGGGTGATTCAGAAAATGCAAAGAAAAAATGTTTTTCCTGCCTTTGAAGAGTTTTTAGCTGACAACCATATAGTTAATGCAAAGCCACAGTTGGAACCCATACTTCCCAGCTTCACTGGTATTATAAAGCCTTTTGAATGTTATCATTGCCAGGCCTTCTTTGACATCCTGTAAGCTGTGTAAATGGTTTCTGTTAACACTGTGGTAAGTGGCCTCCAAAGCCCCTGGCTTCCCCGTTCCAGAAGTCTCCTGCCTGTCTTTCTGCCTCATTACCAGCCCGGTATTCAACCATCCATTTTGCCTTAGGTTCACAGGCTCCCAGCTTTTCAGTTCACTGCTTTGTTCTCAGTTCATTTTTAAGCATCTCACCTGGAAAGGCCTAAAAAGCTACCCAATGATTATTTTAGAATTGCAGTGCTTAGACAAAACCTGCCCTACTGGTGGTCATCCGGAGCTCTTTGCTGTGCTTTCTAATTAGTTCAGTCCTCTGACTCATCCCACAGTGTTTTTGTGGGCTGCATATTTTTCAGAGTTTTTCCAGACCTGCTAAGAACAGTAAATGCAGCAGAAGGGAGGAGCACGTCCCTCCAATCACTGGGTAGGGAAGGAGGAAGGCAGTGTATGCCCAGCACTGTCCTGGGCCCTTTTTTGTACGTTTTTTCTTTAATGCTTTTCAATAGTCTTGGAGGATAAAGTTTCTGTATCTGCAAAATATGGATAGTAACTGAGGCTTAGAGAAATTAAGTAACTTTCTTAAGGTTACATAAACAAGTAAATTTTGTTGCTAGAAATCCAACCATAGAACCTTCTGATCTAAAAGTCATGTTCTTTTCCTTGTACAGTTATGCACTGCTTAAGGATTGGGATACATTTTGAGAAGTGTGTCATTAGGAGATTTTGTCCTTGTGTGAACATCATAGAGTGTACTTACACAAACCCAGATGGTGTAGCCTACTACTGTATTTGTATGTGCTGTACTTTATGACTGGCAGCGCTGAAGGTTTATTTATATCAGCATCACCACAGACTTATGAGTAATGCCCAATGCTGTGACTTTATGACGGCTTTGATGTCACTAGGCAATAGGAGTTTTCCAGCTCTGTATAATTTCGTGGGACCACCGTCATACATGCTATCTGTTAACTGAAACATTGTTATGCAGCCATGACTGCGCCATATGCCATGTTATATGTAAAGCTTTTGATCTAGTTCAAACCTACTTTTTGGATAAGTGACTCTTAAATTTAATTTTTTATATCCTCAGTAGGTTTTAGAAAGTAAAGCTTTGATTTAACAATCCAGGAGAGATATAGGACTTGGGACAGACTTAGAGAGGGTAGCATTAAGCATCACAGTCTGAGAATTGTGGTGAGAGTAGGCGCTGATCCCCTAAGCCACCCCATTGGAACCAAGAACCAACACTGCCACTATTACAGGCCAGTGTCAGAACTTGGCAAGCTCAGGGTGACAAAAGCATAAATGCTAAGCCAAGGTACTTGAGAAGCCAAAAGTGATATGGAGAGATGGACCTCCAGCTCAGAAATATCTCCCATTACATTTTATGCCAATTAAAGATCACTTATTCTTCCTTTTAATAAAATAGTCCTTTCTTTAAATCTTAAATTATAGCTTGAATTTCTATGTACGTTCCTTTTTTGGTAACACTTATCTGGGCCTCAGATTTTGAATCTACAAAGTAATAATTAAGACTTATTCTAATGAGGAAATGAGAACATGTATGTGAATGACTTGCAAACTGTAGACTATGTATACCAATACTAAGTATGGGACCCCAGCTTCCTTAAAAACTAACAGATTGATGAGAATGGCAGTTTCGATGTTGGATGAAGGGAACAATGATTTTTGGAGCATAAATAACTCCAAGAGAAGCAAGATCAGAGCAGGGAAGCTACACGGGGAGTGGGTTGAAAGGCTTTAGATTTTTTGGGAGTGGAGGGGATATAAATGAGATCTCTGAGTGCTTGGAGCTGGAGGTTGAGGGAGATCAAAGACTAAACCTGATCCGGTACTGACCCGGGGTCTTACTGAGGGCGGCAGTTGCACTTGTGCATGTGGACACCTCGTGCAATCTTTATTTCTGTGATGAGTTGTTGAGAGTCTGACATAACACCTAAATGTGATGGAATATTCTGCGGAAATCAAATCACATGTCATAGCATTTATATATGAGTCCTGTAATGGAAACAATGGAAGCAAGGATCGGCATGTTTGTGTGACAGGTTGGGAAACCACCAAGACAGAAAGTTACCAGTACAAGTCTGGGCTACTGAAAACTGAAGCTAAAAGCAACCTCTGTGTTTTACTTCTCCAACACTCTCTCATCCTTCTCCTTTTCTTTTATCAAAACATGGTATTACTGTGCTCTCAAGAGCAAATTATAATTAAAGTAACCACAGTGTAAAGCTCATCAATGCAGAGTCTCTGAGCGAAGTGTGGAGAAGCTGGTTAGAGAAGAGGTATTATGTAATGACCTAATTATGAGGCCTGCCATCTGCTTAGGAGTCACGCCTGCCTGATTAGGATTCCCTGATTGCATTTTTCAAGGAGGTGCTAGATTGTTAAGGGAGCAGTGTGTGTGTGGTAGGTAAATAACACTAGAAACACTAGTACCTTTCTTGAGGGAGATTGGTAGATTGTGGGGAGAGGGAGATGAAGTAGCCTTGGAGGGCTCCTAAGCAGGTGTGACCCAGTGGCATGCAGAGCAACCGTAGAAAGTTAGTTATTCTGTAGGAGAGGCTCCCGGTATCGGGGAAGGGGCAGCTAGGTGAAGGTGGCTGTCAGAATATGGCCAGAAACCTCAAGTCTTCATGGAGAACCAACTGAGACACTTTCTCCATCCAGACAAAGAGTGGAAAACCTACTTTGTATTTTTAATGAATGGTGTATACTATGGAAGAAAACTTTAAATCCAGAAGCCTACAAAAGTGGGCCTAAGTCAGCATAGAATTGAAACACAAACAACTATGATCAGGGCACTTGATGAGTTTCCTCTCAAGGGACTCAGGCCATGAATCAGATGAAAAAAAAAATCGTATGACTATCAAGAAGCTGGTGGGTGAGGGAGTATGTCTTTGGGCCTGCTGTGGGTATTGCTCTTAGCTGGAAAGGAATCTTTAGACTATAAGCCATGAGGCTGAGACCCAGGAGGATACTGATACACTGCTGGTACACTAGACATACAGTGAATGACTTTCAAGGAAAATATCAAACTTTCTAAACATTCTTTAGGAGGCTCTGTAACAAGAAATCTCTTTGCCTTCAGGTTTTGAAAATTTGCCTATATGGGCATACCTCATTGTATTGTGCTTCACAGATGTTGAGAATTTTTACAAATTGAAGGCAAAAGAATTATGACTCGCTTTATTGCCATGTGGTCTGGAATCAAACCCGCTATATCTCTGAGACATGCCCGTATCAGGAAAATCAGCAAGTAATTGGAGTAGTAAGAGTGAATACCCCACAGGAAGTAATGTTTTGCTTATTCCTTCCCCTATTCTTATCTTTCAGAGAGCTTCTTTTAATTTCGATCTATTGCCCACTGCCTACCCTCCAGTATGAAAGCAATGTTGTCTTTTAAAGAAATGATCATTCATATTCCTGCATAGAATTTAGGAGGTTGGTGTGTTTCATGTCCCTAAAGAATCACTAAAATATGGCACATACCCAGCCCCAAAGGTTGGAGATTTTTCCGTCCCTTTAATTCAGTGCCACACTTTCATTTTGCAGATAAGGAAATAGAAGCCCAGAAAAGTGTAGTGACTTGCTCAGGGTCATAGCTTGTCATTTGTGGAACTTGGACCAGAACTAAGTCTCCTGATTCTAGGCCCATTGTTCATTCTGTTATCCCTTGGTATCTTATATGAAGATTTCTTTGAAATGTTGCCAAGAGTTCTGTGGCAGTGGCAGTGACATAACTGTGCAATACATGAACATAGTTCTTTGGGTGTTATTTGGTCCTCACACTGGTATCTTAACTTTCAGCACAGTCCTCAGAGCAGCAGGGAATAGTTTTAAGGGGTTAGACATTGACATTCTCTTCTGTGAGTTTGTATAGACTTCGGAGCAGAAAGATTTATTACCACACTGAGCCTGCCTCTTCTCTTTACTTTGACCGCCACTTCTTGTTGAACCCATTTCTTTAACAACCTTGAGATATGCTTTCTTTTTTTCCCGACTTTCCTAAGCATTCACACTTGAGCTTGAGCAGACATCTGGCAGAGGTTTCTTTGTAAGATCTAGAAAAGCCATTAAAAATGTGGATTCTGGTATATTTTATTTTTCTCAGTGGCAGATCTTTCCAGGAGAATAGGAATTTTGCAAAGTTATTGGCTTTCTTCCTTAGACACAACCAACGTGATCAAACTTCCTTATCATCTCTCTCACCCCTAAACCACTGTCAGGGTTTAGTCAATTTAGTCACACAGGTTTTTAATATAAAAAGAGACTCTGATTCTATTCTAAATGTTCTCAGTACACTGCAGATTTCATTTTTTTTTTTTACTTTAAAAAGCTCTGAAGTGCCCCTGATCCTGGGGCAGTGGTTCCCCAAACTAGTAGATGATCTATAGTGTCTGGGAGGCTTTAAAAAAAAAAAAGATCCCAGGGCCCCACCTAGGCCTACTGAATCAACCTTTTATCAGCATTTAGCTATTTACCAAGTACTTCTTCAGTGATGTAATACGTAGTTTGTATATTGGATAGTTAATCATGGCCTATTAATTTATCTAGAGCCTCTTGAGAGGACAGAAGGTTTTGTTTTGTTTTTTTAAACAGTGCACTACATTCAGCATCACATTGTAAAGTGATTCTTTTTTTTTCTGCAGTCATACAAGAATGAATAGCAAAAAATTCTCTAAATATGTTTATTCTCTAAATATTTGAAAATGGACTGACCCACCTCCAGAGTGACAAATCTAAATTGCAGAGAAATGTTTTAATTCAGAGCTTTAAAAAAGGAAGTAATTTAAAAATGTACATTTATGGTAAATGGGTTGAAAATTAATGTAAATAAAACACTTTAAGTTAAAAACAGATTCTTTTTATTAATTTGTTTTTAAACTCAGCATCTTTTAAAAACTTGATTTTTGAGCAGGTGGTGACCATCATTTTGCACATAGACAGAATGTAGAAATAACACAGACTACCTAAAAATTATAGTGTTTTAATACTTACCACCTTCATAAAGTTCATCTAAGTCAGTCTTCTAGTTTTACAAATGGGGAAGCTGACCCAGTGAGGAGAAATTAGTTGATGTATTAATCAAGACTTTCTGTAGGTACACAGTAGTTACCTACTTAAATTAGTTGAAAGACAAAAGGGAAAATGTTGAAAAGATGAGGTGTGTGTGTGTGGGGAGGTGGTGTCTCATGGAACCTGAGAGCAGGAGTGCTGCTGACCCTTGGGGAAGGTCTGCGGAACAAGAAGCCTCTCAGGAGTCTCTGTCTGTTACATCTGATTTCTGCCCTCCACACCCACTCCTGCTTTGGTCTTCACTTTCTCTCTGCAGGTAGACTTTTGCTGTTCATTCATTCTAGTGACTTCATATGGTTACCATATGGCTCTCACTTTCACTTGTTACATACAGTTTAAGTTGCTGGCATAAACTTACGCTTTCCAGGGAAAGAGAATCTGATTGGCCCAAGCTTGAGTCAGATGTCCTTACTGGTCCCATCAACTCTGGCAGGGATGGGGCGAGGGTATTATTTAGTCAGACATGACTGGTGGGGGAAAGGGAATGTTCAGAGGAGGGTGAATTATCAAGTTGGGCAGATACCCCAAAGCTTTCTATTCTGAGAGTGCACTGAGAAATGGTAGTTCTAGGAGAAAAATGAGAATCTGAAATAAGGCAATGGCAGTGAGTATGTGAAGAGTAAACAGATTTGACAGTGATGGAGAAAAATCAATAAGCTCTGGTAATTAGTTGGGTGTTGGGGAGGAATTGTTGAAGATAGGAAATGGGGTAGATGGTCACATTCATGATAATAAGGTAATATAGGAAAGGAGGCTTAGAAGGTGTCAGGGGAACATAGAGGGCTTGACTTCAGTTTTCTCAACAAAAATGTTAAGTTTGGACTGCCTATGAAAATTACAAGTGGAAATGTCAATCAAGTTAATTGATAAAGTCGAATATATGGGTCTAGACCTATGAGGAGAGTTGTCAATATTATGAATTTAATTAAAAGATGCTTAACTGCTTAATGGATGAAGTTGCCTACAGAGCATTCATAAAGCAAACACAGATGACTCAGGACTGAATCTTGAAAAAACATTAGCATTGAAGAACCAGGACGAGGATGAGGAACTCTAAAAGAGATCAAGAAGTGGACAGAAATGTAGGAGAAAACTAAACATGTAATGTCCTTGTCTTTGGAAGCCCAGTGGAAAGAGTCTTTCATTGCATAGTATCACCAGTGGGCAATGCTGCATAGCTGTCATGTGAGATAACATCTGAAAAGTAGTGTACTGGATTGAACCGCAGAGAGGGCCTTGGGGAGGGCAGAAACCAGATTATAGGAGGTTTCTGCATGACTGGGGTATAGGTGGAGAGAGAGAAGAGTATAGATAATAAAAATATCTGGTTGTGAAAGGGAGGAAACGGGTGGTAGCTAGTTGGATCAAGAAAGTAGTGAAGAGATTTTCTTTCCTCTTTTTAAGATCAGAGAGACTTGAAACATGTTTCAGCACTGCTGGGAGAGGGGCAGTAGAGAGGAGCAATTGAAAACACAAGAGAGGAGGGATAATTTCTGGAGTGAAGTCCTTATAGGGGGAGTGGTGGACCCAAGAGACAGGAGGAGGGATGGCGGCAAGGAAGAAGCTAATGTAGAGAACTTAGAAGAGGAAGGAGTATGAAAGTTGAAGACATAGTAGATTGCGGACTTTTCAGGACTTGAGAGTTGGTGGTTAGTTAGGGGTGATGGAAAGGGAGGAGTTTGAGGCCCCTTTCAGTGTTGAGATTTTTTAATGATACTTTTGACCCTGAGAATAATTTTAGAAACAAAAGTGGGTAGTTGTGCTGTATAGGCCAGTGGGAGTAGGAGGAAGGTGGTGTACCGGGAATAGGATCTTGTTGCATTTGAACTATTGTCTGAGCCAGGTTGTAGATGTGCTCAGCATTGGACTCTCAGGTTTCCTTAGGATTGAATCACTAATTGCAATGAAGCAGACTCAGGCCAGTCAGCATCTCTTAATATTCAGCATTCAGAGAAAAGCCTGAAGGCATCTTTCTGTTCAAAATTTCACTGAAAACAGTTTCTACAACTCCATCACATACTTTTACTAACATAGCCCTATTGGGATGTGTGGTCTGATTTTGTCTAATGCACACTGTTTTTCACTTCATCCAAAAGCCTCAACTTACCTTAATTAATTACTGCTTGAAAGCTGAGAGGTAAAATGTTCCATTTTACAGCCCTGGGAGTGGGAGGGAAGTGCAATGAGTTCTCCTCTTCTTCCTCAGCAGGTCTTCCCCTCCCACTGAGACCACATTGCCCCAGAGCCTGCATTTCCCAGGGTGCCTGAGTGAAGGTGAGGATGAAAGAGATACAAGGATGGTGAAAAGAACTCAAATTTAAGAATAAGAGTACCATCTCCACTGCCTTCCCGACCTAAACTGCTGACCCCTATTGAAATGTGCTGCTGCTTGGTGTGGGTCCCTTATGCCCCAGGTGGTAGGGATAAGGAGAGGGCCTGGCTCCTTTCCTCTGACACAGTGTATATTGCACCCTGCCTCCTGTTGTTAGGGCAAATGCAGAGGACAAGGGAAGGGGAGTTAAGGGCCAGCAAGAAAGGAATGTAAGACTTGGTAGCTGAAACCCCTCCCACGGTCTGGTTCTGCTGGCAGGGCTGGGAAGTGATCTCCACTGTGCTGGAAGGTTGAAGATGTGCTGGAAGCTAATGCACCAGTAGTTTCCTGGCATTCTCCTGTATTGTCGCTCAGCATTCCTTGTCATGGTTTTTTTGTTTGTTTGTTTTTGTTTTTTACCTAGAATGGACCCTGATAGGAGTGTTAGGGCACCACTTTCCCCGCACAGTGGGGGAGTAAATTCAACAGAATAGCTTGTTTCCTCAGGACAGCACAGTGGCCCACTCTTATGTGCATGGTGCCAGGGGTCAGATGATGGAAAGTTCAGTGAATTCTTTGTTGTATCTCACCTTCCTTATTGGTAAAATGGAACTTGAGTCTTTGAATGGATGATAGGTAATTTGATGAGAAGATCACAGTAGAATATGTTGGGGGAGCCTTCGGAAGCATGTTTTTTGGGTGAGCTTTAGGAAATGAGCGTGCCAGGCACAGATCTAGGGCACTGGACACACACACAGGCAATTGGGGTTCTGCTGCTTAAAGTGTGAACCTGTGGTTCTCCATTGGGTAGATGGATATAATAAGTCCCAGCCCTTGCCTCACAGGATTGTCATGAGGATGCAATTAGATGATGCATGTGAAAGTGCTTGGCGCAGAGCTGAATCTCAATAGTGCTATTTTTGGATGTGTCCTAAACAGATGTGCTGTGAAGTAGCTGGAAGATGTGAAAGTCTGATTGAGAATAGACCATGCGCCCTTAATACCATGGAGCATTATATTGTGTGTTTATTTCCTCCTGATATTCCAATTACATTTGTGTGATTACCAGAGTAATTTTTCAGACTGCTCTCCAGGGTGATGATGCTTCTGTGATCACGGACTTGAGCTCTTGAACTCTAGAGACAAATTTTTTTCTTGGCGTATGTACCTATGTTTGTTCCTAGGTAGACCCAGGCCTTGATAAACTTCTCATAAGCATGGTTAATTGAGCTAATTATTATAATCATTTTCATTTACTTATTTTTTGAATGTTTATGTGTGCATCGTGTTTATATTGCCATTAAACTTAAGCATAATTGTTAACATATATTTTTAAGTGATATTCTTTTAAGCTCCTTTTTATGGTTAGTGGGGATGTCACGTCATTGTATGTTGTATTTCCTGAATAGAAAGAGTTTTACCTGTTTTAATCCCAGCAAGTCACTGAAGAGAGAGGTTGAGTTAGAATTGTGGTCTGGGGGAACCTGGGAGAGCATATGAAGACTCTTTGGACCAGATTACTCTCTCTCAAGGCCATCATCATTCTTTTGTTCCTGCTTGGTACTGCCATCAGACCAGAGAGGCATTGGTCCACCTCACTGCCCTGACCGTGATTGCAGGGGAAGAAAAATTTTCCTGGAAATTAGCCAGTCAGGATTACTGTAAGCATAGGAACAAGGTAATGCAGAAAACTACAATGAACAAAATATCAATTTTAAATAAAGACTCGATCAATAACAGTGCTATATGCCCAGCCAGATTGGAGCCTAAGGCAAAGGGAAAAAATTAATCCCGATCTTTATTTAAGATTTTCAAATTTGTCATCATGGATTCTTTTGTATTAATTTTCATTTAAAACTATATTAAAATATTTTTCTTCATTACTGAATTTTTTAGCCTTCTCTTAAGTTTTGTGCCCCAGGCAAGTGCTTCACAGCCATCATGCTAGTCCCAGCCCTGCTTTAGACCAAAGACATGGTATTTTCTCCACATGTAATTTGGTGCATTGGTCGGAGCTGGTGTGCTCCTGGTCCTTTTTGAAGACTTAGTTTCGTAACATGCCTCTTTAGGTTTGGGGGGCAGCTTTTTATTTAAAAACAAACAACTAAAAGATTTTTTTTTAATTGAGGAAAGATAATAGATGGTCATTATAGAAAAAGTGGAAAATGAGAAAAGGATATGGAAAAATCTATACATCATCCACAGGTAATTCAGTCCTAGAAAATTTTTTTGATTGTTTCAGTCACAGCATGTGTTGTATTTTCTTCTAGTCATTTTGCTACACATATGCATTTTTATATAGTTGTGTTCTTAATTAAGAGCTTTGTACCTTGTTCTTTTTATTTAATATATTGTATATACTTTAAGTTATTAAAATGTTATTTAATGACTACATAATGTTCTTTTGTATGAACAAACTTTTTTTAAATAAATTTTTTTGTTATTTTTGTATTAGCATGTCTTAATTCATGTATTGTACATACCTGTAAGCAAAACTTAATATTAATTTTGAATAATAGCTTAGCAGTAAAATTATATGCATTTGGCAAAAATAAAGCTACTTCTTGTGAGGAAACTATGGATCATACAGTGATCAAAGAAATAGATGGCTTATGTCCTTCCTTCATGGCTAATGTTGATATTTTTCAGAAAAGGCAGGGAATATTTATCCTAGTCTTTTAAGCCCCATTTTGTTATTTCCAGGCAATTCATTGCATTTAGTATCCTAGAGTGAAAAAATGGTTTTGCTCCTGGCTTATTTGATATTAGTGACAAATGCATGTTCCAAATATAGCTCGTATTCCCAGATACACAAAGTGGTGTAGGATGTAGTAGGGAAAAATACCTACTACAAATACCTACTACAAAATACAAATTTCCAGGGATTGAGCAATAGATAGGAAAACTAGGTTAAAAGGGTCAGTCATGATGGGTATGGTGATAATTTGTCAGCACCATTATCTCATTCTTTAAAGAATAGCTCTGATACACCAAATTTCTCCATAACTAATAACAATAAAGACACTGAATTAGCTCTAAAATATTAGGTCTTTTTTTTAGGGCTGAACTTTTCATCTATTTCAATTAGTACTTTCCTCAGACACCCCTCAATACCACTAGCTCATTTTTCATTCTTTAGCATCAAGTCTGTGACTTCTTGGTGTAGAGGATTTTGTCTTTTTAAATTTTTAAAAAATTTTATTAAATTTATTGGGGTGACATTAACATATAAGTTTCAAGTATACAGTTGTATAGTACATCATCTGTATATTGCATTGTGTGTTCACCACCCAAAGTCAAGTCTTCTTCTGTCACTATATAGTTGACCCCCTTTACCCTCTTCAACCTCTCCCATTCCTTTCCCTCTGGTAACCACTGTACTGTTGTCTGTGCTGTGAGGTTTTTGTTTGTTTTGTTTGTTCATTTATTACTTTCTGCTTTATATCCCACGCATGAGTAAAATTATATGGTTCTTTTTTTTGACTTGTTTCACTTAGCATGATGTTCTCAAGATCCATTTATATTGTTGCAAATGGCAGTATTTCATCTTTTCTAAGGCTTAGTAGTATTCCATTGTCCATATGTACCACATCTTTATCCAGTCATTCATCAGAAGATACTTAGGTTATTTCCATGTCTTAGCCACTGTGAATAATGCTGCAATGAACAAAGAGGTACAATAAATATCTTTACGAATAAATGCTTTCAGATTTTTTGGGTAGATACCCAGAAGTATTGCTGGGTCATATGGTAATTTTATTCTTAATTTTTTGAGGAACCTCCATATTGTTTTCCATAGTGGCTATACCAATTTACATTTCTGCCAGCAGTATATGAGGGTTCCATTTTCTCCACAACCTCTCCAACACTTGTTTTTTTCCTTCTTTTTGATAATAACCATTCTAACGGGTGTGAGTAGTATCTCATTGTGGTTTTGATTTGCATTCCCCTTAGAGCTAGTGAAGCTGAACATCTTTTCATGTACTTGTTGGACATTTGTATATCTTCTTGGAAGAAATGTCTGTTCAGGTCCTCTGACCATTTTTAATTGGATTGTTTGTTTTTTGTTGTTGAGTTATATGAGTGTTTTATATAATTTGGATATTAGCCCCTTTCAGAGGTATTGTTTGCAAATATCTTCTCCCATTTAGTTGGTTGCTTTTTTGTTTTGTTGGTGTGTGTGTGTGTGTGTGTGTGTGTGTGTGCGTGCGTGCGCGCAGAAACTTGTTAGTTTGATATAATCCCATTCATTTATATTTGCTTTCATTTCTTGTGCCTTTGGGGTCAAATTCATAAAATCCTTTCTATGACCAAGGTTCATAAGTTTAGTACCTATGCTTTCTTCTATGAATTTCATTGTTTTGGATTTTATATTTAGATCTTTGATTCGTTTTGAGTTGATTTCTATATATAGAAGTCTAGTTTCATTATTTTGCATGTGGCTTTCTGATTTTCCCAGGGTGGCTTTCTTTTCTCCATTGTATGTTTTTGGCTCCTGCGTTGAAAATTATTTGCCCATATATACGTGAGTTTATTTCTGGACTCTCAGTTCTGTTCCATCTGTTTTTCTGCCAGTACCATGCTGTTTTGATTATTGTTGCTTTGTTGTATAATTTGAAGTCAGGGCGTGTGATACCTCTGTTTTTGTTCTTTTTCCTCAGGATTGTTTTTGTTATTCAGAGTCTTTTGTGGTTCCATACAAATATGATAATTTTTTGTTCTTTTTCTTTAAAAAATGCCATTGGGATTTTGATGGAGATTGCATTAAATCCATATCTTTTCTTATAGGACATTTAAGTAATTTCCATTTTTCATGCTTATAATTTTTTTGTCTTGAGTATTTTTGCATGCATTTTGTAAATATTTCAGATTATTTCCTTAAGATAAACTTCCAGAAATGAAATTTTTGAGTCAAAATATCTTTGAGGCTTTTTATACATATTTCCATGTTGCTTTTATACCAGCTAACGTTCCAACAGAAGGTATGACTGCCTAACTCAGGCTGTTTGCTGATACAGCTTAGGGAACATTCAACTCTCATTCCTTTCCCTCTCCTCAACTTTATTTGAAGTGTGGCCTTACCAGTAATACTTGATACTTGAATAGAATTGTCCTTTTACTTCCAGGTTGGGTGGGATCCTATGTTCTTCAGATCTACTTCTCTTCCTTGCTTGTCATAAATCTCCTAGAACCCTGTGACATCTTGGTTTCTCTTGATACCCTGTCCTGGCTCCTGATTGAGCAAACACTTTCCTAATTAAGCTTCAGGTATTTTTCCCTAGGCTTCTGACTGTTCTGCACTGACCCAGTAGCCTCTTTCTTCAGCTCTTGTTGAGGCCCCGAAGCATCTGGTTATTGGAAGGAGGACCCACCTTTCTTCCTAAGCCATATTTTTCTGTTCTGTTTTGGTTGGTACTCATTTTTTATCAATCTAGTTGATGAGCTTATACTCATTTGATATCTAGGCTGTTAATGCTTGGTCTCTGCTTCAGTGAAGCTTGGTTTCTTTATGTTTGTTTGGCACCTGAGTCAAGTCTCATCTCACCTGTGCCCTAGAGGGCTTGAGAAATAGGCTCTCCTTGCAGCTTTACTACATCACTGTACTTCTGACTAAGACCCAGAAACTGACACCACAGTTCTGTTTCTCTTCCTATTTCCCAGCCCCCCAAACGTCCTTTGGAGTCACTCACTGAGTTGCTGCCCGGCCCCCAAGAGTGTCTTGACCTTTCAGGTGTTCTGTGGAGCAGAGTGGAAAGACAACATGGACACTGATGCCTAGACAGAGTTCTCTACTGTGCAGACAACAGTTTCACATAGGGCCAGGACTAGAGTGAGACACTCCAAGTGCGGAATTCAAGGGGGCACCCAAAACCTCAGTAATCAACATAAATACTATTTTAATGCAATATTTAAAAAATAAAAATGAATGCAAGAAACCTTGGTGAACAAAATACCAGAATTTAAAATATAAGATCAGTTTAATGGGCTGTGCCCAGCCATACTGCAGCCTGAGTCAAATGAAAAAAAATCATTACTACTGGCTTTATCTTCTTGTGTCTGTGGCAAGTGTCATACTCTGCTCACCCTAGTCCTGACCCTGATTTTACATCAAAGGCATGGAAAGTTTGCCCAGTATGTAATTCAGTGCATTGTTCACTGGTGGTATGCCCATGGTCCTTTTGGAGACTTAACTGTCTTGATAGGCCTCCCCAGGTTTCTTCATAGCTGAGTGGTTTTTTTTTTATTTAATTTAAAAGACTTAATTTGAAAGACTTCACCCTGTCTGTTTTCTCGCATTTGAGTGCTAAATCCTCTTTCTGTGATTACTTTCTGATAATCCGAGGCAAAAACCATCTTCACGACATCCCCAGATAATAAGTGCTGGAGACCCTACTTCCTAACCCTTATCTGTGAGCCCAAGAAAGATTACAGTGTAGACCATGTCTCCCTGTTCAAGTTCCTTGTGACTGTCCGTTCCCAAATGGAATTTTGACTGCTTTCTTCCTTAGATCTTTGTATAATCATGCAGGTTTTATTTTAATGTAAATCTTGTCCTTAACTTAAAAATTCTCACTCTTCAAGTGTAATTTTTAATACTCTGTTTTAATGCTCTGTTTTTCATACTTTCTGTTAAACGAGCCTGTAATGGTTAAAATGATTAAAATTTAGATTGTATCAGAGCTTGTGTATTCCATAAACATATTGGTGCACAGTGTTTTAGGGTCATTGGGTGTAAGGAACAGAAATGTAATTAAAATTAAAGTAAATTAAAAAAAAAAAGAATTTACTGGATAAACACAGGGAACTTTCCAGAACCCAATGGTAGGATATGAAGCTGGATTTTGTGAGTATTGGAAAGTTATCAGGTGGCTCTTCTTTTTGTCTCCCCTTGGAGCTTCGCAGTCTCAGAATGCAGCTTCTTTCAGTGTCTGCTCCATTCTCTTGCCTTTTTTAGAGAACACTCTTCTCTGCTTATTTGTGAGCATGCACATGACTGACAGTAGCCACCAGGCTAGTCTACATGGTTGTATAGCATCATCTGAATATAGTTCCTGAGGCTGTCACTCAGAGTCTCAGTGGAGAATGTGTACCAGCTGCCCACTGCTGGTCTAGTTAGCTGTGGCTAGGAGAAGGGGATCACTTGATAAAACATATCTAATTATTTCAGCAGGGTGTGAAGAGTATGGGAAGCTAGTCCAATGTGTGTCCTACAGTGAATAAAAATAGGACAAAATCTTTGCCCTCTGAGAGAAAGATAGTCTTAGTGAGAAAGACTAGTATATAAACAAAAGAGATATAATCATGGTAAGATAAGCATAATACATTGTGATAAATGTAATAATAGAGGTATTGGCCAAATGTGTACCATAATATGAAAGCCTGGGGGTGACTGTCAAAGAAAGTGAAGACTTCACAGAAGAGGTGTTATTTTAACAATCTCAAACTCCTTTTATCAAGATATTCCAGACAGAGGGAATAGCATGTATAAACTTCCTGGGAGTAAAGCAGAAAAAAGGTTAAAGTTCTGAATGCTTGGTGATAGAGGAAGAAAGAGCATTGGGACATGAAGCTGGGCCAGGACTGGACAGTATTCAGATTATAAAGGATCTAGAACTGTCATACATTGTTGATGGGAGTATAAAATGATACAGCCACTTTGGAGAAAGGTCTGGCAGTTTCTTGTAAAATTAAATATACACCTACCCAGTAGCCTTGCTCTTATATTCTTAGGTATTAGATGTTTACCCAAGAGAAATAAAAACATATGACGCAAAAAGACTTGTACAAGAACGCATATGGAGCTTGTTTCATAATAGCTCCAAGTTTGACATAACCCAAATATCTATAAGAAAAAGAATAAACAGGTTTATTCAAATAATAAAATACTAGCCAGCAATAAAACCACTCTGTACACTCAACAATGTAAACTATTATGATTAAAAGATTCTTAAACAAAAAAGCACATACTATATTCCATTTATATGAAGTTCTAAAGCTGGGAAAACTAGTAATAAATGAAAAAAATCAAAATAATGGTTGCCTCTAGTGGAAATAGAAGGTGGGATTGTTTGGAAAGGACCATGAGGGAACTTTCTGTGTGATGGAAAGCCTTTATATCTTGATAGTGGTTTGGGTTATATGAGTATACATTTATCAAAATTCATCCAATAATACACTTAAGATTTATACATTTCACTATAAATACTTTTTACCCTACCACTCCAAAGAACCATGAACTCGGAACACTAGTTAAAGATAATGCATGCTAAAGTATTTAGGGTGAAGTGCACTGAGGTCTGTAACTTACCTGGAAATGAATCAAAAATAAGATGAGTTGATGTTTGCATAGATGGATGATAAGTGTGTGATAAAACAAGTATGGCAAATATCAACAATTGTAAACTCTAGATGGTGGGTATGTGGATGTTTTCAGTATGGTCTTTTCAACTTTACTGTGTATTTGAAATTTTTCATAACAAAGTGAGAGAAAATTGAAAGGTTCTTATTATATACTGTGGTGTTAAGGAATTTGGTCTTTATTATGGCGTTAGGGAACTAATGAATGATTTTAAGAGAAGTTATAAGATAGGAATTTTAGAAGAGAATGAGATCCAAGGCATGGAATGTTAGGACTCTATTTTAGTTCTTCTGGTAAGAAAAGAAGAGAGTGTGAGGGAGCTTCAAGGATGGAATAGAAGGGGTGGATTCTGGATAGGTTTAGGGGGTAGAATTGTTAAGACTCAGTAAATCAACTTGGGTGATGGTGGGCATTGGAATGACGAGACGATTGTGAACTGGTGTACAAGTACTGGGTGAGGGACCATGACCTGGGGCTGGCAGATGATGGTTATGGGTAGTACAGTCATATCCTGAACCTCAGAGGAAGGGCTTTAATTTAGCATGAAGTTAAATTGAAATCTTCCGGAATTAACAGTTGGGAGCTGAGAAAATGTCATCCTGCTTTCCAGGATAAGAACTCATCTCCTTTCACCTAATTAGGAGAGCTGAGACAGATTAGGATGACCTGGATAAAGAAATTTGCCTGGAGACCAGTTCTAATGAAACCTACACAGTTGAGAATTTTTATATTATGTACCTTTGATGTCAGACCTTATCTCAGTAGAACAGAAGACACAGCTTTTAACCTGGCTGCTAAGCTCAATCACCTCACTAGTAAATGCTCTTTTGGAACAGGATGCTCTTTCTGGAACAGAGCTAGTTAACCTGATCTTACTACAGAAGCAGTAAGTGCAGAAAAGTAAGCTTTGAAGCATGAAGTTAAAGTGGAATGCTCTGGAATTAACAGTTGGGAGCTGAGAGGATGTTAGCTAGTCTTTGGCTTTGTTAAAACTTCAGTTCTCCTTTGGAGAATGTGGATCAGTAACACACATCATGCCTTGGTGGAGCCCGGGTGTCTTCAGCGGGGGACTAATAAATCTGGGCATGGATGCCACGCCCTCTGGCTACCTCAGTTGCTCTGTTTGTGTGCACACCACTTATTAGAAGATTGCTGGCACCAGTGGCTTAGGGGACTGAGACAATTCTTGCCCAAGGGACTCTCCATTCCTGGAGATGAGTGATGATGCAGGATTGAGCATGGGCTGTTTAATTTTTTTCTTCTCAACTGAAGAGTGTTTTCATTTCCAGCTCAAGTGTTATTTTTAAAAGAAGGGATCACACGTAGAACAAGTGTCACTCTGTAATAGCACAGAGATTTCTGTAAAGCTCTCCATAAAGCCGCGCCTTGAGCATATTGCCCCAGGACACAGCCCAGTGGGCTCCAGTCTCAAACAGCTCTCAGCTGTGCCAGACTGAGCACTCAGGGTTTTTCTCAGGAAGGGATGACCGCCTTATCATCCAGAGGCCTTCTCTCAAAATGTGTCTTACCATCCCAAACTAGATTCTAACTTTCTGAAAGCCTGGGACTGTGTCATTTTTTTTTTGTTTTGTTTTTGGGATTTAAAAAAATATTTTACAGTACAAGGCAAACACATTGTATTTCAAGCACTTGAGTACCTTTTATGTAGTAGGCACTGTGCTGGGTGACAGGCCACAGTGAGTCAGTCATTGTCCTTGTACAGTTTACAGCGTTCAGGGAAAGAAGGCATCAAACCACGAATTGCCCACTTGAGTAATTATATTCCTGATAGGCCTCAAAGGAAAAATAGAGGGTGCTGTGTATAACAAGAGACATAACCACATCAGAAGTAGATGGTAGGGTTCAGGAGCAATCCAGGAAGGCTCGTCTAAGGCAGTGACATTTAACCTGAAATCTGAAGGAGTAGGCCAGGAATAAGTGAATAGGGCAAAGGGAGATGTTTGCACAGAAATCCTTAGGAAGGGTGGAATATAAACAACATCGAGGAGGAAAGAAGTCAACTATGGCTGGAACAGAGTGAGCAGTAGAAGACTGTGGTGTTTGAATGACACTGGAGAGAGAGATCACATCCTGTCACATAAGGGCCATAGTAAGCATTTGGAGTTTTATTCTGAGATGGGCAAGAGGCCACTGAAGAGTTTCAAACAGATGAATTATATCCAATTTCTATTTCAAAAGATCACCCTAATATAGAAAATGGCTTAGTCTGATATGGGAAAGCTGCTTAGTGAACAAAGAATATGGCCCTACTGATGTCTCTCACCATTTCTCTCTATCTTCACCAGGTGGTTAACCCTATGGTAACATAACAGGACAGCGAAGGTGGGCCAGGTAGCTCAGGAAAAGGCCCTCTTTCAGTAGTTTTTAGTTGTCGACAGGCCAGGCCAATGTACTCTGGTTCTATCCACAGTAATTCTCAAGCCTTTGTAATCCACAAGACTCTGGTGTGTGTGAGCCAACTTGATTTCTTAAAAGTCTTGACTTTTTGTTCCAGGCAGGCAGGTATCTTCCCTGGAAAAATTTTTTTTTTTTTGGAGACTCTTGCCAAACCCCCTGAGCCGGAGATGCTCCCCAGTTGTTGCATTCCTGGGAAGGAAGAACCAGTTGCTAGCTGGTCCACGTTCCACATGGGCTATAGCCTTGATTGAGTTCTGTTGATGTTTCTGTACCACTGCAGAGTTTGTCAGTCTCTGACTTGTATCCACAGCTCCTGATGGGGGGAGAGGAAATTGAATGCCTCAAGTCATCCCCCATCTGGGTGTTTTTTCTGCCTGGGGAAGATGCTGCTTTGACATGTTCCCCAGAAGGAGCTGGTACATGGTGATTTTTAATTTGAGGCAAGTGAAGAGAGATTGATGTTAAAAAACAAACCCAAGTCCCCACTGGAGTCAGTATTGACAAATGCTTCAGATTGACCTTTTCTCCTGTGAAATCTTTGCTTTGCTCCTTGCCATCTGTTCTACAGTTTTGAAAAATTTTGTTCCTTCTGAAACTTTTGGCAAAGTTGTCTACAGTATGAGTAAATTGTAGGTGGGTGTTTAAAAGCCTCTTGGTCATTACTCGCCGTGGGAGCTCACAGACACTGCAGACTGTGCTCCCAGGTTCTCGCTATACAGAAGACTCTTCCACCTGGTCAGCTAGAGAGTCTAAGCTTTGGTTAACCTCCCTTGCCTCTCTTTCCCTTATAGTGGAGGTGTTCCTGCATTGTGTGCTGCTGACACAGGGAGGGGACAGCAACAAGAGAGAGTGGACCAAGGTGAGGGCCAGGAATTGGCACGCCTGGATTCTAGCCCTGGCAGTAAGTGGCAGTACACAGGAGGCCACTTAGGCTTTTTTCTGTGCCTCAGTTTCCTAGCCAGTCAAGTGGAGATTGTAATACAGGCCCTGCTACTTCACAAGGGTCCCGTAAAGATTGCAACAGGGCTGCCTAGTATATAGTCCTAGCCTACAAATAGATTTTCCTTAACTTGGACAGTGTTTAAGAAATTTTTTTAAAGATTATTACCTGGATTTAAAAATCAGAAGATTTTTACCTAAAAATCCAGCTTCTCTTGGAAACTGAAAAATTTGGCAACCCTCAGCTCACATTCCTCCATGACTGAAGTTGAGAAATGAGCTGGGGCAGGCACTTTCTGGTTTGCAGTCCCTACTGTTCCCCGCAATCTCCCTGACAGTGAATTGGTGTCATCAGACTTCTTGTATACATTCTGTTATATCTAGACTGTTTCCCTCAGGGGTCCGCAACCCCAGGACCACAGACTGGTGCTGGTACTGGTACCAGCCCATGGCCTGTTGGGAACTGGGCTGCACAGCAGGAGGTTAGTGGTGGGAGAGTGAGTGAAGCGTCCTGTGTATTTGCAGCTGCTCCCCAGCACTAGCTTCACCACCTCAGCTCCACCTCAGATCATCAGGCATTAGATTCTCATAGGAGCACCAGTTCCTAGTGCCAAAAATGTTGGGGACCACTGCTTTAGATGATCTGTCTGGCCCCTATAAGCATTTGGGTTTGTGCCCGTGATCTGAAGAAGATATTTCAGATTTAGAACTTTATGATAAGTCAGGTATCATACAAAAACAAAGGATTTTTTTAGTGGGTGGGGGAGATAAGGAGGGAACACCTATGTTCATCACATATCTCTTATGCGCTAAGGTGCCTTACTTATCATGTAATGAATGCTCTGCAAAGCTGTGAGGTAGATCTCAGCTGCCCTTTATTGTGAGAGGACACGGCCTCAGGAAGGTCGTGGCTTTCCAGAGACAGGTTTTGAACCTACACTCTTGGACTTAAGGGAATGCTGCATGATCTCAATGTGAAGTAGATGTGGTGGCACAGCCTGTACCTATTTACATCTGCAGGAGGCATATCAGGTAAGGGCTATTTGCATGACTTGCAGTGGTGTAGTCCTTTTTTTCTTTATAAACTCCTCTTACATAGCTATAGAATATTCTTTGGGTACTTTTTTCTTCCCCTTTGAAGCAGAGTTGGACCCTTTTTTTTTTTACCCCCAGCATCTTGTTCAGAATTAATATTAAACAGCTAAAGGAAGCTGTGTGAGAGCTCTGCCTTAAGTGGAGTCATTTTTTTTCCTAATGGGGCTATTGAAATACCTCCTATAATCCTAGGGCTCTGAGGAACCAAGTTTTAAAACCACTCATTTAGTCTTAATTCTTACAGTTGAGGAAATGGAGGCCAAAAAGATCCAGTAACTTGTCTGGTATTGCCTTTTCTTTTACATCTTCCAGAAAAATTCCACTTTAACTGTGTTCTCCATCTGATTATTTAGAAAAGCACCAGAATACTATTTTATTTTACCCTCAGGTCATTCAAAGGGAAACTGCATTAAGTAAGCATCATTCATTAGGTTAAACCTTACTTAAAAAGAGAAACGAAGTTTGTAAGGTAGAAAAGTGGAAAATAGGTGCAAAATATGGGTCTGGGTGAGGTTTTCTTCTTTTAGTATCCTCTGGCGCCTTTGGTTTGTGTCTTTTTTTGTCTCAGACAAGTGGAAGCCATTTCTAAAAGTGTAGATGGGACTGATGTTAGCAAATGAAGTTTCCTTCAACCTGCGGGGAAATAAGCGGTGGCAGATTTTAGTGCCTAGAATCTAGGCCCCATCTTAAAATATCCAGCAAAACCTCTTTGGCAGCAAACCAGAAACCCTGCCTTAGCACCATGATGGGCTTCTGTGTCTCATTGTCTAATCTAAGAGTCCCCAACCCCCAGGCTGCGGATGGGTACTAGTCTGTGGCCTGTTAGAAACTTGGCTGCACAGCAGGAGGTGAGTGACAGGCTAGCCAGTGAAGTTTCATCAGTATTTGCAACCACTCGCCAGTGCTAGCATCACTGCCCAACTTCATCTCAGATCATCAGGCATTAGCTTCTCATAGGAGCACTGGTGCTGGTGCTAAAAAGGTTGGGGACCGCTGGTTTAATTGTACTCATCATCTGCTGAGCTGTTTCCCTGCTCTTTGCACATCACTACTCAGATCATCAGTGTGGTGTTTTTCTCCCCTTCCTGCTCACCTTACTTCCCCCATTCGTCACTTATCCTTGTTACGTGGAAGGAAGTCACTGGTGTCTTGATTCATTTGGCACAGCTCCTGGGATCTGGTACGATCTGGCATGATTCAGTATTTGAGACCAAGCTAGGAGAGGTGCTACACTTGGTTCTTCAAAATTCCCATTGCTGAAGTCAAATAGCATGATCAGGCTTTTGAGAAGGTTTTGTTGAAAAAGTTTTAGTCATGATAATGATGTTGATGACGACGATCTCTTATTGACATCAGAGTTGAAAGAGATTTAGAGATTATATAATCCCCCAATCTGTGTATTACAAATTCTCACTTGCCTTCTTGCATGAGAGACATAGGCATTCTGTCATCTTTGCTTGAGAGGTAGAAGTTCAAGGTATCTCAGTAATTTCATCATTGACTCCAGGATCCTATGCTTATTAAAGCTTTTCATTATGAAAGTGGTGGGAAGCAGCAAATCCTAGTAGTTTAAATGAGGAAGGATCTATAGGGAAATGCAAATTAAAACCACAATGAAATATCCCTACACACCCAACCAGAATGGCTAAAATAAAAATACAAACAATACCAAATGTTGGTGAGGATGTGGAACAACCAGAACTCTCATATGTAGCTATTGAGAATTTGAAATGGTATAACCACTGTAGAAAACTGGTTAGCAGTTTCTTATAAAGGTGATACACACTTAACCATAAGACCCAGACTATTATTCCTAAGTTTTTACCCAAGAGAAATAAATACCTATGTCCACAGAAAAAGGACTTCTATATGAACATTTTATAATAATAGGCAAAAGCTAGAAACAATTCACATATCCTCCAACAGGCGAATGGATAAACTAATTGTGGAGAATCTGTACAATGGAGTACTAGTCTGCAATTTTAAAAAACAAAACTACTGGTACATATAACAATGAAGATTAATCTCAGAAATAGTATGCTGAATGAAAGAAGCCAGAGACACAGGAGTATGTATATACTGTGTGATTCCATTTATTCTAGAGCAAGAAAAATTTATATTGAGAAGGAGTGGGGAGATGCCTACAAAGAGGCATGAGGTTTGCAGTAATGGATTGATTGTGGTCATGGTTACAAGAGTATATACAGTTGTGAAAATGCATCAAACTGTACACCTAAAAGGGTACAATGTATTATATATAAAGTTGATTTTAAAAGATGAGGGATCTAGTCTGAGCTCAGCCACTAACTAGCTCTATGTGTTGTTATGAAAAGACCTTAATCTCTCTACATCTCTTTCCTTTTGGGAAGATGAGGACAATAGTAGTTTACCTGCCTCATTCAGTTATTGTGAAAATGGAAATGAAATCATTTACTTCAAAATGCCTTTTAAAAAGCATAAAGTCATATACAAATGCTGTTTGGAGGTGGGGGGAAGTATTCCATAATCTCCTCTTCAGGGAAGAAAGATAAGAACTATGATAACCAATATATGAGTTGATCTATGTATTAATTTTATTTGCAAGTCATCTTTTAACTTTTTGTAACATTGGTTATGTCAGTTTTCCCTCTCCGGCTGTCAGTAAAATGTTGGGGTTAGATTAGATCACCGGTAGAAACTGTATGTTCAAAGATACCTAAAGCTTCTCAAATGTGTTGTTTTCTTCTGCCTGTACAATGTCAGCCTGTCCAGTGTTAATTTAAAATGTGACTTGTTGCCAGTGTTTAAATCTGGAGATGTCACATGAAGTTTTGAATTTCTAATTTATCTTTAGAAATTAGCAGATCTGAGAGAACCGGGTCTGAATTCCTACATGGCAACAAAAACCTGGAGTTGTGTAGTGGCTATTCCTTTACATGAGCCGTATGCTCTAATTTCTCACAGTTTTCACTACTCTCTGTAGCCTTTTCTATTCCAGAACATTAAGAGGGAAGTTAATTCATTTTCAAGTGCCCTTGATGTATTAGGCACTATTCTAGGTCATGACAATCAGGGAACCAAACAGACAAAATCTCTAAATTCATAGTGGTAAGTACCTATCAACATCATCAACCAAGAGTGCTTTGTATTTTAGGGAAAGTGGGAGAAAACATGTTTCTTCGTGGAAGAAAAAAAAAGTATTCCTACATATTTAATAGACAAAAATGTGTATATGCCACGATTATCTTGCCTATTTCACTTGCTTACCTCACGTAATGTATCAGATCCTTACCCTTTGTGATTCAGTAAATTCATGGATTGTCCAAAAACTGTATTCCAGTAAAATCATGAAGATTATTTTAGCGTTTCAAAAAATGCCAGTAGGCAGAGAGACTGGAGCAAGCTCTACTGAATGTTAGCTTTTCTTACCTCTTCAAACTATCCCCAACTCAGCTTTAGATTTTTCCTTCTAATCAAGATCTTGGGATGCAACTCAGTCTGAAATGAGCATCTCTGTTGACAGTTAAAACTGCCTTCTTCTGTAATAGCCTGAATCCTATTTAGCTGTGGCTGAGACTCTTATTACCCAGATTTACATGGCGAACCTGTGCTGGAGAAGCATCTTGAGTGGTGCTGTCTCCCCTCTACCTTCTAATCTAATAATTTACATCTCCATTTAGTCAACTACATAGTGATAGTGGCCAACACTTTTAAATTGACAAATCTTGTCAGGCTTCGATTTTGATATCATGGCCAAGGAACCCTGATTTAAATGTTCTTCACCTGCAAATAAGCCCTTGTATGGACATAGATGCTTGATAAAATGGTTCTGTCTGCGTTAGGCATAGTGGTTCATTGATTGGCCTTTAGATATATGATCGACGCAGGCTTTGAGAATCTGGATTGGCTCTTCTCAACTAGTTGTGCTTGCCTAGATCATGAGGTAGGCATCTGACTCATTTCCTCAGTTTTGGTTGGAAAGGTCATCTTGCTACCTGGTAAAGAAAACAATACTGCTCCCATCTGGTGGCAGTTATCTCAAATTGCTGCATCACCAACCAAATTCTGAAAAGACAAGCTGTCCTTTTAGAAGTGCCATGCCTCACAGAACTGAAAGAAGTAGCCATTCCCAACTTTTGTTCTCACAACTTTTGTTCTGAGGCACTGTCAGCACTTTCAGGGGTATTGCACAGTTTTCTCTAAGATAGATGAAGTGGAAAGAACATTTTTTGGTCAATCAGGAGAGTGACACTGTTCCAGGTTCTGCCTGTAAGTAGCCATGGGAGTCCTAAGCCTCACTAGTTTTCTCCATCCATAAGCAAAATGCTTGGACTTAATGCTCTCTAGAAGTACTGCTGGTGCAGTCTGTAGTTCTGATTTCTTATGAAATTCAAAATACCTATGAAATGAATACCCACTGTGTTCATGAAACAGTTATGACTATGCATAGAAATTTTATAATTTATACTATCATTTTCCCCAGTCAACTTGATTATAAGACACATTATGAATTTAATAACTTTTAGGGTGAACAAAGACAAATGGTACTTCATTAAATATATATATTTATTACAAGAAAATTTCAGACATCTTAAAAATTAAAATGTAAAAAATGTGCATCTTAGAATCGAGGGAGTTTTTTTGTTTTGTGTGTTTGTTTGTTTTTGGTTATAAGACCTTTGTGAGTGTATGCTAGGGTTTAAAATTTTTTCATGTCTAAATTTATTTTCCTTTTTAAAAAATATATTTTTAATTATTTAATGTCATCACATATTTTACCCCTTTTACCCATCTACCTCCCCCCTCCCCCTCTCCCCCCCAGTTAAAAAAATTTTCTTAAATACTCAGAATTCTAGAATTACAATTGACAGTTGAGCGGTGTAAGTGTACTTGAATGTACTTGAAAATATTACAAGAAAATGACAGCTAAAATGAAAGATTATATAGTAAATTTCAGTGTTTATCTGAATATTGAAGAAGAACATAGTGATAGGAAGCATACAAACATGCAGTCTCTGATAAGTCATTATTAAAATACACATTGGAATATTTGAGCCTATTAAAAATTTTTAATACAGAATTATGTGTGTATTTAATGAAAATGTAACAGTGCTTTATGATTAAAACTCTCTTTGGCTGTAAGGAACAAAAACAGCTGACTTGAAAAGGAATAATTATTGTAAAGATATGACATTCATCAGCAGCCAGGTACTGACTGAAGTGCCACTGGGTCTCAGAAGAACAAGAGTGGCAGTCGAGACTCAAGTCATCCGTCAGGCCTGAGGTCTCTTTAATCACTACTTATTGCTCTTTATCAGTTTTGCATGTGGCTGCTAGTCCCAATACTATACCATAACCTCGTAACCTCAATTCAAGTTCCCGTACTGAT
This sequence comes from Eidolon dupreanum, assembly GCA_028627145.1. Lineage (NCBI taxonomy): Eukaryota > Metazoa > Chordata > Mammalia > Chiroptera > Pteropodidae > Eidolon > Eidolon dupreanum. The sequence goes on from CM053515.1 coordinate 63,505,286, forward strand.
GCCTTGCCTGTTCGTTCAGCTCCATCTATCCAATTAGTGATCACCTCTGTGCAAAGAATAACCCAGAGATTTATTTAATTTATTTATTTATTTTTGCTACACAGGGTCAGTGCACAGGATAATTTAAGCTAAATTATGAGGTTGTACAAGCAGGCAGATGGACTAAGTGTCCAGTATAACTGCTGCTTATCTCAAAGTCTTCAACTTTGACAGCTTTACAGCACCTTACCTATCTATAATCCCTATTAACAGTTTCATCGAACTCCTCATAACAGTGTTTGGGGAATGAAGTCAAGGTTAGGAGTTCTAAGGATTTGTGGAATGCTAAGGTGTAATAAATTCAAAACATTTAAGAATGCCTCAGCCAGTAATTATTGCCTTAAAGGGAATAGTAACACCCAGCCTCACAGGATAGTAGTTAGAATTAAACAAGAGCTTAAAATGCCTAGGACAGTGGTTGGAATTTAGTTGTTTTTTTTTTCTTCTTTCTTCTATGTATTCCTCTGTTCTTTGGAAGGTAATTACTGTTCCTTTTTCTTGAGATAGATAGGAACAATTTCTTCAATTCTTGCCACCCAACTGCACAAGTAATACCTCTGGGTTCCTAGAATCTAAGAATGCCTTCGAAGCTAGGCCAGTATGAAAACTAGATGGTGATGGCATAAGTACCGTCAACAGGGACAGCAGCAACCTGTAGCCACTATACTAATCTGACTGACTTTTTGAATGTGACTTAAAAGAGCTTGTATGTTTGTTTCTCTCATAGGTGGATTTGCTATCGTGTTTCTCGTGAGGACAAGCAATGGAATGAAATGTGCCTTGAAACGCATGTTTGTCAATAACGAACATGATCTCCAGGTGTGCAAAAGAGAAATCCAGATAATGGTAAGGCTACCTCTCAGACTCGAGACTGCTTATTTAAAATGGGTGGGGGTGAGACTGTACCCTCTCGTAAGAAAACCAAGGGAGGCTTGTTCCCTGAGGTGGCAGAGTGGCCTCTGCACAAAATGGGAGTAAATAGCCATATAGGACACTGCTTCTGTCTTGGTCATCCTCAGCAGGAGAGTTGAGGAGAAAGGAGCATATTGAGAGAACTGACTGCTTTTTATGTCAGAGGAATAGTTTGGAGCATTGGGAATAGTTTATTAAACAACTTAGTTCCTAGAATTAACTGTGGAGTTTAATCCAGAAACCCTAGCTTCCCAACGAGTTTCTTTTCCTAGTCTTGTCTTCTATCGGTTATCAATCTCAGTTTCCAGCCCTCTTGAGCTCTTCAGCATCCTGTGAACATAACTTTCCACGTGTTTTTATTTTGTACATGTGCTTTTTTTCACCTGGAATGCTTTTCCCTTTTTTTGACCTAGAAACTTCTTACTCATATATACTCTGATTCTGTTTATAAAAGCCCAAGAACAGGATTTCTATTATCTTTGGTAATAGAAATCAGAAAGTAGTTATCTTGGTATGGGAAATTGACTAGAAAGGGGCATGTAGGAGATTTCTGGGCCATAGAAATGTTCTGTCTCTTGTTTTGGATACTGGTTATACAGGATTACACAATTGTGAGAACTCATTGAACATCTTAAGATCTGTGCATTTTATTACATGTTAATTATACCTCATGTCTTAAAAAAATTACTCAGTTTTCAAGATTCAGATTCATGTTTTATTTAAAGGAGTCCCTATCTCTTAGAGATATATGCCGAAATATTTATGGATGAAATAATATGATGTCTTGAAATTAATGAGTGGATTTAGAAGAGAAACAATTATGATTGTAGCAGAGTGATGGGTACATGTGTGTTAGAGTTGTCTCTTTCATCCCTGACATTATACATAAAAATTTTTAGTCTCTTAATCGTGTTTCCACAGTACTTTTGTTTATGCCAATTATATTGCCTGTCTTGTTATTTTATAAGTTTGTTATCAGAAAGTAAGTTGTTTGAAATCAGAAACTATTTCAAAACACTGCTTAACTTCGAGTAAATACTTTAATAAACTTTGAATGAAATGTATGAATAAGGGTAATGGCAGAATACCTGTGTTACTCAAGAATTGATGATTTCTTTGTGCCCTGGATTTTAATGCTTTTGTAAAGAGCAGAAGGGGGTCCAAAAATGAGTGAAGGTGGCATTGTAGGGATTCCTCTAGGGTTTGCTTGCCGCTGCCCACCTCTGTAGGTTTGCCCTTTCTGTGGCCACTTAGAGTAACTAGTTGTACTATAGCTGACCTACTGAAAGAAGAACTCAGAATTTTGGAGAACCTGGTACTGTACTACTTTGGATTCTAAAAGCTGAAACTGTTTGAGAAGGAACTGTTGGTAGAAATAAGAGTTGTCATCATTACAAGAGAAAAAAAAAAAAAAACCTAAGGCTGTTGTACATACAGTCAGCGCCACATGGATCTGTCCATAAAGCACCAGTGCCCTCCCACTCTCCTGCCACACGGCTCTAAACGACTGCTCACTCTGCTTCCCTTCATCCACCCAGTGAGGTTTCTGGATGTGCTTCCTATTACTCTTCCTCCCACCTTTTGCCCCTTCCTTGATGAGCTCTCATGCTCCATTTCCTGTCTTTGCTTCTGCTATTTTCTCTGCTTGTAATGCCTTTTTTATTAATTTTCTGGTGTTAGTAAGGTAATTCCACTCTTAAATTTTCTCCCACTCATTTAGATATATGTTTAAGGCTCTACTTTGTGCTAGGCAGCTGTTGGAGTAGAGAAACTAAGACACAGACCCCTTAGAAGCTCACAAATTAATGGACCTGATTAGGAATTAAGTTACATGGGTTCAAGTTCTGGCCCAGCCATGTATTAGCTGTGAGAGTTTTGTTTTGTTTTTAATTTAGTTTATATTTTTTCAAATCTTAAATACTCAAATGAGCGAGCTAAGCTTATAACAGAAAACACCAAGCAATTCCTAGAGGGGGTTCCTCCTATGCCTTTTCAACATCCCAAAACAACCACTTTTAGTTGGTTCATTTGATATATTTCTAAATAAGATGCTGATAATGCTAATTCTTGATTTTTTTCCATTTTAGGCATATTACACTGTGGAAAGTAAAAATTTAGATCTTTCATCCCCTGTATGTACTTCCCGCACCCTAGTACTAGCATTATTCTCATCTCCCATTCTTCTAAAATAGTAAGTTTTGGCAGTATGTTAGATTAGTATTAGTTTTTACATTATTATAGAAGAAAACATTATTTCTGCTGAATCTCCTCATAGACTATGATTACTATTCCTTTCCTACATAATTCTCTTTTCACTGGAATTAATAATTATCTGTTCTTTTTGTTTGTTTTATTTTGCTTTTGCTTTGTTTTAGTATTCTGTGTACTTTTTAGCAGTTTAATCCCGAACTCTTCCCAAGTTGTATAAATCATTATTTTAATGCTTTTAAGCACATTTAGTATTCTATTTTATGTTCTTGAAGAAATCCCAGTTTTCTGACATGATGGAATCTGGGTTGATTGCTCTCTAGGTCTAATTTACAGTCTTATCTTGGAATTTCCTCAGCATTCGTTTTGCCTCTCTTTTTGTTAGATTTATTGACTCCTCTTTTTTGACATTTTAATTATTTTGCACTGATTGAAATGATTGTGTAATTTTCTTTTCTTAGCCTTAATATGATGGATTATATTGACTGCTTTTCAAATAATTAAACCAGGTTTGCATCCCAGCAATAATTCTCACTTGGTTATGGTCTATAATTGTTTTTATATATTGCTAAATTCTGTTTGTTTTTTTTTTGTAATATTAAAGATTTTCACATCTATAGTCATGAGAGATAATAGTCTGTAGTTTTTTTTAACTTACTTTTTCTGGTTTAGGTAGCAAGGTAATCCTGGCTTCATAACAGACTGGCAAAGTGTTCCCTCCTCTTCTGTTTTCTGCAAGAGATTTTGTAGAATAGGTGTTCATTCTTTAAGCATTTCAGGGAATTCTTCAGTGAAGCCATCTAAGCTTGGGGATTTCTTTTTTGAGAGTTACTAAATTACTAATTCAGGTTTCTTAATAATTAGGCTATTCAGATTATTTCATATTGAGTTGTGATCATTTGTATTTTTGAGGAATTGGTCCATTTATTCATGTAGAGTTAGTTGTTAGTAACTCTATAATGGTAATTCTCTTATTATCCTTTGATCTGTACAAGGTTTGTGGTATAGCCCTGGTTTGTTCCTGATACTGGTAATTTGTATCTTCTATCTTTTTGTTATGTCAGTGATACTAGACATTTGCCAGTTTTATCATCGTTTTCAAAGAACCATCTCTTTGTTTCATCGATTTTTCTCTATTTTTTTATTTTCAACTTCATTGATTTCTATTCTTATGCTTATTATTTCTGTCTGTCTGCTTCTTTTGGGTTTATTTTGCTCTCCTTTCCCTAGGTACTTGAGGTGGACATTTAGATTACAGATTTGAGACTTTTCCTCTTTTTTTTATATATACATTTAGTGCTATAAATTTCCCTCTTGGCACTGCTTTATTTTGATATTTTTATTTTTATTTTTTGTTCAATTATAATGTCTTTTTTAATTTCCTTCGAGACTTCCTCTTGACACATGGACTATCTGGAAGTAGGTTATTTCGTTTGCAATTGTTTGTCAATATTTTGTTATCTTTCAGTTATTAGTTTCTAGTTTGATTCCATTCTAGTTGAAGAACACATTTCGTATGATTTCACTGTTCAATGAATTAAGGTGTGTTTTATGGCCCATCTTGATATATCTTTTGTGGGTACTTGAAAAAAATGTGTATTCTGTTTTTAGGTAAAGTGTTTAGTAAATGTCGATTAGATCCTGTTTATAGTGTGTTTTCTTCTATAGTCTTGCCGATTTTTGTCTAGTTCTGTCAGTTGTTGAGAGGAGGTGTTGAAATCTTCAAATACAATTGCAGTTTATCTCTTTCAGATCTCTCAGTTTCCTCTTCACATGTTTTACGCCTCTGTTATTTTATGCATATAAATTTAAGATTGTTATGCATTCTTGGTGGATTGACCTTTTTATTTTTACATAGTATCCTTCTCTGTCTCTGGTAATTTTCTTTGTTCTTAAGTCTACTTTACCTGATATTAATACAGCCACTCCTGTTTTTGGGGGGAATCCAAATTTGCATGGTGTATGTTTTTCTATCCTTTTACTTTCAACCTGCCTTTATGGCCTTATTTTCGAGTGAGTTCTTAAAGGCAGCATGTAGATGGATTGTGTCTTTAAATACACTCTCCCAGTGTCTTGTAATTGCTATATTTAGATTATTAACATTTAATGCAGTTATTTGTTAGGCCTAATAAGTTAAGCCTTAAATGTCCTGTTTTATTTTGTGTTTTCTTTTTGTTCTCACTGTTTTTCTTACCTGTTTTCCTTTTTCTGTTTTCTTGTGGTTACTTGAACTTTTTAAAGAATTTCATTTTATCTCTAGCGTTTTTGAGTGTATCTCTTTGTATGATTTTTTTAAAAAACTGACTTTATTTTTTAGAGAAGTTTTAGATTCACAGCAAAATTGAGCAGAAAGTACAGAGGGTCCCCATATACTCCAGGCCCCCCTCATGCCCAGCCTCTCTACTGTCAACATCCTGCCCCAGAGTGGTGTGTTTGTTACAATCAGTGAAGCTTCATCGATGCATCCTTATTATCTAGAGTCCATAGTTTATACTAGGATTCACTTTGGTATTATACATTCTGTGGCTTTTGACAAATATAGTATTTTGACAAATTGTTGTTGTATTAGGAGAAATCATTTCACTGCCTTAAACTTCCCCTGTGCTCTGCCTATGTATCCTCCCTCCCCCCAACCCTTGGCAACCACTGATATTTTTTTTACCGTTTCCATAGTTTTGTCTTTTTCAGAATGTCATATAGTTGGAATCATTCAGTATGTAGCCTTTTAGATTGGCTTTTTTCACTTAATAATATGCATTTAAGGTTCTTCTATATCTTTTCATGGCTTAATAGCTCATTTCTTTTTAGAGCTGAATATTTTTTTGTATGGATGTATCACAGTTTATCCATTCATCTACTGAAGAATATCTTGGTTGCTTCCAAGATTTAGCAATTATGAATAAAGCAGCCATAAACATCTGTGTGCAGGTTTTTGTATGAGCATAGTTTTTAGCCCATTTGCATATGTTTCATAGATCCTCAAATAAGCAGTTATTTCTATTATGAAGATTTCTTTTTATATTTCTAAGTCAGTATTTAAAATTTTATCTCATTTTAATTTTACTCTTATCTTTTAAGAATAATTTTTTATTGTCAGAAATTCATAACTTAAAATTTACCATCTTAACCATTTTTAAGTGTACAGGGTTGTTAACTACAGACATAGTGTTGTACAGCAGGTCTCTATAACTTACTCATCTAGAATAACTGAAACTTTATACCTGCCAAATAGCAACTCCTCATGTTCTCTTTCCTTTAGCTCCTGGCAGCCACCATTCTACTCTCTGCTTTGATGAGTTTGGCTCTTTTACATACCTCATATAAGTAGAATCATACAGTATTTGTCTTTTTATTTAACTTAGAGTATTCTCAAGGTTCATCTATGTTGGAGACTATGACAAGATTCTTTCTTAAGATTAAGTCATAGTCCATTTCGTGTATATACCACATTTTCTTTATCCATTCATCCATTGCTCCTACTTCTTGGCTTGAACTACCTCTTGTAGTGGACATGGGTGTGCAAATATCTCTGAGATCCTCTTTTTATTTCTTTAGGATATATACCAACTAGGGGGATTGAGGGACAGTATGGTAATTTTGTGTTTAATTTTCTGAGGAACCCCCATATTATTCTCCACAGAGACTGTACCATTTTACATTTTACATCCCTACCAACAGTGCACAAAAGTTCCAATATCTCTACATCCTCACCAGCACTTGCTGTTTTATATTTTATTTAATTTTTTCCTAATACTAGCCATCGTAACAGGTATGAGGTGATATTTCATTGTAGTTTTGGTTTGCATTTCCCTGATGCTTAGTGATATTGAGCATATTTTTATATGCTTGTTGGCCATTTATTTTTATAACTTTTAAGTAGTTATTCTAATTAATATAATATATATAGTGTATGTGTATAATTTATTGGTGGTATTATTTTACCAATCCAAATATAGAAACCTTATTCACTTTTTCCTTCTTTACTCTCCCCATTTATAATTATCTTAAATATTTCTTCTATATACATTTAGGGACATATCAGTCAGTGCTATAATTTTTGCTTCTGCTGTAAAACAATTTGGAATATGCAGTAGGTGAGAAAGTCTGTTCTATTTACCCATATTTTTTCTTACTGTGTTCTTCCTTCCTGACGTGCCAAGATTTCCTTCTTTTATCATTTCCTTTTTGTTTAGAGCATGTTCTTCAGCCATTCTTTTAGGGTAGACCTGCTAGTGACAAATTCCATTAGTTTCCTTTAATCTGAGAATGCCTTGATTTCCCCTTTCTTCCTAAGGGATATTTTTGCTGGACATAGGATTCTAAATCAACAGTTTTTTTTTCATCGCTTAAAAATATGCCACTTTTTTTCTGGTTTCTGACGGGATATTGACTGTTATTCAAATAGTTTTCCCCCAAGGAGGTAACATGTCATTTTTCTCTGCTTTCTGTATTTTTCTTTGTTTTTATTTTCAGAAGTTTGGTTAAGATGTATGTTGGTGTAGATTTTTTTGAGTTTATCTTGTTTGAGATTTGCTTAACTGTTCAAGTTTGTAGGTTTATGTTTTCCTGCAAAATTTGGAAAGTTTTCAGCCACTGTTTCTTCAAGTACTTTTTCACTCCCTCCCTTCTCTGGAAACTCTGATCACATGAATGTTAGATCTTTTATTATAGTCATGCAGTTCCCTGAGGCTCTGTTCTTTGTTTTTTATTTTTTAAGACTTTATTCTTTAGAAGTTTTAGATTTACAAGAGAATTGAGATGATAGTACAGAGAGTTCCATACCTAGTTTTCCATTATTAATATCTTATGTTAGTATGGTATTTTTGCCACAATTAATGATCCAGTATTGATACATTATTATTAACCAATGTCCATAGTTTACTCACATTTCCTTTGTTTTTATCTGACATCTTTTTTTGTTCAGAATCCCATCCACAATACCATATTGTAGTTAATTTTCATGTTTCCTTTATCTCTTCTTGGGTGTGACACTTTCTCATACTTTCCTCGATTTTGATAACTCTGACAGTTTTGGGGTATAGTGGGCAAGTATTTTGTAGGATACCCTCTATTGGAATTTGTCTGATGTTTTTCTCATGACTGAGTTATCATTTCGGAAGAAAACAACAGAGCTAAAATACCATTTTAATTACATCATGTGTACATAGTATAATCATGAGTTGCCCTGTGGATACTGAACTTTGATCACCTGGTCAAGGTAGTGTTTTTCAGATTTCACTGTAAAGTTAGTTACTCTTTATTCCCCCTTTCTCTACTGTATCCTTTTAAAGAAAGTCATTATGCACAGCCCAACTTAAGGCGTAGAGATTTATGTTTCCCCGCCTTGAAGGTAAAGTTCTTACATAAATTATTTGAAATTCTTCTGCAAAAGAGATTTTCTCTTCTCTATTTATTTATTTACTCAAATAGTTATTTAAAGCAGTATGGGAGCAAGCAAGTAAGCATCTCATCTCATCTCAGTATTGGCATATACTGATTTTTTTTACATTTAGTTTAAAATCTTCCTAGTTCATGGTATGATAAGCCTTCTATTTTAACTGGTTTCTGCTCTGGCAGAGGATCAGTGGGGGTACAGGCAGTGCCCCTCGTTACTACAAGGTAGGGATAGAAGTTCCGGTTTCCCACTGGCCTCTGTTGGCATCCCAGGGGTACTCCTTATTACTACTGAGAATGGGGTCGAAGTTCCAGTTCTCCAGTAGGCTTCTACTGAAACTTCCTGGTTGAGAAGATAAGATTGCCTTATTATTGCTTGTCATGTGGCATCCACTGACACCATAGGGGTGAGAATTGGCCTTGTTAGAGCTTGGTGGTTATGAAAGTCTAACTTTCCACTTGTCCTCCTCTGACCCCATCCCAGTGGAGAGAAGAAAGAGCACCTCCTTACCACCTACAGAGATGAAGATCCTAACTCCCTACTCAGTCTTCTCTAACATTACCCACCTCAGTGGGTGGTTTGGGGCGATTTGTTATAACCCTATGAGGATGGAAGTCTAGGTTCCCCACTTGGCCTTTGATGGTATGGCTGGGGGAGGGGCCACAGTTTTCTTCTGTGGTTTTTGACTGGTGTAGAAGGGTTAGTATCTACAAGTTTCTGTCTTACTAGGTTGCCATGATCCTGGGTTTGGCAAAAGAGAGCAGACTTTTTGGGAGGCTTTGTTGTCTGCGCTTATTGGTGTTCAGCTTCCCGGCTTCTGTAGTTTCCTGCCTGAGATATAGGAGACAAAAAGAAAACTCAGGCAACTCACCACCATGTCATTCCTTGAGTCCCAAAATTCCTAGCCAGTCTGCTTTCTTCTACCCACATTTCAGACTCTTCTTATGTTTGTTTTATTTATAATATTCAAAGTATTTAGTTGTACCTATTGGAGAAGTCGAGGGGAAAGTACATGTACTCCATCTTCCAGGAAGCGGAAGTCTTCAGTTTATGCCTTTTAGAAGCAAATACTTTACATCATTTAGTAAAGTTTTAGAAGGGAGCAGAGATAAAAGCATGTATTCAACTTAGTTTTTAAATCAAAGTCTTATGTGATATTTTTAATCAAAGTCCTATGTGATGTTTTTAACTACCCTAGATTCAGACTTCTGTCAAATAGAAGCCATAACCTTAGCCCTACCTCTTTCAGAGATTGTAAGAATTATGTACATGTACATAATACATATTGTTTGACTTTGCCTGGGGAAAAAAAAAAACATGAGAGGGTAAGAAAGAGGGAGGGAAAGAGAGAGAGGAGCAGTGTTCCCTACAGGGAATGAGGAATAAAGTAGAAAATAATTGTCTACTATTTCTTGCTCTTTGAATGTCAATATATTATTTATTTGTAAAAACTAAATTAAATTTTAAGCTGTTTTTTAGTCACTTGGATGAATAAGCAGAGATCCAAAGTGCCTTCAGGTTAAGTAAGAACAAGCCATGTCATATTAACATCATGTCCTTTTTTGGAGAGGTTTTTGGACGGGGAGCTTAGGGAAGTGCAGTAATACCCAGTGTCTGTAGATTGTGTCGTTTGAGCAAGGACACTCATCAGATATCTGTGAGCAAGATGGAGAGTCTAAGTTGGATGCTAAGGGTAACTGCTACTGTTTATATTAATCTGGAGGAAATTATCTAAGAAAAAAGCACTGTAGTTTACCATTAGCTTTGTGTTATTTTTCATGAAACGAATAACTTGGTTAAAGAAATAGAAGACACACTTATCAATTATGTACCTAATGTAAAGGTGGAAGATATAACTACAATGGGTAATAGAAGCAGGATCTAAAATAATCCTTACAAAATCAGGAATGGACTGATTCTGATGAGATGAAATAACAAGGTAAGGTCATATACTTAGATTTTTATTTTATTTTAATCAGATTTGTAAGCACGGTTCTGGAAGGCAGAGATTAAAAACAGCATGAGTGGAAATTTAAGTATCTTAGTGGTCAGGTAACTTGATATGAACTTATAGTATGATGTGGCTGCCAAAAGAAAAAAGAATGTAATTTTTAGTTACATTAATAGAATTATTAGAAGGTGATAGTGCTGGTCTACTCTGCATGAGTCAGGCCGGGCCTGGAGCATTTCATTCATATCCTGGGGCCATTCTTCTAAAAAGGATATAGACAAAGCAAAGCGTATAAATGTAAGAGCAGTCAAAATGGTGATGTGACTAAAAAGCATGTCAAAGAAAGTGGATATGTTTAACCTAGAGACGAAAAAACTTAGAGTCTAAGTAAAAAAATATTTCAATTGTTTAGAAAGTGAAAAAATAGTCTAGACTTGTTCTTTTTGCTCTGAAGAGGACAATCTATAATCAGGAAGTAGAAATTTCCAGCTGGATGTAAGGAAGAGCGGATCAACAGTGATGAGGCTGTCTGCAGATGGGCTGATGGCCCAAGGAAATTACATTTTTCTAAGAAAACTACTTGTCAAAAGGCTGTAGCAAGGCTTCAGATATGGACTCCTTGGTTGCTCTAGATCAGTGCTACTCAAAGAAAGGATCTTGATTTTTTTTCCCCTTGTGTTTGTTTTATTTTTCTCTCTAGCTTGTCATATTACTTTTCTTTGTAAATTGAGGCAAAATTCATCCTTTTAAATGTAATTAAGTGATTTTTAGTATATTTACAAAATCATTCACCCTTCACCATTTATCTAATCCAGAATATTTTTTTCCATCACCCCAAAAGGAAACCTGTTAGCATTCACAGTCCATTGCCCCATGCCCTAGTCCCTGGCAGCCATTAATCTACTTTCTGTTGCCTATTCTGGACATTTCTTATAAATGGGCTCATACAATATGTGGCTTCACATGTCTAACTTCTTTCACTCAGCATAATGTTTTCAAGGTTTACCTATGTGGTAGTTTGTATCAGTACTTTATTCATTTTCATGGTTGCATAAAATTCCTTCATATGGGTGGGTATACCACATATTTTAATCCTGATGAACATTCAGATTGCCACTTTTTGGCTATTATGAATAATACTGCAATGGACATTTATGTACAAGTTTTTGTGGACATAATGTTTCATTTCTCTTGGGTATATTCATGATTTAAATTGCTAAGTCAGTGGCAATTCTACTTTTTGAGAAAATCCCAAACTCTCTTTCATAGAAGCTTCACTATTTTACATTCTTAACATCAATGTATGAAGGTTCCAATCTCTTATCTTTGTTGGTATTTTTTATTGTTTCCATTTTTTATTATAGCAATTCTAGTGGTTTTGATCTGCATTTTAATTGTAGCCATCTCATTATGGTTTTGATTTGCATTTTCCTAGTGATTAATGGTGTTTAGCGTCCAACATCATGAAAGATTTACACGTTTTCTTGGAGGCGTTTTTAGATTTTTGGTCCATTTCGAGTTAATTTTTGTATATGTTGTCAGGGATCCAACTTCATTCTTTTGCATGTAGATTTCCAGTTGTCCCCACACCATTTTTTGAAAAGACTATTCTTTTCCCCACTGGATTGTCTAGGCATCCTTATCAGAAATCAGAAATCAATCGTCTATATAAATATATGGGTTCTACCCAAAGGATCTTGTGCCACATATAAATCAATGAACTGCTTCTCTCACAGTTAAAGTCTCACTAGGAAAAGAAGTCAGCTTAGCGACTTGATTGATTTATTTTCTGGAACAAGCTCTATATCTCCTTGTAGTCTAGTAACAGCTTACTAAGCAGTAAATGTTTGAGGATCACATTTTCAGTAGCACTGCTCAGGAGCATCCCAAACTCTATGTCAGAGCCACTGGATTAGAATCTGTTTTTAAACAGAATCCCTAGGTTCATATGCATATTAACGTTTTGCCACACTGCTCTAGAATCAGGTTTTAAATGACTTTAAAGTAAAGTACAGGATTAACTAATGAGTAAGACCTAGAAAAGGGAGAGTAAATGTGAGTGTAGGCAGGAGAATGTCAGGGGCTTCTTAAGTAGCAGAAAGCCACTAGGACCCTAGATAACTTGACCTTTAACAGAACTCCAGGGCCAGCCCAGATCTCAGAGCATTTCTTGTCCCTCCTGCACTGGACTTAATAGTTTTTGTTTGCCTGTGAATAACTCCTTGAAGAGAGTTGTAAAGGAAATTTAGAGTTATAGAGAAAAAAGGGGGAAGGATAGTAAGGCAGAAGAGTTTTACAAAGCAACTTTGGGAATGATAAACTAGGTTCAGGCCTTGGAACTGCTTTTCTTCATCTTTAAATTAAGAAAAACCTGAAATTTGTTTGAAAGAGTCTTTGGAACCATAGTGTGATTCTAGAAGTTGGCAGCAATAGTGCTGAGTCATAAAATCCGAAAACATTGAATTATTTGAATGAAAGGTCAAAACAGGTTAATATTCCTGTTTGAAAACTTATACGCAAATGCAAGCATGATGAAAATCAGGAATTTCCAGGTATCATGCTGACATTGCAAAGAAGGATGGCCTGAGGAAATGATGTACAGGGAAATTAGTTACATGCAGTGTTCATTTTTACTGTTTTGAGGTGAGTGATATTATTGATATGCTATTTAGAACGCTATCTTCTTTGTTTTCTTGTGCATAAGTATAAAGGTTTTTAGAGATGTACTTAGGACTTGATTCTTCCTTAGAAGGCCTTAAGATGCTTAAGTAGGAATTTTTCTGCTGTAGGAATCTTGAAGCTAGGGATGGAATACTGCTCTGTGCTACAAGCATCATTAACTAGGACCCCAGATAAACTTGAAATTTGCAATCTATAGGATGTGAGTTGAAGGCATGATTATGAAATGGTAGCTTTTGTGCGTGTTTGTGAAAAGTTTTTCAGTACTTCAAGCAGTTAAATATGAAAGTTAACAAGCTAACTGTAAACCACTTTAAATATCTGTTTAATAAAGTAGATCTTTTAATAACATGTTTGTCAGCACTTTGTTAATCTTGTTTAATGTTAATTTAAAAATAAAGTTTAAAATGACAACACAATCTCTTTAGACTTTTCACTGTTTAAATCATACGATATAAACTGTTCTGATCTGTAGTTTCACTGAACCTTCTCTACCCCGCTAAAACTCAAGTTTTGACTTATACTCACCATGTAGACTTTTATACTAATACTCCAAATACTAGTTGTAGCCAAGGGCATCAAAGTATTTTTCCCACATCCTGCCTTTTCTGAACAAACAGGTGGTAACTCAGGTGCCCCCATATGGGTTCCATCCCATACCTTTACGTCCCATCTGTTCAATAAGCCTGGGCCTGGTTGTTTAACTAAAACCAGGGAAAGCTGGGCCATCCTCTGGCCTGTCACTGCTCAGAACTGATGCCACTGTACTGTAAATGCAAGTCAGTCTCAATTTGCAGTAAGGTTTTCTCTTGACCTTTTCTACATTTCACAGCCATTCAAACAGGTCTCCTTCTTCAGTTATACCAGTAATGTTTTACTCTAAAATCTGAGATGTTGCTGCATCATCAAGTCGTTAAAAGTAGTAGTCTCCCTCCAAAGAGGTGATCTTTTCTGCATAGATATACCTCAGGATCTTTGCAGAAGACAAAATGATCAGGAATTTGGGCTTGAATTCACCAGCAAATCTATTGGCAAACTGTTCTAAGATGCCATCTGCAGATGTTAATTACCCAGTTTGGGTCCTCTAATTGCTCTTGACCACCTCTCGGCTCTACCAGATGCTTTTTATTTTCTTCTAGGTTATCTGTTATTACTCTTGGGGTGAGACAAGCTTGAAGCAACATTGCTGATTCTCTTTCAAAAAGTTATAGAAACTTTAGTCTTCCATTCTTCCTTGTGGCCATTTGGAGGACATGATCTTCTGCTCCATTTTGGTTTCAAAGAACTTCTTTCTAGTTCTTCCTAATTCCAGGACTGTGTAAATGGAAACAAGTTACAGAAGAGTTGATAATAAGACTGAAAGGCAGAGGGAATGAGAGTCCTCTAAAACATGAGCCCTGAAATCACTTTGTGTATGGAGAACTTTGAATTCTAGAGACTGCTTTTCTGCCTCAGTACCTTCCTTGTCTGTTATATCCAAAGCAGTTGTTCTAAGCCTTTTATTTCTCTCACCAAACTTCTTTCTCATTCATTTATACTTGAAGATGATTTTCCTCCCTACCTAAAACAGAGTGGTAGATCTTAACCTCACTCAAACTCCCCCTTTTCCCAGCCTTTAACCAATATGCCTATCCAATCTTATTACAAGAAGGAAATGTCTTTCTAAGAACAGACCCTTTAACAGTGTTCTGAGTCCCCACCTCTTCTTTCTACAGCACTTTGTTCCATCAATTATCTTCAGCCTCTCCTGTTATCTTAAAGCTTTCTTCTCCTGGCTCCTTCCACTGCCCAGTGCTTAATTCTCTCCCATACTAAAAATTCATTCCTTCAGTGCTGCTCCTCTCTTCAAAACAAACTGTTCCGAAAGAGTAATCTGTAGTTGCTAGCTGTACATATTTAACTTCTATTCTTTGCAAGTCCAATTCCATTCTCACCTTTGTTCTGTCCCTTCTCTGAAACTGGTCTTGCATGATCTCCAGTGACTTCCCCATTGCCAGTTGCAGTGATCACGTTTTTACCTTTGGTCCACCTTTCTGAGACAATAGTCATTCTTAATCCTTCACTCAGAGGAAAGTTCTAATGAATGTTAACTTTGACGCTCAGGGTTCAGTTGTGTTCATTTGGTAGTGTGAGGCTCCCTCTTGTTTCGGTGGCTTTCAGAGTAAAACATTTTATTTCTTACTTTAAACAGTGGGATCTCCAGTTGGTATGGTGGTAGTTACTATTCTGTGGTCCAAACTGCCAAATTTGTGTGGTGACTCCTGCAGAACTACACATTTTCCCCACACTTCCTCCCACTTTTTATTAAACAAAAGTAAAATAATTTGTTAAAACTAGTTAAAAAAATAAAGCCTTACTTTGTATTTGTGCAGAAATCCTATTACCTGGCTAGCTCATTTTTTTGCTCACTAATGACCTTGGAATTTTGAACATTATCATTAAAAAGATCTCCCTCTATGAATGTTGAAATAACTATGCCAGGGTGTGAGGCAACTTCAATGCCTCACTCGGTCCTGACACAAAATTAATTCCACAAGCGACCCTGAGAGACCATATGCAGTTCCAACCAGAGAGCTGGAAACTTGACCCATCTTATTTATATCCCAGCTGGTTGCCTTGAAAGGCTTAATTACAAGCAAAATGCTTAGGTCTGGTTGACATTGTAGTCCTTTCAAAACTTTATAAAGCAGTTATTCTTTTCCTATATTTCCGAAAGGGAGAAAAACAGTATGAACAGTTTGAAAGCCCCATTGAATTCACTTGAGTCTCTGCAACCAGAAAAAATTATCAGTTTCACTTATCTGAATTAAACATTCACATTATTTAAATAGTTCATACTCACTCCTCTTAGCTCCTCTGCAGTGTTTCTGGAGATGGGAGTCTTTGCTTTCTGGTTTACATGCTGCACTAATACAGTGAGCAAGTAGGCACCCTATGTTCATTTGGTTCTAGAATTTTAATTCAAGAGAGTGCTATGGTTTATTAGGGTTGTAGAATTGCTATCGAAGATCTGGCCGTGAATCTCAGAGACCACTGGAAATCTGCTCTTGACACTGTTCCTTAGTCTTACTTCTCATCACTCTTAGTGTTGTCTGTGTACCTAAATTATCTGTGCTGACAGAACTGACTGGCTCATTCTGTCTCTGTTGGTGTCTGTAGCTGATGATATATTTTTCAACTCTTCTTTACAGAGGGACCTGTCAGGACACAAGAACATTGTGGGTTACATTGACTCCAGTATCAACAATGTGAGTAGCGGTGATGTATGGGAAGTGCTCATTCTGATGGACTTCTGTAGGGGTAAGTATTCGAACCCTATCCCAAGCTCTCAATTCACTAGCATTTTGATTGTCAAGGGCCTGGTGGTCATTTCAGTTAATTTACACTTAACTCTAATGTGTGTTGTTCTCTCTTTAAAGATTGGAAAATTGAGAGGCTAAAATATAGAGCCTGCTGATACCTCTTTGTCATTCTTATAATGGCAAGGATCAGTGGCAAAACAATTCAAAGTGCTGGATAATACAAAATTCCATTTTTTTTTTTAGCTTATGGAAGGTTTGATGCTTGTATATGAATGAAAATGTGTGAGAATGAGAATGAATGTGTTCTTTGTGATGCTTTAAAAAAATGGTGAAGGCACATAATAAAGACCCAACTCCAGATGGACTAAAGAAACAATTTAGCTTCCCTACTCCCTCACTCGTGTGTTCTCTTCTCCACCCACATCGCCATCCTTGTGTTATGGGGTAAAAGAATTGTTTTTGTCTAATGAAAATGACCTTCTTCTCCTCACTTGAGAGCTATAATTGCCAGTAAGGCTACATTCAAAACATGCTGCTCTTAAGAGTGGAGTTAAGTAGTT
The DNA here is from genome assembly GCA_028627145.1 of Eidolon dupreanum. Classification (NCBI taxonomy): domain Eukaryota; kingdom Metazoa; phylum Chordata; class Mammalia; order Chiroptera; family Pteropodidae; genus Eidolon; species Eidolon dupreanum. The sequence continues at coordinate 63,522,332 of CM053515.1, forward strand.
GAAAGCATGGAGTTTCAAGCAGTATTTATCTTGGAAATCCAAACTGTAGCATTAGTTTAGTCAGAGTTGACTGCATTTCATATAGTCATTGTTTGGAGGTTTGATTTTTTTTGGCCTCAACAGCTACCACTAACAAGCTTGGGTCACTGTCTGACTGTTTTTGAAGTAACCCTTAACTTCCACTAACATTTTTGGTGCCTTTAAATATTCTGTTCATAAATTAAATATGTTGATTATCTCAAAAATGTGATGTTAACCAATAATTTCAGCCTGTACTGTAATAATTGTTAACCTGATTTTAAAAAATACTGCCAAATTTGACGATTTGTTTCCTCCTGCCCATTTCTTTTTGGACAGTAAAATGTTTAGAGACGAAGCAGTAGGATTGTCTGATTTTGTGAGGCCATCAGTCTTTTGGTCCTGGGGGTTAAATGTTGGTATAACATTCCTACAGGTCAGGCAAGTGACACCAGAGACACCAGGCTGTTCCTAAAGCACAGACTGTAAAGCTGTCTTTTTCCTTCTCCCGGGGTCTATTGTGCAGTTGGATTCTTACTAAAAGATACAGCAAGTTAAACCTGTGGCCTTGTCCCATACACAGCGGGGACAATATAACCAGACAACTAGAGCAGGACCACATGGTCAGTTTTATAACTAATCTTGAAGACATAATGAGGGCAGCTTATGTCTGGAATGCTTTATAATTAAGGAAACTATTTTTGATACATTAGAGGAAGTCTTGGATTTTAACAAAACAAATCCCAGGCTGGGAATCAAGACACCTGGGTTTTAGTCCTGGCTCAGTGATTAGCTCTGTCCCTTCATCATACTCTGTGGACAGCCATTCATCTCTTGGGTAAGTGACGAGTCTGAATGTTTATAACCTTCCCTTTGCTCTGCACCCCTCTCAGGAGGCCAGGTGGTCAACCTGATGAACCAACGCCTGCAAACCGGTTTTACAGAGAATGAAGTGCTCCAGATATTTTGTGACACCTGTGAAGCTGTTGCCCGCCTCCATCAGTGCAAAACTCCTATTATCCACCGTGACCTAAAGGTAACAGACCACACTGTTTCATTAAATATGTTCTTAAAAGTATTTTCTTTCTGTCTCAGCGATGAAGTGGGTACTATGGAGATGCGGGAGAAATCTGGTCCTAAATTCCAAGCTTACATTCTGCTTGGGGAGAGAAAATACAAAGGAAAAAAAGAAGTAACAGTACAGTATTGGTATCAGTTTTATGACTGAAGTAGCCTTCAGAAATTCTTTATAATCACCAAATGCCTGAACATTTTTTTTTCTGATGTATTTTCAAATTCACTTTTCCAGGGTCCTGAAAAGTAATATGTTAATTGAAGCATGGATGCTTGATCTTTAAAGTCTATTTCATATTTTGCAGAATTCATTAATTATTTTGAATATTTGTTGCACTAATTACCATCTCTTTGCACTGGGCCTTTCATAGTGTAGTCACTTGACAATGTTTGTCGAATGGAATTGGCAGCCAGCTAGGATTTGCTAGCATTTATGGAGCATTGACTGGGTGCCATGTACTCTACTAGACGCTTTGTGTAGTGTCCCTTTGGAGAGAGGCGTTCTTCTTTACGTTTTGTAATTGAGGAAACTCAGGAGCAGAGGGGTTACGTTACTCACCTAAGGTCATATAACTAGGAAGGAGGAATACCAGAATTTGAATCCAACTCTTCTGATTCTAAATTACAGTTTCTTTTTGTTATACGTATGTTTCAAAAAGTGTGCTTCATGACTAATAACTTGCATTAATATCCCCTGGTGTGTTTGTTAAGTACAGTCTGCTGGGTTCCACACCAAATCTATTGAGCTGTAATTTTGGTGGTGGTGTCAGAGAGGCTTAGGAATTTATATCTTAATAAGCACCCCAAGTGGTTTTTGTATATTCTAAAATTTGAGAATCATAGCAGCATACTGGCATTTCTGGTTGGTTTTGTTTTATTTTTTATTTTTTAGCCATTTAAAAAAAATTGAGATATGATTCACATACCATAAAGCTACCCTTTTAAAGTGTATAATTCAGTGGCTTTTAGTGTATTTACAAGGCTGTGCAACCATCACGAATATTGAACTCCAGAACATTTCATCCTCCCCAAAAGAAACCCTGTTTCTGGTAGCAATCACTCCTCAGGCCCTCTTGCCCCAGCTCTGGGCAACCACTAATCAATCTACTTTCTATTGCCTGTTTTGGACATTTCATGTAAACGGGCTCATACAATATATGACCTCTTGTGTCTGACTTCTTTTACCTAGAATGTTTTCAAGGTTCATCTATGTTCTAGCATTCCTTATAGCAGAATATTCCATTGTGTGGCTATACCACATTTTGTTTATCCATTCATCAGTCGATGGACATTTAAGTTGTTCTACTTTGGCTATTATGAATAAAGCTGCTATGAATACCCATCTGCTAGTTTTTATGTGGGCATATGTTTTCAGTTCTTTTGGGTATATATCTAGGTATGGAACTGCTGGGTCATATGGTAACTACATTTAACTTTTTGACAAATTGCTAAACTGTTTTCCAAAGTGGCTGCTCCATTTTACATGCAGTCAGCAATATACAAGGATTCCAATTTCTCCACATCTTCATCAACACTTGTTATTGTCTTTTTTTTTTTTTTAATCCATCCCTAGTGGATGTAAAGTGGTACATACATACTGGCATTTCTGTACCAAAACAATAGGCTTTCAGGAAGGTAGGTACATACCTCCAGAAGCCTTAGACATCCTTCTCCAGTGTACCTCTGTCCACAGTCAGTCTTTTTTCTGAGTAAAAAAAGGAGAATACATCCCAGTAAATATTGTGAGCCTAGCAAAGTACAAGTACATAATTCTGTGGAAGATGGTACAGATATAATATGGCCCTAACTCTCAAGATGTTTAAAGTACTGGTGAGAGGACTTATAAATGAAATTTTTAGACTTGAAACAGAAATAAGTGAAATACAAAACTATTAATTAATTAATTAATTAATTAATTAGGCGAGGCTACCCTTGGTTGATCTCACAGATTGCAAGGATCTTGTCAGATTACAATCCCTTATTTTTTTATTTATTTTTATGCCTACAGCACCTGATCTTCCTAGGTGGTCTCCCATCCAAGTACTAACCAGGCCTGACCCTGCTTAGTTTCCAAGATCAGACGGGATCGAGCGTGTTCAGGGTAACATGGCCATAGACTAAAACTTTATAAAACAAGAGTGATGAATAGATGAAAATCAAATGGCTTAATGTATGATCAGATAGTGAAATCCAGCAGTGGTAGTTAGAATCTTCTGGAGAAGTGAGAGTTCGAAGGACTAGTGTGACGTGCGTGGTTGCAGAGAGGATGAAGGACATTTCAGGCAGAGAGCAAAGCCTGAGGGATGCCTAGAGAAGGGAACAACAGGGTATTTGAGGATGAAGAGGTATGTAAGGCCCCAGTGTGTGGCAGGTAGCAGATCAAGGTAGAGTAACTGCTGGCTACTGCTCTGAGTATGTATTGACATTTTTTTCAGCTGTTGCCTTTAACATTGAGCGAAATTTTGGGGCCTATTAGCATATGTTTCAAAATAAACAAACAAGTCTATGGCCATGCTACCCTGAACAAGCCCGATCCCATCTGATCTCGGAAGCTAAGCAGGGTCAGGCCTGGTTAGACTTGGATGGGAAACCACCTAGGAAGACCAGGTGCTGTAGGCGTAAAAAATAAATTAAAAAATAAAGAATTGTAAGCTGACAAGGTCCTTGCAATCTGTGAGGTCAGCCAGGGGTCAGCTTGCCTAAAAAAAATAAATATAAATAAATAATCAAACAAACAGTGGTACTAACATTTTAGAAACTGATCTCTCTCCCTGCTATCTTGGAGAAAGGTTTGTGAGAGGCAAAGGAATAGGGAGAAGCATGGCTGGGCAGCACCAGCACTGGTCTGTGAGTATGGGCACTACTTCTGTGAACTACTTCTGTGAACTGTATGAGCTCTGACCTCTCTGGATCCCCATTCTCCCACCATGTCATATGGGGTTCAATTTCATATTGGAACTCTGATTCTCTAGCACTCATAGTGTGATTTGTACCCACGGAATTGTAAGCACTGTGAGAGATGAGCACGCAGTGTTGTTCATATTGCCAGATGCAAAGGATACTTCAGTTTCTGTGTTCTCCTCCTGTGACCATCTCCTCCCTTGACCTCGGTGACAGTGTGTTCTCCCTGGCTCTTCCCAAGGCTTTTTGGTTGCTCTAATTTTCTTAGCCTCGGAGCCTTGGTTTCCTCATCTGTGAAGTAAAGACAATAGCGCCAGGTTTGTTAGGATTGTGGTAGGGTTAAATGAGAGTGTGCATGTCACTCTCCAGGCACATCCCTGGCACAGTAAGTCCTGAGAGGGCACAGAGGTGAGAGCAAAGGGAGGAGGCAGAGAGAGCCTTACAGCATCCTTTAGAGCAGGGGTCCCCAACCCCCGGGGCCATGGACCAGTACTGGTCTGTGGCCTGTTAGGAACCTGGCTGCACAGCAGGTGAGCAGCAAACCAGTGAGTGATGTTTCATCCATATTTGCAGCCACTCCCCAGCGCTAGCATCACCACCTCAGCTCTACCTCAGATCATCAGGCATTTGATTTTCATAGGAGCACCGGTCACTGTGGCCAAAAAAGGTTGGGGACCACTGCTTTAGAGAGTGCTATTTTCATGTTTTTAAACAAAATCTTCCATTATTTTTAAGTTTATAAACATTTATTGGATGAAATGAGGCAAAATGATAATCATGTCATACCCATAAATAATACCTACCCAGTTTACACATTCACATCGTATTAATGCCCTGTGGTGTTGTTCACAGTGCTGCTGTGAGGTATGGGTGAGTGTCTCCCAGTGATAGGAACCTGAGGTACAGAGCCCAGTCTCTTGTCTGGGGACACAGAGGCCAGTGCTTGGGCCCAGGCAGCAGGAGTCCCAGATTCTTCCTTCACTGCACTGAGCCTGTGAGATGTCTCAGCAGAGGAATGTGGAGCAAACTGGATCAGCGGGTGAGGCCGTGGCATGAGCAAGAGGCTGCTGTGTCCTGTTCCCAGCCTGCCCTCGGGCCTCTGTTCCTGAGAGGCAAAACAGCACTGGGAGCCCTGTATTGGCTCTGTTGTTGTGTTTTAATTGATTTTGAAGACTCTTAGTTATGCTGCCAGGTATCAGGTACCTCCTCTACCTTGAAAGTAAGGAACATAAATGGGCCCCTGGTAGGAGGCCTCAATTGTGATTGTCTAGAGGAGTCCTGTTTCCATTGATTTTAGTTAACTCCTGGATGTTTTGATTGAAGCCTTCCACAACTCCCCAAATTGTACACTCGGTGTTTTTGTTAGCATGGTAGATTTTGTTGGTTCCTACTGGTATGTGCACAGTGAGCAGTCACATTTGCCTGCTGTACCACCAGCTTCCTAAGGTATGAGTGAGTGAAATATCCCCACATATCTCTTGTTTGCCCTGGCCATGTCATTGTATCACATAGCCTGGGCCACTCTGAGCCCTGTAAGAACCAGCCACCACAGTCTTAGTGGTAGCCAGAGCCAAGAAATTTTTTATTCTGTTGTCCAGAGAAAGTGCTGGTTGCTGTCTCTTGGTTGCTTCTCTGTAAGCAGCTTTTCCACTGGGTAAGGAGGCACCACTGTGAATAAAAGTGAGACACGGGAAGAGTACAAGCCAGGCCAGCTGTGGACCCCCTTGTTGAGCCAGTGCTGCCCTGTGTGGGGTCTGCTTGCCACTCGCAGAGCTGAGACAAACCCCTCTTGCCCAGCCCACCACCTGTGTGGTCCTCCTTTCAGTCCTGGTCCTCAGGCAGCTTGTGCTCTAAAAATGACAGTAATGAAGGTGCTGTTCTTTATGGAGGTCCTTCCTCAAATACATTCACATTTTAATTTTTTCTCCCATTAAAAACTTTTATTTCTCTGAGGAAGGATAAGAGATTATTATTACAGATCATGGGGTCACAGACTGGGAAGGTCACCTAAGCCAGCTCTCTCTTTTGACCAGTGAGGTGACCTCTGTCCAGAAAGGTGGTGACCTGCACAGCTGATCAAACCAGGACAAAGGCTGAGGCTTTTACTCCCATTTTGGTTTTTATTTGTTTGATTTTGTTGTATTGTACCATTTTGTTTGTTCTAGCACTTCAGAAAGGGCACGAAGGGCTAAGACTTAATAAGTACACAGAAGTTGAAACACTCATGAATATATTTTTTGTCAGAAAAGAGATTTTGATCTAATAAAATACAATAAGATGAAGATTCTTGTCCTGTTTTTGGAATCATAGGTTTGAAAACTTGCATTCATCTAATCCTCCAGAATTTCCAGTGGTAATATGGAATTCGGACTGAAATGCCCGAATGCCATATCTGTTTGAAATAATGTCAAATGAAGAAGTCAGTAGGAGGTGGCTTTCTAGACCCTTTAGCTAAAGTTGTAAGCTTAATTTGGGAGGGACAACTTTAATAACACTCTTAAGCCAAAAGGTTGGGAAGTAAGGCCAGCAATATTAACTCTTAAAGAGCTGAAAGATTTGAGGACTGTAAGCAGTGGTAACCAGTGTTAGGCTTACATCTTAAAAGGGACATTGCCAAAAACCATGCAAGTTATCTGAGGTTTTCAGAAGATGGTGTCTGAATATCCAGTTGGTTCTCCACCTCCATAATCTCATTTAATCCCCCTTGGCCCTAGTCTAGACCTGGCCCTACTCACCTCACACCTGAATGAGTGCACCTGTCCTTATTGTCTCCTTTCTTTTTCTCTCTCATCTGTTACCTTGTTAACCTTCCTAAAATACCTCTTCTCATCTGCTACTGACTGTTGAAGACGTAGAGTGGCTCCCTAGTATCCTCCTTTAATTTGCCCTGTTTCTCTGGTTGTCTCCCCTCTTGTTCCCTTCTCTTTTTCAGTCTGAACTGTTCATGTTCTTTAACTGAATAATGCACATTAGTGCAGTGGGTATGGGTGTGATCCCAAAGTCAGGCAGCCCGAGCCCAACTCCTGCCTTACCAGTCTTGTGGTCTCAGGCACCTTAAATAACTTAACTCCATTTCCTCATTTGTTAAGTGGGGACAATAAAGCTGTGTAAGAATTTCATGAAATACTATAGGTAAAAAGTGCATGGAGCAGCATCTAGCACACAGTAAGTGCTATTTGTTGCTGATACCGTTGTTTTTGTGATCACTCCTGCCTCTGTGCTTTTATTCCTATTACTAGTTTCATTTATCTAAGGCCTTTACAGCCCATTTCGCCCCAGTCATAAGAGTGCTAGCCCATATTATGTCCAGTGCCATGTTTTTTGTTTTTTTTTTTGCAGTACCAGTGCTCAGCACACTGCTGTTCCAGCCACAGAGGCCTGCCTCTGTGCCTCAGACACCTCAAGCATGCTCCCAGCTCAGCACCTTCGTGTGGCTGTTCTCTGCTTAGAATGCACCTCCCCACGGTGGTGCATGGCTGCTCCCGTCTTCATTCCAATCTGTTCCCCTCATCAGAGTGACCTTCCCTGACTGTGCTATTTACAATGGCATCCTTTTTAATTTACATATATTTAACTGCTGGGTTCTTTTTAAGGTTTATCACTACCGGTCAATTTTACTTATTTTCTTAATTATTCTCAACTGGACAGTAAACTCCATTAGAAGATAAGCTTTAATTTGTTCACAGCCTTATTCTCAGAACCTAGAAAAGGACTTGATATATAGTAGGAGTTTGAATGTATTTCTTTAAGAAATGGATGATAATAACAGATTACATTTAATAGGGAGATTGACAGTTTGCTTTCATGTACATTTGCTGACTTGCTTCATAACAACGATAGAAATATTATCAGCTTTACTTTACAGATGAGAACCAAGCCCAAAGAGCTTTGAAGATTCATCTAAGGTCAAACATCTAAAATAGTCCTTGAGGTCTTCTGAACCCCAAGTCCACCGCGGTTGCCACATACCACACTCTGTTTTAATGTTTGGTTGATGATGGTGGTGCTGATGATGGGAGGCAGTAGTCAGCTTGAGCATTGAGATTTTCACAGGTGTTGCAAGTCATAGGGACAGACTGACAGGTTACAGAGCATGTAGCAAGCACTAAGGCAGATCCTGCCAAGCAATTTCACTTTCATAATCTCATTCGATCCTCCCAACAAACTCACAAAGTAGCCAGAGCAGGAATTATTGTTTTTACCTGCATTGATATTGTTTTGATATTGATAAAGCTTTTCCCCAGTTGATATTTCTGACTCTCTTGTCTACTTCTGTACACGCCCTTAATGTTTAACTGGTTTTCCTGTAAATATAGTTTTATACAATGTTATCTTTGTGTGAGGGAGGGAGAAAGCTGAGGTGGGGACCAGGTTGGATGTAGTGTACCTCTTGATTGCTGCCACTCTGGAACTAACCAGAAAATACCAACCTAGTTTTTAAGGTGAGGAAAAAAATCCCCAATGTGCCTTATCTTTATCTGTCCTTTGCTTAGTTCTTCTCCCTCCCATGAATTTGATCTCTAGAGCTACCTTGTTTTGTATCTTGATGTGAGTTAACTTTTCACTTTTTTAGATCATACATTCCAGCATTAAAAGTATAGAAACCAATCTGGGAAGGAACTGCATATATACAATAAAAGTGCAGTTTCACATGAGCCCCGTAAGATGCATAAGGCCAGGAAGGAAAATTGTTGCTGAATGATGCCGTATAGGGGACCTGGGGGTCCCTGTGTGTGTAAAATACTGGACTGGGTATAATTATAGACCAGCGGTTGGCAAGCTTTTTTGTAGAGAGCCAGATAGTAAAATTTTAGGCTTGTTGGCATACAGTCTGTCTTAACTGTTCAACTCTGCTGTTAGAATTTGAAAGCAGCCAGAAACTAAAGGATAGGAGATGGCTTGGTTTGTCCTGAAGGGCTTACTTTGTTAGCCTCTCCTAGAAACAGATTTTGTAGATTTTGTAGAGTAGCCATTGAAGTTTTTGCTGAGGCGTTCTGGCTTGAGCAAAGATTTGAAGAATGGCTGGGATTTGACTAGTGGAATGTGAGCAATTGAATAAAAGGACAAATTAGGTAATATAGGGAATGCTGAGGAAACTTTGAGCAAATCAACCTGGCCAGTATTTAGACACTTGGTGCCTCATTGACTAGATTCCTATTATAAGGGCATGTCTGAACCTAAGGAACGAAGGTAGCTAGCTAGCCCTGTCCTTAAGTTGCTATCCACTATATAGGGTGAGTATAGTCATCTCCTCTACAAGGGTTGGAGGATAGAGATGGGGACCTTGAGTAATTGCTCTCCTTCTAACCTGCTTTCTGCCTGTCCCTCAGAGTTAGATTGCCGAGATTAACTTCTGGCTTAATCACTGTGAGCCTTACTTTCCCATCTGTAAAATGGGGACATTATCATATTGTTAATATGAGGATTGAAATAATCCATGTAAAGTGCCGATATAGTAGTACTTGTAATAGTAAAAGCTCAGTAATGATAGCTATTGTTTTTATAACCTCTAAATTAGATTGGAAATATTAGTGTTGCTTTGTTGGAATTACTTTAGATTCTTAAAGTGAGTAAATGTTCAGGACGGCTTGACTTTCATTTTGTGTAACTAGATTAAACTAATGAGCTTTATAAAAAGCTGTACATGATGGACATATTTGCCTGCCGCAGTCTCATCTCTGGGGAATGAGTTTCCCCTAAGAATTGTTAACAAGAGCATATCCACACCAATTGATGGCCATAGTTCACACTGCCTGTGTGGCTAAAGATCTCAAGGTCAGAATTCTAGATTAAAGTGATTACAGGTTATTAGTGCCCCAGGTGCACGAGCATATACTCTCTGGAAAAACAATAGACTTTACACTCAGGCCTGAAAGGCTTTCCGCAGATAAATTCCAAGGAACATGAGTTAACAACAATGACAAAACCCCTTACAACACTACCACATTTGAGACTCAGCGAAATAAGAAGCAATAAACTATAGATCAGTTTGCAGCAAAAACTTTAGGTATTGGATTTGCACAAACTATAAAATATTTTATAATATATAATATTTTTATAAGAATCAAAGTTTAGAAACAAGTATAGAAACAAGAGACTATCATAATCGACTAGATATTTTTAAAAGAACTGGTAGCAAGAGTAAGACCTGGGTATTTTTAATTTTATTCCAGTCAACATTTTCTGTGTCAAATATAACATTAGGCAATGGTAGAGAAGACTACAGGTACCTGTGCTTGTCCTTAAGGTGCTTATAGTCTACTCTTGCCTTTGGAAGGCTGAAGGCAAATGACAATGGAGACCACAGACTTATTGGTCTAACAAGATTTTTTGGCTGTCATTTTACTGCCCACACATAGCCAGGTCTGCCCTATGAGAATACTAATCAGCTCAATTTACCTATACCAAAAATTAATCAATACATCTTGAGTACAGTAGTGCTTGCCATTTTGGAGTTGTTATTTCATTGGCAGAGTCTTTGATGCTAGGAATTTTTCTAGGTTCTGATCTTTTTAAGCCCCCTTCTACTCCACACTCCTAACTTACTCACTGCCCAAAGAATTCATCTATAGAAAGACAAGGATAATACGTCAACAGGAAAAGTATACATTTGCCTACAGACCTTTAATCACTTTGAGAAGTGACTAAAATACAGCAAGTATTTACTAATTCTGGAAACTCTAACCTCTTGTAGTAAAGAAATTAATGTATGTATTTATAAGGCCCAAGTGAAATAATTGATATCGGGAAGAACAAAGTACTGAAGGAACACAGGGAAGGAGTGACGTTTGTCTGAGTGGGGGTCTGAGAAAGCTTTCAAAGAAAAGATGGCATTTAAACTGGAGTTTGAAAGAGGAGTGGGATTTTGATAGTTGAGTAAGGAGGTGTGTATCACAGAGAGCATTCTAGACTGAAAGAAGAGCATGAGAGAAAAAAATACAGGGGCTTGAAAGTATAAGGACTTTTTCTGCAGAGGTGAGAAATGTGGCTAGAAATCTAAAAAAATGGAACTCTTGCTTTCCCATTTTGGAGTTGCCTCTTTTTGTCACCTTCACTCTCATTTTTCCCCATTATTATTCATCTCGTTTTGTTCCAAGGCGGGTGACCCCTGTTGAGATACTTGGAGAATAACTTAATTGTGCACATTAATGGGATAATCAGAGATATTTTATTTATGTGAATGAGAACCAAAATTTCACACACATTAATAAATGATATCTTGGAATGGATGGTTGGGCGATGTTTTTCAGGTTGAAAATATCCTCTTGCATGACCGAGGCCACTACGTCCTGTGTGACTTTGGAAGCGCCACCAACAAATTCCAGAATCCACAAACTGAGGGTGTCAATGCAGTAGAAGATGAGATTAAGAAGTAAGCTTTTCTTCCTCTCTTGGAGTTTTTTCCATTATTAGATTAGCAACTTTCCTTTCAGCTTATGGGTGAGAATGTCAGAATGAGAAGAGTGCCAGTCAGTCACTCCTCAGAGTGTCGTGTTGGCAGTTGGGTTATTTGATTTTAAGTGGAGGATATAGAGGGCAGTCACAGTCATTGATCAGTAGAGTAAAATGAAGGACTCTCATAGCCCTTATCAATGGGCCTGTGATCATCATACATAGATATTTTGATTTATGTCACAGAGCCCTTAAAAAGCTGAGTGGTATAAATACCATAAACATACTGTGATGTTTGTAGATGGGATCACAACAACTGTAACATTATTAATCAGTTGGATGCACTTTTTTACTGAACCCTAAATTGCTGTGTATTCCTGCCTTCTCATAAGGAGCTCACTTGCAGTATAGTGGAATTAGTGGTGAGTAAGGTTATTAATGTCTCTACAGATATTGAATCACTGACTTCCACGAGGAAAAGCTTCTTAGATAATGTGACTCCAGTAAGAACCTGACCCATTTTCCCCTGTTGTCCAGTGTTGAATTTTTCACAGGCAACAGCACTCAGTATTACTATTAATAAATCAGCAGTCTAGTGTGCCCACTCACATCGTGATCCTCTTTCTCCTTTCCTGCATTACCCCTGGCAACCATTCCTGGAGCTGGCCTCTTGCTGTATAATTTTGTCCAAGGCCCTAACGGACATCTGAACCCTCTGGGCTCTAGAGACTCAAGAAGCACAAGTCACATGCTTGGTAACATCAAGACAATCACTTTGAAAATGAGCTCATATTTTTCTTTTCTTGAGCCAGAGATTAGAGGAAAACTGTCGTTTCAGTCCTATTTTATCAGCGAAGATCCATCCACCTCCCGCCTCAGCGAGGGCCCATTTTCTGCTGTTCTCCAGGGTGTTACAGCCAGTATCACATCTCTGTGTCAAGCCACATTAGACGGGATTACTATTTTTAAAAACATATCAGTGAAATATAGTATCAGACAACAAGGATATACAGGAAGAGATTTTGTTATTTGAGGACCCAAGAAAAGTTGCTTTTAGAGTTTATTTAATGCCGTAGTATCTGGGTCCTCACATACTCTTAGATTAGGACTGCTGCTAGAGGGCCACTGGTGTGTACCAAGGACAGCTTTTCATTTTATCGGCATTAATATTTCATGCTGTCTTCTGCAGATTGCTCCCAGGGAGCTAACTCTCTTTCTCTCGTATGTATGTATGTATGTATGTATGTATGTATGTATTTCTGCTACCCTTGGTTTTAAATTATATTATTGACATATTTAACAAAAAATGAATCTCTTGATTGTAGATACACAACGCTGTCCTATCGAGCACCAGAAATGGTCAACCTGTACAGTGGCAAAATCATCACTACAAAGGCAGACATTTGGGTAGGTGTCAACTAACCTGTCCACATCTCAGATATCAGCAGTCTCAACTGCAGACTCCCAAGTTTAATCCAGATGGTGCCATAGCAAGTGTGGCCACTGTACCATATGTTTGTCTACTTATCCCTCGGGGTTATTCTTAACTCAGGGGTGATCAGCCACTGCTTCTTGAAGCATGTCAAAGAAAATTACTTTAGAGCTCTGAGAAAATTATTTAGGTGACCTGCCCATTGTTTAACTGGTTGTCACATATATGTTACTAGTTCTTAGAGCAAAACAGCTTAAATAACTTGTTCTTTATTGGAGCACAACTTGGTAATGATGGTAGAAGTAATGTAACTAAGCAGCTTAGTAGTGACATTGGGTTCTGAATTCAAATTACTAATAGGTGAATAGTACATAGTTTTTATACCTGCTAGTAAATGTGGACGGTGTCTGAATCTCTCAGTAGACCTATTCACGGTTAAGGTAGATAAACCACTGTAAGCATTCAACTTTCTTTATTTTTTTAGGCTCTTGGATGTTTATTATATAAATTATGCTACTTCACTTTACCATTTGGGGAGAGTCAGGTGGCAATTTGTGATGGAAACTTCACAATTCCTGATAACTCTCGATACTCCCAAGACATGCACTGCTTAATTAGTAAGTATTTCAAGTTTCTAGTTTCATATTTTTATCTCTTAAGTCTAGGAATGAATTTGAGGATAAAGGGATTAGATCCTAGAAGTGGTGGGTTGGATGCAAAGATTAAAAAATCAAGTGATACCATTTGGTCACTCAAAGATAATATAACAATGTCTAATGAGAATGATGGGTTTTTTTTTCCTCTAGAAATCTAAACTGTTTTACACCTGAGCCAGCCACCTGAGCAGAAATCCTGACTGTGTTTTGAACAGTACAGTATTGCTCTGTTCTCTTGCAGTCTATATGAAAGCTCTGGAACCAAAGGAGTCCAGCTGACTCATATCAAATGATAAGAAATTTATCTTTGCAAAACCGGAAGCAACTCACATTAAAATGATTGCATTACACTGGCTGGAGTGAATACATAATTAAGACTATATAACTATGGAACTAGGTTTTTCCTCTCATTTAGATTAATCACTGGATTTTGATAACAAGCATTTAAACTCAACGCTTTGTTTAAAAGGTTTTTTTTTTCCAATTCCCTGTGCCTTTGCATCATCATAGCAAGCATATGTGCTAATGTTTAGTAACCAGATGGTACAATAAGTAATCTTTGCATAAGCCCCTGTACTAAAATGCTGAAGAAACAGATTTTTTTTTAAAAAATAATCTTTTTATATCAGTCAAGATATGTGGCATCTAAATTTTAACCATTATGGATTATAAATTCTAAGCAACCCAGTTGGGGTCCTGGGTGGGGATGCGCTGGAGAAAATAGAAGCCAATGTAGGGCAGAGCATCTGATATTTGTTGAGGGCCTACTTGTACCTCATTTCATTTTTAAAACACTATATAGTAAATGTAATTATTCCCATTACAAAAATGAGGAAACTGAAGCTGAGAAAGTATAGATAACTTAACCAAGTTAACATAGTTACAGCTTTTTAGTGACTACCCATGCCATTGTGCCAATTTTATCAACTAACCTCTTCCATTTATTAATAAAAATGGGAGGGGGATATTTAAAGGAATGGAATGTGGCATTTAATGGTTGTTGGGTTGTTTTCAGAGATAAAGCATTATATCTATGTTAGAATTGCAAATGAGATTGAAAGGAAATATGGGAAAATGGCCAAATTTGATGCTAGAATGATTGGAATTTGAGTAATAAATGTTTTTCTTTTTAACATTTGTGCAGAAAATTCATATTAGGAAAAACAACTCTTTATGAATGTCTGTAACATGACATCTTTCCTAAATTCTTATCTATTTCAGTTTATAGACTATTTGAAAATTCTTCTGTCACCCTAAACTCATGGGTCTAAAATTAAATTTATTGTCACCCACCCCACTGCCACCCGCCTTTTACTCCCAGTTTAAAGTTTCCCTCCCTTATTTTCAATTTCTATCAGTGGTGTCACCATTAAAGCCTGGATAACTGAAATTTAAGGTTTTCTTTAGATTTGCCTAGCAAGAGGGAGGAAAGAGAATTTCTTAGATATTATTTGTTCTTTGGCATTTCCCATTTTTATTACATTCTCTCTATTTTCATCATTGTCACAATAGTATATACATACCGTCAGCTTATGCCTGTACTGGTGGATTGGCCATAGCCTCTTCCCTCCCTCTTCAGTCTATCCAAAACACCTTCACCACAAGATTGATCTTCTAAAATGCTACCCTGTCATATCTCGATTAAGTAAACTTCATGGCTCCAGTAGGTCCAGATTCTTAGTATGGCATTTAAGATCCTTCGTATTCTGATTCCATCCCACCCACCCAGCCTTATTTCCCTGTAGTCTCTGACAGAGAAACCTCTGCCCTGGCCTTCTGGCTCCTCTGTTTCCTGAAACAAGGCATTCTTTTGCCTTTCTCCAAGTCCATCTTTGCTCAGGGCGTTCTCTTACCTAGAATGTCTTTTTCTCTGGTTTCCCCTGACTAACTAAATTCTTTTCTGCCTTTAAAGACCAGCTCAAGTCCTCCCTCTTCTGCAAGGGCTTTTTGACAAGACTGCAGCCTCATCATTTTTTCGGAACTTAGCATCTAAAACATTCATTTGATATCTTGAGCAATGAGTTGCCTTGCATTGTTGTTTGTATATATATGTATATGTTTGTATGTCTTCTTAAAGATTTTTTCTGGAGGATTTTTCCAGCTTCAGAAAAGGCAGCTGCAAACAGTCAAGTGATCTACAGATCATAGTAAAAGTGGAGATGTATTTTTTATTTTGTAATTTCTTTTAGATTGGAGACCAGCTCATATCTCCAACAAAAGAATAATAAATAAATTCATGAAACTTGAGTTTTGATTATAATTATCAAAAATGACCATTTGTTTAGCAAGATCATATGAACTTAGGAGGCCATAAGCAAGACCATGTAACTTCCTAGGCACCAAAATATAAAGTTGGTAATTTTTGTTTTGAGAATTTGAATCCCTGTTGTGCAAGACAGAGTGTGAATGAACTTCAGGTGTCTTTGTTACAATTCAAAAATTTTGTTATTTTTTTGTGGATATTAAGAATTTTAGAAAAGTGAGAACTTCCATTTCTGAGTGGAGGAAAAGGGCTGTTGTACTATCTGACTTTTATAGAAATAAGAGAAATAAAAATTTTATAGAAATAAAAGTAAAATTTCAAAAACAAACAAAATATTGGTAGTAGAGAAATTAAGCTTCCTAGCTAATGTACTGTTAGGATATTACTAAATAAGTTTACATATGTTTTAGGGTATATGTTGGAACCAGACCCTGACAGAAGGCCGGATATTTACCAGGTCTCCTACTTCTCATTTAAACTACTCAAGAAAGAATGCCCAATTCCAAATGTACAGGTATGTGAAAGGTTCTTTTTTAGGGAAAGTAACATCATTGAATTGTCGTTTAGAATTCCCAGGGTGTTAATCAACTGTTTAAATCAATGTAGATGTCTCTCGCTTTATCTGGCAGGGGTCATTCAAGCAGAACTAGTTATGAAGCAGTTGCCATAAAGAGAATCCAATTTTCCCATGGAATTTCTGTGGGAAATAAAACTAAGGGATTACACTGAAAAAAAAAAAAAAAGCCCTAGGGATGGAGTTGAGCATTTCCAGTGAAGATTGACCAAACTAAAGTCTTGTCAACTTTCACAGCTCACAGAGAGCCACATGCTTATTGTATTTATCTAGAGGTCACAGGCTGCTTTCTTGAGACTTGTCCCCATGCCTACTGGAACATAAGCCCCTTGTCCCCTTTCTCCTTCTTGTAGCAGAGCTTTCTTGGTTTTGCTACTGCCATTGGCCATCTATAACTCACATTCCTTTTCTCCTCCTGTCCCCACACACATCAGGCCATAGGAATGTTTTCCTAAGCTCTACACTCACTGTTTTCAGAGCACAGTTCTTGCAAACTCCCTTTTTACAGTCTTGGCATATGGTATGATCCAACTCCCTAGACTATTTTACTAATAGATGCCATCATAAATAAAATTTAAGGTGAAATTGTCTTGCTTGTTTCTCCAATAATGAACTTCTGATGGCATTATTGGGGCTTGAGGGTGGTAATAGCTAACACTCCACTTTCACTCCCATATTTGGATCAGAATTAGGCATCATTCAGATAGAGCTCAGAATATTGACTTTATTACTAATAAGATTGAGTCAGAGAAAGTAGCTTGACCATTTGGACTCTGTTATATTAGAGCCACATGCCTGAGCAGTGAGCACCTCATTCCTTAGAGACAGACTCTTTCTTATCAAAGAAATCTGTGATGTTCTTTTTTTAAAAAAATTTCCTTTCAATTCTATAGAATTCTCCCATTCCTGCAAAGCTTCCTGAACCAGTGAAAGCCAGTGAAGCAGCTGCAAAGAAGACCCAGCCAAAGGCCAGGTAAGAAATGCCTTAGTGAGCACATACTTGGTTGCCTCTGTAGCAGGGAAGGGTGCCTTATATTTCTTGATTCTTCTACCGCCATGACCAGAGGCTGCACAGAACAAGAAAACAAGCTTTGTCTCCTCTAGGTAGAAGCTCTTCTTTGAGAGTGCCAGGAGAAAAGTAATGAAATACAGTGATCTACATTTGAAAGAAAATCAAGGACTCTACAGCTGTTTCCTTTGCTTGGGAATAGGCCAGGGCCATTCGGAGATGAGGCAACAGCAGACTTTAAATATTACTTTGCTAGTACAGGAGCGTCCGAACAGGTGTCCTGGCCTTGGCTTCGCCTCCTTCAGTACCCTAATCCTCCACCTCCCTTTCCTTCTTATTTTCTATGGCTCTGGCCACATTAGGAAAGCACAGGTCACATTACTGAGTCCATGAACAGCAAAAGAGCCTGTGGATCTTAGCTAATCATATTCTGTGTAACCTAGGGTCTTCCAAGAACCAAATGCTAAGAGAGGATTAAATGTCGGGAGTCTTCGAGTCAAACTCAGCTACCAGAGGAGTCCCCTGTCTCCCAGGAACAGGCCTATCTCTTGGTCTTTTGCACCCCTGTAGTCAAAGTTCTACAGGACACATTCTCATGCTACCAGACCTTCCAAATGGGAAATTCTGAGGGTGATCTTAGAGCTGTTTATACCCTTCTTTTTCTACCATACTCCCATAGCAAGGAACCAATAGGGACAAACTGTCAACAGTATGCCCTAGATGAGAATATGTGAATTTCAATAGAATGGTAACTTCTACATTAAAAAAAAAAAAATTCTTGGATATTTATAGAGTACTTGCTGATGTGGCTCTAAAGTAAGGAGACTTTGGAGCAAACTATATCCATTTTGTTACTTTGTAGACGGTTTATTTCTTATATAAGTTTGTCGTGCTCACCTCTGGGTATTCCTTTTGGGACTGATTTAATAGCTTAGTATTTTGGATTTATGACCATCTGTACTAGGCCCAAACGTTGTATGTACTGAGGCTAAGCAAGGATCCATTCCCACAAAGCACACACGTTTATAAAAATTATAATAACGACTAATGTTTGAGGAGTCCTCTATTGTGTAAATGTAGAGAATAGTACCTACATCATAAGGCAGATGTGAACATCAACTGCATAATGATTGTGAAACTGTTTTATAGACTGTAGAGTACCCAAACTTTGAGTTTGTATGGCCTTCAATAATGCTGCAAGAATACGCAGACCTTACAGCCAAGAGATTTGGGTCTAAGTTGTCTTGGCTATAATTTACAATCATTTCATTTGCAGTTTCATATTTGCTCTCTGATTTTGACAGGTAGGTTTTTCTTTCTAACTCTATTATTAAAGTGGCCACTATTCATTGAGGTATCATCTATATCAGATACCATACTAGGTACTTTACATAAATAAGATGACATTTTTCCCCTTAAAACAAACTCATGAGGTTGTCATTATTTTCATTTTACAGATGAAAAAATAGACTCAGAATTGTAAGTTGGCCAAGGTAGTTAGTCAATATGCGTTTAGTAAAAGAACCAGACCTTCAGCATCCCCACTTTTTCCACTCTGTATGTTAAGTGATTTGCCCAAAGTCATCAGATAGGACAACTTAGAGCCAGATCTCCTGGCTTCAAGGTCTGTATTTTCTCACAGCATATTGAGGCCCATACAAACTAACATTTTGAGCACTCTACATTTTAGAGCACTCTACATTTTAGAAATGATTTCACAGTCATTGATGCATTCAATTTTCATATCTGCCTCATGATGTCAGTATTATTTTCTCCATTTTACACATAAGGGACCCAAGGGTAAAAGAGGTTAAATGACATGCCTGTTATCACACAGTTAGTAGATGGGGAGCTAGGACTCAAATATAATTTTCTTTGACTCAGAATCCCAGTGTGTCTAAAATTTCAATCACCCTTAGGAGAAGTCCAGTGTGGAAGTTTTTAACATTTGGTTTTCTACAGAAGTCTGTTCACCTCTCTTACTCTTGATTTTATCTTTCTTATACCTTTCTCAATATGTCCCATTTCTCTTCCCACCTCTCCCAAGTTAAGCCTCCCCAAACATGATAGCTTTTATATTATGCATTCTTCCCCCAGTACAGGAGTATCCCTCTGGCAAGATGCCAGTGAAAAATCTCAGGGTCCAGAGTGGTCATACCTTGGAGGTATGTCACAGGGATGGACACAGGGCCAGTTTTTTTTGCTTTCTGATTTGTATTTCATGGAGGTTGTGCCAGATGTATTTTGGAAATATTCATGAAGCTTGTTTATTTTGGCCTTAACGTCAGCTATACTCCCTAAAATGCATTTTCAAAGGACAATCACACTGATCTGAGTTAGGTCGTCGCCAGCTGCCAGGACTGCTCTATATGAATGGAAGTCACCACCTGAGCTTTGGCACTATCACAAGAAGCAAGCAGACCACACAGCATTCCTCCCTGTATTAATTTGGATTAGATTTGGCTGTGAGTTGCAAAAAGTCCAAAATGACAGTGGCTTATATAAGATAGATGACTATTTTTTTCTCGCAAGTAAACAGAGTCCAGGGCTGATAGGGCAGTTCTATTTCATGAAGCCCTCAGGCGCCCACACTTCTTCAGGCTCACCACTCTACCATTCCCACAGTTATGCCCATGACCTCATGGACCAATATGGCAGCATTCTTGCTCCAAGCAGCAGGATCGAGATATGGCCAAAGTAGAAGAGAGACGAAGAACATGCACTAGTTATTTCTTAAGGTGTCTAGAAACTGCCGCATAAGAATCTGCTTACATCCATGTAAGGCCAAAACTTAGACACATGGCCATACCTGATTACAGGAGAGACTGGGCAATGTGATTTTTACTCTGGGTGACGCTATGCCCAGCTAAATATATATTATCATGAAAAAAAGCAAATATATATATTAGAGAAAATGGAGTTATTGTCACACTTCCCAAATCCATTATCTTGAATTATTTACTTCTTCTAGTTGTCCTATTGGATCAGCTCATTTGCATACTTTTTATTGTAGAGAAACCATTTTGACAGCTAGTTCTAATCAAGTTTGAGTTCCCTTTACATCTGAAAACCACCTGCTTTAAACTCCATTTTGCATCATCACCCAAGTGAATTCTAGGAAATCCTAGAAAGTATTAGGTAAAAGGGTCCCAAAGTCAAATAAGTTCGAGAAACACTGCATTCTATACAGTGCCGTCTTTGAGGTTCTCCATATGTACTCACACATGAAAAGTTCTGTTGATGAGAAGTCTGCTGAATATTTTGATCAGTATGTTAAACTTATTTACCCATGTAAGTGTTACTCATAACATCTAGTAACACATAACATCCTTTGGGAAATGCTGATTAAGCAGACCTGGAAAGTTTGGATGAGCGTGGAGGGGAAAGCTAATCCATCATGTGCTCCGTCTGCTACTCCCCACACTTTAACATGAATCTTTGTTTTTTCTTTTCCTTTTCTAGACTGACAGATCCCATCCCCACCACAGAGACTTCCATTGCACCCCGCCAGAGGCCTAAAGCTGGGCAGACTCAGCCGAACCCAGGAATCCTTCCCATCCAGCCAGCCCTGACACCTCGCAAGAGGGCCACGGTTCAGCCCCCACCTCAGCCTGCAGGTCAGTTACTAAGGTGGTTGGAAACTTGGTATACCTCTTTGTTATCCTGGACAATAGAGAAGTCTTAGAAAGCCTGGTTTTGCTTCAGGGATGGAATGCAGAGGCACAAAGAATAATGGTTTTCTTTGAGGAATGAGAGGTGAGCTGCCATTGAAATTATACAGCAAGAGACCAGCAGGGGCCCTCCAAGACCTCTGAAACCTGTTGTCTCTATTTTGTCTCATCTTGGACCTGATTTTATGGCTTGGGCCATTTATGCCATACCTACCTCTTTATTTCATAGACTTCTCTTTGCCTTTAAAGAAGCAAAAGTCACCTCTTTTTGACATACAGGAATTGTTTCTTTAATGGTGTCTCTTAAATTATCTGTCACCGTTTTGGTATTCTTTTTCTAATGAGGTGATTGAGTTGAGTTTCATAAAGAAGATTGATCCAAATTATTAAGTAACTGAATGCAGCCGTCACTCCTACCAGCAATATGCTTTTGGTGAATTCAGTGGCAATCTACCTACAGCCAGGCATCCAGACTGGGGTTTTGTAACCTACATGTAAAACATCAAAGAATTCTTTTCTATAGCGTACCAACAAGTGTAAAGATAGGGTTTATATACAGAAGCATCAAAGGCCAATTGAATTTGTAGATATTCAGGATGCTAACTAAAGGAATAATTGACTAAATGGGATGGTGAATAAGGGAAGACTTTTTGAAGGAGGAGGCAAGCATCGAATCTTGTTTTGAAAAATATGAAGCACGTAGTTTAGCAAAAAGGAAAAACTTTCCAGGTGCAAAGATAGTGAGGAGCACAAGGATCTTGAGATTATCTGTCCATTTATCGTCCCCTTTCTTGCTTTGACAAGAAAGTAAGCCAGTTTTATCCAATAGTTTTGAGCCCTTATATAGAGTTTATTCTCATTGCAGGATCCAGCAATCAGCCTAGCCTTTTAGCCAATGTTCCCCAACCAAAAACCCAGCCCACACCCAGCCAACCTCTACCACAGTCTCAGCCCAAGCAGCCTCAGGCTCCACCCACCCCACAGCAGACACCGTCCACTCCAGCCCAGGGTCTGCCTACTCAGGCCCAGGCCACACCCCAGCACCAGCAGCAACTCTTCCTCAAGCAGCAACAACAGCAGCAGCAGCAGCAGCAGCAACCAGCGCCGCCACCACAGCAGTCAGCAGGCACATTTTACCAGCCGCAGCAGCAGGCCCAGGCTCAGCAGGTAAGGTGGTCAGTCTGACCCTTGCTTTGCATTTCTGAGTTGTCACTGAAAAGTCCCATTAGGTACAGGAATTCACTTTGGGAAGACAGCCATTACTCATCACATCATTTCTTCTCCTAGATGTAGATACCATCAGGTGTTGTGTAGTGGAGCAGTCACTGGATCACTTATACCCCTTTCACCGTTCTTCTCAGGACATGGGGAATTCTTCAGCTGACTGAGGAACCTCAGGGAGGGAGCTAAGTTTTAAGGACTCTTTTTTTTTCTTTTTTCTTTTTCTGACGTAACTACAATAGCATTATCATGCTGTAACAAAATAATAATAATTTCTAACCAAATATGTAGTAGAGTTTAACTCTTTCTCATGTCTCTTAATTTAAGAGATCCACATATTATATTTAATTTTGATATTTTTTCATGTTTTTTACTATGAACATATTCATTTTATAACAATGAATATATCTCTTATCTTTTAAATCCCCTTTTAACCATAGATGCCCTCTCCCTCTTTTTTTCCCTCTTTGTCACTTACTGTTTTGAAGAACCTGGGTCACTTGTTCTGTAGAATTTTCCACATTCTGGACTTGGCTGATGGCACCCCTGTGGTGGTGTTTAATGTGTTCCTCCATCTCTTGTGTAAACTGGTAATTTCCTGAGGCTTGCTCAGTATTCGTTTCAGTTTGATTGTTCTTTGTTTTTCCAGTTATATCACACCAGGGGCATATAACGTTTGGTTGTCCTCTCTTTTAATAATATTAAGCTCAATCAGTGGGTTTGGTGTTGTCCACCCGATCCATTCATTTAATGTTCTCCAGCAGCCTTGCAGCCATTGCTAGTCATTTCCTAAGTCCATTAATTCATTAGGGATGGCAAAATGGTGATATTCTAGTATTCCCTCTTCATTTAGGGGCTGGAATTTTTCTGTGAAGAACTTTTTTCATCAACTATTTGATTTTCCTGAGGTACTGTTTGTACAGAAAAGGCAGAAAAAATACATAATTCTTTCTCCATGTTTACCAGTTTTCAGAATGAGTTTGTTCCTAGTATCCAGAGGTAGACCGAAAAAAAAAAGTGAGGTTTTTGTTTTGTTTTAGTATCATTATGAACTCATGGATCTTAGCATATTTGATATGTTTCCATACATTGTAGTTTTCAAAATGTTTGTTTATTTTGATGCTCATGTTGTCCCAACTTTGGCCTGTGGAAGTCTCTTGAAATTGACTCCTGGGTCCTTTGGCCATGACTCCAGTAGTCTTTATGGTTTCCTTGTTCTTTGGTGTAACAAGCTATTCCCGGCTTATGCTGCCCTTGACCTGGAATCAGCCATTTCTCTAAGGAGCTCTTTTTCCTTTTTATGGAAATGGTATTTAGAGACCATAGTCTTGGTGCTAGAGATACTCATTTGCTAATGGATTAGTTGTTTTTAGACCTTTTCAGTGGACAGTTAGGAAGTATATTTTATTTTGTTAATAAAACATACACCATGAATTCAAATTTATGTTTCTAATTCAGATGTGTAATTATAAGAGTTTTATGTAACTTCTTGGATTTTATCTTTGTATTTTTCTCTTCTGGAAATCTTGATTCCTAGCAACATTAACATTCATCTATAGTTTCAAGATAATACGAATAGGATTACTGAAAATAGTTTAAGATTTCTTTGCCCTTTTTACCCTTAGAATTTTTAACACACTATTTTTTGATGAGTTTGGTTATTAATTCGACACACAGATTTCTTTGCTTCATTTTGCTTTTGATTTTTAGTCGTTTTTTAAATTTTGCTTTAATTTTGTTTTTATGAGAATGTGAAACATTTACATAGTTTCAAAGTTAAATTTACATAAATTCTATCCCCTTCATCTCATTTATGGAGGTAGCCTTCATTCCTATTTCTAACTCGAGAGTGTTCCCTTTTAAGAATATATAGCATAGGTTATTCAATCAGTCCCCTGTTGATAGACATTTAGTTGTTTCCAGCATTTTGCATTTATAAATAGGCAGCTATTTACTGACATCTGCTTCTTTACTAACTCTTTAACTTTGTCCCAGTAGGCAAACAATATCCTCTCAGTTAGCTGTATAACAAAGTAACAGAACTTGGGATGTTCAGAGACAGATCTTGATTTTTGTTCATCAGTAGGCCCTTGTTTGAGCTCTATCTGTGTGCCTAGCACATAGTCCTTAGCAGTGGAGAGTAGAAAGACATATAAGAAGTTTCTCTATTTTTAGGAAGTTTACAAGAGAATATAACTTGAAACAATTCATTACCAACATAAAATAAAATATTAAGTATAGTAGAGTATTCTGAATATTTTGAGTGCTTAAAGATAATAAAAATAGAGCTATTGGGAAATTATTTTCAGAAAGAGATGACTTAATAGCTGGGCTAACATTTAGGTTATTCTTTTTGCTGTCATTGCTTCATCTTATTCATGTAGGGAAGCATTTTA
The DNA here is from genome assembly GCA_028627145.1 of Eidolon dupreanum. Classification (NCBI taxonomy): domain Eukaryota; kingdom Metazoa; phylum Chordata; class Mammalia; order Chiroptera; family Pteropodidae; genus Eidolon; species Eidolon dupreanum. The sequence continues at coordinate 63,546,939 of CM053515.1, forward strand.
ATCTTGGCTACTTCCAAATCCCTTTTTAAGAAGGATTACTTCTATGATGGGAGATCATTTATTAGCTTCTGCTACACCCCAGCATGTGGAGTTACAAGATGTATAGTCATGTGGATACTCTCAGGAGAGGCATAGAAGTTTACCCGGAAGCCAGTCTGCAGTGCAGGAGGCAGCACAGTGCAGTGGATGGGCCTGGCAGTGTAAGGTGCTGCTGTATTTGTTCTGATGCCCACAGGTTCCCCTCATGAGTTTCAGGCCAAGCTAAAAGACTCTACCTACCCTTGCCTTTAGCTTCAGCACTGGTCTTAGTTGAGACATTCAGAATATCATTCTGAGACAGGCTTCTGTTTGCTTCTTCATTCCTTGACACTTTCTTTTACTCAGTTTCAGGCAGTTCACCCAGCAACCCAGCAACCAGCCATTGCCCAGTTCCCTGTGGTGTCCCAGGGAAGCTCTCAACAGCAGCTGATACAGAACTTCTACCAGCAGCAGCAGCAGCAGCAGCAGCAGCAGCAGCAACAGCAGCAGCAGCAGCAACAGCAGCAGCAGCAGCAACAGCAGCTGGCCACAACCCTACATCAACAACAGCTGCTGACTCAGCAAGCCGCCTTGCAGCAGAAGCCCACTGTGGCAGGAGTACAGCAGCCCCAGGCACAGCCGGCTGCAGCCCCACAGCCACCTGCTGCCCAGGAGCCAGCGGTAAGGATCAGCCAGGGCTCAGAGCGCAAAAGTAGAAGAGGGGCATGCAGTGAGGACCTGGGAAAGAGGTAGTAGCAGCTGGCATCATGGCCTCTGGACTAGGGCTAGGTTGCTTCCCCACCCTGTGGTTAAAATATTTGATCTTTTTTTGATATATCCAAGAATGGAATGAAGTATTCTATAGATGTTAGAGGTTTTTTTTAAAAGAAGGATTCTGGGATACTAATGAAGGTGAACAGTCTTATTTATCACTTTGAAATTAGGCTGGCAGAATGAACTGTTTATTGTCTCTTGTGTTGAGCAGTCAGAGACCATAGTAGGATTAGAGTTATTTCCTTTCCCTTCTTCAAGGGGAAGTTTGACCACTCTGGTCTTTTCAGGCTCTGGAGATTCATGTGAGCTCCCTCCATTACCTTGAGACCTGACAGTGTTGTTTTTATTCTCTGTCTTGGACAACATTAATAATCAGTTCAATTAAGTCTGCCATACAACACCCTTCAAGGGCCTGCTTGCCGGGGACCATTTGCCATGCGTGGCCTAATCCCTCTGGACACCAGAGCGCCTGAGTATTGTTTGAGCAGTCTTGTCAGTTTAGGAATTAGGCATGTCTGCTTTTAGATATTGGCTGAGTGTAGCATCAGAATCCCAGCATCCTCTCCTTATCGACCTCTGCTGTTTCAATATCCTCAGGCATATTGTGTTTTGGCCTTTAATAAGTGCCCTTAATTCTGTACTCATAGTTTTCTGAGTGATAGATAATTTTATAGTGATAGAAAAGACATTTTACATACCCAGCCAGTAGAGTATCACAGCTACCCTTATTCCCAGGGAAGTTCAACAACTAGATGAATGAAGGAAATGTAAGAAACCATCATTCTGAGGATTGATTTCTAATAGAGGTTTGTTGCCTGTCTTAAACTAGAAAGCCTGCACCCTTTCAAAAGGAAGCAGTGCTGTAGATAGATTGCCTTCTTTAAATCTAAGTTTGTGTTCACTGTCTTTACACCTTCATTTCTGAAACAACTCAGTTTTCCAGCAGGTATATGGTAGACAGCTACTCTCCTTGTTTTTAACAAGAGATGAAGTTCCTCTTGTTAAGGGAAAAGGGTTTTTAAAAAATTCTTGTATGATGCAACTAGTTGAGATATTAATTATCTAGTCCAATCTTCTTGTTTAATTGAATTGGAAACTGAGGCTCAGGCTAGAAAGTCATTACCCAAGACACAGACTGACAGCAACTAGCTGGAACAAGAACAGAGAGTCCCAATCTGTGTTTAGGGTTAACAACAAATGCTCATCCACGGGGATGAAATGACCAACTGCCACTGACTACACTTCTTATGAAGTTCTCTCTACGTTCCCTGGACAAAAGTATCTACTCTCTCAGGAATGATTTATGAACCTCCTCCTAGTTCTTGGATGAAACAATACTTTGAGCACTTTGTTCAAGGGCAGTTGATTGAGGGGATTGCAAGGGAATGGGAGCAGAACACACTTATGCCAGGAGCCAGAGAGCTTCCCAGCTTTGACCAGCCCTTTCTTCGATGACCCTTGGCAGGACTTACCTAGGGAAGCGAGCGAGTGAAAATACAATATACACCGCAGCCATCCTAAAGCAATAATCTCCAAAGGAAAATGGCCGTATGCCATAGATGTTTATGGCCATCCTATTAATAATAGCCAAAAGAATGGAAGCAATGTTAATCGTTCAAGAACCCAGCTACAGCCGTTAAAAAGTCTGTACATGGTTATAAAGTCTGTCAACAGAATGAAAACACTCATCAGATAATGTTAGAAGAGATTTGAAATTATGGGAAAAGAGACTGATAAATATTAAGAGAACCAAAAAAGTAAGAACATTTGTATTTGAGTGGTAGAATGGAAGTCTGGGGTGGCTTTTCCCCCTTTTGTCTGCATTCTTACATTCCCAACGTGATTGTACTCCTTTTAAAATTATGTATTTTGTTTTTTAAACAAATCTTTAGCAAGACAAACATCTGAGTGTGCTTTCCTGAACTGTAGTCAAGAAACATGAATTCTGCCCCCAACTGACCCCATGACCTTGGGCAAGCACTTAGTCTCAGGGCCTTGGTCTCATCTCCTTTAAAGAGAGAGACTTGGAATCCATGTTCTCTAAGGTCCCTTTCAACTCTCACATTCTTAGATTTTAATTGAAATAAAACTGTCTGCCAGACATGGTTGTCATGAGAAGTAATAACCAGGTTGTACCCGGTTTGTATTAGTAGATGGCTGTGATAGGATAAGGTGTCCTCGTGATGGGAGCATCTGTTTCTTAGTGTGCCGCACACAGGTACCTCTTCTAGGTAAGAGGAGGGGAAGTATTCTCCAGGTAGTCTGGACTCTTCAATTAAAGACTCAACAGTTAGGTACCCTTTTCAGAGTAAGGAATGTCTTAAACTCCAAGAAATAAGCAAATCTAGTTCTGTCCTTAAAGCTTTTCTGGCCCCTGTAGGTTCTGGCTTTAGGCTGCCTCTTACAGCTTTTAACCCCTGAAGCTGTGTGGAGCTGGAGCTCTGGTCTTCTTTACAGAGCACTCTGCTTCTCCCTCAGAGATGCAGTCAGCTGCTTTACCCTCTAAGCATAGTTGATACTAGAACCTTATATTATATCATTCACCCTATTGATGAAGTGCCTGTGTACTCACACATGCAAATAGCCTGTCTCAACAAAATTCAAAGTCTGAGTTACTATAAGGACAGAAAATCCCAGGTTGTCTGCATCCTGGCCCAAGAAGCTGGACACTGGTTTCCTTAATCTCTTTGAAGGCCTAGACTTGAAGGCACAGAATGTGAGACCTGAGCTGCAGCATGGAGGGACAGCTCTAATCTGAGACCAGAGACTGATGGGAAGGAATGAATACCTGAGGCATTTAATATTCTAAGTCACTTTATCTCTGGATTGATAGGATTGAAGAAAAGTGTTAGATGACCTCTTAACTTCACTTGTTCGTTTTCTTGAAGTAGCACTTTGTAGACTATGACTTATGCTTCAAGACAACCATGTGGCCATAAGGGTGTAGCCACAAGGGTGTTCCCATATGTTTGTTTTTCTGTGGTGAGTTTGTCCTGCCTTTTGAAATTGGCCCACATCTCAAGGGTTTTTCTGTTATTAGCTTAATTATCAAGGGCTTTTATTTTACGTTTTGTTTTGTTTGTTTGTTTGTTTGTTTTTCAATTACAGTTGACATTCAGTAATCACCAAAGGCTTTTAAATTTTTTCTTCTTTATTGTGTTCTCTGTCTGGTTCTTTAATGCCATTTCCAAACTGACAGTTGGAACAAGTTAGTTGCACTGCCCAGTGCTGTCGATTTTCTCAGGGGTTGCCACAGAAATCTTATAGACCCATCCTATCAATGAAATAAAAAGTGTTAATGACAAAACAAAAAAAGCACTACCATTTATTAATCACAGTGGAATTCTTATTCCCAACTAGTAGTCTGAGAGCTATCATAGAGTCAGTTTTCTCTCAGCAGAAATTATTTAGTTCAAAAGTGTTTTAGCTGGGGGTGTGCCTTCATTGGCTTCTGACAGTCGTTAAAGCCTACCATTTGGAGGCATTTTGAGCAAGTTCCTATGTGATCCCAGAAACAGAAAGTTGTCCTTTAGGATATGTTCTAGATCTTTAGAGCTAGGAATAGCTTCTATAGTCTTATGTTCTGGGCTGCATTGCTTATAGTTACCCTGCATATTGTTGCTGATGAAGATTAAAGTTTACATATAAGCACCAGATAAATACTATGTTGTTATCAGTCCCAAAGTTATAGTTCAGACCATCAAGGCCTAGTTTTTTGTCTTTCTGGGCATTATGGATAAACTCAGCCATTTGAGCTCCATATTAGCTCTCATGTAGCATTTTTGGTTATGCTTATCTGTTTATTTATTTTTCCTTTTTTTTTTTTTTTTTTTTTTTGTGGGAACATTTTTCATCTCTTTTCCTAGCAGATTCAAGCCCCAGTAAGACAACAGCCAAAGGTTCAGACAACCCCACCTCCTGCCATCCAAGGGCAGAAACTCGGATCTCTCACTCCTCCGTCATCCCCCAAGACCCAACGTGCTGGGCACAGGCGGATTCTCAGTGACGTAACCCACAGTGCAGTCTTTGGGGTCCCTGCCAGCAAATCAACCCAGCTGCTCCAGGCAGCTGCAGCTGAGGCCAGTCTCAATAAGTCCAAGTATGTGATGTTTCCCCGTATCCTTCTTTCTTTGTGGGTAAGGTCTGCAGTGGGCTGTTACTGTGTGATTCTTTGCATATGTATGTAGATATGAGGAGATGTATGTGTGTGTGTGTGTGTGTGTGTGTGTGTGTGTGTGTGTGTGTGTGTGTGTATAATGGTACATGTCTGTGTTTAATAAGAAACTGAATTTGCCTGTAGTGCAAATCCTTATTTTCAGAAATAATTTCCTATTTTCCTCACAGTTTTCATTCTCTCATCCTTTCTGTGCTCTATGGAGTATTTTTTAAACTCTTGATCCAGCCAAGTCTCCATGTTGAAAATCTTTCACTGACTTCCCTTTGCCTATGGGATAATATCTGAACTCACTGGTTAACAAAGGCCTGTTGTACCAAATTGTTTGACTTACCATTTTCCATCTTCACAAACACTTTGTTCATCCTATGTCCTCTCCCTTAACTATGCAGTCCTCTTTGTCTGCCGAGGAAATGTTAATTTATTCATCAAGATCTGTGTCAGAGGTTACCTTTTCTTTGATTCTTTCTCTGGTTGTGATATATAATTTTGTCTGATTCTTTTTTTTTTAAGCATGTATCACATTGCATTATCATTGTTTATGTGTCTGTCTATGTGAATATGTCTAGCTGACCTAGCTTAGAGTTCCTCCAAGACAAGGATTATGTTTCAACCTTTGTAAATCCAATGACTGGCTCTGTGCTTGATATTAAGTAGATTGCAATGAATGTTTGTGGTATAGATGCAATTTCAGACCTTCAGCTTTTTTGGAACCATACACTCTAAAGTTAAAAATCTCTAAGTCATTAGCTAAAGGCAAAAGGCATCAAGAGAGACTTTATAATAAAATTAGGTAATGATACTTAGAAGCACAAGGTCTTGGTTTAACTGTCTTTTTTTCTCTTGAACTGCGGTAAGTGACCATTGCTGGTGGCTCTTAGTTCTATGCATGCCAGATCTTGACAGTTGCGAGGCAGCCTGAATATGCATCAGTCCCAGCCTCTCCAGGGTCAGTTATTGTGGATGTTATGGTGGACACCACAGGGTACACAAGCCTTAAAACAAATTGCTTTGGGATCCTGAATTGAAGAGTTGCAGATGAGACCAGAAATCTAAGCAAGTGATTAAAGAATAGTGGGAGATAGTGAATCATGACATTTATTTTCCACAGTGGAAAGGCTATCAGTGGAAACTGTCCAGTTGCTGTGGAATGCCCTTTTAGAAAATAACCGTGGAAAATGATGGTTTGACGCGGAAATGAATTTGATCTTGAAACAGAGGAAATAGGCTGACCCCTTTCAACTTTTATATGTCTTTTTATTTCGTGGGGATGGGAACCTACCTAGGTCTGCAACCACCACTCCATCAGGCTCTCCTCGGACCTCCCAGCAGAATGTTTATAATCCTTCAGAAGGTTCTACGTGGAATCCCTTTGATGATGACAATTTCTCCAAACTCACAGCTGAAGAATTGCTAAACAAGGACTTTGCCAAGCTGGGAGAAGGTGAGTAATTGATGTCTTTTGTGATTCTTGAACCTTAACTCTAGAGGGGTATGCATATGAAAATGTGGGCTTGAGTCTGTCTTTCCCTCAAAGGCTTGATTTTAAAGTATGAATGCAAATTGATTTTTATTTTTATCAGGGTGCTGAAGTCTTTTCATCCTCAGGAAGTTCTAGTCTATTGTGGATGTGGTCAAGGAGAATGAGAAACTTAGGAAATTGGGTAACATAGATCAGGATGGCAGGTCAGGATGGTCACTTCTTGGAGGGGTATAATGGTTCCCTCGTCCTAAGTGGGCTTATTGTCCCAGAAACTTGTAACTGCTTACCCATGAGAGTGGGCACTAATGTGGACACTGAACTTTTGACTATCAGAATTCTGTATTACTGTTGACTGACCATGGAGAGGAGATCAAATAAACAGAAAGTGTCATTTTTGCGCTCAAACCCACAGTCTGATTTGGAAGGCAGGACACGCACACACACTTTGGAAAACAACAGCATACACCCTGGGAAATTTTTACAATATGATACAGTTCGAAAAGAGTATCAGTGTAGACAAGAGCGCAGGGTAAAGGAATGATCCGAACCAAGTGAATTATATGAATTTTGACCACACATTTTAGCTTTAACTATGACTCTATAGATACCTTTTAAAAATTCATATTATTTTCTTGCCTTTTTAAACAGAAGTTAAATAGGGTTTAACTTTCTTTGACAACTCATTGTAAAATTGTTTCATTGTTACATGTGCCATAAATCTAAACTCTAAAAGAAATACCTTTAAGACTGTTGAAAACTAGTATTTTTACACTCAATTAAGTGACCTTCCCAAGTTTTTTAAATTCTTGTGTCTATTTTTAATAATTTCCTGCCTCTCTTCTTATTCAGCTGTTGGCTTTCACATTAAGCTATTGTCATTGTGCCTGTGCCTCACAGTCTCTCACGGCTGCCATCTCCACCAGTCCCTCTTCTCCTTTCTAAAGTGCTTCCAACGTGGAAAACAAATCATCAAACTCATTAGAATTATATAAAAAGAAATAGCTTTAGGGCTTTAGCTCTACCTGTCTCTTTGCTGTTATTTATTACTTTTAATTGTGGTAAAATATAATGTAAAAATTACCATCTTAACCATTTTTAAGTGTAAGGTTCAGGAGTATTGATTACATTCACATTGTTGTGTAGCCAATCTCCAGAACTCTTTTCCTCTTGCAAAACTGATCCTTCCATTTCTCAGTCGTTCTCTCTCGGTGATTGCAGTGACTAGACAAGGACTTCTGAATGGCCAAGGTGCCTTTATAATGCAGTAAAAAAGGGGTCAAATGTAGAAAGCAGTTCAGAGCTTGCCCTGGGGATACATCATGGGATTCTGCTGGAATGAACTGATTGGTATTTGTCCCTCCAGGCAAACATCCTGAGAAGCTTGGAGGCTCAGCTGAGAGTTTGATCCCAGGCTTTCAGCCAACCCAAAGTGATGCTTTTGCCACTTCCTCCTTTTCTGCTGGAACTGGTTAGTATCTGACATCAGACATCTGAAACACAAACTCACTTATTGTCACCTTCACACTGTTTTCTACTCCACAGATAACTCTAGCATTCCAGTGAGCCATAAAGGAAAGTATAAGTTTCTTGATGGTAACTTATATTTTCCTGTTTCAGAATATTTCTAATAAAAAAGATAAGGATAAAGAAAGATCTAGAATTTCTTTCAATTGAAATGACAGGATGATCTGGCAGTAATATACAGGATTTGTTCTCTCTAGTCCCCAGACATTTTTTAAGCAGGTATTTCTAAATCTGGGGAACATCACTCTGTTAATCTCTTGTAATTGCTTAGGTTCTTTGGAATGACTTGAAAAATCCTAAGAATTAGATGTTCTATCCTATATCTGAGACTCTGCTAAGCTGTGTTTTTGTGCATGTGTATGTGCTTCTAGGGAGAGGGAGTTTCTTTTTAAGTGAGACTTTTTTTAGGGTCTTAGAAATCTTTGTGAATCTGATGAAACTTACAGATCTCCTCCCTCACAAAAATACATGTAACCATAATTTTGTGCAGTGTTAGACTTCAGCTTAAGACTCTAGAGTACATCTTTATCATCATTTTAAAACCTATTTTTTTCACTTAATAAATCTGGTATGATTCCCTCACATCATTAAAGAAGCTCCTAAATATAACTTTAAAAATGCCTGCATTAAAAAAATCTACATATATCCTTTATGTGGATATATCCTAACATATTTAACCAAGTACCTTTTTTTTAAACATTAATTTGATGTCAGCATTGTACTGTTGAAATTTCTCAGCAATGGGTGTGAGAATACATTCTTTGAATATATTCTTTGTAGGATATATATTTTGTAGAATATATATTTTAAATATATTCTTTGTAGGATATGGAATTAGATATACTTCTAAAATTTTTTACATTGATTTTATATTGATTAATTTCTGCTTTTAACCTTATATATTCTTCTTGCTTTCTTTAGGTGTGTTAATAGTTTTTCTAACCTCATAAATTTACTTCTGATTAGAACTTGCCTTCATTCCATAGTATTTAATATATAATGCTCTTTTATTCTTGTTTTATTGATGTTTTTAAATTGCAGTTTTGATTTCTTCTTTACCCAAGAGTTACTTTGGATATATTTTAATTGCATTGTGATAATATGGCCTATACAGTTTTTGCTTTGGGGTATTATGAAGGGATTTTCTGTTGTCCTATTTTTTACTCATTTTATAAATGTTCTATGGGAATTAGTGGTTTTCCACATCAATAAATATTAATCTACAACATGATTCTTAATAGAATAGTTACATTGTATTTAACGTCTTTATTGAATATTTAGGTGGTTAATTTTTCACCATATAGTCTTGTAGCTAAAGTTTTATTTATATCCTTTATAGTTTAAGATAACTTCTAGGAGATTATTTACTAAATCAAAAGATATGTGTATTTTAAGGCTTTTGATGTCTATTTCCAAATTGCCCTCCAAGAATGCTATTCAAATTTTATTTTGATCAACAGTGAATGATAGTAATTTTCCTTCCGTTTCTCCATCCAGCCCAGGTCACAGGTTGTAGACAGGAGACATTGTTTATTGGCCATTTTTGTTTTTGAGGGGATTTGTATTGTTTGTGTCCTTTGCCTTTTTTTCTTTTTTTATGTTTTGTGTTCATTTTGTTCTTATTAATTTGTATGAGTTCTTCATATGTCATTTATTATAAATATTTTTCCCAGTTTGTCATTTGTCCTTCATGAGTATTAATTATCTCCTCTGTCCCTCTCAGCCCTTTCATGTTGGTACATCATCTGCAATGCACATCAGTTGCAGTTGAGTTAACGGAGCACAGACTAGTCTCTTTTCCAGAATCACATAGCTAGTCAAGTGGCAGAGCTGGGACACCAACCCTCTGGCTCCAGAACTTCCTCTCTCAGGATTTCTGCCACATAATGAGGCAAAATTAGTAATATTTTTTTAGAAAATCATCTGTAATTTAAATTTTTTTCCATAAAATAGAAAAATACATTCAAATCTTTTTAAATATTTTCTTTGTATATATCAATTTTAATTGTATGTATTTGTGTTTTTCTTTTTCTTGTTAACTCTAGCTAGAGATTTGCTGTTTTATAATCTTGCAAAGACAACTCTTAGAGTTATAAAATCTGTTTTTCTGTCTTGTAATTCTTTAACTTTTCCTCTTATCTTTTTGATTACATTTCCCTGTTTTTCTTAGTTTTGCTTTGTTGATAGCAAGAGAAACAGATAGTAATATTTTTAAGAATTCTTTTTAAAAAATAATGAAAGCATTTAGAATTTTTCTCCCAATACAGCAGTGATTGTGAACCAGCATGAGAGTGGGGAAGGAAGCTAATTATAATATCCAGAAAGACTTTTCCACAGATATTCCAGTATTCTCTTTTCTTCTCCCTCCAATTGCCTACCCCACCCCAATCTTTGAGGATTATTGTTTTTCGAGAGTGCTTTCTAATATGTATCTGTTTCCCTCATAAGAAAAAAAATGAAGTTTTAACCATACCATAAGTCTTCATAAGATGTTCTTACTGTTATTATTTTGGAATAGGCATTGGAGTTATTTGGGAGCTATGCTTTTTAATATTACATTGAATATTTTGTGTGTCATTTTTCATTTTCAGCTTTGTTGTCTGGTCCACATAATTTTTAAATTTATTGATATTTTGGCCTGGTTTAAAGTGCTTAGCATTTGAAATGCCACACAGTTGACTAAATGTACCAAATGTGTGAAGCACTGATCATTGTCCTTGAGGTGGAACATCACAATGATTACCAGCTGTGGTACTGAGTGGGATACAGTCTCCCCGGAAAGGGGGTCATAGAATAAGCTCTGGAAGAGTCTTTTTTGCTGTTGAATCCAGCGTTTAGTACAGTTTTGCTCAGCACAGATTTGCTGAATGAATGAAAAGAGTTGCTTTTTGCAAAAGAAGAGGAGTTTGGATTCACCAGTGTTACTGACCAAGGTCTCCAATCATTTTCCATTCACTCCCAGTTTGAATGCCCAATTCTTTCACACATGGTTGTGTTTTGTTTTATGTTTATCTGTATGAACTCTTTTTTTTAAAGAGTCATTTTTTGTTTTGCTTTTGCCTTTTCTTCCCCTTTATGCTTACTTTGAGGGTTGTAAATGGCAGTACTTATTTTTTACTGGACCTTGATTAGCAGCTATAAAAACACATATTTTAATAAAGTTATGACAGTAATGATAACTAACATGTATTGAGTACATGCTACATGCTAAGTCTACTAGATAAGTGCTTTATGCACATTTTCATAGGTGATCCTCACAACAGCCCACAAAGATTAAGTAACCTGTCCAAAGCCACAGCTGGATAATGACAGAATAGAGATTTGTATCCGGGCAGCCCAGCTCAGAAGCTATAGTCATAACTGCATCTCAAGAATCTTGTAAATCAGTGACACTAAGCTTTTACAAACATTATTAAGAACTTTCGGTATTTTCCTTTCTTGTTTTTGGTGTGAATGTTTTTTTTTTCTTCAGTGACACCTTCGTGTTTTACAGATGAAAGAAAATTATATCTAAATCTCAGAAATTAATGTGTTCTCATTTGTACAAAGTACAGGATAGCACCATTTTCTACAAGTTTTCTAATCAAGGTCAGACTCTTCACTGATTTAAAACTTCTGATGGACCAAGGGAGGAAATAATCAGGAAATCTGGTAATGAATCAGGGAGGATGGCTCAAGAGTTATTTTAAACATTTTTTGGTGAAAGCTGCAAAAATGTTGATGAACTATGTCCATACACTGGAGACAGACATTTAAAACTTGACCTTGTGCCTCTTTATTTAAAATATTTTTTGTTGTATGCATTCATTTGTGAAATGTTAGAAAAATGACTAAAAGCTTAAAGAAGTAAGATAAAAGAACTCATGACTCCACCCCAAGAGGCAAGCATTGGTGACATTTTTCAGTATTTATGCCCATAATTTTATTTCTGCATATATACTTTTTTCAAAAATGAATTACACTATATATTCAGTTTTGTAATTTGTTCTTTTTCCTTTAATATATTTCCTCTAAAGGAGTATATAGAGGAAGTTCTGTTTGATGGAACGGTTCTCTATCATTGTTGTGGTGATGCTTAAGCTAATCTATACATAGGATCCAACTGCAAGGAACTGTGATTACACACACTCAAATGAGTGCATGTGAAAACTGAATAAAATCTAATTCACAGTATTATACCAGTGTTAGTGCTACTGTACTACAGTTATAGAAGATTGTACCATAAAGGGAAGCTGAATGGTTCACAGGATTCTATATATAGCAACTTCCTATGATTCCATAATTATTTGAAACAAAAAGCTTTTTAAAAATCTACTTTATAGAAGGCAAAATGAGATTGTAATTAATGAGCAAACTGAATATTAAAATGCAGTGTAAAGAATGATTAAAGTAGAAACTAGGAAATCTGGGTTCTGATTCTGGCTCTGCTGGTAGACTTCTGCCTAATCTTTTCTGGGCTTAGTTTTCTTTTCTGGAAAATAAGAAAATTGTGCTAGAAAATCCTAAGATCCCTTTTAAGCTCTGGTATCCCTTAGGATGTATAAATCTGTGTGGCTCTTTAAGTTTGCCAAATATAGAATGAATGCCAGTAGCATGTAAGAAGTAGTCCAGAGGTTAGGGCTTGTCAAACTTTGCAGTAGGCAAGAAGTCTCTTCCCTTTCGGTGCGCCTGGGACTATATTAGACATTTGGTAATACAGTGACAGCAAGAGGGTAATGGGTACATAGGAAGTATCTATAAATATGTGCTACATTATAAAATAGACAGTGTTTGTTTACATGCCAAAATGTGTGCTATGGATAGTAATTGCTATAGGAATTCTGAAAGAGATCATCATGGGCTTTCATATAAGGAAGATGTGGAATTTCAGATGTGTGAATGTCCTAGTCTTATCATTAATTGTATCTTAGAGTATGTTGCAAGGACTAGAATTTATGTCTCATATATACTTTGCAGTTACACTGGATTATATCCACTCATCTCTCTATTCTACCTCTAAATTTATGCTTACTCTATAATATGAGGTGTTGGGTTAAAAGATGGTAAATTCATCTAGATTTACTTGATATTTTCTGCTTTTCTTTTTTCTCTCTCTCTCTCTTTAACACTTCCTTCCCCTCCAAACAACTCCAGCTGAAAAAAGGAAGGGTGGGCAGACTGTGGATTCTAACCTCCCACTTCTAAGTGTATCTGACCCTTTCATTCCTCTTCAAGTACCTGATGCACCAGGTAGGTAAATAGAACTGATCTGAGGTTAAGCAACTTGATTCTGCTCTCGCAGGGTCTCCTGAGAATTGTTTTAAACACTCCTTGAAAATGGTCTGATTAGTTCAATATGAGTGTAATAATATGGGATGGGGACCTATAAGCATGTGATAGAACAAAATGCTAATAGTGGTTATGGTATGATGATTGGATAATGGGCGACTTCCTGTCCAGTTCCTACTTTCCTATAATATGCTTTTACTTCATAATATAAAAATACATAGTAAAAGTTGATAGGTAATACGAGTCAGGAGACCTGTGTTCCTTTCCTGGCTCTTCCACTACCTAAAAACCTTTAGGTCTACCATATCTTGGTTTTTAAGTAAACAGTCTAAAAAAGTAAGAAATGGTTAGTGTGTTCTGATTGAAATAGCTTTTGAAACATAATTGGATGCTTTCCATTTGGAGTTCATGAATGCCAAAGAGTTCTCTTCCTGCCCCCTCCCCATCCTTTTGGGGGAAGGGGGAGCATGATGTGAGGAACAGAAGCTGCCCCTTCTCGTCTCTATCATTCTCTTTCAAACAGCAAATAAATCCAGCTCCTTAGAAGCATCTGGTGGTAATTTTGCTTTTAATAGTCTTCCTTTTTTCCCCATTCGTGGTCTCAAACTCATAGGATCCGCTGGGTTTTTCTTCTTTCCTAAAATGTTAAAGCTATTTGATTGATTGTGATTATGATATTCATACCCTCTCCCTATGAAGATAGACTGTAGCTACGGTACCAAGACAGTATTTCTTTAGGAAATTTGTTGACCTTTCTAAATAAGCAAAAACTTACTTTGATCAGGTAGTAGTGTGTAACATTACAGCTTGCTGGACCTGAATCTAGGTCAAAAATATCCAAAACCACTGAGTACTGATTCAGTCTAGAGTAGTTAAAAGGGAGGAAAGGCATCAAATCTCCATTGCATCCAGGTATGCCTGGCAGTACCTAGACAGGCCAGTTTCAAGTAGAAGACTGGAAAAGGTCTGGGCTGCAAACTCAAGCTGGAGCTCACTGGCCTCTTTTTCCTCCCTGTTGTGGCAGTCATAGAATTAGGCAAGGAAAAGGAATTATTGAGGCATTCTTCCTCTGACACCTTTGCCATTCTTACTTGGACACACAGGTTCTTATACTACTCTTACCTAGATAGCCCATGAGCTGGGGAAGCTGGAAGGGGTGGCCTCTTGGCACAGGCCAGAGCATGGAGGCCCACAGGCAAGTAGCTGTCCTCTACAGCTGTCACAGGAGCCCTGTGGATCAGGGGTGAGGAGCTAGGCACATGTGCCAGATGGCTCAGGATATCAACTCCTAATTGTAGAGATAAGTTTTGAAGGGTTGTGAAAATGAGCCTGGGGGCCACTAGAGCCATCTGGCTGCCATCCTGTCTTCCTTATTGTCATCATTCCTATCCCCTGGTCCTTCATATTTCTCTCATTCTTATTCCTATTAAAGTGCTACTGGTGTACACTTTAATACCGATTAAGTCATGACCCCCATCTTGGGTTTTAATGGAAAATATATTAAAATGGAACGTTCTGATAGAGAATTCCAGGAGTATCGTACTGCTTTCTGATCTGTCAGGCCAGACTCATCTTTTAAAAACATAAATCAGAACATAAATATCATTGCTTCTTGCTCCAGTTAATTCCCATATCACTGAGCATAAAATCTAGACTACTTATCATGACCTACAAGCTCTAACTAATCTGGCCCTAGGCTACTCCCCTAACCTGAACTCATAGCATTCTTCCTCTCAGTCTTCCTTCTAACTGGCTAAGCTTATTTCTACCTCAGGGCCTTTGCACTTGCTGTATTCTGCCTGGAAGGCTTTTCTTCCAAATCTTGTCATTGGACATTTAGGTCTCACCTTAAGTGCCCTCTTCTCAGAAAAGCCCAGTATGGTCCCACAGGCACTCTCAGTCACACCCTCTGGCTCTTTTCTTCATAGCTTTTATCATGACCTGTCTGTTTTTATTTGTTCCTTGTCTGACTCTTCACCAGAATAGAATGTCTTTGTCCAGAGGGAGAAACCTTGCTATCTTCTTCCCCACTGTATTGCCAGTGCTAAGAATACTGCCCAGGAGAGTCAGCATTCAATGAATATTTGCAGATTGGGTGAAAGAATGGAGTAAAACCTGAGGCTGAAAGGCTTTTGGAGGTTCCATTACCGCCCGTTTCTGTCCCAACTCCTGAACACCAGACTGCTAGCTTTATAGCCTTCCATCTTTGCGTCTGCCAGGCCCCAGCCAGGCCTCCCACTTCAAGGGTATATAAATGAAGACATAGCCCATGGTGCCAGGAAGCTGTCAAACTCTGGGATTATAGTAGCTAGGCTCAGCAGATCCTTCACCTCCAGCCTTTCATTGTACCCTCCAGAATCTGGGCTAAGTATATGACATGTTAACCACTGTATCTTTGATTATTTTCTTTATTTTAATGTTCAGTTTATAGCACCATTCAGTTATATAGTTTCCAAGGCCCCTATATCCTTCCTTAGTGTCTTGAAATGCCTGAGTGAGGAGAGAACTGAGAGTTTAGGGTCTCTGGTACTTCAGAAAACTGCAAATTTGTCTCCCCTACCTCTTGCCCCCTCATAGAAACCAGGTTGTCACTACCTCCAGGCCACTATCTACAGCGGTCAGATTATTTTGGTTGCTTAGTGTGTTTTCCATACATGCTTACCTTCCACACTCAGCCTTCCCAATGATAAGAATCATGAAATCTTAGTCTCCTGACAAATATGTACCTTTAATGACTTAGCATTTTATTTTATGCTTTGATCCTACAAATAATACTGAGTGGTAGATATGTCAGGTAATATCTCATTTTCCAGGGAAGGAAGTGAGGCCTTAGTGCTGTTGTGATTTGCAGTTCCACACATTCCTTTTCATGGCCTGTACCCACCAAGCAGTCAGTGAACATTTCTTTGTTGTTAGGATAGTTCCCAGATCAGTAAAGCCTTCGACTGGAGAACTGTATTTAAGGTTTAGGGAAACATGAAAATGGATCTGAACTTGTATACCTGGGTTCCTGCTACTTAGTAGCGAGGTGATTTTGGTCAAATCACTTAAACTCTGTTTTCCTAAAAATTGGTGATACTAAAACCTGTCTTTTGGAGTGGCTCGTAAGGTTCAGATGAAGTCGTGTATTTGAAATTGCTTTGTAAACTTTAAATTAGTATAAAGATAGGAATTGTTTAAACAACTTTGGTTTTGTATCCTTATTCCCAGTGGGGCAGTCCTAGTTATCATAAAGTCTTAGACAATGATATTTTGTCCTTCTAGAAATTAAACTTGCTCTAAATTAGACCTTTGGACAACTGACAGACACTGAAGTAGACTTCCTTGATATAATGATTGTTAAACTCTGGATAAAAGGACACTGGATAATTGGTTCGTTCGGTTTTTTGTTTGTTTGTTTGTTTTTTAAGGAACATTTTTATTTTCAAAGCATCATAAAATAAATTTTCTTAGAAAATCTAGTGTAAAAAAAAAAATCACAGCCCTGAGCATTTGTGTGCTCACAAAGCTGCCAACTGAAGCCTAGCTCTAATGACTCTCAAAGTATTTCATTGATGCTCATATGCTGTGTGTTCATTTATTTTGCCTTCTGTTTGCATTAGGGAACAGATAAGCTATAGGTGGTACTAAAGTTTTAAAATACAATAGAAAGGATTGAAGAATTTTCTATGAAAATCAGTGGAAAGATTTACTCATTTTTTAAAAATTGTGGTAAAATATACATAACACAGAATTTACCATTTTAAAGTGGACAGTTCAATGACATTAAGTACATTCACATAGTTTTGCAACCATCACCACCATTCATCCACAGAGTGTTTTCTCATCTTGCAAAACTGAAACTCTGTACCTATTAAATAATAACTCTCTATTTCTCCCTCCTTCCAGACTGTAGCAGCTATCATTCTATTTTATGTCTCTGAATTTGACAACTCTAGGTACTTCATATAAATGGAATCATAAAGTATTTGTTGTTTTGTGACTGGCTCATTTCATTTAACATAACGTCCTCAAAGTTTATCCATGTTGTAGCATACGTCAGAATTTCCTTCCTTTTTAAAGCTGAATATTCCATTATGTATATACCACATTTAGTTTATCTATTCATCTGTCAGGAGACACTTGGGTTGATTCCATCTTTTAGCTATTGTGAATAATGCTTCATTAAACGTGGGTGTGCAAATATTTCTTCAAGACCCAAGGTTATTTGGGTTATATAACAGAAATATAATTGTTGAATCCTTTGGTGATTTCTCTTTTTAATTTTTTGAGGAAATGCCATAGTGTTTTCTGTAGCAATTGAACCTTTTTTACATTCCCACCAGTAATGCAGAAAAATTTGAGGAAAAGATTTTTATAGCGTCTCCTTAATGCTGACTTCTCAACATCAGTGTTCCTTAAGGCTAAGAAAGAATGCATTAATTGTCCCATAAGTACCTCTTCCTAGAATTAAAATCTTAAAAATAAAAATGCCTCTTAGTTTATGGCACTCCATCATCTCTTGAAAAGTAGGCAAGAGGATCTGTGTTTTCTTAGTGGTTTGTTCTCAAGATAGGCATTCCTGTTAGAGCAATTTGCCTGGCATCTTCCTCACTTCTACCTTCTGTCTTATGATATTAAAAAGTCCAAGGTTGATCGTAGTATGTTCTTTCCTCTGGAAAGTTTTTCTTCCTACAAATTCAGTTCTCTGGAATTATCTTGGAATGGGACATGATAGTTGACTTTTACTTCTAACTTGTAGCTGTCACAGATGGTTTAGTGTCTGGTTTCTCAGTGATAGGAGCTATTTAGAATGACTAGATTTTAAAAACAGCATCTCTCATCACAAGTCTTCAGGGCTTACACCCAAAGTCAGGTAGCATATAAATCTCCAAAGCCACTAAGCTGTAACAGCCAAATCTTCAAGCTCTTCTGTGTTGGTTAGTTCAATCTATTTTATTCCTTATGTCCATATTCCTAATTAGGATTGGAATAGGCCTTCAGCAACCCCTTAGTGTTATTAGTCTATATAAACGGATACCTATCCTTTCTTTTGATATTTTAAAAGAAAGAAAGCTCACAGCTGGCAGTATATCCTTGTGTCATGCCAGGAAATGGTTTTGTTTATCTAAACTTAGACTGGTTTAAGAAGACTTTATTACCTTCTTGCCTTGTAGTTGATATTTTTAATAACTAAGTCTTGAGAGGTGAAGTATAAGAGAAGAATCTGAAATGGATTAATTCCTACCTCCAACTCTAGCAACTATTTTCTTCTCTCTTCCCTTTGTCCCAGTGCCACTTATGTTTAAGAGAAGAGGGGAAGATGCTTTCTCTTACTTCCCTTCTTAATTTTAAAGAACTAACAATCCTCTTTTTTAAAAGCCGTCTTAGGCTCATGGACACAGACAGTGGATTAGTGGTTACCCGAGGGAAGTGGGGAGGGGAGATAAAAGGGGTCAAATATTTGTGTTGGAAGGAAATCTAATTCTGGGTAATGAACACAAAATTCCATATAAATACAACTCACTGTTAAACAATTCACTTGAAACTTACTTGATTTTGTTAATAATGTCACTCCAATAATTTTTAATAAAAAATCGTATTACTAAATAAATGAACGAACGAATGAATGAATGAATGAATGAATGAATAAAAACACTCTTAGTTTCCATTGTCCAGGCTAACTAATTCTGCGAGTACTTTTCTTTAGGGGTCCCTCTTCCCAGTCCTTTAACCAGATTTCAATGCTTCTCCAAGCTCTTAACCTGACTAATTTTTACTTGGGAACCCTGGAGACTTGAGAAAGAATTGAGTATAGTAATAGGAATGTGATAAGAAAACATCACCGACAGGAAAACATGAGCAGACAATTCATAAAAGATGAAATATAAATTACCAATAAATACATTTTTTAGAGAGCTCATCATGATGAATTCAAGAAGAGCCAATTATTAAATGAGATGCTATGACTTCTGCTGTCAGATTGGTAAAGATGAAAGAAACGCCACCACTTCTGGCTTGGTAAAGTTATAAGAAAACAAACATGCTCAGATCCTGCTAGTAGGAATATCAGTATAACTTTTGGGAAGACAGCTTGGCAGTTTATGACAAAAGCCTTCAAGAGTTTACTTCCTGTTTAACTTAGCAATTCTTTTCTAAAAAATTATTCTAAGAAAACATGAATATACTTAAATTTTTATCAAGTGATTAGAATTTATAGGAAAAGATTGGAAGGGTCTTCATTAAAAACTCTTAATAGTTATCTCTAGAAATAAGTTTATGGGTAGTTTTCATCCTTTGGCTTATCTGTATTTCCCAAATTTTCAACAGTAAATATGTATTTTATAATAAGCGATCAAACCATAATAAGGTTGTTCTTTTTTTAAACAAGGAGCAAGCTTAGATATTTCCCATCCACCTGCCTTCTCACCCTGTTCTCCTGACTATGCCTTTCTGGGCTGAGTTTGCATGTGGAATAGCATTTTTGGTCAGCTCTCTGCTTTTTCCAAAACCTGCTAACTTAGGGCCAGTCATCTTACCTCCTGCCTTGATCACCCAGGGCTCTGAGTGTTCTTCCCTGTAGTTATTTCCAGTTCTGAGCTCCAGTTTCATCTCTAAGCAATACATCTTCTAACTAACCACTTCCTGCTTGCTACTTTTTCATTCACATTGGATGATTGACATTTAGAGGTGAATAGGACCTCTAAGTTTATCTTCATTTTATCAGTAAGAAAATTTAGATTCAGCAAAAGTTAGGAATTTGCCCAAAGTGCCACACAAAGTTAATGCAGAATCCAGGTCTCTTGTCTTAGTACCCTTTTTTCCTCTCTGTTAGACATGCTGCCTCCTCCTCACACTTCACTTTATTCAAGAAATTTTGCTTATTCTTATATCAAGGCATTTGAGTAAAACCTGGAACCCCACCCATTTTCATTACTGTTATCTCAGGCATTGGTGGCTTAGTGACCCCTTGTCTAAGTTCTCTTACCTAAAAGAGAAGTTAATCTCCTTTTATGTACCAAGCACTTTAATTTACACACATACACACTTATAAATTCTGATAAATATGCCAGTTCAATCCTGACAAACCTTTAAAGTAGTTTTTGTTCCTTATTAACAAGTGAGAAAATTTATACTTAGGAAAATTAGGTAACTTAACTAACTAAATTCAAGTTTTATTCTTTTATGTTGCTTATTTATTTGGAGGGATTTCGCAGACCCCAGCTAAAGTCCCCAAAATGTACAACATCAAAAATAAAAGATTAAATAATACCCTCTCTAAATCCAACACAGACAACACGAATTTAGATTCTGAAGCCAGTTTTCAAAATATCAGAGTCAGCCTAGAAACTGGATCATTTCCTTCTATCCAGAATTTCCCACTGCTTTTCACAGTGTGGAATATGATGGTGTCATGAACTTGTAACTCTAACACAAAGGAGATGGAAAACTCTCATAAGAAAGAGTTTAATTAGGAAGAGTAAATCATTGCAAGGTTTTGGATTTTATTGATCTGTCACCTTGTATAATTGAAATTTAGAGTCTGAGTTTTTGTACATTTCAGATATGAACTGTCCCAGATCGGTAATTCTGTCTTCAAGTTCTTCATCTACAGTGACCACAACTGACCAGTAATATCTTTAGATGTGATTCCTCTTCTAGGCATCTTTACATTTTAAACCAGTCAAGGCCTTAGTATATCCAAAGGAATTAATCTCTAGTACATACAAGATCTGGGTCCTAGTCCTGGCTAACTCTGTGGCTTACTTGCAGTAAGCTCTTAGGCGTGTTGCTTCACCTTTCTGGAGCGGGTTTCTTCATCTGTAAATGAGAAGGCTAATTAAATAAGATTCGAGGTTCTTTCCAGTGCCAACATATCTTTTACAACAAGGGACCATGTTTGTGTGAAGACTCTTCCTCCTGTGTTGATGGAGATAGGAAGACCCTGTAGGCGGCATGTGGAAGGAACTTTGAAGTCCATTCTAGGCTCTACCATATCCTATCTATGATTTTGGGCAAGTCACACAATTTCACAGTCTGATCTCCAGCCTCTTCAACTGTATAGTATTCCCAAACCCAGGGTTTTTTGTGAGTAATAAATGAAACTGGTTGACATTGAACTCTCCATATGTAAGTGATGACTGTTGTTATAATGGCAACTGGGGACCAGCAGTACTAAGAGCCTTTTCTTACTTCAAGAGTCCTAGGAGTGAAAGAAGTTGTTTTTGCATGTGCCATCCACCTTCAGATGCTGTAGCACTGTACTCTCACTCCTAGTTTTCTGCCTGGTATTACTCTGTCTTCCCTCAACAGATCCAGTATTTGAGAATTCCCAGGCAGCAGTGATCATACAAATTATCTATGTGAATTGCCTGTTACTTTGAGGTTTGATTGGAAAACAAGCCTTTCTGAATTTGGCATCTTACTCCATCCCCATCTCATTTCATCTCACTACACTACACATATGTACACACTTGTACTTTTTAAGTCTCTCACATACTTTCCACTAATAGCTAATAAAATAATTAGATTCTTATTGAAGTACCTGACTTATTCCAGTTGATCCCCCGCTCTCCCCACCTCCCCAATGAAGCCAAAAGGCACAGATATAACAGAGAGTACAAGAGGGAACTGATAACAAGCTACAGAGATCAGTAAAACACCTTCCCTGCTTTCAGTTGTGTTGTAAGGACTGCAACGGCAGTAAGCTCAGCGTGCTCCTGGAAGTTCCTAGTGTGGCAGGGTGGGAGAGGAAAGTATCATCTATAGGAGATGATACTTAAGTGACCAACACAAAAGGTGAGGGAGCATCTCCATTTGACAGTTGAGGAGATAATGTCACAAGTTAAAGGAACTACCCCAAGGTCACAATCAGTCACTGGAGAGGCTAGAATTCAGACTCTAGAAGAATGCTAGTCTGAGATTTTGCAGCAAAATAAACTGCGATATAAAAGACAAGCAAGTAATTTTAGTTCTTTACTTTTTATCCATTGCTTTACAAGATTACAAATATGTGTTAAAAGTGCTAAAAGTAAAAAAAGCAAATACTTCTTTTTAAGTGAGAAACTTTTTAGGGGAATAAAACAAAAACTAGTGTTCAGAATTAGACTTTTGGGTAAAACCATCTTATTTTTTTCTGTAGGCTGAAAATTGTTAAAGTTGTTTTTACAGTACCGTATTAATGCTAATGTGATTATGCCGTATACTTAATACCCTGGGTTTTTCCCCCTGCTGTCGAGAAGCTTCATTTTTCCTTCTTTTCTTCAGTATAAATCAGGTGTAAATGAGAAATGTAGCATTTAATTCACAGATATCTACATGCCATATACTCCAAAGGTGATAATAAATTGGTTTCAAATGTTAAAATGTCCTTTACTGCAGTGTATTAATTGTACCAAATTATCTTGACAAGACACTAAACTCCATTATTTTGTTTCATCCATGTAGTTATAAATTACACATCATCTAAAATTTAGTTTCCCTCAGTGAGTAGCAGTTTTGCTTTTACTTATCTCGATTCCTGATGGCCTAAAGGAATACAGGTTCCTTAAAATGTCGTATACGCATTCTTGAACCTCAGTTACTTCTTTTTCTCAAACATTTTAATTTTAGTTTTATTTTAATTGCATTTTGTCTCTGCGATAGAAAAAAAATTTGTTGACAGGCCTTTAATTGGGCAAGTTATAGAAGTTATGTGGTCTCAGTCTTTGTAAGTAAAAAGAGGTATGAGCTCTTAATTCCTTTCTTTCTATATGATTCTTTTGTTCATTATTTTGTTTCAAGTTAATGCTCTACCTTTAATAGGTTTAAAGGTAAATGGAGAATTGTTAATGGATCAGGGCTAAAAAAATTGTTTTGGAAGGGGTCTTAATATGTATATAGGTGTGACAAATCTGGTGGCTTCTGATGTCCTTTTGTTTCTTGGCCAAAAGACATCAAAAGTAACCCATCTGCAGGCTTAAGTGACTTGTGAGATTTGGGCTTAGAATAATAAGAATACCAGCATGTCATAGACTCTCAGTTGGCAGACAGTAAATAATTATTGAAGTTAACTTAGGCATGATTTGATATATTCTGTTGGTGAGCTATAAACCATTTCTAAATGCAAGTTTAAAAAAGAGAAATTCAAAACTAAGTCCAAGAAGGGATATACATGTGTTTATGGCTGCTTTATATTTAATAAAAAAAAAGACCAAATGTCAACTAGTGAACCAACAAAATATATGTTTATACAGTAGAACACTACTCAGCAATAAAACAGAACAAACTACTGATACATGCCATAATATGCAGATATCTCAAAAGCATTATGGTAAACGAAAGACACCAGACAAAAAAGACGAATTACGGTATGGTTCCATTTATAGGAAATGCTAGAACAAGCAAACTATGGGGCCAGAAAGCAGATCAATTGGTACCAGGGTCTAGGAGTGAGAGAAAGGCATTGATTAGAAAGGGGCACAAGGGTACTTTTGGGGGTAATAGAAATGTTCTACATCATTATTTCTACACCAGTGCTTATGTGAATGTGGACATTTGTTAAAACTCATCAAATTGTACAGTTAATATGGTGATGTTTATTCAGCATGACTTATACCCCAAATTTAAAAACAGACAAACCCAGGCCAGTATCTTGAATGCCTCACAAAGTAATTAGTTAGGAAAATAATCATTTTTAAACTTCAAACTTAGCCTATTTTTTAAAAGATACTAGCACTGTTCATTTTTATGATGAATCCATACAAGATTTTGATCCCTAAAATGTATTTGCATAGAAAACAGTAAATGATCATCTTGTTTTAATATCTCATTGCATTTTTGCTTTCTCTTTACCTTTCTGCCCAACCTAGAAAAACTAATTGAGGGACTCAAATCTCCTGACACTTCTCTTCTGCTCCCTGACCTCTTGCCTATGACAGATCCTTTTGGTAGCACTTCCGATGCTGTAATTGGTAAAGTCATTATCTCTGTTTCTTTAGTCATGCATGACGTGTGTGTCTATTTCAAGAATGATAACTAACTGTTAATAGATCCCCAGTGAATAGCCCTGATGAGGAGTGAAAATGCCACCAGGCCCCCTGGTTTAGAGCAATGCCTTGTGCTAACCCAGAAGCCAAGGCTATTTAACCTCCCTGTTGTCACCCCAGATCAGGTGTTTACTCTGTGTTCCAGCAACACAACACTGTTATTTTTCCTTTGTTGATATTCTGAGATTTCTAGAGTAATTTCTTATGAATGAGGAGAATTGTGGTAAAATTCATGTTTAGTTAACAGAAGCTTCATGAAAAAAGTTGGTTTCAATTTGGACCTCACCTTTAGCAGATTCTTCTTCTGGAAAAACACATGCCTAGTGATGAAGCACCAGGTGTAGAATCCAGGGCAGAGGCTTGGTCTGCTTGCCCTTGAATTTCCCTGTGTCCTAACCACAAGGCAGGCAAGACTTACAAAATGCCCAGAGACCCTGTACTCCAGGGACACAAAGTCCTAGAACTCAGAAAGGCCACGACCTTATGGAGAGATGGACCTCTAGCAGGAGGATGTCACATAGTGCAGAATACCTCCCAGGAACATCATGGTAAGGGATTTGAGAAGGACTAGTGGCCTTTACAAAGCACAGAGGATGTGAAAGGCCCCCAAGTTTCTCTCTTAAGAAAAGCAAAAGTTATTAGAAGATATTAACGGGCTTTTTAGTCAGTGTCTTTTGACATAGACAAGATCTCCTTGGTGGCTCTCATTCTGCATTTCTCTATAAAAACTGAGAATCACCAAGACTAGCCACAGTGGTTAACCTTGCGCAGCCATGCTAGTGAAGCCCAGACACTCAAAGCCGCAGACATGAAGTAACTTGCTGTGCCTTCCATTTCCTGACACTGACATTTTAGAGACCTGTAAAAGAAAGCCTTCACAGAATTGTCCAAAGGACCTCTGACTGCCTTTCCTTATCCTTTATTCTCCTTTCTTAATGCTGTTACCAAAGAAAAGGCTGATGTTGCCGTTGAGAGTCTCATACCAGGACTGGAGCCCCCGGCGCCCCAGCGCCTCCCATCTCAGAC
Organism: Eidolon dupreanum; assembly: GCA_028627145.1. Lineage (NCBI taxonomy): Eukaryota > Metazoa > Chordata > Mammalia > Chiroptera > Pteropodidae > Eidolon > Eidolon dupreanum. The sequence goes on from CM053515.1 coordinate 63,572,212, forward strand.
GGAGTCTGTGACCTCGAACCGCACAGGTCAGTCAGGAGTCTCTACTGCGGGGACCTGTCAATGTAGGGGGTCCCCAGAGCCAGTCTTTCACCCACAGCAGATGGTCCTGGGCTTATTTTGCAGCCCAGTTAATTCCTCGTAGAAGGGATGTTCTGTATTGTTACAGCCCCAGCTTCTAGATGTTGAGTGATGTGTTTCCTCACTAAAAAACAGAGTACTTTTTGGAGCCATGTTCTTTGTGGAGTAATCTCAGGGCTTTCTCTGGTTACAGTCCTTCTTTATTCAAGATTTTTCTCACTGGTGGCAGGTTCCCTCCACCTCCTTAATCTTAAAGAACTCTGCTGAGCTATAAGGACACCCTTAACTCCTCCAGGTTAACTGAGCAGTCTTTCCTACCTAACAATGTCAGTGATATCCATGGAGCCCATGTTCCAGATGTGGACATTCTATTCCCAGCACAGTCCTTTAATCATATATAGGTAGGTGATTTGCAGTTAAATTGTGGGCACAGTTGAAATCTTCCCTGGTTACAGCATTGTTTTTACCCGAATTTCAAAGTTCATTCTTAGTAGAATTTTTTAACTGCCCATAAATAACAGAATTGATAACCTTCATTTTTATTGAGTCCATAATTACCTTGATAAAGTGTCCCATTTCCTAACTTGGAACAGAAACAATTAAGAGTCTAGGAAGTATAAAAATTAACTCATCCAGGTAAAAAATAATTAATGCTAAAGACAATATGGTTTCTTTTTCTTGTGCTTATTTGGTCATTTTCTCCTAGAAAACTTTCCCAGAAAAATAATTCGTGTGTTAAAATACTTGAACTCTGAATTTTGTCTTCTTTCTGTTCTTTCACTAAAAGCAAAATTACATATTCAAAGGAGCAATTCACATGTAAACAACTACTGAGAGGCAAGATCATTCTGTTTTGAAGAGGAATCTGGTTGAATTCTAGAAAGTACCATTTAATCGTGTCATATTCTACTATTAATCAGCCAGGGACAACCCCTTTCTGGTCAGCTTGGATTCTTCATCCTATCGTATAACTTTTTCCCATGAATGTTTAGAGAAAGCTTACGTGAAACTCCTATTTGCAAAATGGCATTTGCTGAGAACTGAGTTGTTAAAGTTTTCTTGGCATCCAAATCACATACGTGTTTAACCAGTAACCTCTGAGTGAAAAAACTTTTCCACATTTATATATTAATGTTAAGAGGCATTCAGAAATACAAGTTTGTATAGGTGAAATCTGGAGTGCTTACCATGTTTCTTTTGGTTTTTTTTCCCCTGCCTTGGCTTGTATGTATAACATTTAAATGCCATAACTTAAAGGCTACGGTCTAATCTCATGTATTGTTGTATGTACCATTTAATGCCATCACTGACCTGGGACGCTGTTAATCTGGACTCAGACTCTCTCACTGGGGAAGATTCCCTCATCGATTGCTCTCTGCTTTCTAACCCTACTACTGACCTTCTGGAAGAGTTTGCCCCTATAGCAGTCTCTGCTGCAGCCCATAAAGGTAAATATTTTCTTCTTCTTGGGCCCACATATATCCTTGGAAGAGGAGAACTGAACAACTCCTGAAATTTTTCCTTACTAAAAGTCTTTGCTGTGAAGTGTTTTCACCACCTCCTTACGAGGAAAACTTGAGTTTGTATTTTCAACCACAGTGTTATAGTCCCTCTCAGTAAGAATATTTAGTAAGGCTTACAAAACGGATTAGTGGAAGTATTGCTTGCCGGCAGTCACCTGGAATACGGATAATCCGTGTGGTCAGTTCAAGTAGATGGTTGAGTTCACTAACCACACTGACTGACTATAATTATTAATTAAGATACTTGTTGACCTTAGAACTTAAAATTGTTTCATCAAATCTGATGTAAAGTTTTTGAGTAGTGATAATCAAGACATCATTCCTCAAAAGTTGGTCCTCAAAGATTGAATTTGTAAAAGTTTTTAATTTTAGTTAACCTTTGAGTCATGATTGATTACTGGATTTCTCTTTCTAATCTGCCATTTTCACTTCTTAGTCTTTGGTTAATACTGGTTTGAAATTCTGTTGGACAGAGGTAGCTTGAATTGAGTTCTGTTCAGTGAGTAGTTTGTGAAAGTGATAGGCACAATGCCTGGCTTACTGTATGCAGGCATTCACTAAACTTTCTGTGTTTGGATAGTGGAAGTGATTTTCTGGCAGAAGCAAATTCATAGAAAAGAAATAGCTTAAGTACTTTCTGAAGGAAGTTCAAGAAGGAAGTCTCCCCAATATGACTAAAAAGTAATGAGCCTGTGGCCTGCAGTGGTAATAGCTGAGCTTTGGTTTTTTTCCCCTTTATAGCATTAAAATTATGTTTTTATAGAGCATGTAGAAAGAATTTACCTTTCAACCAAGTACATCTGGTGGGAGTGTGTCAGTGGCAATATATAATTACAGAGGAGCAGTACTTGCAAAATAGGTGCTCAGCTAGCACTTGCTGGTAGAATAGCCTTAATTAGAAGGGATTCGAATATTGTAGCAAACTTCTGCTTGAAATGTCAGTGCATGTGATCTTGTGCCCCAATATTACCAGAGGTATCAGAGTTATTTTAAATATCCCATTCAAAAGGCAGTGAGTCCTTTCAGAAGCATTTTGTTTGCCTTGTATATATATATAGCAGTTAAAGAGTGACTGATAACCTGTTCCTGGTTTTGACTTTTTCAAATATTGTTAGTCATGGCCTCTTTGTTTGCTAGATAAATGACTAATTCCTGTGCCTATGTGAATTACTGATGTTGAAGAAATACCTCACAATAACGAAAATTAATAGTCTTATAATGGTGGAGAGAATTCCTCCTATAACCCTTTTTCCTAATCATTTCTGAAAGTCTTAACATGGCCAGCTCTAAAGCATTTTTTTCTGTTTCCCTGAGTTTTCTAATTTTGCTACTTTTATTTCAACTAAGCATTTTCATCTTTAAAAACTGCAGTGATTGTACAGTTGGGAACTTTGTGCCTCTTACATGTTCTCTCATTTGCTAATCTCTGCCTCTGTTGTTTCTGCTTGTGTACTTGCATTCTGTATTAAGCTGCAGAAGATAGTAATCTCATCTCAGGTTTTGATGTCCCTGAGGGCTCGGACAAGGTGGCAGAAGATGAGTTTGACCCTATTCCTGTATTGATAACCAAAAACCCACAAGGTAAGAAAGAGAGGATGGGGAAAAGAGAAGAGCTTGACAGTCAGCTCTCTACAGAATAGTAGTGTACCTAATCTACAAAGGGGGGGAAAAAGCAACATTTAATGAAGGAAATAGAGGGTAATGACAATCATTGTCAGCTGGACCAGTATAGGTAGGTAGCAATAACAGATATAGAGATACCACCAGAGGTATCTTAAAGCCTGACCATGGTGTTTCTTTAGACAGAAGAAAAGTTTATAATGGCTTGACCAAAAGCGCTGGTTTTTACAAAGTATCAAGCTAAAAATAAAATGATCTTCAGTCCATGGAAACCTGAAGACATATATCAGAAAAAAAAAAAAAGCACTGAACATTTTTTATCATGATTAGAACAATCTTTAATAAGTATTCTTCCCAAAGACATTAACCATGGTTCTTTGGTATCATTGCATCTTTTAGACATTTGTGGAGCATAGGTTTTCCTCTTTGATGGATTAAAATCATTCGAACATGCCACAAAACACTGAATTGCGTAGGACCATATATATATATATATATTTTTAAGGCACATTTTTATTGCAGTGGTTTTAATTGTTTTCTCCCCAAAGCAAAAATTATTGATTTTTACTTTATCGGGCAGATGACTCAGCATTATCAGGAAGTTAGCGTACAGCCAGCAGTCCTCAGGCAAAATATTTATTCTTTTGAAAATAGCATCCTCTTCGCAAGATGTCCTGCATATAGTATGGTGTGCACACAGTGCCTGAACGTTTGGTGGGAGGTGGTGGACACCTAATTTATATGTTTAAAAATCAACATGTAAGAGTTTGCAAATGTAAATTGTTGCTTCTCTAGGGTTTTGTTTTGGTTTGGTTTTTTCTCCTTTGCTTGCTCTGCACATCTAAACCTTAACCCTCTGTGTTTTGTACTGAATTCCTATCTCTCCACTTCCAGGTGGGCACTCTAGAAACAGCAGTGGGAGCTCTGAGTCCAGTCTTCCCAACCTAGCCAGGTCTTTACTGCTGGTGGATCAGCTCATAGACCTGTAGCCGAGACCCAGTAGCAGATGCAGTTCTGTAACCTTCATACCGTAATACACATTTTCGTTACGGAATTATGAGAAAAATGATTTTTTAAAAATCTGAAAATAAGGGGCCCTCTAGCCCTTATCTCCTACCCCTTGCCTTCTCCTGTAGAAACAATAAGGAAAGAAAATCACTTTGGCCCTCCAGGTAGTCCTTGGCCAGTTCCTCCCTGTCAGTTTGCTGTGTTTTCTCATTACCCTTCTTCAATAGCATTATCTTAAATCAAGCGCTAGATGCCATGAGCTTCACCTCTGCTGGAATCAACTCCACCAAAAGCTTAACTGTAACTGAAACTAGTGAATTGACATCTTTGCCTCATTCTTGCTAGGAATGGCCTCCTAAATTAATCCTCCCAACCCGTCTCCTTTGGCCAGATGCTGATGAGTGTGTTTCTCTGTTTTTGTTTTTATCCTGCTGCATCATTATGAAGACATGGCTTCTTCAGTTGGTCTTAACTCTAGGCAGTAGCCTGGAGATGGGTGTGTGGTTTAAGAGAGGGTAAAACGGACTGACTGATGGTACATGTTTGAAAAGAGAAAGTGAGCCCAGCTCTAGCCAACCAACTCTGACCTTGACTTAGCCAAGGGATTTTCCACCCCATGCAACCTGCCCAGCATTCGTCCAGCAATCTGGCTTCCATTGAACCGTGATCTCAGATCTGGAGACGTGACTGCAAGTACTTGAGATCCTTGGATAAAATGTGTACATTATATAAATCCCAAGTATTGCCATGCCTTTTCATGTTAACTGTCCCAAGCCAGGATCTCAGAATCAGACCAAAACAAGACAATGGTGGTAATATGATACCTTTTATTAGAAGACTTTTCACTGGGGGGTGGATGGGGGAGGGGAAGGAATTGTAGCAGAAACAGATGTATTTTTCTTGTGGTTTTTATTTTGAATCAAATATTGTAAATTGTGTATAAATGAAGACGCTGAATAGTTGTTTCCACTTGGCGTTTCAAGTTCGATATCAGGTGTCTGTACAGGGTTTTGATCTCTTTCCCTTGTATAACAACACAGCAATCGTACAGTGTAACATATGGAATCATTTTGAGTAGACTTGTGTGTTGCTATAAGCTTTCAAACAGGTCCTCTGTCTTTGTAGATTAAGCATGTTGTTTATTTTCAGATAATCAGAAATAAGTACGCTGATGAGCTAGGCACAATTAGACTCTGGCTACTTACCTTTCTTCCTCTCTGATGTTTAAATTGAAAGATACAGCCAGTGAAATATGTTAGTTGGTTTTCTCTGGCTTCCTAGATTAAAAAAAAAGAAAACGAAGCCTAGCTCCTCACTAACTTTAGAATATTGTTCATAAAATAAATAAAGGGCCCTGCGCTGACATGACAACATGCTTCATGGTCACCCTCTGTATATTTCCTTATGCACTAAAGTGTATTTTTTTCCTTACTTGGAAAGCAGTTTTTTAATGTTACCCCTGTGAAAAGAGGCGGGCACAGAAAGCCCCACTGCGGCCCCTTCCTTGAGTGCCGTATTCCGCCATCAGAAGGGAAACTCTTAGTTGATAAGATTTGTACAAATAAAATTCCAAGTCCACTTGCTTGTTTCTCTATCTAGTACATTGTTTCTTCTTCCTCACGTTTGCACTTTAAGGGGAAAGGAAAAGCTGAACAGCAACGACAGTCTGCAAAACACTGCACCTCGGAGGTCAAGCTTTGACCCCAGCAACGTGCGAGCAGCCTTTGAAAGGCATCAGAGGAAAAGTCTGAATCTTTCAGTCTTCCTTCTGACTTTAAATACTTCCCGTGCCAGCCGAAACTAGATGAGCTAAGTAAAGGCCTCTATGAGGATATGGATCATTTCCAAATTGAGGGAGGCACAACCTTCCCGCTGAGGATTAAAAAAGGCACCCTTGAAGAGCTCTCCGTGATTGGATAGCAGTGAAAATGGGACTTGGTTTCCCCCCTTATGGACAGGAATATTACTGAAGGTCAAAATTGTATTCTTTTTCCTGGACATAGAAAGAATGTATAAGCTAATGAAGGAAATGTTTATTTTTAAATAAGAATAATGTTTTATGCCTATGTTTTCTAATTTGATTTTTTTCATGCACACATCTTAGAAATATAATGAAATATGTAGTTTCTCGAAACCATGAAGTATACAGTCTAGAAATTAGGTGTCTCTAAATTGTTCCTTTGCTGCATTCCCCATAATTACATTGATATATATTATCTAGTCATCTGGCTCAATAAAGCTTAATGGAGACTGTTAATGAAAAGAACAGACTAGAAGCCAGAGACTGGGTGGAGGAGGCCTGAGGGAGATAATAGCATGAAATTCTTTAGGAGTATAGCCTCAAAAGGGAGAACTATTTTTGTGTTAAGGAATACAAGTGAGTGACTCAGTAAATGAGGCCTTTTGGTGTATAGCATCATCCCTGAGCTAAAAGAGTTTATTTGAGATGAGTGTAGTGTGTTGATAATTGACAACCTGTGAAACTATAGAGCTATAAGAGGGACCTAGAGACCATCTTCTAGTCCATCCACTTCATTTGACAGGTGTAGGACCTGAGGCAGGGTAGCAGAAGAAGGGGCCCAGGCAAGGTAGGCCACCTGGGATCTCATCGAGACCTCTGACAGTCACTGTCTGAATGACGTTCAGCATGTGTATCACTTCTCAGAGCTGCTGCTCTTGTTTGTACAATGATGAGTTTGGACTAGGTGGTCTTTAAGATTATAGAGTTCTAGGGTTCTAAGTATATATTATTATGCTTTGGGAGGACTGTGAAGGATTTATATATCCTGATGTTCTTCAATTATCTAATGTAATTCTTACTATTATATAGCAGTATCGATATTTTAGAGAATTATAATGGACTTTTACTAACCTAGGTTGCTCTTTCTTGGTTATCTGAATAGAAGCCGAAATGGTCACAGAGTTTTGGACATAGATGTTCCTTTTTTTAGTCCCCCCCTCCCCACGTGTTTCTCTCATACACACACACAAATACACAGTACAACAAAACAGTATCGGATTTCAGTTCTTTTAAAAATGTTTAATGAGTGATCTGCTATTTAAAAATGGACAAATACTATGAGCATGTTTCTGATTTGCTTTTATTTCAACTGTACAAGAGTAGTAGCTATACCAAAAAAAAAAAAGAGTTTTTTTTTTTACCCTTTAGAGGATTCAAATAACTAGATTGCTAAATTCAAGTCCTAATGTTTTAAAAAAACACAGGCCTCAGAGGAGATAAGGTTTAAATGGGCACTTATAAATATGATTATAATTAATGATTACTTTAGCAGGCATGTCAAAATTTTTACATCTAATTGATGTTCCCTTCAAAGGCATCTAGTTTTACTTAAGAAGCTAATACTTATTCTAATGATGCTGCCATCATTTAAGTTACTTTGAAACTCCTGTTCTTAGAAATAACATCAAGGAAGGTAATGAGGTATTAAGAAATCCATTGTACTGTTACCTAATTAGTATTACTTTTAGGATCTGAAAGTATGTTCCCTTTCTTGATCTACTTTTTCTACCACTCTAGGTTCTGTGTAACATTTAACTATTTTTAAAAGCAAAATCACCACCCTAAGATGAAAAGTGGTTACTATTGAAGGTAGTAAAAAAGAAAAATTCACAGAACATACCTTGTAAAGTGACAATAATCATTCTTAATTTCTTTAATATTCTGAATAAGGGGATGTCTGCAATTTTGCCCTTTAATATGGTTTAGAAAGTTGAAAGATAGGTGTTTTGAAATACCTCTGAAACAGGTCATCACTTTGTTTGTTGTCATTTGATATGGAACTTAGCTCTTCCTAAATTAGAATTATAGAACTTGGATTGCTAATAATTATAGAGGAACAAACACAAAAAAGAACCTGTATTTCTCCAGATGGAATGTTAATTTTGTTTATACTACTTTTTCCCACTCTCCTGGCAGATAATTGATCATTTTGATTCAAACCAACCCAGTCTTCCCCTAGATCAGGGAGTTTTCCTTCAGCAGTACTGTGGGAAGCAGGGGACCTTTGGGGTTGACCTCAGCCTAGAGATGTGGAGGGATCTGAGTTCAGCCAAACAAATGCATGCTCTAGACTGGTTGGACTAAAATAAAGTTCCCATGATGATGATCTCCAGGAGCCTTTAAGTTTCTCAGTCTATAAGATTATCAGGATCTTATAGCCACTAACTTAGAATTTGAGAATAAAAATGACAGGATTGCTTCAATTTAAATTAAAAAAAAAAAAAAAAAAGACAGAATTGCCCAAAATGCTGAATTAAGCAAATTAAAGGCTGCCAAGCAGAACAGGGAAAAGATCACATGGATATTTAAAATGGAATCTTTACTCAAACACTTGAGGTATTACAAAACTATATCTTTTATTCCTCTCTAGAGACTGTAATTTTTTTTACGAACACAGAATTAGTCTTTTCCTTTTCCATGCTAGTAATGTTCCTGGATACGCTTGGATTTTTTGAGTCAGAATGAATTCTGGATGAATTCCATTTCAAATAATCTGTAACAAGATACTATTTTGTTTGTTTATCCTGGGTTTCCTTTCACTGAAGTAGGGGAGGGAGGTCCTAAGGATAATACAAAGTTACCAAACGGTGGTAGTTGCTAGAATGGAAGACACTTCCTTGGTCCCCACTTGATGTAGAGTCCTGAATGTACTCTTTTCCTGCTAGTATCCTGCTCTGCCCTATTGCACACCCCTTGTCACATGGATGTATATTTACCACAGGTCTTTATCCTGTCCTCCCCAAGAAGGCAAAGCAAACAGAGGTACATGAAGCTATCTTATGCAGTAAAAGTGTGAAATTTGAACATTGCTACACAAGTATTGTATAAAAAACAAGTCTGTAAACAAATTTCTTATGTAAACATACAAGGGAATAAAGACTTTTATCTGTTCAAACAGGAGCATTGATGTTCAGAGATGTAAATAATTTCAAATAGCTGCTAGTTTCCTGAGTTGAAAACCCACTTTTGCAAAAAGGATTTAAACATATTGTTGAGTGACAGTAAGTACCTGTGTACAAGGGAAGTGGGGACATGCTAAGGACATTTTAATGAGTCATGGCTACCCTAGCTTCATCTTGCGGTCAGGGAGGGTAAAACCCGTGTGACCCTGCGTTCGCTATGACCAGACAGAGTTTGTAAAATGGAGCACAGATTTGCAGCTGTCCTCTCATCTTTAATATACCCAGGCCAACTTAATTAAACATTTTATGTTGGCAACAGCAGTTTTATTCCCAGGGAGATGTCTCGTTTAATTGCTCCATTGGCTTGAGAGGCACATCATCACTAGCCAGTGTTGTCTCCCATCAAATCCCTCATTCCTCAGTCTTGGATTTTAATGCAGCATATAGTAGAACAAAATGCTTGATTTTATCACCTAAGCCAAAAGGGCATGGAAATTATTAGTTTGATGTATATCTCTTGATTTCCTGATTTGGCTCCAAGAGTGTAAACTTCACTTGGTGCTGCATTTCTGAAGTTTTTATGAAGGGATATTTTGCTTTCTACCTACTCACTATATGAGAAGGTTTCTTAATACTCCAAGTTTTCATTTTCAGTTTTTGGCAGGAAATATGCCTTTGAGACTCCTTGTAACTGTTATTTCAATTGATAACATAGTAGAAAGTGAAAATTCAGGTTGTGCACAGTATGTTGCACTAAGGAATATCTAGCCGGAAATTTAAGTATTCGGATTTCTATTTTCTAGAAGGCACTCTGATCACCCTCATTATATTCATCAGATAAAATTTCCAGGGTAAACCTATCCAAAATCATTCAGCATTTTTCGTTGTTTTGAAACTTAACAGGGAGTTGGTGAGGACAGTTGCCAAATCATTTATTTTTGGGACTCCTTTCCTACTCTCTGAAGTATGTGAGCTCTTACTGAAGTCTGTATCATTTGGAGCCTCAAAAATGGAATTATCCCTAGTGGAAGTATCAAAAAATTTGCTTAACCTTAATCTGGCACACAGGCCTACATCAGAGCAACAAAAAGAAGTATGTTTTGACCTATTGCTTAATTTAATGGGCTAAACCAAAATAAAAAGAGACAGACCCAGTTTGGAGGAATTAGAAAAATGCCCTACCTTAGGCTTCATGATAAGGAAGACCCTTTTGCAGACTGTGAGGCCAGGTCCTAGGCTTAAGCCCCCTCCTCCTTCTGCAGGAACAGCTGGTTAGGCTTCATTGAGCTCTGTGGTCACAGAGCATCTGTTATGCATACCATCAGTTACCAAAGGAACTGGGCCAAAGCATGAGATTAAATTAGTGTAAATCCTTTATTACTACTAGGCACACTGCTTCAAACACGTTTTCCTTATGGTACAGGGCTATGTTCATATACAAGAACCGTTCACCCTGAAAACATGGGCTTTCCCTCCAAGAACCCACTTGTGTTCCAAAAAAGACCTCTAACTCCCAACAAGATTTAATGTCTTCCATTTACAGTTACTTAGAATCTCCCCTTCTCTTGACTCCTTTGTTTCTTGTGCTACCACCACCAAAATTCCCGAGGGGATATGGATGTCTGTGCTTTTCCATATCTACCAGCATTGCTTTGCTTTCCATAGTGCCAAGCTTAGAGACTCACAAAAAGTAATTGCTTTATCTCAGTTGCACTGCACCTTTTCTAAAAAGAGTGGACAGTTTGAGAGACTTGGCCTTCTCAGGAAAATGTTTTAAATGTATTTTTCCAATCCCATAAGCAGATTCATACTGGAAGAGAGAGATGAAACAGGTCTGACCTTGTTTTGAAGGACTGAAGACTAGTTTTCCCTTCAAACTCAATGTTATAGTATTTTTGTGACTGTGTTTGTGAATTTTAAAAGTTGCTGGGACTTTAAGTATGATTTTCCCATTACTTACCATGAAGGTCATAGAGTATGCTCTGTCTTAGTAGGCTTTCAGTTGACTGTCCAAGAACCCACTTTTTAACAGAAGTAATTTTGATAAGTTAGGTATGTTCTTCCATCCTGTTCAACTCTAGACATGGGCACCCCTACTTGGTACTTTACGGTTCTCACAATGGAATCTAACACTCATCCAAAGTGCCCCAAGTTCTGTAGATAGCTGCTTTTGGGCAATCTGCATGCAACTTGTTTTCACTGAAACCAATTTAAATTTCCCATAACACTAACTCTAGTCAAACTAGTGTTCATTTCCATTATTGACCTGTATCATGCCAGAGTTGGTCATTGGCTTGACGAAATTTATTTATTTATTTTCCTAAAGAGATATTTTGCTGTACTGCAGAACCAACTTAATAACACCAACTTTCAGGGTAGTTTTGGAAGATGAGAAATTATGCCTTGGTTTTGGCAACTGAAAACTTTGTCCAACTGACGCTACGTTAGAAAGTGGTTCAAGGAGTTTTGGGAGCCTTTCATACCACCTTGCTTGGCAAATCTTATTTTGGAAAACTCCTTTTCCCCCTTTCATTTGAATTTTCTCCCAGAAATCACCATCTGGAAATCTCTGTGACATCTAATATCAATAAACTTGCCTGAGAGGTTAGGATATATCTTTCTATATATATTGCAAAGGAAGTGTTTTAGCTAATGCTTTCCTATCATCATGCAGGTACACATATAAAGTTGTATTACAAGAAAAAATTATCCTCTTCAGAATCATATTCTTCAAATACTATTCAGAAAGTCATTTGTCACCAGTACAGACTTTAACTTAAAGACTCTAATTTTAAATTTGCCTAATGCATTCAAACTACTAGAAAGAGGAATAAACATGGAGAGGGGCACCTTTTTTGTTTCTGGAAACAATATTTAAGGTCAGAAGTTTAAAAAGAAGCACTGCTAAAAAGTTTTAGGCTTCAGAAAAGCATAGTATTTTTGTACAGCATCTTCTAAATGTTCAGCTCAACTCTCTACATCTCTTTATAATGTAATGTCTTTAAGAGACTGGTTTCCCAATAAACTGATTTTGATGCTGCTTCTGCTGTGTGCTGTGTGCTTAATTCACGCAGAAACTTTATCGGGGGGATAATTGTTACCAGCGGTTTCTAGGATCTAATGGTTTGCATAGAAGGGGGAGGGTAATGTGGGGAGAGGATGATTGGATTACCTCTGTATAAAGGTTCTGAGTCATCTGTAGAATCCAAATCATTGAACCAAATGTCCTTATCCTGGTGGGCTGGGAAACAGATGATTGAAATGATACCTTTACCCCCAACCACCCTTTCTCTGGATTCTTCTTGCTTAGTTACATATGCCTTTTTCCTGCCCTCTTGCTAACATGTGCCCAATGACATACTTCTAACCTGCTAATATTTCTTGGAAGGTAAGCGCTCTTGTATTCTGATAATTGTCTATTTGATTTTAAAAGCCAGAGCACCCTGAGGCATCTCTACCTAGATAGAAATAGACTAGTATATTAGAGTTTGCAAATAACTCTGTAATTTCCCATGTATTTTACTCCTTCTCCTTAAAGAACTTTATGATAGATTCATTTAAACAGAGGAGATCTTTGCCAACTTAGACAAAACAAAACTCCAGGGCAACTCCAGCTGAAGGTGATGTATTTAATATGATTTCTCTCCTGAGAAAGTACCTTCAGTATTCATATTTGGAGTACTCTTTTGCTCTTTGAGTAGTGCTTATGATATAAATCATCAGTAAACTTGCATTTATTAAACAGGTATGTCCTGCTACATTGCAGGAGCAGGGAGTGGGGTGTGCCCTCAAATATCTGCAGTGTGGAGCAGATGACTACATGTCAGATAATGAATTGAATTTGTCCCCAGACAGTAGTTCTACATAATCCAGAACCATCATGGTGTATTTGGAGATGAGTGACTGGGTTTGCTTTCATTCTATCATGAGCCAGTGCCGGGTAGAGCAGGTGTCAGTGTCTAGCCCCATGTAGGAGCATTGTGTAGTTAACGCTGAATGTCTGTGTGCCTAACATCTTCATCTCCTTTCCTGCACATTGTGCTTATCATGCTCCAGAATGTGAGACCGTGATTGGTTGTGTTCCAATTTGTGTGCAGTTTCCTTGCCTGACTTTTATTTTTCTGTTTTACGTTTTACATTTTCAACATTTATTATTTGGTCCCACAATGTTTTCGCTTCGAGTTGACCATTAAATGTTCCAAGAAGAGTTGAACTGACCTGTGCATTAATTCTGCATTTTGTGCTTTTCTAGGTCTCCAGAGAGAGTCCAATCCCTGTCCTGTAATAACTGTAGAGCACTTTAAAGAGTCAGCGGGTGTTAAAGGCCTTCCCCTGTATCCAGACCCCTCCAGAGTACCTGACATGAAAACTCAGAACAGTTTAGAATCCGACTTCTTGGCCAGAGATGGCCCTTCAAGCAACAGCTCATTCCACAGCAGTGAAGAGGAAGGGACTGACCTTGAGGGGGACATGCTAGACTGCAGTGGGTCTCGACCTCTCCTCATGGAATCGGAAGAAGAGGACGAAAGCTGCAGGCCTCCGCAGGGGAAGCTAGGAGGAGCCATTCCATTCTCTCAGCCAGAAGTCTCTTCTGAGCAAGCAAAGGCAGTACAAGGAGGACAAAAAAATCAGTTTCAAGCCCTCGCACAACCAACCACTGATGGTCTCGGTGAGCCAGATGTTTTTGCCACAGCCCCGTTCAGGAGCTCAAGGGTTCCAGCTGATGACATAGACATTTTCTCCAAAGCCCCATTTGTCTCCAAGGGCAGTGTGGCTCCTTCCCAGCCAGAGGAGACGGACGTGTTCTTGAGAGCTCCTTTTACCAAGAAGAAAAGTATGGAGGAGTTAACAATTGCCCAGAGCGCCTCCCAGGAGTTGCCTGCACAGGCCAGTCTCCTCAGTCAGACAGATGATGTCGCTGTGCTCTCAGGCCTCGACAGAGCAATGTATGCCTCTGTGCGATCTCAGTATTCCATGGCTGGCTTTGTCCAACAACCCAACCTCCCCTCCCATTCTGTACAAGCAGCAGACCATATTGACAACATCTCACCCAGGGGATCCTCCCTGGAATCTGGGGGCCATCCTAATGACCGAAACAAAGGACCTCAGCCCCAGAAAGAAGCTGTTTCAGGCCCCATGGCTGGCAAACCATTCCGTCCCCAGTCTTTGTCCAAATACTCCCGTCACTATAGCCCAGAAGATGAGCCAAGTCCAGAAGCCCAGCCCATTGCTGCCTACAAAATTGTTTCGCAAACCAACAAGCAGTCCATAGCTGGCTCAGTTTCCATCACATCCTTTTCCTCCAGGACTACAGAGCTGCCAGCTGCTGATCCTTTTGCTTTAGCACCCTTTCCTTCAAAATCAAGCAAGCAGAAACCTTAGGAGCAATACCTGAGCCTTAGGCCTCTTTCTACCCCACCTTCCATATCCCATCACCCCACTCCCAACTGAGCCTTCCTAAGAAGAAATGTATCAATTACTATCTTTTTAAGTTCCGTGGGTCAGAGCAGAACTTCAGTCAACAAACTCAGTTGCAGTGATATTTAGTCAAAACCCCTTTAAGTTATACCCATTTCTTTTGTTTAGGTTGATTTCTAGCCTTTCAGGCATTTCCATCTCCACTTCTATCCAGAACTCTGCTTTTTTTTTTTTTTTTTTGTCCAGAAACTGGTTAAATCCAGAAATACTTCATCCCAACCCCAAGGGGCCTTATTGCTTATTTTAATTCTTGCAGTCTGTTCTGAGTCATGTTCATTGAGGAGTCAAGATTAGTTCCTCCAGGACTTGATTTAATACTCTTGATAAGGGGATTTCTGGAAGGAAATTCGAGATGAAAATCCTGCACATCAAGAGGAAGTGTAATCCTGCAGATACTAATCATTCCTGTAAAACCAGCAGCTCTAGAAGGATTCTTTGCATCTGTTTCTGAGTCTGCGACAGCCAGGCTGATCCCTGTGCAAGCGTGTCTGTGGGTGTTTAATGTGTGTCTGATCTTGTCCTACATAGACGTACAAACAGATGAGACGCCTATGCTCATGTCTCATAGTGTTGAGCCTTCCCCACATCCACGCCGCTTTTTAAATTAATATGAGTGCACAGGTATGTGTGTGCGTGTGTGTGCACAGGAAGCATTTTCCTTGAGGATAATCCTGTCCCACCATGCCTACCTCCACAATCACTCATTTACTGGCATTTGTCTCCTGAAATTAACTGACTTGAACGCTACTTTTATTTAGTTCTTTTCTCTTGGCAAAATCGAATTCATTGGAAGGTATAGGAAAATCCTGCTGAAACTGAAGTTTCAGAGTAGATTTCTTTTTCTCCAGAATTTGCTAATTGTGATTAACAAATTCCATTTACCTGGTTATGAAAAATTAATTACACATTTTCCTCTTAGAACAACTGAAAAGAGCACGTTGTTGCAGTTCCAGCCACTGGGTATGTGGTCTCTTAAAGACCTTGGGTCTGAGCACTCCATGTTGTCATTATGGAATTAATTAATCACGAGACTAGGCTACCAATGATTTGCTTGTTTTGTTTGTTTGTTCCAAATCCTTGCCATCTTTCTCTACTGCCTCTTGAGGAAATATAAATCTGAGATTTGTAGATAAGTTTGGGAGAATGGAAAAGAACTGAAGCAGTTAGCCATGAAAACCTTTCAATTCCCTCTCCTCTTTAGATGTTGAAGCCAGCCAACTAGATGACTGACTTGTATTTTTGAAATGTCTTCTCTTTCTGGAAATATCTGACTCATTCCTAGCTGTTTTCATATGCCTTAAAATGAAACTTATGTCTCAATGGGAAGACTTCTGCTGAGGAAATTCAACTTAATGGAAAGAGTTGCTATACCATGTTTCAACTTGAAAGCTTCCTGTGATTTATAGTAAATGTTAGTGATTTTTTTTTTCCTTTAGCTAGAGAAATTGGGAGAGTTGCTTACCAAACCAGGTTAATGATTTAAGAATTCCTGGAAATGCATCCAAGAAATAAGCCTCAATGCCAAATTCTGTTGCAGTTGATGACGTGCGATAGTTTTTAAATTTGAAGATTAGGGATCTTGGCAGTAAAATATGAACAGCTGCTTTTCAAGACTTTTTCTTGATTTTGTCTCCACCTATTTCAAATGTCCAGATTAAAAGAAACTTAACTAATTGTCACTGGATCAGAGCTACCAGCAATGGCTTTCCTGCTGAGGTTTCATTATGTCAGAAACAAATGTCTTTCACTTTGTTAGATGCTAAATGTTCATCCTAAGAGTTTGCTTTCTCCCCAGTGATCATTTCTGATTTTTCTGTGTAACAGTGGATGCAAAATTATCTTTTCAGTTGAATGAATAGTTTTGGCCAATGCATATGGAACTTTGCACCCCAGACTTCCTTTCATCAGTATCAATTAAAATCAAGTAACCATTTTAGTTCTCAAGATAAAATCAGTAAAGTCATGGTGATTTTTATTATGTAATTGAATCATTGTCAGGCATGGGCTTATAACCTGTTTTTTAGTCTCACTGGAGACCTATAATGGTCGGAGACTCTAAATACCTTTGCATAGGAAATATAAACATACAATTACTTTTGTATTCTTAGTGATACATGAAAAAATTTTGACTATTACATTAATTATTAGCTAACAACTAGTGAATTCTGTAGTAATTTTCTTTGGGTCATACAGGGTAAATGTATTACTTAAAGATAAAATGTTTTTGCCAGAGGCCATCTTGAATCTGGAAATCTGGAAAATTCAGTTTTAATGGAATCAGGAGTGTTCAGGGTGCTTTGAATTCATAGTAAATGTTTCCAACAACTATACTGCAATAGGCTAACATTAAAAAGAAAATATATAGTCAACAAAATATCACACTTCTTGTTTTAATTTGTTTTATGTTTTTTGCTTTACACATCTGATGGGGAATGCAGGAACCTGTGACCTTTCATTTCAGTGGAGCACAGTGAGCCAGAATATATATAGAATAAAGCATTGAATCACAGCATGCACTGATAAACTCTTAAAGAATTAATTGATTAACAATCACTATTAATGAATTACCTTATGTGTGGTGACAAATATTTAACGTCTGTTTATTGAGCTCACATTCAGCCCTTTATCTTTGAATCCTTGTTAGATTGTAAAATGGAATGAACAAAATTCGATGCTGAAGCAGATACCTGGCAGGACCTAAGGGAATCTAGGTCATAAATTCTATTTCATTTTGGGCCCACTCATTGTTGAGTTGAAAATTCCAAATGTGTAGGCTAGTGAGTATATTTACATGCCCATATTAGATCTGAGTTTAACTTGGCAACCAAGATTTCTTTCTAAACTTCCAAGAAAAATACCAGTATTTTACTGACCCATTATTTATTAAGTTTTAGAATACAGATATATCAGTGTTTTTAACTGTTTGGTGGACATTTCACTGATCATAAAGTAGCAGATTTCACTTTTATTTGTAATAAGTGTAATAACCAGAGTGATCTGACAATAGAAATTGAATCATGCTGTATTTGCTTTCATAAAGAAAAGTCATCAAAACACAGATCCTATATTATGTGTGTTATATCAAATAGGAAACTTTATCATATAGGAAACTAGAGAAGGGTGGGATCAAATTCTATAGCAGGAAGAATACAACTTAAAATGGAGTCAATTAAGTCCCTTTAATTAATACGTTATTCTCTGCTATGTCTTCGGAATTGAAAATGGAGAACACATGCCAGTCAACTGTGGAATGGCTGCTGGTCGCACAGATGCAGTTTTTGAGAAAACTGCAAAATGAGAAATATGGAACCCAGATTACCTTGAAGAAAGGTACATAGGAGAGCTGCTGAAAAGACCATAGCTTCTGAGGAGTCAGGAGTACCTTGTAAACACCACAATCATCCAAGCTCTAATCTTCCAATCCTGCCTGTTGGAGTAAACATGAAGATTTTAAATGAAATCATGTAATTTAAATTTTTAGTTTTTCCAATGCCTTTGTCAACTACTACTTGTAATGTTTTTAGTTGTTGTTCTTTTTTTGTTTTTAACCACCAGAACACTTGCAAACTTGTGACTTGTAAAGTTCATTTAAGGAGAGATTTCAAAGTGCTTGAAAATAAAAAGTAGTATGTGGTTGGGAATTGTTTTTGTGTTCTTTTGCTACGAAGTAAGTTTGCTAGGTTGCCGAAAACAACATGCATTGGCATTGTCTTAATTCTAAGAATGCCAGCTTGCTCTGTTGACTTCCAGGTCCTACCTGCCTCATTTGCACCTTGATCTTTATTAGGAAATGGGTCTCCCACATGTGGTGCCCAAGATCCCATCATTAAACACTGCCAGACATAGCTATTTTCTGCTCACTCTTTACTCCACAAGTCTTTCTGGCTCACTTTCCTTGTTCCTTTTCCCACTTCATTTCCTTACATGACATTCCCCTATTATGACCTTACCAGTAAGTAGATAATGAGAGTTATGATTCTATGATCATATTAATTTTTATTTGCCTCTGTTTTTACTGTAAATTTTCTTCTTAAATTTCAGCCTAGCCTGTGATAATTTCACCACACTGGAATAATTCAAAATAAGAATGAAATGGCTCACCTTCCCCATTTCTTATAGACTAGAAGAAAACATGAAAGAAGGTTGGCAGAACCCCAGCCTTACTCTGGAAACACAACCCAAAGGCATCTCTTCACCTTCATGTAACACAGGCACAGAGCCCTAAATGCAGGGGCAAGTTTATGTGTGAAGGGACTCTAGAATAGCTTGTAAAAATGGCTGTTAACCAGCACACTGATGGCTTAGTTGTAACTTGTAATTACGTAAGAAATTTATTCTCAGCTGTTTCTCAGCAATCTCCATGTGTGTGACAGTGTTTTGAGTTTATAGTAACAATGTTTCATTCTTGAAATCAAGTCAATGTTATCTGCATTGCATTGTAATAGAACCATATATGTATGTTAAAGGGATCTGCTTGATTCCTTTTGGCAAGGAATTGCAGAAATAGTTTTTTTACCAATGTTAGTTAAGGTGAGACTTTGGGAGTGAAAGATGATATAGCCTTTTCACTCTGAAATGGCAAGTCAGTTGTATTCTTGAGTTTACCAAAGACTCTTGTTTGGGGAGTGTGAATGGGTGTGTGCGTGTGCGTGTGCACATGCACGGCAGCATGTGTGCTCCTGTTTTCTGCCATGGTGTTAAGACCTCCTAATAAAGGCATCCAAAGAATACCAAGAGGTGACAGTGGGTTTGGCATGAGTAAATTTAGTTCCCTTTGCCAACAGTTCTCTGAGTAAGAACTAGAGTTCAAGATAAAGGTGGGAAAATCAGCCATTTGCCTTAGCCTCATTTCCACAGTAAGCATGCTCTTCTCATCCACAAGGATGAAACTCAGTAGTATTTGTCCTGAATCCTTGGCTCATGTGTAGTGTTGGGAGAGCAGCAGTGACCAGAACACCTCAAGGCCTGCAAAGTGTTACGTTGAAAGAGGGAATGTTTAATGTCATTTTTTAAGGGGATAGAAACCAAATACAGGCCAAGAACCATGCTCATTCCATGGAGTAGTGAACTCCCTCTGCTGATTAAATCTTGAGTTGACTGAATGAGGGGGTCAACCCAGCTATAAGGAGTATTGAGGCCATCAGACCTCAGAGAACAGTATGTGCACGTAATTTCAAGGGCTGTGAACATGAGAAAGGAAGGGGAAAAGACATTTACAAAGTCAATCTTAACAGTTTTTGCAATACCTCTTAATTTGCAGACTATTGGATTTATGTTATTACACTCTGTGTGTGATCTATCTTATGTATCTGATAGCTTTTATGAATAATTGTTTGAGTTGTAAACTCCTATACACTTTATTAAAATGGACCTAATTAAAATAAATGATTTATGCTTTGTATTATTTCTTACATCAGATCCTCTTAGGATTTTAATTTTCAAAGAAACTTTTGTTGGTTGGTTGATTTCCAATACTGTCATTGTTATTTCCTGAACCTACTTTCTTTTCCAGACATTAGGTGGAGACAAATGACAATGATAAAAGATAATGGGGCCATAGAGACTGAGTTGGGAAAACTACAGAGTTCTCTGCTATGTAAACTTTCCTGTGAGCCGCTAATGTGTCTTATCTGAATATGAGCTTCATCAATATGCAGTCTTTAAAAAAATTATATATAATATACGTGTGTGTGTGTGTGTGTGTGTGTGTGTGTGTGTGTGTGTGTGTGTATACCTGAAGAGAGACTAGCATTAACATGAGAAACTAAAGACAGAAGTCTTGGGGGCAGAAATGGATTATACCTAAGAATTTTTTAAATCCTTACTTTTGGGAAAAACCTGACTGCCTGTTTCCTCTCCAAATTTGAGAAAATAACAAAGTAATATTTGAACTTTAATGAGCTTGACATCCATGATTTGGGGAGAATTGGTTATGTGCTAAGTTCATAGAGATGGCATTCAAAGAAGGTCCAGGAATCCAAAGAGTCCTGGTATAAAATGCATGAGGAAAACTAAAATTGCCTGTTTTTTCTGAAGATTTATTTAAGACTTGATTGAACTGTTTTTAAATATATGCACCACCTAGTTCTATAATATAAAATTTTTGGCATCCTTCTCTTGCTCAGGCCCACTTCCACTTCTGGAAGTGTACTTCTAATAAAAATTTTCTACTGTAAAAAAAAGAATAATATATATTTCTTACATTTTTCTATATCAAGTTATCATTAAGAGTCTTCCTTATCTGTGACTCCGGCTGCTCTGGGGAAGCCCTTACAGATGCATCACTCCCACTAAGATGTAGGAATCAGAGCCTTCTGCAAAGGGGGACAGGGCTCACCTGCCTTTCTTGTAGGGAAAGCTAGAGTTAGAAGCTTCAGTTACCATGAGGTGGGTTACTTTGCATTTGGCTTTTTATGGCTCACTTTTGCCACCCTGAAATTGGTTGGTAAGAGACAAGCCAGAGAGGAGATGCCCTTATATTGCCCCCCTAATCGAGAACTAAGTGGGTGAAACCAGGATAAGACCCAAGATAAAACCACGAGCAGATGATTTCAACCTGTTTCTCTGGATTTGGAAAGGTCTTCCATCTTACGTAATTTTCCTTGAGTTTGTCTTTCATCTTATTGGAGTAGTACAATCTAGAGGGCTTAAATTAGCATGTCAGCTTACCTGGAAGGAGACCAAGTAATTCTTTGGCCTGCTTTTATGTAAGCTTAGCCCAGAGGTCCAAATGAAATCCAAATATTCCCTTCAGAAGACAGCCCAGTTCTCCAGTACTGAGGTTTTGGGATCGAGATCATCACTAAAAATCCCAGAGCCAAATATCGTGAAATTAGTAGTTCTACAAGATCTCCCAAGTCTCATCCTGTTTTTTAGCAGAACTTTTTGATCCTAGGGACCTACTTTGTTTTTCATTTAGAGAAACAGGTTATCTGAGAGAAATTGACTAGTTTTCTCATAGACTAACCAAAAGTTAAATATCACCTGTCAGCCTTTATTTGGTCAGTTTATAATGAATAATACTGGTAGAAATATTCAGTTCAAGTAAAATTTAAAACAGCTAAAACTGCACATGGTTAAAAATCGAAGAATGAAATCTTAACAAAAGTCAAAATTCTGGCTTGGGAAATTTGACTTCAGCCAGTATAATGGCCTCAAGAGAACTCACTAGTAGAAGACACCATCAGTAAAATTTGAAATGAACCAAAAATTGACTAATAAACCTATTATAAATGTATAGAAATGAGAATAATTACAATAAAGTTGAAATGTGTTACATAGTAAGTTGATCTAAGAATTAAAGTGGCTTAATGGTGTTGCTTAATAGAATATCTTGATGAAAATTCATCAATATTAATCCCATTAAAATATCTCTATTCAAAAACATTGGGTAAAACAACCGCAGTGGTTCAAAATGTCCTCTGCCTACACGTGGGCTATCAAAGTGAAGCTGTCCGGATGGCCATTAGCTGTATGGATCTGAAGTCTTGCCTGCCGACAGTGAAATCATCAGTGAGTGGTATTTGACTGTCTGGATGTACATGAGATCAATGAAGGAAAATGTCAAGTGAAGGGATAAAGACTTGTAACATCCTTTGGGAACATCAACATTTAAAGGATGGGTGGAAGAAAAAAGTCATGAAAAAAACTAAGCCACAAATATAGGCAGAAAAACAGAAGGGTGACACTGAAGATAAAAGGAAAAAAATGTCAAGAATGAGTGGTGGTCAGTAGTGTTAAATGTCACAGACATATCAAATGAGACAGGAAAGTGTTCACTGGATTTGTCAATTATGAGGCCATTGATCTTGCAATTTTAGTAAAGTGGTGGGGGCAGAGCGTAAAGGATAGATTTTAAAGGACAGGATGGTTCCATTTTATACAGGGACCATGAATGACCCACAGTTTAAGGGCACATCACAGTTGCACTGATCCTTTCCCCAGAAAACCAACCTGGTCCCCCCTACTGCTCGCTTTTTTTTTTTTTTTACATTTTATGGTAATTTTTTCTTAAAAGATATTTTTTAAGTGAACAGCCTTATATCTTATTATATTTAACTTGCATTCCAATATTATTGATTTGGATGAGGTTTTTTCCCCTGTTCTCTTACTAATAACATCATCAAATGAATGTTTAGATGGCATTTTTTAGGACAGAAATGAATTACTATACAATATTGTCAGTGAATTAAAAATAAAAAAAAAATAGTCACTGTGGTAAGTTGAATAACACCTCCCCTCTCCTCCCATATATCCATGTCCTAATCTCAAGGACCTGTGAATGATACCTTATATGGCAAAAGGGATTTAGAGGGTGTGATTAAGGATCTTGCCTTAGGAGATAATCCTGGATTACCAGGCAGGCCCAACATAATCACAGTGGCCTTTAAAAGAGTTTCAGAAGTCAGAAAAGAAGGCAATGTGATGACAGAAGCAAAGATTGGAGTGACACTTTGAAGACAGAGGAACCCAAAGAATACAGGTGGCCACTAGAAAGGGAAAAAGACAAGGAAACATTCTCCCCTCAAAGCCTCTAGAAAGAACCAAGCTTGCTGACACCTTGACTTTAGCCCAGTGAAAATGATTTTAAACTTTTGCTCTCCAGACTATAAAAGAATAAATTTGCTGTTTTAAGCCACTAAGTTTGTGATAATGATATGAGAAACGTAAAGAAATCTAAGATGGCTACCCTGTCCTGAAGGAATTTTTACAACCTCTCCCTGGAACCCTACCTTTCCTGTGTGCGCAAAACAAAAGACCGCCTAGTATGCGGAAGTAATCAATGCATAAATCTACCTGCCTGCCTTTGTTCGGGGCTCAGACTTTAGAGAGTGACTCCTCTGAGCGACCCCCGGCGTAAATAAACCTTTGATTCTTAGTTTGCCGAGTGCCGAGTGCCGCTTGGTTCTTCCCAGTACACCGGGCCAAAATCTGCAACAATATGTTACAGCAATAACAGGAAACTAAATCCAGTCTTTAAAATTGCTCTCCAAAGTTCTAAGACAAGTGAACAACAGCATAGTTCTCACAATAATGACAAAGGGCAGCCAATGCCTGGTGTTGAGGAATGGTTGTGAAGAACATGGAGTAAGAGTACTTAGGTTTACATCCTGTGTCCATCACTTCCTAGCTCTGTAATCATGAACAAATTACTCGGTTTATTCATCTGTAAAACAGGGATAATATCAAATGCCCATGTCATGGATTGTTATGAGGTATGCTTAGAAGAGTGGCCCATCAGAAGTGCTGAGTGTTAGCTATTTCTGTTTGATTCACCAGCTATAGTGGCGCCACTGTGTGGTAATGGCACAATTCCCTCAGCCCACCAGCTTTGAAATTGTGCTTTATCTGACAATTTTTTAATATTTGCGTTTATTTCATATTTTGTACATGAGTTGTGACTTTATTAATCTCTTCTATATCGCTTTAAAATTCATATAAAATGAAACCATGGTAAGAGTTTGAATGGAAATGAAGAGAGAATTAAGGAACTTGCTAGTAGGGGACATGGATGAAGAAAGATTAATGTGGGAACACTTGAATATGTTTGTATGCCAGTAGCTAAGGAGTAACAGTCTGCAGAAAGGGAAAATATGAAGGAATAAGAATGAAAAGTAAATGCACAACAAGCACACATAGCACCTGGATCTTGATTTCTAAATACTACTCTCTAATAAAAGGAACCAGGGCTCCACAGAGAAATGGCTGATTCTAGGACTGGGGCAGTGAATACACAAGATGAACCAGGGCATCTTGTAATGCCGGAAAGTAAATAAGTGCTAAAAAATTAAGGGACATAAGAGCCAATCTGAAAGAACTCCCAATGGTCAAAGCTGGAACCATTTAAGCAACAAAATAATAACATAGTATTAGATTATAATGAGTATAAATATCCATGAGTACATACTGATATAAAAGTGAGTGAAAAAATATATGGGAAAGAAGATTTATAGAGAAGAATTTCAATTTATGTAGATCCCCACTTCCCAAAAGAGGAGCTTGATTCCACACTTTGTGGATTGTCCTTCAAAAGAGTAGTGTATGAAAGGGGTGGGAGGAGTAACTGGACAGTGGAAAAACCTGACAAACACCACTTCAAACAGATGATCAAGATTAACATCAACAGTGAGAAGTCATGTCAATGTGCGCCCTTGACATGTGATGAGAAGGGCACTTCTATCAACATAAGAAATGTCCAAACCTGTTTAGAGAATTTTTTATAAAAGATTTTATTTGAGCCAAACTGTTGACATATACTAGGGAGCAAGATCCCAAATGCTCCAGAGAATAATAGTTTTGCAGGATTTTTTAATGTATTTGAAATTAAGGAGGGAACTATGTGGAGGTGGGAGAAAGCAAGGCAGGTGTTGGATTACAGGATAGTTAAAATTATGTGCTCTCTTAAGGGTTAATACTCCCTTCAAGGGGTATTCTGGTATTTTAAAGGTGCGTTAACCTAGATGCATAAGAACAATGGTCAGGGATGGCTCAAACCCTTTCACTAAAGAAGTTCTAGGCGTGGGGTGTGACTACCCACCAAGACCAGACCAGTTAGGAATTTATGATCAGATCACCCTGTGAACTTACTTTCCATAGAACCCTTTGTTTCATGTACACAAGAATTTAAAAAATCTAGCCAAGTCTTTAAAACTTCCATCTAACATCTGCTTTAGAGCTTTCCTCCTTTCCCTAGGTTGGGCTCAGGGTCCAGCCTCTTCTTTCTCTATCTGCCTCCTACAAGTGGGGCAGGAAGAGGGGGCTTGGGATCAGGGTGCAGTGTCCTTTTCCTTGGCTGGGGTTGACTGTGGCTTTCTGCACTGTTCCCTGAAGGGGGAACAACTATGCAAAGGCCCAGAGGCGGAAATACTTCGACATATTCAAGAAACTGAAAACAGTCAGGGGAGGGGAGAGGCTGGCAGTCTGCCTTCCAGACACCTCTAGGCACACATGTATAAGCACACACACTCATAGACACAAACAATTTTACATAAATGGGATCATACTATATTACTAACCAGTTTTGTTTTTCACTTAAGGTAAATGACCAAGAATTAGGTACATTTTTTTTTAAAGTTAGTTTTTGCAAGAGAGAGAAAAACATATTTTGGTGGCTGCCTGAAATGCTAATTGATATAAACTCTCCAAAGTGAAGTTTGTTAATTAATCACAAAAGAATGAGAAGAGAAGGGTGCCTGGAATAAGGTCCCAAAAAGCACCAACATTTAAGAGGTGGGCAGATGAAATCCAGCAAGGGAGAAAGAATAACCAGAAAAGCAGTAGGAAAACATGGTGCCAGGGAAGTGCAAGGAAGGAGATTATTAAAGGGAGGAAGTGAGCCTCATCATGTGATGATCCAGAGGTCAAGAAAGGTAAAAATTGAAATGGTCCTTCAGGTTCAGCAACATAGATGCTGTGGGTAGTCTCAACCAGAACGGCCCTGAGGCAATGGTGGGACACAGAAGGCAGGTTTCAGTGTTTTGAGGAGTAGGAGATGAAAAACTAGAGACTAAAAGTGTAGAAAATTCTTGCACCATTTTACAAGGAAGGTGAGAAAAGAGAGTGATAGAAAGAGATTTGGAGCAAAGCAAGATTTTCTCATGGGAAGGAACCCATAAGCAAGGGAGTTGAAGATAGGAAAGATTGTTCCTTAACTGGTGCCTATTATTGGGTAGAAGAGCCACATTGATTCAGGGTCTAGAAGAGAGTAAAGAGGCAAGCCTTGGATGGCATTGAGGTGTAGAATAGGTAGGTCATGGAAGAGAGGCAGTGGTTGGAAAACGTGTGTCCTTGAGAATGTAAACTGCACTCAAGAGGAAGCAGAGCCCGCTCACAGTGTCCAGGCCCGGCCCAGCTGCCGGTTTGAGACCCCACCCACCCCCTTAGATGCCTTTCCGGCCATAGAAACCACCACATTTTTGTTGGGTGCGGCCTCAACCTGTCCAACGACAGATACGTTGTTTCCTTTCAGGAACCAGTGCCCTGTGTATATCTTCTAGAGTGGTGGTTGTTAAACTTTAACCTGCATCTGAATCACCTGAAAGGCTTGTTAAAAATCACTGCACCACACCTCCAGAGATTATGATTCAGTAGGTCTAAGGTGGGGCCTTATAACTGCATTTCCCACGTGTTTCCATACTGTTGCTGCACCCAGTCCACACTTTCAGAACCGCTGTCCTAGAGAAAGCCCAGTATCCCGTAAGATTCTGGAAGAATGCTTAATGGGTTTCTGTACTTTGGAAACTACTCAATATTCATGCTTACTCAATAAAGGGCAGCCCCGCACTAGCTGAAGCCTGTGTATGTTGGTCCAAGATGACCAAGTCCACAGGCCCAGCCTGACGAAAGGGTAAAACACAGAGGTCCACATCAGCTCCATGAAGGTTGAAAGATAGCTTGCTGGAGGAAGGCGAGAACCTTCAGAGGGGATGCTCCAGGGAGTCAGTCTTCTGAGGCAGTCACTGAGCTGGGCCTGGAGACTATCAGGATCTTACAAAAGGCAATGGGACAGGTTTAGGCCTGGGGAACGGCATTCTTCCCCAGGATCTGTTGGTGCAAGAGCAGCACTTAGGAAGTAGAAAAAAGCAGTGTACGGTCTCGCGCATACGAGCACAGTCCTGCGTTCTTACCGAGGTATTTCTTTTTTTGCCACCTTGTCTAAAGCTTACGCAGCTAACAGCTAGGCGCAAACACGTCCCCGCTCACCCGCAGCGGCGCGGCCCACAACCGGTAGAGTGCGCTCTCCACTGGGCCTGTCGGACTTGGCCGGCCAGCGCGTGCGCCTGCTCTTGCGCCTGCGCGGGGCTTCCGCGGCTTGGCGAAAGGGCCGATCCGTCTCCCGCCTGCGCAGTCAAATAAGATGGCGGCGGCGACCCGGTTCGGCCGGAGCGCTGCGGTTGCTGCCGCAGGTTTGCGCAAGCGGTAGGTGATGAACCCTGACCTCCATCTAGGGGTGCCACTGGGCTTAGTCAGCGGAGTTTTAGCCTTCCCACCCACTCCCTCAAACGGGGTGGGGAGAAGTGCGTCTGATCGAGCCTTTGGGTCCGCCCGGTTCGCCGTAGTTGGGGTTTGAGCCCTGAGATGGGCGTCTGTCACTGAGGCGGGTCTTCCCCGCACCCCCACCCCCTCCCCTACCAGTTCGGCCAGCTGCCCTGCCACACCCGGGGCTCTCAGACCCTGTGCCTGCCTGAGTCCCTGCGGAGGGGAGGCTCTCAGAGACTGGCTAGAGACCCAACGATAGAGCTATTTTTTAAACGTGTGTCCCCCTCCAGCTCTTCCACCACGTGCATTTCCTCCTTTGCCTTCTAAAGATAATCAGAATGTCATATAGAATGGAAGAGAATACCTCGTCTCATTTCTTCATTTTCTCAGTGAGGCCAGAAAGGAGACGTGACCTCTCTCAGGTCACACAGCATCTAAGTGAACTCCTGATGAGAAGCCAAACACCTTGATTCCCTCCCCACTACTTAAACGCACTGCGTTCCCTTGTTTTCCCCCCTTGGTGGCCGATGCCCATGATACCAGCCAACCTTGGTTAGGTAAAAAGCACTGAGGACTTAAGTAGGTGTCGTACCTCAATTTCGCTTCTGGAACAAAAGGAGAAAAGGACCTAACGGTTTCATCTCGTTTTAGGAGTTTTAGTGCTAACAGTGCTCTTGAAGTTTAAATGCATTTCCTAAATTAAGTTTGTAAAAGGACTTTTTGTTAGTCACCTGTCTCCCTCTTATGTTTGAGACATGTCTTCCCGGAATAATTTAATTTGCCTTTACTGTTCTAGTACTTTAAACCAGTTTCTATCAGTAGTCATTTGGCTGCCTTTTCCCTAGGCTTCAGGGACAATACTAGTTTTCTACTGTATATCCGTATTCCAAGATATTCAAGATTTAGGCAGTGAGCCGTGGATACAAATGTTTTCACCCCAAACCTTAAACTTCAGCAAATAATTATTGGGCACCTATCGCATAATGGTAATAGTGATATCTAACATTTATTGAACACTAACTTCATGTCCTAGCAATGTTGTAAGCACTTTACATTATCTGGATCCATCTTTGCGCCAATCTTTGAGGTAGCTATGAATATTAACTTTATTTTAGAGATGAGGAACTAAAGCCATCATGCCAACTGCTAGGGACATAGAAACAAAGACAGTTCCCTTAATGAGTTTGCAGGTGAAAATAATCAGAAATGTTAAAAGTGATCATATATATGCTTAAAATTCCCCAGTGACTCCTGTGAAATGAAAATTGTAATGGATAGCAATGGTATTTTAAAGTAAGCTGGATTTCAAAGGAACTTGCATCAGATTTATAAAATTTTTCATTACTAAAATCTTTTATTTACTTTTCCACTAATATTTGTTTGTCCCTTCTCCCTTTGTTTTTAATTTGTAAGAGGCATGAAAAAATTACAATACGTTTACAATTACAATGTTTCCAATCAAAAAGCATATAAATTGTTAGCTTCGTTAGTAGTGGAGGAAAACAGTACAGTTCCTACTAAATTTTTTGAGGTATTGAAATACTTTGCAAAGCAGACATGACTCAAACATCTCTTTCCGGGGAAACATGATGGTAGAAACAGAAAAGGAGGGAGACTTTTCACTGTGTTTTCTTTTTTCCCTTTAAATTTGGAACCACGTGACTCTTATCT
Source organism: Eidolon dupreanum (assembly GCA_028627145.1). Taxonomy (NCBI): domain Eukaryota; kingdom Metazoa; phylum Chordata; class Mammalia; order Chiroptera; family Pteropodidae; genus Eidolon; species Eidolon dupreanum. The sequence continues at coordinate 63,601,491 of CM053515.1, forward strand.
AGTTTTTAAAAATTTAAAAAGAAGGAAACACAGTTTGTTGTTGTTTATCTCCTTTATGAATAGCTAAAAGTTTGGGACTCCAGGTTATATATCACTAATGGAGATGGATTTCTGTTTCTTACCCTGGATATTGCACAATTCTGTGTACACTCAATTATCAAGGCTATAAGTTTCCCTTGAACTCTTGTTTCTAAATTATTTGTAGATATTGTTTGCCTGGGGAAGGGGAAATAATGTTGTGGATGGAAAATGAAAATTCAGCTCTTTTTTTTATTAGAGTTTTTTTATGTATGAGAAAAAACAGCTTAAAAGTTCTCTCTTAAAATGTTATTTTTATTTGTTTTTACGTGTAGATTCTGTCATATGATGAATCCATACACTATTAAGAAACAGCCTCTGCATCACCTTGTACAAAGACCATTTTTCCCACTACCTACAACCTTATGTAACACAGGTAAAATTTCACGTCTTTCAGAGAGATTGTGTTTCAGAATCTAATGAAACTATGGTTGAATGAATTTTGTGCATCATAAAAGGTGATAATTTGTAAATTTTCTTTTCAGATGCCTATTAAAAGAACATAGTTTTTTTTTTCTATCATAACATCACACTTTACTGTAATTATTTGCTTACACATATTTCTGGCATTAAATTTCAAGAATCCTGAATGCAGTGTCCAGTAAATCCATGAAATCTCGGTATCTTACATAATGAAACATAAGAATTGCTCAATCAATGATTTCTGAAATGAAAATGTGATAAAAAGAAATTACAAATGGATTTGTGTCTGAAAGAATTGTATGTATTTTAAGCTCTTCCCTCCTCTTTTTAATAAGAATACCTCTACAATCAGTAAATTTCCAGCTTTCATCTAGACAGTAGAATGTAGTATTTTTTATTTTTCTTTTTTTGTTAAAATTAATCACTTTTTTTCTTTGACAATCTTTTTGATGTAACATGCTTTTATTTTCTTTAATATTGGAAATAGGTATGAAGATAGGATTTGAAAATTATTGCTATATAACTACTGTTATATGTATTTAGAGAACCTTGGGAGGAGAGAGTGCATGTCTGTGTGCAAATGCCTACCTACATGTGCTTATAGAGCTGTAAGGGTTTGGATTCAGCTCTTGGCCCACCTCCAGTTCTATCATGGCCTTGAATACTGACTCTGGCTAATGGAATGAGCTGGATTAGGGTAGACACCTTCCTTACCTCATCTGTGTACTGGGGCAAGAACAGGAAAAAGTGTCTTGAAGTTTTTGTAGGACTGAAGTTTTTATAGTGTGTGTGTATGGTGGGGGGGAGACTTATGCTTATGTATTTACCTTTTAGTACCAAGCATAATAGGAAAATTCTTTTACATCAGTCTTTCTCTCCTGGTGTCACCTTATGACACTCTTGAGAATCTTTCTCGATGATGGACCTAGGAGTCATTTTTGAAATACCAAATTAAACCTAGTTTAGACTATAGTTGTAATGATTTTATTAATACCTAGTCAAATTACTCTTTTGAAATAGCTTTGTTCATTGTCAGAAAAAATTTATGTAGTGGTATCGTATATTTCTACTTCAGACAATATATAGAGATTTTGCTCTCAAATTTTTCACACTTATACTTTTACCTTCAAGTATTTTCTAAAATTTTTTCTTTCTGTGTATATGGTTTTACACAAATAGATTGAGTAGAATAAAGGTGGATTTAATTCTTCAAATATTGGTGGAGTTCCTAATGTCTGCGGAGACTTTGGTTACAAATAAATTAAGAAAGTTTGCAAGAAATGATTGGTCAGAACCAGGGTTAAAAGAATCTTTATATTTACAGAAAGTTGTGGCAGCTCTTTCTTTAATGTTCCACCTGAAAAATTGTTCCCTTGAAACGCAGATTTTCAGAGGCATTTATTGGTTTGAGGTTTAAATATTTTATATCAAGTAGTTGGACATTGAGGTTATCATTTAAAATTTTTCTCTTTTTTAGGATTTGCCTGGGCACCAGGTCAACAGTGATATCTTTATAGGACAGTGACTTAAGGAAAATGTATGGGAGTTCAGTTTCAATTTCTCCTTCACTAAGGAAGTGACTCAACATCAGTTAACTGGAACTGCAAAAGCAATTCTCAGCTGTCAAATTAGAATCTTATCTGTTAATGGTTAAGAAAAGCACCTCTATAACAACCATATATTTTGTGTTTTGCCAGATTTAATTTCTAATTTAAAATAAAACTGTTGCTTTTTGATATTTCACTGTGTTGTCTAAGATATATAATATGAAGATCATGACAAGATAGGAAGACTGATTTTAATTTAAGTGTTTTCGTATTACGCTTGGCACTAAGTATGGAGTGGCAGTATACACAAGGGTTAAGCAAGTCAGTGCTGGAAAATTGGTGGGACTTTAATCCTGGCTCTGTCACCTAACTAGCTGAGTGACTTTGAGCTTTAGTTTCTTTGTTTATACAATAGGATAAAAACAGTGCCTCCTTGGCAGGATGTAAGGATTAAATGATGTAGTTCATGTGGAGTGCTTAGCATGATGCCCAGCGCATGTTAATTATTCAGTAAATTAACCTATTTCAGTATACTGCTCTAAGATGAAAATTGGTGGCTTTTTTAGTCATAATAAATAAAAAAAGCCCATTTAATAGTTTAAAACTATTAAAATACCAGTACTGTTCTTTTGTTTTACAAGCTGTTGTCATAATAGCAAAGTAGGAAATTAAAGATTCTGTTCTTTATTGCTTTAATGAATTCATTCTTAGTCTAATCATGGCTTAAAAGAGAGTAGAAAACCTATAGAGATAATTTTAAAAATTGCAGAAAGTGAGTCACATAGATTTTCCCTTACGTAATAATTTTTAATGTCACAAACTCTATGCCATTGAGCAAGGTACTTAATTCTAACTTAATTCTATGTAATTTAACAAGTTACTCATCTCTAAGCTTCGGTTTCTTCATTTGTAAAGTCGGAATAATAGTACCTTTTTCATAAGATTGTTAAAGGCTTAAATACATATAAAGCACTAGACCCTGTCCCTGATATGTAAATGGTTAGCACACAATAAGTATTAGTTGTTGTTGTTATAAATTTGTCTTTAAAAGAACGTTAGCACTTTAGAAAGAAGAGAATGTAGCATTTTACTGTATTAGTATCACAGTGATGATGATTTATGATTGTGATAGCCATTGGTACTAAGTCACCAAATAGAATACATATGAGACTCCTGAGTTATGTCTTTCTACTTAAGTGTAGGATATTACTAGAATCTGTTGAGTAACAAACCTTTTAACTAATCAGAATTAATATAAAATTCAACGTAGTTATCCTAAACATATTGATAAATTTCTTTCTTTAAAATTTTTTACTTTGTCAGATAGGCAATAAGGCCTTATTTTGTTTTTTCTAATTTTCTTACTTTTTTTGGTTCTCTGAAAATGAGCACTTCAGTATGGTCCATAAACTTGTTAATTACTATTTTTTCTAGGATAACATTCTTTCTTCTTTTTTCTCTTTTAGTGAGATACATGTTTATTCAAACACAAGATACCCCAAATCCCAACAGTTTAAAGTTTATTCCAGGAAAACCCGTTCTTGAGACAAGGACCATGGATTTTCCCACACCAGCTGCAGCATTTCGCTCCCCTCTGGCTAGGTATATTACTATATTTCATTTGCTTTTACCAGGAAACATAAATAACTGACTTTGTGGTTAAGGCAGCCTTAGTTAGCTATTGCATTTTTATGTGCACCACATTTTTTTCAGTATAAAGAATATTTTCTTTTCAGGTAAGAGATAAAACTAAGAGTTGATATTAGGAAACCCTTCTGAAAAGTGATATATTTGAGAGATCTGTAACATTACTAAATAAAAATTATATTTTTACATAAAAATAATCCATCAAAACGATAGTATGGTAAATTTCTTTCTAAATTTTTAAAACTTTTTAATAAGCAATGAAAATGTGCTCATTTTATTCTTAAAGATAGCTGAATTTCTAGATGTTTCAAAATGGAGTTGTTTCTAAAATATTCCACTCACAAATGTAAATGATAATAGTTAAGAGATATGGAATGATTTTTTTAAAAACTACTTAGTGGAGACAATTTTTTGAATCACTAGATAGAGACATGTTAAATACATGGTCAGATGTGAAGCACAGACAATAAAATTATTGGAATGAAACTTTTAACTACTAACTAAAGAAATTATTTATAATAAGAACTGTTAGAGTCAGTCAGTATTAATTGAAATTTTTGGTAACCTAAGCCTGATACTGATTGCCAATGATATTTGAGAAATAAAGTTTAGATAACTATTTTGATACATACAGCTTTTTTATATGTCCCATTTAGGGAAGCCGGAGATATACTTATCTCAGGAATGGTTTTTGAAATATCTACTTAATAAAAATGCACATTTCCTTGATCTAAAATGTCACATGTCAGAATATACCTTAGAGCATTTGTTTTTCACACTTTTTGATAAAAGCCACAGTAAGAAATGTTTTATATTACAACCCAGTATGCAAACCACATACGTGTACATACACATGTACATGCATACATATATGTATGTGTATGTATACACACACAGAGATATGTAAATAATTACACACATATGGGTGTGTATGTATGAAATAAGTGTGTGATGAGACAGTTTTCACCCTTACAATGTGTAATGCATTCTTATATTTCCTTTCATTTTCTTTTATTTTGCTCTGTCTTATTAGATAAAATTCTGGTTACCACATAATTTCAGAACTTACTGGTGGTTTTGAAAAAAACACCATAGAGAACACACACATATATACACAAGGTGTGTACAAGGAGGATCAGTATAGCCTTATTGGTAATGATAACAAGTTAGAAACAAGCTAAATATTCATCATTAGGAAGAATTAGATAAACTAAACTGTCCATAATCTGCAAATAATAAAAAGGATGAAGTGGATCCATATTTACTGTTATAGACTTACTTTTAAGTGAAGAAAGCAAGTTTCAGAACAGTGAGTACAATATGATTATTATGAGTAAAAAAGTGAAAAATACAAAAAAAATGCACAGCAGACTAATAACAGTGGATTTGGGAGGGGTGTTGAAGAGGCATTTTCACTTTATAGTTTGAAATGTTTACATTGAGTTCACATATTTTGTATTTTAAAAAATGTAAAAGCAAAAAGTCCCTAATTCAGTTACAGATTAGTTGATTATTTCTGTCAAATGTTCAGCTTTCAAAATCCCTTTTCAAATTCGTCTTTTGAAAGTAGCTTATTTCCTAGATTCACAGAATTTATTATCTTTAGTCAAGCAAAATCTTGTTTTTGTTCTTGTAGCAGACAGAGATTTTTTTGTAAGCCAGAACGTAAGCTTCATGAGGACAGAGACTAGTCTGTCTTGCACATCAATGTTTCTCTGGTGTTTAGTACAGTGTCCAATACTCAAGCAAGTATTCAAATATTTATTGAATGAGTGAGTAACTGAATGAATGAATAAACAGTAGTATATCTTATGTCTGGGAGGCATTTGACTTGCTTCTTACTGTCCTTATAGACAAATCAAAGAAATGTAAGCAGAGTATAAACCTGTCTCTCTAGTGACATGTAAAAGGGCCGTGTATCTTTGTAGTTGGCATGTTTATTCAGTACTGTTTTTTTATCAGCAAAAATAAAGATACAGTTATCAGGTTTTCAGATGGGAGGAATTGCTTATATTGTTGGATGGCAAAATTCAGAGAAATTCAAAAGAGTTTCATTAGGCTGGAATGATAGGTTAAAGCAAATAGGATAAAATTTAACAAGAACAAATATTAAGCCTTATACTTACATTTTTTTAAATGAGTAGCACAATTATGAGGTAGAAGAATCTGACCTTAATTCATTTTGAATTTGATGCAGTGCTCAAAAAAGTAATCAAACTTTAACAAAGTTGTAGTGTCCAGCTCAACAGAGGTACCAGTCTTTGTACTCTGAATAAGTCAGATTATATTTGGGATATTGTATTCAATTCTGGGTATCTTTTTATTTTTGGACGTTGACAAGGTGAAATTGTCCCAAAGAAAGTAACCTAAATGGCAAAGTGTGTATAATAATGTTTGAAACTCCCATTTCAGCTTTTTCTTTCTTTTAGGGACTGCACCTATGAACTCTTGCCTAAAGCAATCCCCATAACATGGCCCATAGATCAAAAGCAGTCCCCTTCGCATGCTCCTTTCATTTGGATTAAAGCCTTTGCCATCAGTGCAGATGTACAGAGCCAATCAAGGGACTTAATTCAAAGTCCGTGCCTGGGTTTATTGGATCATAAGCTGCAATCAAGAACCTTGTGACTACTTGTAAATTTAATATTGGGTGGTTGTGTAAAGAACCCAGATGACATTGTTTCAGACAAATTTCTGAATAATATCAAAACGATAATTCCGATTGCACTCTTGCAATGTAGACAGAGAAGGAACACTGTAATCTTTAGAGTATGTCAGCTTTTATTCTTAAGGTTGTGAAAAAGAAAACTGCTGTTGAGTATATATACTAGGTATGGTACATACATCAGTGATTGGGCAAGAAAGGTACTTTTCAAAATGTCTTAGAGCTTTTTAAATTATAACCTACCCCTTCTCCTCTCAAAGATTTCTAAAAATTACCTTTACTAAGTTATAATTTACACCCAATAAAATTCACCAATTTTAAGTGTATAGTTGAATGAGTTTGATAAATGTATACAATTATGTAACCACCACCAAAATAAAAATATAGAACATTTTTATCTCTGCAAAAGGTCCCTCATTGCCCTTTGTATTCAGTCCTCTGACTTGCTCTGGTAACTTTTTTTATGGCAATAATTTTAAAAAAAAATTTTTTTCCACCTTTGTTGAGATAAAGTTGACATAAAATATTATGTAAGTTTAAGATGTATAACATGATGACTTGATATATGTGTATATTTTGAAATGATTATAACAATAAGGTTAACACATCTGTCACCCTGGTAACTATTGATCTTCTTTATGTTATTACTGTTTTGCGTCTTCTAGAGTTTCATATAAATGGAACTATATAGTCTTTTGTGTTTGGCTTCTTTCATTTACTATAACACTTTTGAGAGTCATCCTTGTTTTTGTGTGTATCGGTACTTCATTCCTCTTTATTGCCGAGTAGTATTACATTATGTGAGTATGCACAATCTGTTTAGTCACTCCCCAGTTGATGGACATTTCCAGATTTTCTTTCTTTCTTTATTTTTTTTTTTGGCTATTATAGATAAAGCTGCTATAAAAGTTTGTGTGCAGGTTTTTGTGGAGCATATGCTTTTATTTCTCTTGGGTAAATACCTAACAGTGGGGTTGCTCAATCATAGGGTAAGAAATTAAAACAAGATTGGCCATGAGATAATAATTGTTGAATCTGGTGATGGATACATGGAGGTTCTTTTATTTTTCTGCTTTTGCATATGTGTAAACTTTTCATAATAAAACATTTTATTATCTTATTTTTTATTTTTTCACAGGCAATTATTTAGGATTGAAGGAGTGAAAAGTGTCTTCTTTGGACCAGATTTCATCACTGTCACAAAAGTAAGCATAGGATGATATAAAATAAGATGTGAAGCACTTTTAGTTTTTTTAAGTTGAATGTCCCTCTCCAAAATTTCTATTCTTAATGTATTTTATACAGATTTTTAAAATCTCAAATTAAGTTTACTTTTCATATCTCTTAAGTTAATTATTAATAGGATATTCAAGTTTCCTCATCAAAAGAGAAAAACTTAACCTTCAGAGGATTAAGTGCAGTGTCCAAGATTATATAGCTAGCCTGCAGTAGGGCAAAGGTCACCCTTGGCAGGACTAGAATTAGGCTTCCAAGTATTATTTTTATTAGTTCTTAGTTCAAATTAATAGAGTAGAGAGAAAAGCAAGAAATTACATTGTGTGTGTGTGTGTGTGTGTGTATAGCTGACCAATAAATTGATATGTATGCATTGAACTAATCACATACCAATTTCATATCAAAATAGAAAGTATTCATTTGACTCCTCTTAAGCAGTTAGAAAGGATTACTCTGAGTTGATGTATTGTAAAAGTGGACATACTGAGTTAGTGACATGTTACATTTAGTTCAGTATTCTCTTGTAGCTATTTATGTGTGGTGGAGAATTATGATTTGCCTCGGTGGTGGCAATCCCAGTAGCTGTGGTTGTTCTTGCAAATATCCATTTGTAAAATGTTTCTCCCTGTTGTTTAAAGTGTTATTTGTTCTGAATTCTCAGAAAGCCTTTTCTTGACCATATTGGTGAAAGTGGCACTCCCTCCAGGAGCTCATTACCCTGTTTATTTTCTTCATTGCACTATCATTTAATCATATATTTTTATTTTTTTCTTTTTCATTATCCATATATTAAATTTATTTTTTATTATTTTCATTTTTTAATTAGAGTTGATATTAAATATTTTATATTAGTTTCAGGTGTACGTTTGTTTATTTTTATTACCTGTCTTTTCTGTACTAGACTGTAAACTCCATGAAAGTAAAGATTGTCCATCTCGTTAAGTTCACCTAGAACAATGCCTAGCATGTAGTAGGAAACAATAATGTAAAATTTCCTAAGTTGAGTTTTCAGGCTTCAAGTGATTTCTCCCAGATGTAAGATCATAATGAGCAAATCTGTGTTAACTGATTTGTCTTTCCAGGTTTAGAGATATCTGGCCTATCCTTGTTATTCCTCAGTTTTCTTTCTTCGATACTTTTTGAGGGAGAAAAGAGAACAAGCATTTATTTAATATCTCCAACATGTTCAATATGGCACTAGTGCTTTACATATGTTATCTAAGTTAATTCTTATAACTAGTTATTCTTGTTTTCATTTTACAAACAGGAAGTTATATTTATTTTAAGATGTTTTTATTTAGTTCTCTTACATACTGCCTATGCTATAAAAATTTTTTTTCGGATGAAAACATGATTATATCTTACGGGTTTTTTTCTTAATTTTATCTTGGTAAGTCATCTTTTATTTCCCTTTTCCTTCATAATTTATTTACTTTTTTGAAATTTCTTCAGATCCACTATTCTTAATGAAATGACATGACCAATAAATAATATTCCAAGTGAGAGCACATATTGATATTTAATAGGTAGAATGGCAGATTTGATTTGTTTTCTTTTGGTTAACCTTCCTGATCATGTACTATCCTGTTTACCTGGTGTCTTTAGTGATTGTTTCCATTTCTGATCTATAATTGATAATTCAGAGACTTCTTTGTGCATCATTTATGTTTTTTCTCTAAATGTTTAAGTTTGCAGCTTATATGGTGTCTTTTTTTCCTCATTCAGACAATTTCAGAATCTTTTTCTTTTTATTACCAAATATATCATACTCAGTAGAGCCCACTATTTACTGAAGATATGAGATAGCTCTCTGATTGATTTTTCCAAATAATTTATTAAAATATTATCCAGAATAGGGAGTTGGGTAGAAAAGATGAACGGATTAAGAAGTACAAATTGAAAGTTAAAAAAGTCACGGGGATGTAAAATACAGCATAGAAAATTTAGTAATATTGTAATAAGTATGTATGGTGCCAAGTGGGTGCTATACTTATTGGGGGGATCACTTCATAAGTTATATAAATATCTAATCAGTATGCCATACACCTGAAACTAATATCATATTGAATGTCAACTGAAATTGAAAAAAAAAATTTTTTTAAAGTTACCTAGAACTAGTTCCCATTCCTAATCGCTAAGGTATCTCACTGGTTTTGCTCTTATATCCATAGCATTGTCCATTTATCTTCTCTTTGGAGTACTGTCTCTAAATCGTTTCCTAATCCATGACAAAAATACTTTTGTGTATTTAGACTCAATTTTTAATAGTATTTAGACCCTAGCTAATAGGTTCCTGAAGTCTAAATAGACTGCATCTAATAGTTTTTCCTGCTAAAGAGCCCTCCTTTAAAAAACTAAAACACATCCTGCCTTTCTGTTTTTAGATGTTAGTCCTGTTTAGGTATTTAAGAACTCACTTATCTTCTTTTTGTATGGAATCAACTGGTTAGCCAGATACAGAGGTGAAATAATTATAGATTCTTTTTAAGTCTTGTTGACAGTTCACAAGTCCCCTGAGGCAGTGGCCATACATAAGACACATTGTATGTTTTGGTTCTACAATTGTATCATTGGATTTTTTCAGTACTCTTAAGTAATATACATGTTGAAGTTTTTTAATAGTTGTAGGATGTCCTACATATTTGATCAAGCAGTTTTATCCTATCTTATTTAAAAGAATGGGAAATCTCCTTATTTTCCTCTTTAAACAGAGAATGCATTCAGAAATTTAATTCTCTTTACCTAATGAAAAAATATCTTTTAATCATTTTGCTATCACCTATAATGGGCATGGTTCATACAGCACACTTAATGCAAGCTTGTTGAATGAATGAATGAGGAATGTTCTAAAATTGTGTCTTCTGGAATGTCATTATAAGCTGGATTCTTTAAGAACTGAAACTGACATGTATTCTCCAGAAATGGGTACTGTTGTGTAGTACAGTGTATAGTAGGAAAAGATTCTTTTTGGGGGGGGCGGACACCAAATTACTTTATTTGAAGAAATGGTACAAATGAAAGAACATAAGTATATGATTTGGTGGAAAAGATTCTTAAAAGATACAAAGTATTGTTTTATATTTGTCTGTGCCCTTGGGTGGAAATTAGCATTTTCCTTCAAATATTTACAGGAAAGTGAAGAGTTAGACTGGAATTTACTGAAACCAGATATTTATGCCACAATCATGGATTTCTTTGCATCTGGCTTACCCTTAGTTACTGAGGAAACACCTTCAGGAGAAGCAGGTAATGTGTGGGGTAATTAATATTTATCCTTTTTTTTTTTTTTTAAGTTTTCTACTTTCTTCACATTTGTCTTGATTTCAAAAGTCATGGAATACAGATTTTTAGCATGGTATTGTATTTAGCTCTGGAACTAATTCCAGAGGAAACAAAACTTTACATATATTAGTTTTGCCCATCATATTTGAAAACTGCATAAATCAAATCTGTTATACAAAACTAAACTTTTCAATTATAAAAATTTTCAGACATGCAGGAAACAATATGAAGCTCACAACTTGCCCTCCTCTCAGATTTAACAGGCATTAATTTTGGGCTACAATTGCTTTAGACCCAATTTTAAATAAAATATTAAGGACATAGCCAAAGCCATACCCACCCCTTTTCTCTTGCTACTTCCTCAGCTGTATGTAAATTGGGTTTGTTTTCAAATGTTCACTACAAATACAAATGTATTTGTAGGGAATATATAGTATTGTTTTCTGTTTTTAAACTTTAATGAGTTATATGCATCTTTCTTTTTATTCACGGAGCATAATATTTTGAAATACATCCATTTTGAAAAAAAATGTAGTTCTATTTGATTTATTTTAAGTGTTACATAGTAATCCATTATATGAATAAACTACAGTTAATTAATTTGTTCCTTTATTTATGTTCAAATAAATTATTTGTGCTAATTTCTATTACAAATATCCTGCAGTGGGCATCTTTATACAGTCTCTTTGTGCAAATGTCGAAAGTTTCTTTAGAGTGTAATCCTAAAAGGAGAATTGCTATTCATAAATTGTTCTAATTTACATGAAAATTGGCAGCATGTAAGAATTTTTACTTTCTTTTATTTTTAATATCACTTAGTATCTTTTACATTTTTTTCCCATTGTGTTGTGTAAAATGGTATCCTGTTTTAATTGTGTTTCCTTGATATTCCTGAAGGTTTTCATATGTTTGCTGGTTATAATTTTCCTTGTCAGTATATTTCCTGTTTATAATCTTGGCCAATTTAAAAAAAAAATGAGTTGTATGCCTTTTTTGTATCGATTTAAACAGGTTTTTAAATAGTATTCCAAGTGTCAATTTTCTGTTAGTTTTTTCATAGCAGATAACTTCTCTGTAACCATGCCTTATCTTTTCACTATGTTTAGAATGTCTTTTGTAATTCAGAAATTTTTCTTTTTTCTTTTAAAAATATAGAACATTTCATAAATTTTTGTGTCATCTTTGCTTATGGGCCATGCTAATCTTCTCAGTATCATTCCAGTTTTAGTGTTTGTGTTGCCAAAGCAAGCATAGTTTTTCTTTTTAATGTAGTCACTTATATTCATCTTTTCCTTTGTGGTTTGTGCTTTTTGTACCTTGTTTTAAATAAGTTATTTTATGTAAAGCACTTCATAGAGGAATTGCACATGGAGTTCAGTTATTAGCTGTGACTATTATATGTGTTATTGAAGTTTTTCCTTCCTACTGTATCATAAAGCTATTGTATGTGTGTGTACACATATGTAGATATATACACACACATTTGTATAATGTCCTTTAGATGATACAGTTCCACTTCTAGATATATACCCCGAATGAGTCTTAGAAATATACACAACATGCAGAAGCATGTTCATTAAAATATTTTAAAAATGTCAGTAGTTAAAAAGAATGAACTTGATTGAGAGATATCAGTGTGAAAAGATATAAAAGAAAATATTAAGTGATAAAGGAAAAATGAAGGGTATGTTTAGTTACATACTCATACCATTTATGCAGATTTTAAATACATGTACATGAAACAGTTATTTGTGTTCTGATGGATATATACATAAAATTGACAGAACATTTTGAGAGCCATTTGACTACAAATCTACCAAATTAAAAAATACACAAGCCTGTTGACCCAGATGCCTCATCACTAGGAATTTATCTCATAGATATATTAGTACAAGTATACTGATATGTACTTTACACAAGCTTGTATGCTGCAGGATTGTTAGAAATAACAGCAAACTAGAAACAACTGAAATAATCAAGAAACTAGCTAAATGAAAAATCTATACAAAAATTTGTATCTACCTGTTTTAAAAATTGCGGCATATCTATACATTTCTGATTTGGAAAGACCTTTAAAATATATTAAATAGAAAAAAACAAGGTGTAGCACAGTGTGTATAGTGTGATCTCATCTGTCTAAATGTACATATGTACGCATGTACTAGAAGGGTATACACTAAACTCATGATAGTGGTTGCCTGTGGAATTAATGGTGGGGAATGGAACTTAGGTTTGCTACTGTAAGAATTTTAGCTTTATATGTTTGATTTCTTTTGTATAAAAAAGACTCAGTTAATGTAATTTAATATTGATAGTTGTTATTTATGCTGTTACCAGAACTCTAGTGTTTGTTATAGGATAATTTGAATTATCCGCATTTTTAGTTTTCCCAAAGGTATAAATAAATTTCTCAAAAAAAAAAAAAAAAAAAAAGTAAAGCCCATAAAAAGGCATTGGTGAAAATCAAAGTAAAAGAAAAAATTAAACAAAATTTAAAAACAGCTTTTTGCTCAGATTTGTAGAACATTTTGGAAACTTCCATAAGGCTCACATCTGTATTTAGTATGATTGTCATTTGAAAACCACAAAACTGAGAAACTGAAAATGTAAACTAACTTATAAAGTAGATATGCTTTTATCTCAAAGTTTTCGTCAAAATCCAGACATTCTCTTTCATCTGCTGTTTTTCAATACTCGAGAATGATGAAAGTATACACATTTATTGGCCAGAAAATTAAAACCCTACCATCATTAGTAGATTAAGCTATTTCAGTACACTCACCTTTTTTTTAATAGCTGAACATGTAAATTTATTTTATTTTACTTTTTTTAAAAATTAATTTCAAGTATACAGTACATTGGTTAGACATCTATATTGTTAGTAAAATGATCCCCCCAATTGCTCCCTCCCTCCCCTGACCCTCCACCTAGCCATTGTATTAATACTAATTGCATTCCTTATGCTGTGCTTCCCATCCCCATGACCATCTGTCAGCTACTAGTTTGTACTTCTTTAACCCTTCAACCCATTCTCCCAGCCCCCCAAACCCCCTCCTCTCTGTCCATCACCAAATTGTCCACTATATTTGTGAGTCCATTTTTGATTAGTTTGTTCTTTTTATTCCTTAACTTCCACATATAAGTGAAATCATATAGTGTTTATCTTTCTCTGTCTGACTGAAATACCTTCTAGGCTCATCACAGCAATATCTTTTTCCATTCCCTTCATTTTCATATGTAGGGGTCTTGTTTTCTTATCCTTTCAGCCTCTCTGTCCTTTGGTTGGAGCACTTAAATCTTTTTCATTTAAGGTACTTACTGATAGGAATGTAGGTGTTACTATTCTTTATTCTTGTTTTTGATACATGTTTTTTCTTCTAAAAGAAGTCCCTCCAACATTTCCTGTAATTCTGGCTTGATGGTGAGAAATTCCTTTAGTTTATTTTTGTCTGGGAAGCTCTTTATCTGTCCTTCAACTCTAAATGATTGCTTTGCTGGATAAATTATTCTTGGTTGTATATTCTGGGTCTTCATTCTTTCGAATATTTTTTGTCAAGCCCTTCTGTCTTGCATAGTTTCCCTTGAGAATTCAGCTGCCAATCATATGGGTGTTCCCTTATATGTAATTATTTGTTTTTCTCTTGCTTTTAAATTTTTTTCTTTGCATTTAATTTTTGGCATTTTAATTATGATGTGTCTTGCTATGGGCCTCTTTGGATTCCTGATTTTTGGAATCCTCTGAGCTTCCTGAGGTTTTATGTTCATTTCCTTCACCAGGTTAGGGAACTTTTCCATCATTATTTCTTAAAACAGCTGTTCATCATCTTGATTTTCTTCACTTACGCCAATCAGACAAATATTTAGAACCTTGACAGTGTCCCATATCCTCCTTAAATCATCTTTATAGTCTTTTTTCTTGCCATTCTGTTTGAGTGTCTTGATTTTCTTTCCTGTCCTCTAGATAGGGCATGTGATCTTCTTCTTTATTCACTTTGTTTATTCCTTTGTTTATTCCATTTAATATACTTCTCATCTCAGATAATGTGTTCTCCATTTCAGACTGGTTCCCTTTTATTATTTTCATCTCCACTTTTATCTCTTTGTTGGAGTTCTCTACTTTTCCAAAAAGTTCATTGAGCATCTTTATAACCAGCGTTTTGAACTCTCCATCTATTAGATTGCTTGACTCCATTATATCTGGATCTCTGTTCTGTTCTGTCATATAGTTTTACTTCTTTGTCTTCCCATTTTGGCTGCCTTTCTGTGTCTGTTTCTATGTACTAAGCAAAGCTCCTAAGCCTCCCAGTCTTATTAGTGTGGATCTGTGAAGTAGGTATCCAGTGGCACAGTCCTGAGAGGGGTTCAGCTGCAGGCCAAATTTAGTCCAAGCCTCTACCCCTCTGGGGTCCACCTGTCAAGATTCAGCAAGCAATCCACAGATGGTGTGCTTATAGTTGTCTCAAATGACCACACCAGAAACTGAGGCCAGCTGCCTCCAGTGTGACTCTAGGCACCGCTCAGCAAGGTGCATCTGACTAGCTGATGATATACCTGGATGTAGCTTGGGTGGGGCCCGGTTTGGGAAAGGCAGGGTTTCAGAGAATCCTCTGGGCAGAGCGACCTCTCTTGTCCCGTATGATGACGTCATGGCTATAGTGTTGCTGTGTCCGCACACTGGGAGTTGGGAGGGCGCAACGGGAACGATGGATACCACCAGCACTTCTGTACCAAGCGAATCTTGCCTTGACCCTCACTCTGACAATATCTACTTATAAGTCTCTCGTGCCCCCTGTGTGCAGCTGATCGGGCACTGGTGCTCAGAGCAAGAAGGTCTGTCACCACGAAAATCCGCTAGCGGACGCGGCCCCTTTAAGAGGCTGCTACGGCTGCTGCAGGCTCGGTCTTACTTAGCTGCTTGGGACTGGGTTGCCCCAAGTCCTTGCTCTGTCCTACCTTCTGCCATTGCAGAGTGCTTTCTTGGATTTCTCCTTAGTAGTATGGCTTGTTCATCTAGATCCCAGGCGATTTTTCTTTGCTGCTGATCCTTGTTTCTGTCACAACTTTGATTTGGTCACCAGAGGGATGAACAGAGCCTCTATCATCTATGCCATTTTTTTTCTCCTCAGCATACTCACCTTTATCACCAAATGTTAAGTTGATCAGCTCTCCTTAATTATTCTTTAGAGAATCAAAGAATCAAAAGAATCAGAATCAAAGGAATCAAATTTCCCCAAAATCACCTTATCACCATACCAAGTTACATGTTCTATGCTTTCATGTTTTTTTTTTTAATGAGACATTAAGTTAAAAAATCATCCTGTTTTAATACTTGTACTTGCATGGATATGAAATTTCTACTGTTGACATATTTTATTTGTAATTGTTTCTAGGATCTGAAGAAGATGATGAAGTTGTGGCAATGATTAAAGAATTGTTAGATACTAGAATACGGTATGTGCTTATCTTTACTTGAGATCAGATATACTACAGAGCCAATTTTCATTATAGCAATATACTTTTGGTTGTCTGTGAAATTATAGTGGAGTTCCAAAATAAGTGTAAGTGAATATAAACCACAATAGGTAACCTTGACAGTTGAACTTAAAGCCTGTGTAGTAAATAAAGGAATTTATCTTTCGCAGTCATCATTTAGGTTTAATATGATTATAATATCAGATTTCTTAGGAAAAAAATGACCGTGTTTGGGAGGATTATGAGGAGAAGAGTACCTGTTTTTAGGCTATTGCCCATAAAGAATAAATTTAAATAAGTAGAGGACTGCAGCCTTGTACTTTTTGCTTATAACAGACCAGTGATTCCAGTGAGAAGTCCCAGAAAAGTTACATAAAATACAATTTAAAAATTTCGTGTGTGAAGGCATTAGATAGTTGCCAAAGCAAACAGGATCCTGTAGAGAAGGAAAGCACAGTGAAGCTTTCCTTGGGGGCATTTGCTGTTTCTTGGTGTGAAGCTGGAGTATAAGAATCTGATCAGGGGCAGCTACTAAGAATCAGAGAAACCATTTAGCTTTCAGCTAAACCTTTGAGAGGGGAAGAAAAAAGATAAAATTCTGGGTTACCAATGAAGCTTTGACTTAAAGGGCTAAGATCCTAGAGAGAAGTTAAGAAAAAGTAAGCCTAACACTCAGAGGCTCTCCTGACAAGGCACTTGCTTACTTTTAAAGATGTAGGAGAGAGACTGAGTCAAGCAAAAAGTTGGATAGCTGAGCAGAGTTTTGACAGTGTTACAGTGCTGGGAGTGACAAAAATTGGAGTTTAGGATCTGTTAAGGTAAGTGGGGCCTCAAGAAAATCCAGACTCTCAGTTGGGTCCCCAGAGGACTATACCCTGGAAATGGGGGCAAACCAGAGGTAGACCATGGTCAACAAAGAAATCACAAAGGAAGTTTAAAATAGGTCTATATCTGCATGACCTTTGGGTTGGCAAATATATTTTTTTGACAGAACACAAGAAAAATCAAGGAAAATGTGTACAAAGTAGACTACAATAAAATTATGACTTTCTTTTCATCAAAAGATGCCATTTACAATGAAAAGCAAAGCACAGAGTGGAAGATATTTGTTATATATAACAATATATTTTAAAACTCTTATACTTTGTTAAGAAAAAGATGTATAAAGACTGGAGCAGACTCTTCATAAAAGCTCTGGAGAAGCAACTCACAAAAGACAGTAACTAAATGGTCACTAAATGCGAAAAGTGCTCCACCTCATTAGTTGTTATGAATATTCAAATTAAAACCACAGTGAACTATCACTGCACATCCACTAGAATGGTTAAAATCTTTAAGATTGGCAACGCCAGTTGTTGTCGAGGATGTGAAGCAACAGGAACTCTCACATATGCCTGGTGGAAATGTAAGTTTATGGAAAACTAACATTATATACTAAACCTGAACATATGCATATTCTTGATTTAGAAATTCCGCTCTCAGGTATATTCCCAGTAGTACTATATATGTGTACCAAGAAAAGTTTGTGGGAATTGTTGTCGCTGCACCATTTGTAACAGCCAAAAACTGATATTAACTCAGATGTCCATCAGCAATAGAATAGACAAATTCTGGCATATTCACTGAATAGAAATATAATGCTGCGGTGAGATGGAATGAACTATTATTAAATGCAATGATGTGGATGAATCTCACAAAGAGCAAAAGAAGCCAAATACAAAAGACTAAATGCTTTTTAAATGGAATTTATATTTATAAATTGTTAAATTAATAAAACAGGTGAAACTAATCAGTGGTGCTAGCGATTGGGAAAATGATTACCTTTGGTAGGGAGGAGTGATTAGAAAGAAGCACAAGGGGGACTTCTGGGATGCTAGTATTCTATTTCTTGGTCTGGAGCAATTGTATGTTCACTTTGTGAAAATTAATTGAATTGATCGTATATGATTTATGAATTTTTCTGAATTAATGATATATTTTAATGAAAAGTTTACCTGAAAAAAAAAGTGCATCTGTCAGTCTCCCTCTGTTAACCTAAAAGAAGTGAATGAGTATATCTTAGGTAATCACTATAATTATTAGGAAATTTGAAATCTTAAATGCTTAAAAAAAGATTTTGTAAATCTTACTGATATAAAATCTAAGCCCTGAGTTATATTAAAATTTTTTGATGAAAACTTCTGTTCTCTTAAATATGTTACAAATATACTGTGACCACAGGCCGACTGTGCAGGAAGATGGAGGAGATGTAATTTATAAGGGCTTTGAAGATGGCATCGTACAGCTGAAACTCCAAGGTTCTTGTACCAGCTGCCCTAGTTCAATCATTACTCTGAAAAATGGAATTCAGAACATGCTGCAGTTTTATATTCCCGAAGTAGAAGGTGTAGAACAGGTATGCCAATATTATGTGACAGTTTAGATTTACTATTAAAATAAACATTTAAGAAGAAATTTATTACTTGTCATTTTCTTCAAGGGCTGTATCTTTGTTTTGCAGTTGTTATCAGACTTGACTCTTTAGTTTAGAATTAACTTTAGTGTTATAAATACTGTGTGCCAGGCATTGTTACAGATATTACTTCATATAGTCTTTTAACAACAATGTATTGAGTCATTTTTATTTTGTGCATAGGAGATCGAAGGTCATAGGGCATATTGCTGCTCTGGTTATAGAAAAATTAGGAAAAGAGGATTCAAAGAATCAAAGAATTTTATAGATGCGATTTAAAGGTCTTTAGTGGAACAGCTCCACTGCATCATATTTATCCACTTCTTATTCTTACATTTATCCACTTCTTGTTCTTAAATGTTCAGGCAAGGAGCTCATCAAGAAATCATACTTTGTTGTACAGTAAAACAGAGTACTGAGTAGTTACAGAGCTGTAGCTATAGCCTGATGCCAACATTTTTTCTGCCATAAGATACCTAAAGGAATATAGCACAGCATATTCTCAGCAGTGATACTGACCCTCACTAGAGTGATTCTCAACCAGGAGGCGTGACCTTATGCAAAGAGATTGTCAGAAGGAGAAATAAGTCGAAATTAGAAATTTGAAAAAACTCTTCAGGTAATTCTGTGCCTTTAAAGGAGAGTCATCTCTTCTCAGTTCCTTTGAAAATCACTCATCTCTGGGTAGTATTAAAATACTTCCTTTTGGTGCAGTTTATACCATCTCCTCTTTGAAGTCTTTATTAGTCCTATGCTTGGAATTAAGCTCCAGAGCCTCTTTCTGTGTGTCTGTTTTAGCTTTATGTTTATGGATAAGTCTCTTGAGAGACTTGTTATCACATCTAGGTCTTTGTGTTCCTTTGCAACACTTAGCCCTGTGTGTACACATGTTCTTACATAGTTTGTATTAAATAAGTATTTGGATATACTATTCCAAAATTAGGAATATTCTGCCTAAAATAGAATTTGACTAATGAAATTCTTTGAATTGGGTGTTGCTAAGATTGAATATAAAATGTCCATTCCTTGGAAACACATATCCATTTTTACTCAACCCAAAAGAGAACCTAGGAGAATTGAGTTTCCATTGATTGTCTCAGATAAGAACAAGATTCATCTAGATTTTTCTTTTAAACTTATTTTTGTGCCATTCTATATGCTTTTTTTAAAAAAAATTGCATTAGTTGACATTTTAGTGGATTAACAGAGGACATTTTTATTCACTTGTCCAGGGTGGGGTAATGAATTGGCAAATTATAAATTTAAATTGGCATTTGATTATAATAGGCGTGGTGAATAGGAAAAAAAAAATTCTTAGATTTATATAACTCTTCCTTGCCAAAGGAATTGGTCTTTATTATCTGAGTAATACATTAACTCATGAAAAGATATTAATCTTTTCATTTTTTTTCAAGTATTCATTAGTATTTTTATTGACTTATTGGAAATGAAAGTCTTCACATTTTTCTAAGGTTTAAAATGATTTTTATCTAAGACCAAAATAATTAGTTACCAATACGATATTTTACTTTTTTACCTTTTTTAGGGATTCATTTTTCTAATATATATTTTTACAATAACAATTTGTTATAGTTCCCCAGAATATAAGTAAATAAGATGCTTTTGGCGGGGGGGAGTCAATTACATTAGTCCATGGCTAGAAAAAGATCAGTTAATCATTCATTATAGTCTTCTCTGTCCAGCTGAGACTCCACTATTAGAAACCTCTTCTGGGACAAGGGCAGGAGACCAGTGCCTTTAATTAATTTGCTGATATTCAATTTGCTTTTATATTGTTAGGATAATAGGTTATGATGCAAATTTTGTGCTTTGGGTCTATTGATAGATTTAGTCTTACTAGATTGACATACATTGTTAACATATTATAGTTATTTCTGGTAAGCAAGTAATGTTAAAATCAGGAAATAGCAAATTCTATTTCTTAATTCTTATATTCTCTTTGTTTTTTGGTTTTAGGTTATGGATGATGAATCAGAAGAAAAAGAAGCAAATTCGCCTTAAAATAATTTGAATTTTCTTTGGGCCCAGCAGTTGGACTTGTTGATAATGTATATCAAGTTTTTATCTAATCTGCTAAGGAACTTGAAGATTAATAAAATATGCTCTTTCTTTAGAGAGTGATCTATAAATATTGCATGTTTGCTTTAACTCATGGGTTATTTATAATATCCTGAATCATTTGTATATGTGGCTCTCATCCAGGGTAATTTTTATTTTTGTTCTTCATCTTTCATGATTAATTCTTTGCATAATGTGTGAAGCAGTTTAAAACACAATTCCCCCATCTACTTTTATGACTTTTTTTTTTAAATACAGAAATAAATAGGGAGAAAGCTTTTTAAAATATTCTAAAATGGTTTGGCTTTTCTTGAGACATTTGAAACAATTTTCACTGAATTTTTACCTTGTTAAAAAAAAACTAAACAGTTCTGTTTTAAAAATCATATCTGGAAAAAAAAATCTTACCTGGCTAGTATCCCCCAATGTAGTAGCATACAACTTTTCTCTAAGAGACTAAAAACAAAAAACCCCCAAAAAACATCATAATGGCGAAAGTTGATAAAGAACCAGGTTCCAGAATATAGACAAAATTTTCATTAATACTTAAGACAGTGTGGGCTGAATTGTGAATAGCTGCCTCAGGCTTTACCTTATGAAGCAGAAGCTTTCTGAAAAAAAGATGAGAAACTGCTTCAGTCCTTCTACTGGCTTCTCCTGACTCAGAGATCTATAATGTGTGCCATGCCAGAAATTTGGACAATTATCTTTCTACCTTAGGGGTACTGCTCTTTTAGATAGCCCAGATTACAAATTACCTTTTCTCATTGTTATGTAGTAATTCAGAGACAACAGTTCACAGACAGTATCAGGAAAGGAAAGATGGGTATATTGCATCTCTGAAATTCTGGTCCCCCAAACTATGGAGATTAAGATAGGGATGGAAACAGGAAGAACCCCAGCAGTTGTGAATGCTCAGAATTGAAGTTTTAATTTTCCCTTTAGTTTACAGAATCAGATAGTGGGGTTGGAGAATTTGTTTCTGAGCTGTTATGGATGAATTCAGCTTAGACTCTGGGAATGGCTTTGTAAGCTAGGCACATTAACCTACTCTTTGGACGAAGCTAAAGGAAATTGAGATTGTGGAGGAGATGCAGTTAATGACAAGTGTTGGGTCTGGTCATGAAATCAAGTGGCTGCAGTGATGGTAGATTAGGTTATCAGAAGAGAGGAAATCATGTAACTGAGAGGCCAAAGCGTTGGAAAGACTTTCTACAAAAGGAATCAGCCATGGATAAGGAGAAAAAGTGGGGAAGAACATTTTAGGCACACACAGCAGCATAATCAGAATCTGGAAGCTGTAAATTGTCTTGGGGAATTACAAGAAGCTAAGAATGACTTGAGTGTAAGTCGAAGTGCTTGGTATGAAATAGTGCAAGAGTAGAGAGTGTTCAATATGGAGAATGCTGGAAAAACTCAGTTGCCTACCCAGCATACACCCCTGCTTCTTACTGAGAGAGGCCTTCTCAATATTGTTTGGTTGTGATGTGCCCAGGGAAGATAGATCCTACCTGAGTCCCAGGGAATAAATTAAAACTAAACCAGTCACTTCAACTCTTTTTTTTGTCTTTGCCAGTAATTAATCTAGGTGTGGACATATGACCCAGTTCTGGCCAGTGAGTTGTAAGAAAAAATCTATTGATGAGTTCTAGAAAGATTTTTTTCCCTGATTGAGAGTTAATCTATGTGAATAAGGCTCTTTGTATCCATTCCTTTTCTTCTGCTTGATACACTGTAGTATGAAGACTTGCTGTCTAGGGCTGGAACAGTCAATTTGTAATCCTGAAAAGCCAGTTCACTGAGAATGGCAAAGAGGAAGAGAAAAAAGGGGCTGGATTCTTGGGGACATTATTGACCTTTGAGCCAGCTCTGGAACCACCCATTTTTCAGAGTATCATGTTAGATAAAAGTTTTCTTTGTTATGGCAGCTGTTCTGTTGTCAGGTATTCTGCCACTTGAAGCTGACTGCCTTCTAACAAAGAGACTAGAGGACTCAGTAAATAATTTTGCTGGTTTTGTGCTGGCTGGAAAATTACTGCATGGCTATCGCCCATGGGAACATAACATTCTAACAATAAGCTTTCTGCTTCTGTACCCCCCACTTGCACAACCAACCTGTGGGTTAACAGTAAAAAGAAGAAAAATAGACTTGTGTATTCAAACAGAATGAAGAATGGGGTTTAGGGCTTAAAAATCCTGTACCTCTGCATTTCAGGGCTGCTTAATTTGGGGTCTGCGTACCCCTGGCAGACCCAGCTGGCTGAATAAAGAGTGTTTCCTATAACTCACTGATTTCTGGTGATCTGTGTGTTTATTGGGCTGGCAGCTACAACATTTGGAGGCCCCAGCAAGATCTCAGGGAGTGGCCCTGATATCTAAGACTGTACTGGCCTCTGAAGCGGTGGCTGTCCCTGCTGTCAAAGGGGTGATCAACCTGAGATGTGCCAGGGCCCTTGAATGCCGTGACGGGGTCAATGTAATTGTCAAGGACGCAACCTTTAGGACACGCTCTTTGTTCCTGGTCCTGACGGGAATCTCCGAGGCCTCGATGTCTGGATAAAAGGTACCTTTCTGTTTCAGTTGACTGGTCATTGGGGGTTTGTGGAGAGATTGGATGCAGTCATATCTCTCAGATCGTGGCCAGGCCGCGGGATGCAGCCTCCTGAGCCCTGTTATCAGGTTCTGTCTATTGTCTTTGGTCTTGTCTAGGTTGTAGGTGGCAGACTTCTCTGGGTCCACCTACACCCCAGTAATTTTTGTCATCTGAGTGTTTTGTGTTTTCTGCGCAAGCAATCGGGGGAGGCCCGAGTTCACAGAAGACACCCTTAGGGTGTCTCCTGCGACATTTCAAAGAAGGGTTTGTAGAGGGAGCTGACTATGGCATAAAGTTTTCTCCAGGCAGACTAAGGACATAGTGTGAAGTTGAGTGGCCGTCTTTTGTTGTAAACCAGCCTCCGGAGGGTTCTTTTGACGGGGGTTTAGTGAGGAATGTTTGGATGATTGTCACGGGAGACCCGGTATATCCCAATCAGTTTCCCTATATTGATCAATGGTTAAACTTTGTTCAGAACCCCCCTCCTTGGCTCCGCTGGTGTGCCCTTTCTCTAGGGGCACGAATCTTAGTTGTGGGCACCCTGAAATATACAGCTACTGAATCTCCAAGACAGCCTAGTCCCTCAGTCCTCCAATCTCCACCGGAGGACAGTGACCTTCCCCCACCCTATAATCCAAGACAACAGAGGCCAAATAGCACTGCCTCGCCTCCTTGGACGGTCAGCAGGTAACCCCTATGGGCCTCCTGCTCTGGCTCCAGGCAAGGCACCAGCCAATACCACCACCCCAGCCATCCTCCCCTTGTGAGAAGCATCACCCCAGGGGCATCACACAGACAGGCCCTTTATAGTTTGCGTGCCTTTCTCGACTAGTGGCCTGTACAACTGGAAGGCACAGAATCCGCCTTTCTCTGAGAAACCTCAGGCATTAATGGGACTCTTAGAAAGTGTCTTTCAGACACACTGCCCCACCTGGGACAATTGCCAACAGCTTTTAATTACCCCCTTCACCGCAGAAGAATTTAGACGCATTCGGACAGAAACACAAAAGATAGCTGTGGGAGGGAGGAGGGTTGAGGAAGCAGGGGAACAGATTGAGAAGGAATTTCCCTCTATCACCCAGACTGGGGACATAATTCTCAGGCAGGGAGAATGGCATTAGATAGGTACCACCAGATTCTAATTGGGGGAATTAGGATGGTTGCTCGCCAGCTAACTAACCTTTCTAAGGTAACTGAAGTTATACAGGGAGGAACCTCAGGAATCCCCTGGAGCGTTTCTTGAACAAGGCATACCGGGTATACACTTCCATTGATCCTGAGGCCCCTGAGAACCAGCAGGCAATTAACATAGCCTTTGCTACTCAGGCAGCCCCTGATATCCAGCGTAAATTGCAAAAATTAGATTTTGCAGGGATGAACCTGTCCCAACTTGTTGAGATAGCCCAGAAGGTGTTCATCAACAGGGAGGCACCAGATGACCCCAAACATATAGCTAAAATCTAAAGCTACTGTTATCAACCCAGCCAATCTGTTGCCAGACCCAGACTCCGAGACCCCCGTTCATGACTGCACAGATTTCACTGACCCTGTGTGTTCCTCGCAGCCAGACCTCAAAGACTCCCCTCTGCCTGAGGCCAATGAAGTTTTGTTCACGGATGGGAGCAGCTTCATGCAGGAAGGAAGGAAGTATGCTGGGGCAGCGGTCGTAACTCTAACTGGCACCATCTGGTCACAAGCTCTTCCCCATAGGACTTCTGCTCAAAAGGCAGAACTCATTGCCCTCACTGAGGCACTAAGATGGGGAAAGGATAAGGCAGTCACAATATACACTGATAGCCGATACGCCTTTGCCACTGCACATGTACATGGAGCCATCTACAAGGAAAGAGGGCTTCCAACTTCAGCTGGGAAAGACATCAAGAACAAGGAGGAGATCTTAGCCTTACTTGAAGCCATATAGATGCCTAAGGCTCTTGCTATTGTTCTTTGTAAAGGGCATCAAAAAGGGAATAGTCCTAAGGCTGAGGGAAACCATCAAGACAATGCAGAGACAAGAACAGCGGCCACAAGGCTAGTGGGGCCCCCACCACATCTGACTGTTGTCTCTTACCCAGAAGTGCCTCAGTCTCCAATCTATACGGTGGAAGAGAACATATATTTTCAAGACAAGGGAGCCACTATGAACCAACGGGTGGTGGACCACCCCAGATGGAAAAATCAGGCTCTCACGGGCCCTTGGAAGGACTCTCCTCCATCAACTACACCAGACCACACACCTAGAGCGAACTAAGATGCTCCAAGCTTTAGACCCATACTTTCACTTGTTAGAAGGGAGAAGAACTGCAGAGGAGCTTGCCTCATGATGCCCGGCTTGTGCCCAAGTTAATCCAAAGAAGGGGAAGATAGAAGAACCTAGGCATAGGGAAAGAGGAATTTATCCAGGGGACCACTGGGAAGTTGATTTCACCTAGGTAACCCTGATTCCGTGAGGGGCTACAAATATTTACTTGTTTTTATAGACACCTTTTCAGGATGGGTAGAGGCCTTCCCCATCAGAAAAGATACTGCCTTATTAGTTACTAAGAAACTACTACAAGAAATCCTCCCTTGATTTGGTCTCCCTGGAACTAGGGTCAGGTAATGGGCCAGGCTTCGTAGCAAAGGTATCACAACAATTGGCTAGCTACCTAAATTTGCAATGGAAACTCCACTGAGCCTACCATCCCCAAAGTTCGGGCCAAGTAGAGTGAATGAATCGGACCCTAAAAGAGACATTAGTCAAGTTAGGATTAGAAACTGATGGGACCTGGGTAGAACTTCTCCCTTTAGCTCTTCTCCGAGCCAGGGGTACTTCGTATATTAATGGATTCACCCCATTTGAAATTTTCTTTGGAAAACCCCCACCTTTAGTACCTAGAAGAGGAGATGAGAAAAAGGCAGAACTATGTAACCTTGTCTTACTTAAGTTTTTACAAGCCCTTCAAAGTGTACAGAAGGAGATCTAGTCCTGGGTTCGTGCTGCCCACTCAGCCCCAGGGGACGGACTTCCCCATCAGTTTCAGCCTGGGGACTCTGTGTGGATCTGGAAGTTCACTTCCAAAGGACTAGAACCCAAACAGAAAGGACCTTTCACTGTCTACCTGATGATACCCACTGCAGTTAGAGTAGACAGCATCCCATCATGGATTTATCACTCCCACGTGAAGGCAGCACGAGAGCAGACAGCTCAGGAAGATGGGCCCTTAAGACTAAGACTCAAGCATACGTAATCTAACCCTCTGTTTCTTGCTTTTTTCCTCTTTAGCCCAGGCATTCGACCAGCCACAACCAGAACCAGAAGGAGCATTAATAACTTTGCTAATGACAATACACAAGGCCTTAAATAAGACCACCCCAGACATAAGCCAAGATTGCTGGTTGTGCCTAAACCCAAAACCCCCTTACTATGTCAGGGTAGGAACTCCCCTAAATTTAACTGAGCTCAGCAGGCTAGTTGATTCACTAGCAGAAGTAGTCCTCTAAAATACAAGAGGTTTAGATTTATTATTTTTCGAACAAGATGGATTATGTATGGCTCTAGGTGAAACCTGTTGCTTCTATGCCAATAACTCTGGAATAATTAGAGAAAGCTTATTACTAGTGCAGAGAAATTTAGATGCCAGGGAAAAATAAAGGCTAGAATCAAATAACTGGTTTCATAGGATGTTCAATTGGTCACCATGGCTAACAACCCTTCTATCTGCTTAGCTGGACCTTTAATCCTCCTCCTCCTCTTGTTAACTTTTGGCCCATGTTTCCTCAATTTCTTATTTGCATATATAAGGAAGAGAATTAATTCTATTAAACTTTTAGTATTACAAAATAGAGGCTATGAGCAAATTCCGCATAAAGAATCCACATAAAGGATTTGATTTTCTGCTCAGGCCAGTGGGGAATGTGCTGGCTGGAAAATTACTGCTTGGCTATCACCCATGGGAACATAGGCTATCGCCCATGGGAACATAACATTCTAACAATAAGCTTTCTGCTTCTGTACTCCCCGCTTGCACAACTGACCTGTGGGTTGACAGTTAATAAAAAGAAGAAAAATAGACTCGTGTGCTCAAACAGAATGATGAATGGGGTTTAGAGCTTAAAAACCCTGTACCTCTGCATTTCAAGGCTGCTTAATTTGGGGTCTGCATACCCCTGGCAGACCCAGCTGGCTGAATAAAGAGTGTGTTTCCTATAATTCACTGATTTCTGGTGGTCCGTGTGTGTCTATTGGGGGCTGGTGGCTACAACAGTTTTTATTTGTGGTGGACAGTGCCGAATGTCAATCTTAAAATGAAAACTAACTTTTAAATTAATTGAGCCTTTTTTTCAAAGATTAATTTAGAAAGTGTAGTTTAATCAGGTAATTGTTTTTATTTTTGAATGTTTAAATTATACTTAATTTCATTCTATAAAGTCCCAAAGAAAGAAAGTAATCATTCACTATTAGTTGTGTTTAGCTAAAACATAAATAAAAATTAATCTTTTTTAAAATATATAAAATCTTTTTACATGAAATATTCTTGAAAACACTTTATAAATATGAGACATTTCAATAGGTATTTAAAACTAAGATTATTGACCAAGAATAAGCCAAGCACTTGGAGGATTTTTTACTCACCAAATAGGATGAACCCTATACAGAATAAGGAGCAAAATGAATAAACATAGCAAACTTTCATTGAGCATTCACTGTGACAAACACTATTCTAAGCACCTTACATTTATGAAGTCATGTAATCCTGTGAGATCAGAAACTATTATTGTCCCTATGAGGCACAGAGGAGAAGTATTTCATTGCCATACAACTTAAGTGGGAAAGCCAGGAACATGAACCTTGGCATTCTGGCTGCAGAGCCTATATACATCACTGCTGTACTATTTACCCTAAGGGAATTGGACCTACATACCCATCCTGAGTAAACCTACCCGAGGGAGGAGAGAAGCATTCCTTGTTTTCAGAGGTGCTGCTTTCTAGTGGGCAAAAGTTTTTTCCATCTTTTACTTGCTCCAGACCATAATGGGTCAAAGCAGTGCATGTGTGTCCATTTTTTTATGCAGGAATATGAAGCTAGCTGCTCTCTAGTCCACTAGGAATTGATATCCCTTTGGGAAACCCCAAACTTATACTCCTTATACTTATCTATGATAACTACAAGTCACCTGCGGGCTATGCAGAATTGACTTATATCTCCTGAAAGAAAATCTAGAAAATATTTTTCCTGTTACCTGACATTTCTAGTGATCTTAAAGCTGTGGGCAGCTCTCTGGTCCACCTCTATTCTGGTTTTGATCACATCCTACAGGAACAAAATACTAGATAGGACCAGGTAATCTTGTGGTTTCCTATTTACTGACAATTTCTTGGCACTAGAATGAGTTTCTAGCAGAGCTAGAAAACCTCCCCAGGTTTTGCCTACTGGGAAAATTTAAAGCCATCCTAGAGAAGAGTATTGGGTGGTGCGTATGTATTAATTCAGTTGGAATCAGTATCCTTTGTTCTCAAGCCTGAGGTTTGCTGGTGAGGCAATCAAGATTGTGTTCACCTGAGGTAGTAGACATCTTTTGTTTGTGTCTTCTTAGTGTCTCATTCATTTTTTTTTAAGCAACACCTCCCCCTTTCCTTTGAAGAACTACTACCTCTTACTCTGTGATTCTGGTGGAGCTGTCCAGTTGCAGTGTCCTACCCTCTTTGCCTCAGGGGTGGGCATATGACTCACACTGGTCTGATCAGAATCCTTGCCGAAAATATAAACCATGAGGATGGAGGAGTAGCTTCTCTCCTCTTAGACTGTGAGCTGTAAAGATATGATCCCAGAGCTGTTTGAGGGTCATTCCTGGTTCATGAGGTCAGAGAGAGGGAGATTCCAAAAGAGTTCTGACAGCATTGTTTGTGCTCCTGGATATAAATGTGCCCGAAGCTGTTTGTATTCCTGTCCTTTTCAACTGCATTAGCCAATAAATCCTCTGCTTCAGCTAGTTTGAGTGGATTTTTATTATTTGTCATTGAAAACTTAACCTTATAGAAATTTAGGACATACGTTTATTCAACACTGAAGAAATCAATAAAATCATTAGGTGGATGTATTAGGGTTCTTTAGAGAAACAGAACTAATAAGATATATACATATATAATACATAAAATAAGATATATATATTATATAAGAGATATTGAGATTTATTTATTTTAAGGAATTGATTCATGCAATCATGGATGCTGACAAGTCCAAAATGTGCAGGGTGGGCTATCAGGCTGCAGACACAGGGAAGAGCTGATATAGTTCAAGTTCAGTTCTGCTGGTGAATTCCTTCTTGCTCTGGGGAGGTCAGTCTTTTATTCTATTCAGGCCTTCAACTGATTTTATTAGGTGTACCCACATTATGGAGGCAATGTGCTTTACTCAAAGTCCACTAATTTAAATGCTAATCTCATCCAAAAGCACCCTCCCAGACACATCCAGAATAATGTCTTACCAGGTATCTGGCCACTGTAGCTGAGCCAAGTAGGCACATAAAATTAATCATTACAGTGGGTAAAGTTTGCTTTCATCACCATTTTATTTTCATCATTTTATTTCTGGTTCCTTCCATATCTTGGCTTCTTCTCTCTGTATTATCATACTCAATTCCACATGCCCTTTATATTGTCCCTTTCTTGACCAGTGTCATCAACCAAGGTAATCTGTCTAGGTCAGCCTTCTTATTTCAAAATTATCTTTAGCCTCATCAAAACTTATATTTCCTCAGTGACCTTTTCACACCTGTTATCAAAATCGGAAGTAATCCTATAAATAGTTTCACTCTAAAGTGTTGATAATGACTTAATGTAGATCTCTTGGGGGAGGGGGTATTCTGCATTAAATATATACATACAGGTGGAGTTTAGGTATGTGATAGGCAAGGAGTGGAGGTAATTTGGGAAAAGGGAATTTTTCTGGTCCCCTTATAATCACATTTTGTGAATGATTAGTCCTCTATAGTCTAGCCCTATTTAACATCTGGTTATCTTTTAACGCTTCCTTTCAAAAAAGGGTAAGTACAAATATGCAAAAGTTTGAGATGGTATTCTTTTTTTAGGGGACTGGCAGTAGTATAGCTAGGCCATAAGATTCTTGAATAGAGTGGTAGGAGATGATGCTGATAAAACTGGCAGGAATGAGATCCTAAATAATTATGTGTGTGTGCATAAGAGTCAACTTAATCCTACACGTGAAGGGTAACTACTGAATTGGAAACAGGAAGAAACAGGATTGGATTTGTGTTTTTGGAAGGTCACTCTGGTGTGAAGGTGTATAGGATGAATTGCGGATAGTGGTGAAACCAAAGAGGCTCATTTAAGGGGTCTTTCTGAGACCCTTGCCTGGTACCTTTTGTTGTGTTCTTCCTTCTCATAGGCCTTCATGGCTCAAATTTTTTTTTTTTTTTTTTACATTTCCCACCATCTTTTCTCACTGGAGTACATTTCTCCACGAAACTCCCTAAAACGTAGAACATATGAGCCCCTGCTCTTCATATTCTAATTATTCAAAAAGAATTAAAAATTGAGATATTGTTGACATATAACATTAGTGTTAGGGGTATAAGATGATTCAATATGTGTTTATATTGAAAAATGATCACCACAATAAGTTTAGTTAACATCTATCACTTCACATAGTTACAATTTTTTTTTCTTGTGATGAGAACTTTTTTTTAAGATCTACTCTCAGCAACTTTCAAATATACAATGCAGTATTAACTATAGTCACCATGGTGTATATTACATCCTCAAGACTTATTTATAACTGGAAGTTTATACACAGGCCTTTTTAACTTTAGTAATTTTATTGCTATATATTGTTGGAATTCAGGTAAGGGATAAAAATCACAAATGTGGGGATGTTTAAAGACCTTATAAAGCTATTTCAATTATGGTTCTTCATTTCTTTAAACATGGCACTGGAAGCCCTGCTGGCCTTTAGTCCATCAGGCTGCATGGCAAGGAGGAGGCTGAGAGCCATTTAATTTAACAGGACTAATCTGTGAACAGGGAAATGGACTTGCATAAAGAGATGATGAATGACACCCTTTATCATCATTACTTTTTTTTCAGTTCAG
Organism: Eidolon dupreanum; assembly: GCA_028627145.1. Lineage (NCBI taxonomy): Eukaryota > Metazoa > Chordata > Mammalia > Chiroptera > Pteropodidae > Eidolon > Eidolon dupreanum. The sequence continues at coordinate 63,633,056 of CM053515.1, forward strand.
TTAGTTCAGAACTTTTGATTAGTTGAGAAAATTTTTTCCATTTCCTCAGATGTTTGAATTAGACCCAGATGTGCCCTTTCCTTCACAGATCATTCATTCATTCATTCATTCATTCATTTATTTATTTATTTATTCTCTTCCAGCCTTTATTCCCAAAGATCCAGCTGTGGCAAAGCTCTGTGTAGATGGAGATCAGGCAAACAAAATTCTTCCGTATTAGTATTAGGGTTCTTTGTTGCGGTGGGTTGGTGAGGTTGTTCAAGGTTAGTTTGGTACGGAGGAGAGCTTGTTCTATGACATGACTGCTGCCTGTCTCACAAGCTAGACCCAGATCAGAATGGAGGTTGCTTTCTGTAAACTCCCTTTACAGACTGTCTGATTGTAATTGAAGTTCATTCTGACACATACACACCATTGCCTCCTGCTCTGTGTTGGTTCCCGGAACAGGTGGTTGTCCTGACCTGGTCAAGCATGTGAAGTAATTTCCATACCTGGTAGCATAACTATTCCACCCTTTTCCTATATGATTCTTTGGCTCCTGCCAAGTGGCACAGGGATCCTTTTCATCTTGCAGCCACTCATGGTATGCCTTGTAAGTTTCCATTTATAAGTTCTATTAATTGCCAGACCGGAGTGGCCAGCCTCTTCCATCTTTCCCTGCCCTCTGCTTGTGGAGTTAGACTTTCAGCCTTAGGGCTTTTCCCTTGGTCTGTGTATACTAACAGTTGGAAAAAAATTAGCCTTCAAAGTTTCTTCCTCTCAACTAGTGTATAAGCACCTTCCAAAACAGCTGTAGCATGGAGATGGACAAGACAAATGGATAGTTATGATGGAGTAACATGCAGAAGAGAAAAGTAGGAGGTATCATAGATTATTATAGTTTGAGCATGAGAACTTTGATGGTATTTCTGGCATTTTCTTTGTAGCATTGACAGGTTTTCTGGTAGTGCACAAAGGTGTTGCTCAAACATTGGCATCATACCTTGACTCCTTGGCAATATCACTGAGGGCTTACCAGAACCTCTTCGATGAGGGTTCTGAGGTTAAGATGTACATCTACAGAGCCTTTGCCTCTTGAATTAAGAAATGTGTTGTATAATATCAAACAGCTCACTGTTTTTTAACTTTGCTCTGGGTGATTTAGGAACCTGATTAAGGACCTGAAATATTAAAGGGCTTTCATGTTAGAAACACTTTGATTAGTTAAATGTGACATTTTCTGAACTTTCTTTGTGGCCAGTGATAAAAAGGCATTTTCTCCCCTCTAAAGAAGAGTCTTTTGTTCACTTGATCATATAACCAGCCATAGAAAGTCAATTCTAATAAGGACATTTGCCTTTTTTTTTTTCAATTACTCAAAAGCATTTTTGATTCCTTACTTTGTACTAGGGTTTTTATTAGGTGTTGGGTATGCAAAGACTTGTTCTAGCCTTAAGAAACTTAGCATAGTAGGGAAATATACAAAAAATAATAAAGTATCAAAGCATATTGGTTTAAAGGGCTAGCTCAAAGAATGAGAGGTTAATGCATGTCCTTAAGCCTGTCTAGGGGAGAGAGAAAGGGTTTTCCCTGAGAAGTAGCATTTAAGTAGAGATGGGCTGGGGAGTCCATGAAGAGTAACCAATGTGTGCAAAAGATTTGAGAATGTTGGCCCAGTTGAGAAACTACCTGTCCAGCATTGTTGGAGTGTAAAGGGCTGGAAGTTGGAGTAGAAAGAGAACAGCAATGTGAGGTAAGATTAGACATCTGGGATCAGATGTCATTCCCATGTTCTGTGTGCCATACAAATTTATATTTGATTCTATTCTAGAGTCATTAACGGTCATGATAACCATCTACATTTGACTAAAGACACCATTTAAATCTTCCTAAAGCAAATGCCCAAGGTAATAAATTCTCAGAAACATCATCTCTCTTTGATTAAGCTTCTCTTGGCAGGAATGGTACATTAATTCGTAGAATTAATCAATCGTTCATGAGTCAAATTTAAGGCTGTCAAATCTAGGTAATTCCTACAGTCCTCTCGGGTGGGCCAACATATGGCTTTCCACTCCGCGCCCCTCCCCTGCCCTTCTGCAAAAAACTGGAGGTTACAGATGCAGTGGGTGGGGGTGGGGATGGGTGCGGAGGGCTTTCCAAAGCTAAGCATATCACATAGAGCCTAAATCGGAAACTTAATTGTCAGTCACCAGAAAGACTAGCGGAACCTGCATGGCTGTTTGCAATCAAGAATTTTGGTATCTCTCTCCCCTCATCTCAATCAATTCTTTGCAAGTTTTCTTAGCCTATGTCTCTTTCCCGCCTTCACTTGTTTGTCCCTCAAGATACCCCAGTCAGGCTTTCTGCTTTCCTCCTCCTCTTTCCCCGCTTCGTGGGGTACCGGGGCGTGGGGCCTTGGACTGCACTGGGCGCGTGCCCCAACGCTGTTTGCTTTGCTAACAAATTCCATCCTGCTCTTATCTTTCCGTCCTTCCTGGGCAGCCACCAAGTTTCTTCCTCCCCAGCGGCGCTGTCCCTCCCGCTGCTCGCCCGGGGATCGGGCGTCTCCAGGAACCCCAAGCGGATGCAGCCACGAGCCGCTGCCACGTCTTAGCCTCCAGCAGGTCAGCGCCTGCGTGGGCTCGGGGGCGGGTGGGGCGGGGCGGTGCGGGGAGGCGGGATCTGCGCGTGAGCGGCGAGGACGTGGCCCAATGGGATCTGCTGACAGCGGCGGCGGCGACGCGGTGCGCGCCGAGGGGCGGGACCAGGAGGCCGTTGCTGGTGAGCCCGGGAGGCCGGGAAGGCAGACTTTATTTCGGCTATCGCATCCCAGAGGGAACCGTGTTGGCGTCCTTCCTGGCTCCCACGCCCGCAGATCGCCCGACAGGCTCGTGTGCGCTCCTGACCTTGCCAGCCGCTCGCCACTCGCTTTGCGGACCGCGCCTTCTGCATCATGTGCGGTAAGGGGCCGTAGGCGGGGGGCGTGTTGCTCGGTGGTGCTGGGGTGCGGTGCGGGAGCTGCTGAGGCCTGAGGCGCCAGTGGGAGCGAGAGTGTGGAGGGTGCGAAGTCTGGGTGATGGGCAGGAGGTGTCCCGCGTTGACCAGGGGTGCTGGGGGCGGGGGCTGGGCTCTGCGAGCCGGAGGGCGTTGGTGGACTTAGGCGGGCACCTGAGAGGAGGGCGGGTCCTAGAGGGGATCTGGGGCACTGAACGGGTAGGCTTTGCGCGAAGAAGGGAACCAACGGAGAAGAGAAATGATTGTATTGGAAAAGGAGAGGGTTGAGGGAATCGAGGTGTGGAGGGAGGTGTCTTCACAAGAGTCCACCAGATGAGGCAACCTGTGGAACATCAGGTGAGGTCTCTTGACTTATTCTTGAATTCTAAGATTTACCTTTAAAAATATTTTAAATTGCTTTCTTTGGGTCAGGCCCATAGACAACAGAGCTATAACTAGTGATACGAGAATGTCATTACACAAAATCTTACCTCCTGCCACTCCCCTCTCTACAGAAACTATTACTTACCCGTAAGTCGGTGAATGAACGTAGACCGGATCCTCTGGTTGGAGAGGCCCAGAAGGGACCTCGGCTGTAGATCATACATCATTTATACATCCATCTAAACTTTTACCTATAGATAATGTTAGTTTACATTTAACAGATGTTTTACCTAAAACAGTTAAAACATAACGTTAGGCCCTTTTATTTCATGTTTTGAAGCTTAGTTGTTTTAATATTACCTAAAAGTGTTAGCTAAAAGGGATTGCCAGAATTATATCTGGAATGATTGATATCCACTAAAATTGGTATTAACTTGGCCATTGTCAGTTACTTTTCTTATTGAAATTTACAACTGACCTTACCACTGGAAGGAAAAAACCACATTTTTAAGGGATTTATAACTTTAATAGAATTGAAACTATCTGGGAAACTTATTCTTTTATGCTTTTTGCAAGAACTGATCAGGAGGTGGCTTGTTCTCATGAATGTATATTTTTCCTGTATTTAACTTTATGCTAATTTCAGCTTCTGAAAAGGAGCAGGTTAAAATTTAGAGTAGATTAAAAAAACAACAACAAGAAAATGAACACCTACAGATAGCTTGCTGAAGTTATTAGAGTCTAGCTGACTTTAGAATCAGATATCCTTTTGCTATGTCTAGTTAGTAGTGTACACGAAACCCATAATTTAGTTTGGAGCTGTGAAGTAGTGAATCTGCAAACTGGTTAATCCCCAGTTTGCTTCTTTTGGTAATTAACTGTTCCTGAATGATGAGGTGTGTGCCTAAGTAAGTACCTGGCTTTCTGATTGCAGGTGATTTCTTCATCTTGTTCCCGGAAAAAGGAAGACAAAGTACTATAAAAGAAAAAATCTGATCTGGTTTAGAAAAGGTGCAGAGGTAGAGTGAGGCTTTTAGGGTGGAGACTAGGTGTTGAAAGTTTTCAGTTAGCCAACATCCCCATCCTACAGTTTTATTGCTGAGGAAACAGGTTATAAACAATAAAGAAAGAACTAGTATTTGAGGCAATTCTGAGGTCCTGCTTTTAACCCAGACCAGAATTTTGCATTATTACAGAAATAAGGTCCAGAATTTATTTCCTCTCTAATGTAAATTCTGAAGGTTGACTGTCTTTATTTTCCTCTCACATCTTAATGAAATAAAATTTCTAGACAGAGAAATTGAATGAGAAATGAGATTAGATGGAAAAATTTAGAGATTTACTTTCTGATTACCTGCTTCCTATTCAATAGATTTTCTAAAAGATTATTGTAACATTGCAAAATGTTACAGCAGAAGAATGAGGGCTAACTATTCTGTGAGATTCTTTTTTCAATCTGATATACTAATAAAACTGTTGTAATGTTTACCAGGTTGAATAGGGATGTTAATAAGTGTTAATAAGACAAAAAAAAAAAAAGATTCTATGATCAAGTAAATTTGGGGAGCAACAGATTAAACAATGTCTAACTGGCTTTTTTAATTGGAGGACTTATTCGAACCTTTAATGTGCTAATAAGTGTTGTGAATCTCCCAGAGACAAATAGTGTGTCTACTTTCCAAATTTATTTTATCTTCCTCTTATCCTTGGTTCTTTGGAATATACTTGGTTTTACCTTCGGCTTTGGTTAGAGTGTAAATGAGGTTATATTTAAAAGCAGTTAGGGAGCTGTAATTTAAAAATATCCTGAAATCCTTAAAAAGTTTTTTTTTGTAATTATACAGTCTAATGATTTTGGAGGTAATTGAGGGATATATTGAGACTTGCTTCTAGGCATCATAAAACCAGCACTATTAACATATCCTTAGAAACGATATTGGATATAAAGTAGTTGTGAAAGAAAATAATTAATTGTTTAATAAACATTTCTTCAGTTGTGTTCCCTGGAAAGGGAGAAGTTAATAGGTGCAGCTAATGAGCAGTAGAAGGTGGGAAAGAGTTTTATGAAACATAAGTTTGGGAAATTCTGCTTTTGGAGATTTGCAATTAGCAAGATTAAAGGTTCTAGGAAGAGCTACCAATAAACCTGTTAACTTTGTTTAACTCAGTATTTCTTAAACCTTTTCTTATGGAACCTTTCTTTCACCTCATCCTTATATAGATAGCATCTTGCAAATAGTGTTTTCTTTCTGTGGTTTGGGAATTTTTGACGGTATATTTCAGGGACCTAGAAAGTTTTGAAGATATTTGAAGTGATGGCTTTTGATGTTAACAAAAAGTTCTGTATTTACAAAGTTGAGGAATCACTTATGTTAGTACACATCAACCCAAGGAAAGGCCCCAAGACTGAAAATCTACCTCTGTGAATAGAGGGCAGAGAAAGACTGAAGAAGGAGGCTGGCCACTCCAGTCTGGTAATTAATATAATTTATTAAGGGAAACTTACATATGAGTCTTGTCTTGGGTGACTCCAAGCCAGAATGGATTCCTGTGCCACTTGGCAGGTGCCAGAAGGTGGAAGTGGGGGAATACTCACAGATAGTAGTACATGAATGCTACCAGGTACAGAAATTATACTGACTAGATCTGGACAAGAACCTGCTCCAGAACTAGCACATAGCCAGAGGCAAGGCAGGGGTGCTGATTTATGTCAGAATGAACGTGAATTATAATCAGTCTGTAAGGGGGTAGATTTTATTAGAAGATGAAATATTGAGATAACATTTTCTATAGTCCTAAAACACAAAGTAAAAATTATATAGAATGACACAATGAGGAATTTCAATTGTTTATGTTTTTTAATTGTTTAAAATATTTTTCTTATTTACAAAATTCTGGTTCAAGTGTCAAAAGCTACCTCCATTCTGGCCCAAATCCAGCTTGTGGGACAGACGGAGTCACGTCATGGAACAGTCTCTTCTCCATAACTTATCAACAGTTATGAACAGGGGAGGCTGGTTCAGGGAGTAGTAATGTAGAATATGTTTCTCTATTTTGAGCTTATAAAGAAAGGCTAAAAGAGTATGTAGGGTATTTTACTGTTAAGATGAAGATGAAGACTTTATTTCTCTAAAGTGAAAATCTACCAAAAATGAGAAAGAAGCTGGGAAGAAGTAAGTGGGGATATGAGAGAAGTCTAGAGTCTAAATTTTAGAATAATATCTGGTGGAAAGTGGGAAGGTTAGATAAACTGTGAAGTAACAGGATTGGTCAGCAGTTGGGAGGGCCATTATGAAAGTGTACCTGAAATGGGTAGATCGTTTCGAAATGGATGGACCTCACTGTCGAGGCATTCTGGGATGCAGGAGTAAGAGCTGACTTGGCAGGATGATGAAAAATTGTGGTCTGATGTGATTAATCAGAGGGAAGTGAGAGAGATGGTGCATTTGAAGGTTTGTGAGCAGGAAGTGCATCACCAGGACAGATAATGACGTAGGTAGACTGTGAAGCAATATATAACCGCAAATATCAGCGTTTAAACAGTGCTTTGAGTTCCAGAATGTTAGATGTGCAAGAAAGGTGTTATAGAGCTCCTTCCAGTGGCAGAATCTATTTAAAACAAAGCAGGGGACACTTGAGCCAACATTTTGTAAATAGGAAAAATGTTTTAAAAAATTAAGACATAAATAATTGAAATTCCTCATGTATCACTCCATATAATTTTTACTTTGTGTTTTTAGGAATGTAGAAAATGTTACCTCAATATTTCATCTTCTAATGGAATCTACTTGTAGAATGGGCCTTCATAATTATAGTAGTATTGTTTGTGTTTTATTACAGATATTTAGTTGATATATATCACTTTAATTGTAGCATTGTTTGTAATTACAAAGAGGAAGAAAAACCTCAGTTAATAGGGAAATAGGTAAAATATGACTATTATGGACTAATATGCAGCCATTAAGTAGACTAGTGTAGATGTGTTGTACTGTCATAGAGCAATCTCAATATCTTAAGAGAAAAAAGTACAGAATGAGATAAATAATGTCATCAAATTTATGTGTTTAAGAAAAAAGCCCTCTGAAGCCATAATATCTAGGTTTATATATGTAGAAAAATTCACAACTTAAAGATTGAGACAATGTGTATGGGAATAATGGTGGTTATCTTCCCTGTGTGGAGATAGAAAGAGATTTTTACAATTCATTCTGCAGTAATTTGAATATTTGATGATGATGATGAATTAATTTGTTAACTTGTGTTATAAGAAAAAATTTTTAATGAAACTTAAGTGCCATTGTAGATGGGTTTTGATTCAGAAAGTATAATATTTAGATAATGAACTTAAACACTTAACTGATAAATTTCGATGTCTAGGGTCTCAAAATACTAAGTTGTCAAGTGAAAAATATAAGTAAAATTTTTTGGACATTAATTCAACCAGGCATAAGAACTTTAATAATTTGATTAGTCAGCTAAGTTGCATTCAGTTTTCATTTTAATCAGGTTTAATAGTCTTTACTTATAGCTAAATTGCTTTCACCCAGGTGTGTCAAGTCTATGATTCAGGTCATAACTGACTATTTTGTTAAGCAAGGTACTCTTAAGTGCTTTTATGCCATTGTATTTAAGCTGCCATTTTCTGAGAATGATGCCTATAGGTACAAGTATCTGCATCAGTTATTCCAAGTGTATTCCATTAATAAGAAAACTTACACTTTGAAAGCATACATTGATTTGGGAGTAGAACATCTCTACTCCATACCACTGCTTTGTGTGGTATCAGAGTAGTTACCAAAGAGCAGTGGAGAGTTGATTTTTAGGCTTTTGTAGTTACCTTAAGCAGAACTTTTTATTGGGAGGTTTGATAAGATGGCTCAAAGACCTGGAAAGGGGATCAATCTAGTGATTACTACTCTAATAAGCACCATTTTGAGTTATGAATGCCCCTCTTGTGAACATGCTCTGTATGCCTGGTATGCTGGTTATTTGCTATTATACTTTTCCAGCTATTCCAGCAGGTGGACCATCTTGGGCTGGCATATAAAATTGTCAGATTCAGCCTCTTTATCTGCCATTTTCCTGACCAGGCATCACTTAGGTTGATCCCCTTTTTCCTTCTCCCAGCTCTATTCCTTTGATCTTAGAAAATTTCTCTACATGTGTGACTCTTTTTTCCCTTTTAGTTCCTGCCCAGTTACATAAGAGGAAATATTGCTCCTATTTTTTCTTCTTCTACTCCTCTTTTCCTTTTTTTTGTTCCAATAATGAGGGTTCCTTTTTCTCTGCATCTTCGCCAACACTTGTTATTACTTGCCTTATGATAACAGATACTCTAACGTCTTTGTTCCAGTAGTGGACCAAAAATGACAGTAATGATTATTGGTAATAGTAGTGCTTCCTGTCTCAAAAAAAGGGGCATGTTTTGAATTGGAATTTGATATGTGGTATTTCATTTAAGATGCCATTGATTGGGAAATGAACCATATCACATGGGCCAGTTGCTTTGAAAAAAATAAACATTTATTTTGACATATTTGCTTCAATCTTTTATAAGTGAGAAATTCCCCTTTGGAAAAGTTTCACTGCCTTTAGACAATTTGAAGTGAGGATTTATTTCTTTTTTAAAAATGGACTCTAGCTTCACATTTTTGTATATATTAGACATAATTATGTAAATGAGGATTTTGTCATAATTATGTTACTTTTTATTTAGGTGGAATTTTCTATTAAATATTTTTTTATTTGCAGGTATATTTGCTTACTTAAACTACCATGTCCCTCGCACAAGACGAGAAATCTTGGAGACTCTAATCAAAGGCCTTCAGAGACTGGAGTACAGAGGATATGATTCTGCTGGTATTTCCTTTTAAAAAAATATCAATGGGCTTTGAATGATTCTTGAATGTAAACAGAAGCTTGTTTGTTTTAGATGGCTAGATTCTTTAGTAATGTCTGTTTTGTTTTGGGTAAATCTAAAATCTGAAGAATTTTTGTCTTTTTAAAAGGTTTGTTCATGTAATTTTGATAGTATTACCATTTATGTACTGTATTGCTTTTAATACATATCTTCTTTTGTTAAGAATGTTACTATAAAAACAAATCATCTAGGGCATTTTCATGGTTGGTAGAACAAAGTTCTTAAAGGCCTTAGTCTATAAATTATATATATATATTTTTTCCTTAACATGAATCTTTTTTTTTCTCCAAGGATTTCAGGCTTTTGGCATATGAACTTGCCTAAGAATCTTCTGCCTTAAATAAATGACAAAGCAAATAAAAATAATTTTCTGTCAACTTTACTTTCTATTCTTGTTCCTTCCTTTAACTGTATTGGGTGGGGGTCCCCATGACCACACTCAGATTTGATGACTTCCTAAAGGATTTAGTGTATAGTTGTACTCATGACTACGATTTTTTACAACAGAAGAATACAAAGCAAAATCAGCAGATGGCAAAGGCACATAGAGCGAAGTCTGGAGGAGATCGGGCACAAGCTTTTAAGACTTCTTAGTGGAGTTGCACATGATGCACTTAATTCCCCCAGCAAGTTGTGACAACATGTGTGAAATGTTGTCTCTCAGGAAAGCTCATTGGTGACTCAGAGCCCAAGGTTTTCATTGGCAGATGCATGTAGACTCCCTCTGTGTAACATGTGCCAAAATTTCAGTCCCTAGAACTGTTGCACTGACAGTTTGGGTGCAGTGAGCCATTCTTAATTAGGATGGTGGGAGCCCCCCTGAAATTTAATTTCCCAGATATCAACCAAGAACTAACTTTGCCAGCATTATTTCTAAGGATCGTAGTGTAGGCCTACTGTCTTAATGTTTTTCTGTGCACTTAACACTGACTGTTGTAATGGACGTTTATCTTCCATCACTTTTCCTTCGTTAATGGAAAATCTGTCACTCTGTCAGCTCTTTTGTTCTTAAAATTCTTTTCTTCCTTAGCTTCTCTGATAACATGTCTTGTTTGCCTCCTTACATACTGATTATTTCTTTTCTCTCTGCTTTGGGGGCTCTTTTTCTACCACCCTGTTGCTTAAATACTAATATTCTTCAAGATATTTTGCTAGGCCCACTTTTCTTTATTTCTTCTTGGGTGAGCTCTGATTTCATCAACCTCCTATATATTGGTGACTTAAAATCCAGATGCATTTCCCAAATTGCCATCCTGTATTTCCAGCTGCCCCCTAGAAATTTCTCCCTGGTTAAACCATGATATTATAAACTTTGCATGTTGAGAATTGACTGACTGTGCTCTAGTTTCTACCCGACTCTCCATGCTATCGTTTCTGTGTTCCTTTAATCAACAGTCAACAACTCCTTGAGCTTTAGGAGATATCCCAGACTTTTCCCACTTTCTCATGTTACATTCAGTCATTTCTACTTCTCAGAATCACCCATATCTATCTGCATTATCACTATTTAGTTCAGGCCCTCTTCCTTTATGCTTTGCTGTAGCTGTAAAGCATGAGAGCTGGTTTCTTCCTTTTTCTCCTCCTCCAGTCTGTCCTCTACACTTTACACTATTTCCAAAGAGAGTTTTCTAAACTTTTTGTCATGTGATTTCTCTACTTGAAAGGTGCTTGCTGCACCTTTAGGGTAACTTTTTCAAATTCCTTAGGAACTTAAGTAGAATTTCAAGAGAGTATTCCTTGACAGTCTCTCTTGATGTCACTTCTGAAGCGGGTCCACATCTTCTGTGTTTCTCCACTGCACTCCAGTTGCAACCTGTAGTACTTTTATTATAACCTGAAACTACACTGTATTGTGATTATTCTTTTCTTGTCTGTCTTCTCAGTAGACTTTTAGAAATTTGAGGACAGGAACTGAGTTATTTCCATTTTTGTCGTTAGCAGCCGTTATGGTTCTTGACGTATAATGTTGAATTGATAAATGAATTAGGTGAGAAAAAATTTAATAAAAAATTTTGCCTCACAAATCTAATAGCCAGTTTTTAAATCTCGCTCTTCTACCTCTTGATGATTTAGGTGTGGGAATTGATGGAGGCAATGACAAAGATTGGGAAGCTAATGCCTGCAAAATCCAGCTCATTAAGAAGAAAGGGAAAGTAAAAGCACTGGATGAAGAAGTTCACAGTAATGTAACTTAGTCTGACTTTTGTCCCTCCTCCCCTTCTCTTCCTTCTCCCTTGCCTACCAAATTACCTTTCTTCCCATATTTGGGGGCCCATTTAGTGATTCTTAAAGTTGAAGGGAGGAAAGAAAAATAGTTTTGTTACTGTCTGTACTGGTTTTAAAATTTACCTGAGCTTCAAAAATGATCATATTGATTAGGGAAGGAAATTAGATACACTGTGTCCCGAGCAAGATTAGTACCTTGAAATGTAGTAGCCACAGTTCATGGAGAAGGGCCTTTCATGGGAAAAAAGGTGTTTTTAGTGCTGCCTTACTCATGTTTCTTCACTTGGTGATTGTCTTCCATTTGGACTAAAAGCCTCCTTTGCATGTATAGTAAGTCTGGACATTTCACCTTTTAGTAGGTCTGTTATATTCAGGTAAGTATCATGTTTGCCCTCACGGTTTTCTTACTCTTGACATAAAGTAGTTGGCCAGAGATACATGCTCCATTAAAGAGGATATACTTCTTAGTATTTAGTTTATAATATTATGGTTATACATTTTATTTTTCACAGGAAGCTTGAAAACAAAAACTTTGAAGTAGATTGACTGAAAAAAGTTTTAAAAAATCCTCCGCAAAACCCAGGAAATAGCAGTTTTTTTATGTACCTGTTTAAATGGATGCCATAATAATCATTATAGAAGGAGTGCAGTTAGAAGAGGAAAATGATGAATTTAGTCATTTTTTTTTCACATGAACCAAACATTTAGCTTTGTAGTACTCATTTAACAAATTAGTACTTATTTTTGTGCATGTTATGGGTAAGAGCAGCTAGGGGTAAAGCAGGCACCCAAACAACTATACTTCAAAAACTATAGTATAAATATCCTATATACCAGGCTGAGTATAGTAGGAACAAGTTGCTGTAAGATTCAGGAAAATTCCCACAAGTTTGGGGGATGGGGAATGGCTCTTGAATATCTTTGGACAATGAAGTTGAGAAGGGAGAACCTTTTGAATAGAATTGGATAAAAATAATAGGGAAGGTAGATTTGTTGGTGGAATGGTAGATAGTCCTTTTTATCTACATTTTTTGGTAGATGAGTGTGGGAGGCTAGAAAGGCAGATTGTGACCAGAATCACCATCTTTGAATGTCGGTGTTGAAACACCTCCTCCTTTTCTGCAGGAAAGTCAGGAAGTAGTGGAGAAATGGGAACTTTCAGACATTGCTGGTGAATTTTTAACTGATAAATCACTTTGAAGATTAATCTGACAATGTCTGTGGGAGATGCCTATACCCTGTGACCAAGCCCTGCTACTCTTCGGCATATACTTGAAAGAAACTATGGACAAAGAGACATGATAAGAAGATTCATTGCAGCAAAATTTAGAAACAACCTTATGTTTGCCAGTAATGGGATAGGAAAATAAGTTGTAATAATAGAGAATGACCATATGTAGCTTTTGAAAGGAGTGTACCAGGTCTGGTTTTGTGAGTGGGACATGGATAATTACTGGGAACCTAATGTTGAGTGAAGAAAGAAATCTGCAATAAGATACGTAAAATATAGGACCTTTTAAGAAACACAAAAGAATACTATAATTTATGGACACATATTAGCATAGTAGAAATTTGAAGGCATGGGGGTGGGAGGTTTTCCATCAGCTGGAAAGGAATGGGATGGGCAGGGTATAAAGGAGGCATTATCTGCATTTTTTACATTTTAGATCTTAAAAAAGATCTAAAGCACAAATGGTTAGATATTAACTTTTTGTTAACTCTGAGGTGTGGGTATTTGGATTTAGTGAGCCTAAAGAACTTGTCAGATGTTTTCATTGCTTTCATTAGCCTGTCAAATAGTGATAAACAGTATCTTACTTTTCTGAAGGTCATTTATTAGGTCATCTTAATTATTTAGAACACAGTTTAGTCAGGAAAAAAATATATCGATGATTAGATCTACTCCCTGACTGAGCCATCCAACAGAGATTTGAGTATCTGCCCTATATGGCTCTTAGTGCTTAGGGTTCAAAGATAATAAGGCAACCTGCAGCTTTTGTAGAATTCAAATTCTGATGGAAGCCCGGTTGACAATGTGTCATAAATGTAATAGTGCAGCTGAGTTTACCATTGTGGTTTTAATTTTAGACTTTGGAGTCAACCAGATTTGAGTTCAAATCCTATTTCCTATACACACTGTGAAGGCAGATTCTGTGACCTCTTTGAGCCTCAGCTTCTTTATCTGTAAAATGGAGACAGTAGTACCTACATCACAAAGTATTGTGAGGATTCAATAACAAAATGAATATCAAGTACTTATAATATACCAGCCATTGTTCAAAACAGAGCAACATAGGCAAACTCCCTGCCTTGATGAAACTTACTGTTTAATGAGATGGCCAGATAACAAACAAATATATAATGTTTGGTACTAATTAGTGCTATGAAGAAAAGATATGGTAGAGGTGACATTTGAGCAGAGACCATGTGGTTGTCTGAAAGAATTCTAGGCAGAGGGAACACCAAGTGCAAAGACCTTGTGTGAGCTAGGCCTGCCTATGGCTGAAAGTCAGTGAGGCTAGAGCACCGCAGTGAGAGGGTGAGTGAAAGGAGATGAAGCTAGAGTTCATAGGGAAAAGGAATTAGGATAGCTGCTTTTCAAGATCAAAGAACATCAGTCTCTAGCCCCCTATTTTCATAGTGTTGCTTTGTTCACAAGGACCTATTCATTGATTTTGGATGCTTTCCATAATTGCAGTTTATATTGTGAGATATGTTTACATTTACCAGGGACAGAGGAAATTGTAGTCACAAGGTTATGTGGTATTGAGAAAATGAATTTATTTTTACATGTTTAATTAAAATGATACTGATTTTTTCAGAGCAAGGATTAAATATAGATTTAAAAAGTTACATTAACTCCTTTTGTCCTTAATTCTTGATCGTGAAAATTTTTAAGTCTCCAGAAAAGTTGGAAGAATAGTACGTTAAGCCCTCATGTATTTCATCTAGATTTACCAGTTGTCACCTTTAGTTTATTTCTTTGAATACATTTTTTTGGTTGTTATTGGACCCATTTGCCCTAAATATTTCAGCTGCATTAACTCTTCTAATTCTAAGTCTTTTAATTACTATTTTACTAATTACTAATTACATATGCGTAATCTTCAGTTTTAATAATTATATATTTGAGGTGAGCAGCACTATAATAATTATATTTAAATATAGCTTATAGCACTATCTCTACCATGTGATTTAATATTGGAATTTTTCATTTTATCTTCTTCAGAACAACAGGATATGGATTTGGACATAGAATTTGACGTACACCTTGGAATAGCTCATACCCGTTGGGCAACACATGGCGAACCCAGTCCTGTCAATAGCCATCCCCAGCGCTCTGATAAAAATAATGGTAAAAAAAATAATGATTGTACATGCTTTGGAATGATTATAGAGGGCCAGTGGTAGGAGAATGGAAGCTCTTATGTTTTCATGATTTTAGTCTGGAAAATTTCAAACATATTCAGAAGTAGAGAATTTGCAGAACCTGATGTATTTATCACCCAGCTTCAACATTTATCAATCCACGATCAGTTATGTTCATCTCTACTCCCCCACCCCGACTATTTCGGAAACCAATAGGTATCATATAGACAGATATGTCACAAATAAATAGATATCGTAGCATTCAGTTTGTAAATATTTAAGTGTGTGTCTCTAAAATATAAAGACTTAGCGGATTGATATATCTCTTAAGTTTCTTGAGAGACTTCTCCCTTTCTCTCCTTTTCCTTGCAGTTTATTCTGGTGTTTGTCCTATAGAGTTTTCTACAGTCTAGATTTTGTTACTTGCATGTATCCCATAGGTCATTCAGCATGTTTCTCTGTCCCTTCTATTGTAATTTGGTATGGTGTTTGTTTACATCTGTAGGTATGTAATTGTTAAACAATGAACTTTGAGGTTGAAAGTTTTTCTAAAATAGTTTATCGAGCCGTATGCTAGCCAGAAAAAGGACTGAGTCCTGAAACATACAGTCTAACCCACCAGCAGAAGGGGTAGAAGAAGACAAACATGTCTGTTATCCTAGGATTGACGGGGCTCTTTTATTCGATTAGTTTGGAGAATATGTAAGTTGTTTTGAAAGAATTTACACTGACTGTAGATAAAGGAGATGGGAATAGGTGACGTGGGGCTAGTTCTGGGATAGGTATATAGTAAGGAAGAAGTGTTTCCTGCTTTTGGATTGGTTGTGGGCAACAGTTTGGACAGTTTGTGTAAGCAGGATGAGGTGGTGCTTGGTGGTTGGCTATTCTCTCTAGATAAGAACTGAAATAACTCTTCAGTAGTTGATTCAGTTTCAGCATACCTTCAGGAATGTGAGCTGTCTTTTTTTCGTTTCTGCCTGTGCCTCTGTTTATTGATTAACTCTCCCTGTCTCTTCTCCCCAGCCTCTGGCCTAAATTTAATTTAGGACATCTCAGAATTTTTTTTCTTATAATATTGGATATTTTTCTTTTTATATTATTAGCAGCCATTGATGATAATTGCCAAGATTAATTATTTCTTTAGTGGTTTTAAAGTGATGGTAGTCTAATTCTACCATTCCTTTTTCATTCATTATCTTAAGCACTTCTATAAAGAGAAGCTTCTTCATAGCAGCTGCTCAGTTACCCTGAGTACTGAATATATAGGAAAGGCAGGATAAATGTTTGATTTTTTTCCCTTTTATTTACCATTTTTCAATAATGAAGTGGTTCAGATGTTCTAAGATGAACAATGAGTTCCTTTAAAAATTATTATTTTACAAACTCATGGATTTAAAATATTTAATTTGTTTCAAAAACACTGAAATAATGATCTATATTGATGTACAAATTTTGCCATCCTTGGCCATTGGGGAGCTTATTCACTTGGCTCCTGAGTCCCTTTGATGTGACCCCATTAAACTCAACAGAATGTTATTTTCTGGTAGGCCAAAATGTTCCATGTTCACCTAATCTTGCCCCAGACCTGGAATCAACGATTTCTCTAAGAGAGTCGTAGTTCCTTTTAGTGGAAATACTTAAAAGACTATAAGCCAAGTCCTAGAAGTGATTACACCCCTAAGCCTTTTCAGTGGGCAGAGCTAGGAGATGTATGTACCTCTTTGTGTGCACATGTGTAAATTTAAAGAAAACATAATTTTACATTAACACTTCCAGTTCAAATGCAGGGCTCTAAGATTTTTACTTAACCTCGTTAAGCTATGTATTTCCTTTCAATCACACTTAAAACGTAGTTCTTAATACCAGCAACATATTTTTCCTGTCACATGATATACATAAAACAATCATAATACCAACACTACTGTAACAGTATATTTACTGTTGTTTGTTAATTTTTCTTGTTGACTTTTTTTTTGTCCTTGGGGTATATTTCTCTAGGGTTGTATAATCAAATTACTGTGTTATACAGTCACTTGGAATAATCCTTCTCTATGTGGTTGTGCTACCAGTTAGATACAGCATTATGTTAATATGCTTTACTTTATTTTGTTTTAGGGATTGATTTTCTTTAAAAAATCAATTTTACTTAAAACTATTTAAAATATTTGCATAGTTCTGTGGTCACACCTGTAAAAAAGGGAATGTTAAAATACCTCTAGTTTCTATTTTATTTTCCTATTCCATCTCTCCCTGGAGATAACCATTTAACACATTTTTAAAGAGCCTATTCTCCTGTTTTTAAAAATAAGTGAATACCTACAAAAGTACTGTGTGGAGTGTATGTGTGTGGTGTGTGTGTGTACTACTTTTGAGATAAGACTTTATAATTCAGAAGCTGCCTTTCTAGGTTTCTGCGCTTCATAGAATTATTGAATTAGGTTAGAATGCTAACAGCCTCTCAAAACTTTTAATTCTGACCACACCTTTATAAAAGATTCCTGAAAACTTATATCTAAATTATATTTCGAGATTTGGCTTTAATTTAAGGCTTTATGTCAGATACCAGCTGTTTATGATTCTCTGTGTTCTAGCATTAAAAAATTTTAAGATTTATTTTTGTAGCATTTTGTGGTATCTTAAAAATCTAGTGAAAACGTTTATTTTATTACTTGATTTGTAATGTATTCAGTCCAAGCTCATTTAACATCAGGCCAAAATGTCAGATCTTTAAGTGTTTTAAAAACATTTTTATAATTTAATATAAAATTGAGTTTAATGGTTATTTCTCTCCTGACTTACATGAACTTTAAATAACAAATTCACCTTTTGATAGTCTTTACATTCGCTGTCAGTAGCTGCAAACAGTATCGTTACCTCTTGATTACTCATTCTTAACATTTTTCAAAGTTATTTAATAAAAAAGATGAAAATTATTCCACTGTCATATGTATTTGATCTTGGAATGCTATTTTAACATTTATTTATCTGACATTCTGGGAACTGACTGGACCTCAGATAAATAAGTTTATGTATGGAACTGAAAACTGGTTTTTCTGTTGACTTCTTTAATTTTTGTTTTTTTTTTTTTCAATTATAGTTGACTTTCAATATTGTTTATATTAGTTTCAGATGTACAGCTTAGTGGTTAGACATTGTATAACTTATGAAGTGATTCCCCCAATAATCTATTACTCCCTTAACACAATACATAGTTATTATAATGTCATTGACTATATTCCTTATGTTGTATTTTATGTCCCCATGACTATTTTGTAACTGCTCATTTGTACTTTTTAACTTCTTTAACTTTAGTTCTCAAACTCATTTAGTGCAAATCAGATTGTTTTAGTCTGAAAGACTTTCTCTTTAAACTTAAGAATGTTTTGTTCATATGAACAAATGAACAAAGAAGCAAGCATAATAGTTGTTTAGTTCAATCCTCTCATTTTGCAAATGAGGAAACAGACCCAGGGAACTTGCTCCTTTTGCATGGTGACATTGGATTAGTAGTTTAGCCACAACTGAAAGATGTCTTTAGACCTCGATTTATTGTATTTCCCCACTATATCTACCTTTTTGGCATGCGTGCTTCAACTAAGCCACATAAACTGTGCTGCTGATCTACCTGAGGATAATCTGATAATGAAAAGTAGATAATACCTGATTATACTTTGAACACTGGCTTGTGACATATTTTTGACTTGAGAAAAATCTATTAGCAGTAATGGCTATTTATAATATTTACTAGACCTATAATTTTTTTTTCATCAATGCCTTCATTTCTTTTAGAATTTATTGTTATTCACAATGGAATCATCACCAACTACAAAGACTTGAAAAAGTTTTTGGTAAGTAAAGTGACCTGAAAAGATACTAGTCTTTGACAGTACTTACTCACTTCCTTCCTTCTTCCTCCTTTCTCCCTTCATTCCTTCTTTCTTGCCTCCTCTCCCTCCCTCCTTCCTCTTTTCTCTCCTTTCCTCATCTCTTTTCTTCCTTTTCTTCCAAAAAATGAAAAATTTTCAATTAGTTGACATATTAGTTTCAGGTGTATAATATAGTGATTAGACATTTATATAACTTATAAAGTGGTCACCCTGATACATTTAGAATCTATCTGACATCATACATAGTTATAATGTTATCGACTATATTTCCTATGTTGTAGTTTACATTCTTGTGACTACTGTAATAATTGGCAATTTGTACATCTTAATCCCTTCCCCTTTTTCACCCATCACCCAAACCCCCTCCTATCTGGCAACCATCAAAATGTTCTTTGTATCTGAATTTGTTTCTGTTTTATTTTATTTTTTAGATTCTACATATAAGTGAAATCATATGGTATTTATCTTTCTCTGTCTGACTTATTTCCCTTAGCATAATATCCTCTAGGTCTATCCATGTTGTTACAAATGGCAAGATTTTGTTTTTTTATGGCTGAGTAATATTCTATTGTATATATATGTACCATATTTTTATTTATTTATCAATGGACATTTACATTACTTCCATATCTTGACTATTTTAAATAATGCTGCAGTGATGAACATGGGGTGCATATGTTTTTTCAAATTAGTGTTTTAGTTTCTTTGGTTAAATACCCAGAAGTGGAATTGATGGGCCATATGGTAGTTCTACTTTTAGTTTTTTGAGGAACTTCCATACAGTTTTCAGTAATGGCTGCATCAATTTACAATCCCACCAACAGTGCATGAGGGTTCTCTTTTCTTCACATGCTTGCCAACACTTGTTTGTTAATTTATTGATGATAGCCATTCTGACAAGTACAAGTGATATCTCATTGTGGTTTTAATTTGCATTTCTCTGATGATTGGTGTTGTTGAGCATCTTTTTACATGTCTGTTGGCCATCTTTATGTCCTCTTTGGAGAGATGTGTATTAGGTCCTCTGCCCATTTTTTAGTCAAACTGTGTGTGTGTGTGTGGTGTTTTTTTTTTTTTTTTTTTTTTTTGGTGTTAAGTTATATGAGTTTCTTACATATTTTGGATGTTAACTCTATATTGCAGTGGTCCCCAACCTTTTCGACATCAGGGACTAGTTCTCCAATGAGAATGATGATCTGAGGTGGAGCTGAGGTGGTGATGCTGGTGCTGGGGAGTGGCTGCAAATACAGATAAAGCTTTTCACCTGCCACTCACCTGCCACTCACCTCCTGCTATGCAGCCCGGGTCCCTAACAGGCCACAGACTGGTACCAGTCTTCAGCCCTGGGATTTGGCAAATACTTTCTCCCATTCCGTAGGTTGTCTTTTCATTTTGTTGATGGTTTCTCTTGCTGTGCAAAAACTGTTTAGTTTGATGTTGTCCCATTTGTTTATTTTTTCTTTTATTTCCCTTGCCCTAGGAGACATATTCAAAAAAATATTCCTAAGAGTGATGTCTGAGAGCTTCCTGCCTGTGTTTCAGGTTTTACATCTGAGTCTTTAATTTGAGTTTATTCTGGTATATGGTGTAAGAAGGTGGTACAGTGTCATTTTGCATGTGTCTGTCCAGTTTTTTCAACACCTTTTATTGAAGAGATTGTCTTTACCGTATTATATATTCATGCCTCCTTTGTCATGGATTAAATGACTTTGTAGGTGTAGATTTATTTCTGGGTTCTCTATTTTGTTCCATTGATCTGTGTGTTTGTTTTTATGCCAATACCATGCTGTTTTGATTAATATAGCCTTGTAGTATAGTTTGATATCAGGTAGTGTGATAACTCCAGCTTTGTTGCTCTTTTTCAGGATTGCTTTGGCTATTTGGGGTCTTCTGTGGATAAATTTTAGGATTATTCTAGTTCTATGAAAAGGACCATTGGCATTTTGATAGAGATTGCATTCAATGGGGTATGGTGGTTAAAAAAGATTAGATTGCTTTGGATAGTAATGACACTTTAACAATGTAAATTTCTTCTATACACGAGCATGGTGTAACCTTTCATTTATTTGTATCTTCTGTTTCCTTCTTCAGTGTCCTAGTTTTCCAAGTACAGGTCTTTTATCTCTTTGGTTAAATTTATTCCTAGGGATTTTTTTGACGCAATTATAAATAGTATTGTTTTCTTAATTTTTCTTTCTGATAATTATTGGTGGATAAAAATGCAACTGATTTCTAAGTATTTTGTATCCTGCTACTTTATGGAATTCACTTATCAGTTCTAACAGTTTTTTGGCGGAATGTTTAGGGTTCTCTCTGTAGAGTATCATGTCATCTGCAAATAATGAGTTTTGGTTCTTCCTTTCCAACGTGGATGCCTTTTATTTTTTTTTTTCTTGTCTGATGACAGTACTTCTAATGAAGCTGTGAGGTTGTTTGTTGGGATGTGCAATAAATACCGTCCAGGTATGATCAAGTAATTCCTAACATAGTTACAAGGGTTTAGTGGTTTATTGGGCTTTTCTTTGTTGACAATGGAGCATTTTTGTTTCTTACATGAAAAGGAAATAATTATTTGGCTTTGTTATGAATGACCCAGAAGATCAAATAAAATTGGAATTTTGGGAATGTCTTTTGCATTGTGAGAGACCTTGTTTGTCATTTTGGGGCTATGTAAGAAGAATAAGGACAGAATATGAAAGTTCTATGCCCTATGTAGCTGTCTATTATACAGTAATGATCATGATGATGACCTTCATGAATGCTTCCTCAGGGCTGTCCACTTGAACTTTCTGCAGTGATGGAAACCTGTATCTGTACTGTCTAGTCATAGTAGCCACTGTCCACATGCAGCTTTTGAGCTAGTATGACTGAGGAGCTAAATTTGAAATTTTATTTCACTTTAATCAGCCTAAATTTAAAACGCTATGTATACCTAAAGGCTATTGTATTGGACAGTATGATATCATTATTAAATAAAAAGTCATCATGTATATTACGGAATTAATGTTTTATATTTTATATTTCATTATATTTTAATTTTTTTAAATTTATTTAATTTCTGTGTGGTATATATAGATTTATGTAATTATAAGTCTGTTTTCAATTACTATTTTGGGTTCACATAATTAGATGGTGAACTTGATTTTGAACAGTGGGTAATGGGATATGGTGTTCAAAAAAGATGAGAAATTGGTTAGCAAGATTTTTGAAGAAAAATTTTACAGAAAAGATTTGCATATGATGAATACTTCCTTAAATGTGTAATTTTTTTTCTTTCAATTACAGGAGAGCAAAGGCTATGACTTTGAATCTGAAACAGACACAGAGACAATTGCCAAGCTTGTTAAGTACATGTATGACAATCGGGAAAGTCAAGATATCAGTTTTACTACCTTGGTGGAGAGAGTTATCCAACAACTGGTATTAAACCACACTTTTAAAGATAATTATTGACAACATTAATCACAATGAACTCTTAAAATTAAGTTTGAGAAGCAGGAACTATGCTAATTTTTCAGTATTTTTGTCTTTTATTCCCTTATATATGCAACTATTCAACTTGAATAATTTTTGAGAGACTGTTGTTTGACTGATTGACCCCTCCTTCTCACACGCACTTCAAATTCTACATCTTTCACTATAGCTTAGTGTCATGGGAATTAAAACCAATATCAAATGAAACAGTTTGTCTAAAAAATGAACATACACACAGAAACCCATACGTACCACACATAAACATTGACACAGTATGCACAGTCGGGGACTCATCACTGTCTTGCTTTCTGCTCCTCCAGTGTTCTTTCCCAGTCAGTAACGTAGCACAACGGTAGCTTCAGTGAAATGCACTCTTCATTCTGGGATAATGCCTGCATGTCTCTCAGGCAGCATAGTCAACTCTTTATTTTTCGTTATTGGGACTTTTCTTTGGCTCTGCCTCTTTAGAAAATTATTTCCCAGCCCAAGAGAAAAGTGGTATTCTTTTTGATCCCATCCCAATTGCCCTAATTAAAAATATCAAAGATCTACAAAATTTTAAATGCATAGTGATTTCTATACTCCTTCCTCACTCGTTACTGTAGTTTTCCCGTTTAAAAGCCCTTTAGTTCTCTCTGAAGGTCCAACCCTCATCGGCCACCCCCACCCAGTCTGATGTTGTCTTCAGCAAAGAAGAGACAGGAAAATAGAGAAAACTGAGGCCTGTTCCTTCCCTTTACTCAAGGCAGAGTAGTGAGCTTTCCTAGCCTTTGTATGTGTGACTGAGTTTGTGTTCTATGGTGGTTTTTTCCCTCTCTTACCTTCTATTTCTCCTTTATTCATTTTTGATTTCTTCAGGTCCTATACTTGAGGAGGTTGGGTTGAGGGGGTGATATGGTGTGCATATTAATTATTGTGATTGTATTTATCTCCACTGTCTAGGTCAAAAAGAGTGTAAGTTAACAGTGCTGTAAAATTACTGGGCCCAAGAATGGGTTTTGGATATTAACTTGGGACCTTTCCGATTTCTGTCTTCCTCTTACTAATGTGTAGTATGGGAGATATGATGTATTTATTGAGAAATGGTGGTAGCATGTACAAAGGTGACTTTTAAAATGGTCTGCTTTGGAGCTATTTCATGAGTAGCCTTGGTTAAAAAGTGGGTTTTGAGTACACCAAAGCTCAGGAGGAAGTGTCTACCTAAAATTTAGACTCGTTTATAAACTAGTGCAAAAGAGCAGCTGTAAGAACAAAAAATTTCTGTGCTAAAGAGCCAGTATGTTTTAGGCATTTCACATTTGATAACTGATTATAATATATATTGCTAATGCATTTTTTTCCCTCCATAGGAAGGTGCTTTTGCACTTGTATTTAAAAGTGTTCATTTTCCTGGCCAAGCAGTTGGCACAAGGTATATATAAATTTAATAATGACTAATGATATATGTATTTTGAAACTTTGGAATTATATATTTATTCTCTGTATACTATAAATGACCCTTCACTGTAAAGGCTTTGTCCTTTCTTAGAGATATTCATGTGAGCATATTTTCACATGTTCTTTATTGTCAGTTGCTTTACCACTCTTCCATTGAACTGTAATTGGTCTTTTGTCTGTATTGGGGCACCATTGTTACTTTGTGAATTTGCATATGATACTTTTAGGCCCAAAACATTAAATTTATCTACATTTTTGGAAGTATGTGTTCTAGACAGAGCCCTAGATAATTGCGCCATCACTATTTTGTTAGGGTATTTAAGCCTAATCATGAAGTCTTTTAGAACAATGAGGAGCCCTAAGATTAGGTAAGAGTTACCTGTGAAAGCAGTCTGACTAAGGAGAAGGTGCTAATTGTTCCTATACCGTTTGCATATTGAAAGAAAGATTTCATTTAACATTAAAAAGGAAAAAAAATTTCAAGTGCGTTGTTATAGAATAGGAGTTGGCACACCTGTTCTTTAACTGCCCAGATTATATATATTTTAGGTTTGGCCATGTAGCCTCTGTAGCAGCTAGCTACTCAGTTTTGCTGGTGTAGCATGAAAGCCACTGTAAAAAAATATGTAAAATAATGGGCATGGTTGTGTTCCAGTAAAAATAGACAAACCTGCCCTGTGGGTCATAGTTTGTTGACCTCTGTTATTGAATACTTTTTATTCTTATTTTTCATTTGTTTCTTATAGTTTTTGAATATTTTTGAAAAATTCTGTTTATATCGTTCTTTTGTTACATCTGACGTTGAGCTTGGAGGGGGAATTTTAACTTTATTTGAAGAGTATTCCATCATCACATTTAAATTTTATATCATTAATGTGTTATTTATAAAAATGGGTTAATTCTGTTTAATTTTGTACTACTAGACGAGGTAGCCCTCTCTTGATTGGTGTACGAAGTGAACATAAACTCTCTACTGATCACATTCCAATACTCTACAGAACAGGTAAAAAGTATTCCTACATTGTGCTATAGGGAACATGTGTAAATTGAATGTAGTAGATATAAAGAATTATTTTCTTTAAATTGAAATAAATGCCTTTTTGGTCAGGTCCACTCATATATAGTTCTGTTTGGACATGAAAAGGATTTGTTTTGTGATTTCTCTGACGAGTAGAATTTTTTTCTGTTGTATATCCATAGCTAGGACTCAGATTGGATCAAAATTCACACGGTGGGGATCACAGGGAGAAAGAGGTGGGAAATGCACTCTGCATGGATGGGGAGGAATCTTATCCTCTTTTGTTCATTCTTTACTAATTCTTTGTTCTTGGAGTGAATAAATGTGCTGGGCCTCTAAAAATGTGCTAATTTTATGGGGGAACATTTTGACATTTTTCTAATTTGCAGAGTATATTTTGTCTGTCTGCTTTTTGCGTTTAGGAAACTGCTTTTAGTAATTTTTTCTTTAAAGTCTCAGATTTGAAAAAAATAATTGAAATTGTAAATTTTTTTTTTTTTAATTAAAATCACGTAGGATAACATAAATAAGATGCTAAGATTAGGAAAAGAACAAAGAGATTAAACTCAGTGGTAGTTTGAATAATTCAGCCTAACATAGGTTTGAATGGTTTTTATTTTTTGCATGACATTTTCCTTTTAGATTTATATTCAGTACGTTAATTGGCTTTGTTTTAATTTGGAATTATTGTTCTTTTTATATTTATGTTTAAGTTTATTTTTTTTATAGGACTTTCAGCTATACAAACTCTGGATCATTTTATTGCTATAATTAGACACACACACACAAGAACCCTGATTTGCTCTTTCCATTTACTTAGTACTAAAAGCTTTCTATGTAAAAGACTGGGAGTAGTAAATTCAGGTAATTGAAACCCATGTTATTACTGTATAATTCTTGGTTTCTTGAAAAAAAGTTTAGCCAAGTACTCTAAACCTATTCATTTTTAGATAATGGCTGCTTTCACTGTTTTATCTGTAGCAGAAAGTTACTTCCTTAAATAACCTTCAATTCTGAGATGTTAGAATTTCTTATCTTCCTTATCCCCCTCCCTCCCTCCCTTTTCAGAAGAAAAATTAGTCTAACAGTGAGAATACAGATTTTTAGATCCAGAGTTCTGTTAACAATTCTACTAGTGTATGTATTACCTATGTTACTTCGTACATTGATTTAGGCTGCTTTTAGAAACAATAGAAAGACTTTGGCTAAGGTTTTAAGAAGTTGGAGGAAAAATTTATCATGAAACAGATCTTTTTTGAGATCAGGGTGTGTGTTTTAGTGTCCCTTATCTCTCTAGCTCCTAGTAGATAGATGGTGTGCAGCTCAGCAGAATTTCATTCATTCATTCATTCATTCATTCATTCACTCATTACACCTACAGCACCTGGTCAGCAGAATTTAATTTAAAAAGTGTGTCCTATTATTGAAGAGGCTGTGTAAAGGGGAGAAACCTGAACTGGGTTTTAGGCTTTAACTGTTTTTTCCAGCTGACCAAATAAAGTGGGATCATAATAATTGTATTCCACGTAAGTCAAATCAGGTGAGATAATCAATATACGGAAAGACATTTTATAATTGTAGGAGTCATAAAGATGTCAAATAGTAATGTTCTTTTCATTTAAATTGGCAATGATACCTCACATTCTTCTAAACATTGTAATTAAATGTACCTTGGAATAACCAATATTAGGAGAAAGAATGTAGTGAAACTCAACCCCATTAGGGCATTTTATAACCAAAGCTGGTAGTATTTATTTTAAAAATGTAGATGCTGGGCTGTCCTTTTACCTATTCTTAAATTCACTTTTTTTATATACAGTAAAGTTCACCCTTTTTGATGTACAATTTCCTGAGTTCTGTGAAATGCAAACAGTTATGTGACTACCACCACAATCAAGATTCAGAAAAATTCCATCCCCTAAAAAGTTTCCTCCAGCTGCCACTTTGTAGTTAACCCTTGTCCCCATTCTCAACCTCTGGCAAACATGGATCTGTTTTATCTTTCTGGAGTGTTAGCTTTTCTAGGGTGTTACCTTGTGCTTATTTTTCAAAGTGTGGCATCTTTTCTACAGTTGAATTTGGATGGGAAGAGCTGTTTTGTTTTCATGCCTAAACCACACTGAATAATCATGGATTATGGAGAACTTTGGATGTATGTTTCTAAGAATAATTATTTCCGGGTCTTTATAGAAATGCGTTTTAGAGGATTGACACAATATAAGTTTTTACAAATATATTTATGGTATTCTCTGGCCATAGTGTCCATAGGTTTTAAGGTCTCCTATGTCTTGATCTTGGAGAAAGGTGTTTTTTTTTTGTCTCTATAACGTTCATATGGTCTTCAGTTAATAGATTTCCCCCTCTTGTATTTGGCTAATTTATCAAACTTTAGTATGCTTTCCAGTGTTGACTTTAGTTGTGATTGAGCAGAAAGGAAAAAAAATCGTCAGCGATTTGATAAATTAAGTAGAGATGACAGAATTCTAAAGTGCTAGAATTAACAGGATATTATAATTGCAAAAGGACCATAATTTGTTTGACTTAAAAGGAATGTTAGAAAACAAAATTTTAAGGAAGGAGAGGTTGTGGGTTTGTAATATTTTCATTCCTTATTAGTAGGTGCCACATATGATATACCGTGTATAGAGAGTTATAAGTACCTTTGTTTTGTTTTTAAATACAATTACTTTAGACTACATCTTGATCTGTTATGCTGATTTACTGTTAAAATCTAGAGAAATTTTGTAATGTGATAATAAAAATCACTATGCCACTAATCTTCATTTTATTTTTCATTGTACAATTTTGATATTTTAAATGTAATTTTTATGATAAGTTTAGGTATTCAAACATATTAATTCCATCAAGTTTTGTATAGTTAAATTAAGATTAGGTTATACATACTTTTGATTAAAAAAGAGTGATTCATGAATTATTTGCCTTTCACCTGGAAGAGAAATATAATATTAAAAATATTAATGATATAGCCCTGTTATCTGCCACACTCTCTTTGATAGTTGCCATTTCACTCTACACTTTTTGTCTGTTGTTCTTGTTGGCTAAATGCATGGAAATAAGGTGATTTACCTGGCATTTAAAAATTGCTGAAATTATTTTTGTGTCGCTATGTTTTTTCTTGTTGATTTTGTAGAAAATTATGTATATTTGTATTTGGCCATGGTTTTCTACATGTTTACCTATTCTGTTAACTCTGTACTCTAGGCAAAGATAAGAAAGGAAGCTGCAATCTCTCTCGTGTGGACAGCACAACTTGCCTTTTCCCTGTTGAAGAAAAAGCGGTGGAGTATTACTTTGCTTCTGATGCAAGGTGAGCTTTAATTATTTCAAAGAATAAAACTTCTTATGCTACAGGAAACCAAAATTCATTTTGTATAAATCTAGTCATGTCATATAGAACTTTGTTAATTAAAGAAGTGAAGGTGACTTTGGATATGGGGTTCTAAGAGTACTTTTTCTCTAAATTCAAAGCACATAGGTCAGTTTACAAAGAACAAATAATAGTCCTTGAGACTCGTATTTGCTCTGAACTTTTGTATTGTTTTTTAATTATTAGTTTATTTTTATGGCGAAATTGGTTAACGAAATCCAGTAAGTTTCAGCTGTACACTTTAAAAGTAAGGCATATATATGTTTACACTGTGTGTTCACCTCCCATAGTTAGATTTCTCTCTGTCACCAAATATTTGACCCCCTTTACCCGGTCTATCTTCCCTCTCTTCCCCCACCCCCTACCTGCTGGTAACCACTAGTCTATAGTCCATGTCTATTATGAGTCTCTGTTTATTTGTTCTGTTCATTTGTTGTTTTTAGGTTTATATTCCCACATATAAGTGATATCATGTGATTTTCGCCTTTTTCTGTCTGAGTTATTTTGCTTAGCATGATTATCTCGAGGTCCACCCATGTTGTCACAAATGGCAGTATTTCATCTCTTACAGCTGAGTAATATTCCATTGTATATATGTACCACAGCTGCTTTATCCAGTCATCTGTCGTAGGACACTTCAGTTGCTTTGATGTCCTGGCCACTGTGAATAATGCTGCTATGAACATTGGTGTGCAAATATCTTTCGGATATGGGTTTTCAAGTCTTTGGGGTAAATACCAGTAGAGGAATTGCTGGGTCATATGGTAGATTAATTCTTAGTTTTTTGAGGAACTTCCATACTGCTTTCCATAGTGGCTGTACCAGTTTGCAGTCCCACCAACAGTGTGTGAGGGTTCCTTTTTCTCTGCATTCTCTCGAGCATTTGTCATTACTTGTTGATTATAGCTATTCTAACAGGTGTGAGATGGTAGCTCATTGTGGTTTCGATTTGCATTTCCCTAATAGCTAGCGATGTTGAGCATCTTTTCAAATATTTTTTGGCCATTTGTATGTCCTCTAGGGAGAAGTGTCTGTTCAGGTCCTCTGCCCATTCTTTTATTGGATTGTTTTTTTTGTTTTTGTTTTTTTGTTACTGAGTCATATGAGTTCTTTGTATATTTTGGATATTAGGCCCTTATCGGAAGCGTTGCTTGCAAATATATTTTCCCATTCAGATGATTGTCTCTTTACCTTGTTGACATTGTTGTTGTTGTTGTTGTTGTTTTTTGTTTTTTTTTGCTGAGCAGAAACTTTTTAGTTTGATGCAGTCCCATTCATTTATTTTAGCTTTTATTTCCCTTGCCTTTGAGGTCAAATTCATAAAATCCTCTTGAAGTCCAAGGTTTTTGAATTTAGTTCCTATGTTTTCTTCTATGCATTTTATTGTTTCAGGTCTTATATTCAGGTCCTTAATCCATTTGAGTTAATTTTGGTGTGTGGTGATAGACAACAGTCTAGCTTCATTCTTTTGCAGGTGGCTTTCCAGTTTTCCCAGCACCATTTACTGAAGAGGCTTTCCTTTTTTCACTGTATGTTTTTGGCTTTTTTTTTGTCGAAAATTATTTGCCCATATAAATATGGGTTTACTTCTGGACTCTCAATTCTGTTCCATTGGTCTGTGTGTCTGTTTTTCTGCCAATCTCATGCCATTTTGATTACTGTCGCCTTGTATAATTTGAAGTCAGGCAGAGTGAAGCCTCTAGCTTTGTTCTTTTTTCTCAAGATGGCTTTGGCAGTTCGGGGTCTTTTGTGCTTCTATGCAAATCTGATGATTTTTTGTTCTATTTCTTTAAAAAATGCTGATGGGATTTTGATTAGGATTGCATTAAATCTGTATAATGCTTTAGGTAATATGGTCATTTTAACTATGTTGATTCTTCCAATCCAAGAACATGGAATATCTATCCATTTCTTTGTGTCTTCTTCGATTTCTTTTAGTAGGGTCTTATAGTTTTCATTATACAGGTCCTTCACATGTTTTGTTAAATTTATTCCTAGGTATTTTATTCTTTTTGGTGCAATTGCAAAGGAATTATTTTTCCCACTTTTTTTTCTGGCACTTTATTATTAGATTATAGGAATGCTATGGATTTTTAAATATTGATTTTGTATCCAGAAACTTTACTATATTTGCTTATTGTTTCTAGTAGTGTTCTTGTGTAGTCTTTAGTGTTTTCTATATGGAGGATCATGTCATCTGCAAATAGTGACAGTTTGACTTCTTTATTTCCTATTTAGATGCCTTTTATGTCTTTCTCTTGTCTGATTGCACTTGCTAGGACCTCCAATGTTATACTGAATAACAGTGGCGATAGTGGACAGCCTTGCCTTGTTCCTGATCTTGGAAGGATTTTAGTTTTTCACCATTAAGTATAATGTTGGCTGAGGGTTTGTCATATATGGCCTTTATTATATTAAGCTACTTTGCTTCTATTCTGATTTTGTTAAGTGTTTTGATCATAAATGGAAGCTGTATCTTGTCGATTCTTATTTTTTAATTTATGTGGTGTATCACATTAATTGATTTGCATATGTTGGACCATCCCTGTGCCTCTGGGATGAAGCTCACTTGATTGTGGTGTATAATCTTTTTAATATGTTGCTTTTCCGGTTCGCTATCTTATTTAGGATTTTTGCATCTGTGTTCATGAGAGATATTATTCTGTGGTTTTGTGTGTGTGTGTGTGTGTGTGTGTGTGTGTGTGTGTGTGTGTGATTTTTATCAGGTTTTGGTATCAAAGTAATATTCAACTCATAAAATGAGTTGGGAAGTATTACCTTCTCTTTGAATCTTTGGAAGATTTTGAGGAGAATAGGTATTAAATCTTCTTTGAATGTTTGGTGGAATTCGCTGGTGAAGCTATCTGGTCTTAGACTTTTACTTTTTGATAGGTTTTTGATAATTGTTTCAATTTCCATACTGCTGATTGGTGTGTTTAGATTTTCCAGTTCTTCTTGATTCAGTCTAGGAAGGTTATATTTTTCTAAGGACTGGTCCCTTTCTTCTAGGTCATTAAATTTGGTGTTATATACTTTTTCATAGTATTCTTGTATGATCCTTTGTATATCTGCGGTATCTGTCATAAGAGCTTTTGTATTTTTTTTTTTCTTCTTCCTTTAGGAGTCTTAGGTTTTGGAGGGAGGAGATATTTTAAATTGGAGAGTAGAATGGCTTAGTATCCCACTGATTATAGTATAGTTGCTAAACTGTTGTACTTTTAGCCCAGTGTAGACACTTACCTTTTCAGTTCAGAAGTAATTGGCAACATAATCACTTTTATAAAGGAAATAGTACTAGACTAAGAGATTCTGAGAGAAAATGCAGTGGAATGCTTAGATGCATATATTAATGAAATACTGATAGTAATGAAGATAAAATAGAATTACTCAAATTGCCAACAAGTATTTGAGTCATTCATTGTGTCTGAAAGTAAGGGGATCTAAAATCAAAAAGTGATATAGTTTAGAACTGCAGGGAATATATTATCTTAGTAGAAAACAAGCTTTAGTCTTTACAGGTGTGTAAGATGTGTAGTCAGTGCTCAGATGTGTCATTGCCATCATTAAGTAGATTTATTACAGAATTGATAGTTATAACTTAAACTGGAAGTTGCAGAAGTTTCTCAGTCTTTTTTCATTCACTCATGCATGCATATTGAACACCTGTACAAAGCCGTATGCTGAGTTCAGGAGATAATGGTGAGTTAAAATAAAACTATTATTTGTCCTTATGGAGCTCTTGCTTAATGGAGGAGACAAATTTTAATCAATAATCACACAAATGTAGAATTCCAGCTGTGATAAGAGCTATACAATGCTTATAACAGAGTGACTCACTTTCCTATGGGTAAATTTCTTTAAGGGAATGATGTTCAACTTGAGAGTTAAGGAGATATTAGGAGTTAATTAGGTGAAGAGGTAGAGGAAAGAACAGTCATTCTTTGCAGATGGATCAGCCTTTGAGCACTTGGAATGGGCAGGAACATGGCTGGAGTAGAGAGAGGAAGTTTGGTGGCAGATGATGCTAGAGGGGGCAATAGGGGGCCATGGTAGGTCGTTTTGTTTTCCTAAGAGCCAAGGGGAAGCTGTCAGGTGGTTTTTTTGGTGAGGGAGAAATTCTTGATTAGAGTTGCCTTTTGATATCCATTTGGGTAGAAACAGGATGGATGGAGGGAGATTAGAGGGAGTGTGGGCGGACAAGTTAGGAGTTTTCTGTAGTAGTCCAGCCAAGAGCTGGTGGTAGCTTGAACTGCTTTGTGGTTCTTTGTGGACATAGAAACTTTGAGAAATATTTAGGAGTTAAAATTGGAGGACTCGGTGATGGATAGAATGAGGAAGAAACAACCATGCTTTCTTTGTGATTTAATCTAATTTGGTTTATGTTGCTGCATAAACCTTTTATTCAGTTTCTACAGCGACCGCTCTGCAGCCTTACTCCCTTGTAGGGAATGGCATTGATAACCAGAAAGCCATCAGTGATACTGCAGGGTGATAGAGTTTGTATTTAAATTTGGTCCTTGTGTCCTAATGATAGTTTTATTTGTAATAATAATCCTTGATTATTGATTGTAACATTTCCTTGAATGTTTTACAGTGCTGTCATAGAACACACCAATCGCGTCATCTTTCTTGAAGATGATGATGTAGCAGCAGTGGTGGACGGCCGCCTTTCTATCCATAGAATTAAACGAACTGCGGGAGATCACCCTGGAAGAGCTGTGCAAACCCTCCAGATGGAACTCCAGCAGATCATGAAGGGTGAAAGTTTTTGTCATGTTATAGCTTGGTGTTCTTAATGGAAAGGATACATTCTACTTCCTGTCCTATTGTAGAAATCTGATAACACAGTGCTGAGTGAAATCTTCCACATGATAAATGAAGGGATAATCCCAGGAAAAGGGATGATTCTCTGGATAAATTATCTGCTAGTTTTACAATAGTTTTCTTTCACACTAATTCGTGATTTGTTGTTGCTAACATTAAAAAAAGAGATTGATTATTTAAATAGTATTTGATATTTTTAAGATGCTTTATAAACATAGTTTCTCTTCTATTCTTTATTCCTCTTCTATTCTCTCTGTGCTCCAGTTTTCTCATATATAAAATGGGGTTAATAGAATGCTACCTCATTAGGTCGTTTTGGGGATAAAGAGAGCTCATGTATGTAGGGCCCTTGATCAGTGCCTGACTCACTTAGTGAGCCCCGCATAATGTTGGCTGCTATTAACCATTATGATTATTGAAATTATGGTTTTTCTCCTTTCTGGTGGGGTTGTGGTGGGAATAAAAGCTAACATTTATCATGTAACTGCCATATGTCAAGTCTTTGCTATATGGATCCACACTGCAATGCTATGAGGTAGCCGCTGTTCTTATTTTACATGTTAAAGAATTTCCCCAGAGCCACTTAGCAAGTAAAGAATAGAATCTTTATTTGAACCTAGATCTGGCTCCAAAACTTAAGCTTATCCCACTCCCCTGTTTTGCTGTAACTTCTTATTTCAAGTATAAAGTTAATAACTGTGATTATTCCTCACTTATTTTTCTTCATATAGGGTAAAATGCCATATATGAATATTGTTTTCTATTGCATGACCTTTTGTTTCTTAATCTTTAAGATTATGTTAAAGGAGGTAGACTTTTAGTTTTGTACAAATTTCTTATTCTTTGGCTTATTTTTGTTTTAATGATATATTTTATATTACTTTAGGCAACTTCAGTTCATTTATGCAGAAGGAAATTTTTGAGCAGCCAGAGTCAGTTGTGAACACAATGAGAGGAAGAGTCAACTTTGATGATTATACTGGTAAGTACATGTGAATTATTTTATTATTTCGAAGTCTCCTGTAGAGTTGGTATAGACAGCCTGAAAGTTCATTGTCCTTGATAGCCTTATAGAGCAGCTCTGGCCATCAGTGAGGCCAGAAAGTCCTTTAGTGTATTATTCCACTGATATGAGGTGTACTTAGAATAGTCAGAATCATAGAGACAAAAGGTAGATCAGTGGTTACCAGACACCGAGGAGAGGGGAGAGATGGGGAAGTATTATTTAATGGGTATAGAGGTTCATTTTGGGAAGATGAAAAGGTTCTGGAGATGGATGGTGGTAATAATTGCGCAACCATGTGAATGTGTTCAGTGCCACTGATTTTGTACACTTAAAAGCAGTTAAAATGTTAATTTTATGTTATGTATATTTAACCATGATTAAGAAAAAGTAAATAATAGCTAATGGCTGCAGGGAGCTGAGGGGAGGGGGAAAAGGAGAGTGACTGCTAGTGGATTTGGGGTTTTTTGGGAGGGGTGATGAAATGTTCTAAAATTAGATGATAGTAATGGTTGTTCAACTCTGAATACCCTAAAAAACACTGATTCATTTTTAAAGAGTGAATTTAATGGGATGTGACATCTCAATAAAGTGATTCTAAAAAATATAAAAAATGACTAGAAAGTCACATTTGAAAATTATTATTGGTTACAGGTATATTAAGGTGATTTTTCCTGGGGGGAAAAAGTCCTTCAGTGTACTATTAAAAACATTTAACTTCTTTTCAGTTCAACAAACCTTCGTTTGGTACCTGCTGTGTACCAGAGACTGTCCTGGGCACTGAATTCTAAGGAGAGACCTGATTCCCTGGCTGGGAAGCTTACGTGTCTCTGCTTAGCCTGCCTGGGTTTTCTCTCTCAGCTTATAAATGAGTAAAGGTCTGAACTTCCCCAGAGGTTTTTCCAGGTGTTTGCCTGATGCCTTATGGGATAACCTGTACCTTCCTGTGTGTTTAAGGTAGAAGCGAGAGTGCAACTCTGCTCTTATTTCTGGAAATTCTCTCTGGATCTGTGACGCAGGAATTTGTGTACCTTGCTGAGATGTGTTTAAGATTGACAGCCTGTGGTTTAAGATGCTCATAAACTGTACATTGCTAAGTTAGGTTTTTGGAACACTTTGTTTATTATGACAAGTGATAAACGGTTTAATAGAGAAGCTTTGGGCTAAGCTTCTCAGTGTTAGGAATTAGTTTTTGACAAATACTAGCAGGTATGCAAAAATCTTTTACTGAATCTGTATGTCATAAGTATAATATTAAGTGTCTTCTTCACACCAAGTCCTGCTAATGGATAGAGAATGATTTCTCTGAATAAATGGTGCTTTAGATCTTGTTCTTTTATGAGCAGCATCAGACTCCCTTTCAACAGGAGAGATTTGTTGGAGGCTGAATTATGAATTGAACATCTCTGTGCAGAGCGCCATGCCGAACGTATCGGGGACTAAAGGAGGAGTTATTTCTGATATGGTGTCCTCCTTGAGGTTCTTGTAATCTAGAAGGGGAGTGAATATATTATTAAGCACAAATAAAATATGGCATTAGAAACGCAGTTTAATGTTGAAATATTTAAAGATTAATATTGAATTGAGAGAAGGTAGAGAATGAACCTGTTTGTGGGCAGGGGCTTTGGGACCAGGAAGGCTGCTCGAAGTGGGCAGTTGTGAGTTTAAGGGATTTGGCAGATTTAAATAGGTAAAGATGAGATAGAGCTATTGAAGTGAGATAGAATAGTATTAGCTAAGGGGATATAGTGGAAAACCAGCAAGCTCTTTATGGAATAATATGTAGCCTAGTTTGTCTACCCATCCTAGTATTTGAAGAAGAGTAAAGAACAGTAAGTCTGGGAAAGAAGGTGAGAGGAGCTGTCAGGGAGGGCCATGAATGCATTCTAATGTGTGGGGGTGCCTGAGGTACCTCCTTTTGTAGAAAGCACAAAGCTTTTAGGAAACTTAGGAGAGAAACTTAGAACCTCGGGACGATCATAACTTTACTGCAGCTAACTGGATACCAGTCCTCCAGCATTGGAGGAGTGAGTGGTTGAGATGCGGTCACCAGTTAGGATGTTGTCTTGTCTGGGGTAAAGTGACGGGGAGGGAGAGGGTAGTGGGGACCAGGAGATAAGCAGGAGCAGTATAAACCAGGACCTGCATCTGTGTGGGGAGAGGAGTGTTGTTGAAGATAGTTGAGCTGAAGTAACTGGGAGAATAGCAGTAATACCATTTATGGTTTTTATAGAAATCGGATCAGTTGACAGATTTATAAGGGAAGAAGATGAGACAAACTTTGAGAAGTCATGATTTTAAAAAGCACTTTTATCTATGTTATATGTTCCTTGTAGAAATTTGTAATATAAACAGGATAGCTGTTGTCTTTCTTTGTTGTTAAGGAAATTGAGGCTCTGTCAGTTCGAGTGTCTTGCTAAAAGTCACATCACTGGTCATTTATGAAGCCAGACCAGCTTCCTGTGTTTGGTGGTGTTCCTGAGTGTGCTCCATCCCCACTGCTGTCCTCCGAGCACTCTTGTTGCTTCCCGTAGTTGTGGCCTGACCTATCAGAATTAGGTTTCTCTCCAAAGCATCATCAGTTTCAACCTTGGGCAACATTTTCCAGAACTACCTCAGACTTCCCTCAGGTGGCAGAGGATTTCCTAGGACTGATTTTAGGGAAACACTTGTAACCAGCTAATTTCACCGTCTTACCTCCCTGCCATTCTTGGTCATCATATGAAATACAAGTCTCTCTGAGAGTCCGTCTGCTTTTATACTGAGTTGTCTCCAAACTGATTTGCTTTTGCACAGCCCTGACTCATCCTCTTACTGTTGTTGCTCCTTTCTTCCCAGACATTTTCAATACATGCCAAGGTCTGTGGAAGAACATCGTGGGCAGAGGTACATAAACAGGTTTGATGTAGTGCAGGAACAGACAGAAGGCCAGTTTGGCTGGAGTGGCCTGGGTGAGAGGGGAAATGTTAGGAGATTAGATCAGGGTTAAGCAGGGACAGGGCATGTGGACACTCGAAGGCCGTAATAAGGGATTTAGATTCTGTTCTGAGTTATTTGGGAAGCCAGTGAAGGTTTTGTTATTTTATTTTCCACTTTACTAATTTTTTAAAATTAATTAATTTTTTATGGTGACATTGGTTAACGAAATCCAATAAGTTTCAGCTGTATACTTTAACAGTAAGTCATATATATATATTTACACTATGTGTTCACCTCCCATAGTAGATTTCTCTCTGTCACCAAATATTTGACCCCTTTTACTCCATCTGCCTCCCCTTTCCTCCCCTACTCCCTTCCCGCTGGTAACTACTAGTCTATAATCCATGTCTATGAGTCTCTGTTTGTTTGTCCTATTCATTTGTTGCTTTTAGGTTTATATCCCACATATAAGTGATATCATGTGATTTTCGCCTTTTTCTGTCTGAGTTATTTTGCTTAGCATGATTATCTCGAGGTCCATCCATGTTGTCGCAAATGGCAGTGTTTCATCTCTTATAGCTGAGTAATATTCCATTGTATATATGTACCACAGCTGCTTTATCCAGTCATCTGTCGTAGGACACTTCAGTTGCTTTGATGTCCTGGCCACTGTGAATAATGCTGCTATGAACATCGGTGTGCAAATATCTTTCGGATATGGGTTTTCAAGTCTTTGGGGTAAATACCAGTAGAGGAATTGCTGGGTCATATGGTAGATCAATTCTAAGTTTTTTAATATAGAGAAATGTATGCCCTCTCAGTATTGAAATTTAAAAGGAAGAACTTAAAATTATTCAAAAAGAAGGCAAAAACATATACCTTGGTTTTATGTTATAGCCAATTAAGGTAGAAAAAAGGGTGAAGAGATGAAGAACAGGGACAAAGTAGACAAGGCTGGTGGTGGGTTGGATGCAGGAGGATGCTGCCCCAGGTGTGTACGTCCGACTTCTCAGCCAAACTCTGAACTGTCTGAGAGCTCTGGTAGCCACACAGTGCCTCAGACCATATATTCACTTGGTGGATGCTCAAGAAATATTAGTTCAATAATTGAATGAATGTTGAATGAAAATTTCTCACAAGTAGAAAGCTAGCTTTGTGTAGAAAGTTCACAGACAAGGTACCCTTAGAAGAAAACTTACACAGCTATAGATACAGAGGAGATGAAGGACAGACTCATTAGAGGGTTTTGAGATCAGATTTATGTTTTTAAAGAATCGCTCTACAAGGTCATTCTGGCTGTGTGTGGAGAACAGCCTCTAGGAGGTGGAGAATAGAAGAGAGAATAGTTAGGAGAATGTTAGTCTCAGCCAGGGTTGAGATGCTGGACCAGGGTGATGGCATCAGAGGCACGCTTTGAAAGTAGAGCTCTCAGGACTTGGTCATGGAGTGAACGTGGAGGAGGGATGGGAATTAGAGGCCCCTTTGATGTTAGGGGAATGGGAAAGGTGTTTACTGCGATGGGGAAGACTGAGGAGAAGGTGGGTTTATATTGTGTTCAGAGCACTGTCCTGGGTACCACTGAGGAAATGGACATAACTAGGATAGTTTTTTCCCCAAGCAGACTTAGAGATATAATTAGATCTAATAAAATTCACTGGTCTTAATGTATAATTCAGTGAGTTTCACCAAACTGACACAACACAGCCATAATGCTAACCTCACAACAATGAAGACGTAGCACAGTTCTTCCACCCCAACGGCTCCTGTGCACTTTGTAGTCTGCGCCTTCCCCACCTCCAGACATCAGCACTTCCTGACCTGTTCTGTAACTTTTACTCTAAAGGAACGATTGTAAAAATGACCAAACAAGTTAGAGTATGATAAATACTGTAATTGTGAGGGAATGTGGGGAGGGTTCATTGCAAGTTTGGGGAGACCAGTTAGTTGTGACTTATTTAGTTTTCTTTACAAAAATATAGAGAAGTATGCTTCCTAAGAGGAATATGAATTCTTTAAAACAGCAGTGTTGTTTCCCAGATTGGTGGTGGATACTCATGAAGTGATTGTTGCCTATTTCATATGGTTCTTTCCTAAGTAATTATATACATGAACTTCTATTTCAGTGAATTTGGGTGGTTTGAAGGATCACATTAAGGAGATCCAGAGGTGCAGGCGTCTGATTCTTATTGCTTGTGGAACAAGTTATCATGCTGGTGTTGCAGTAAGTGCCTTCTTAAACTTTTAATTGTGTTATGTTAGATATTAGAAAGTATCTGCAGACAAGTAGTACTCCAGTAACACACCATATAAAACTATCCTTTGTTAAAACATGTTATTTTTTCATGTTGCCATGACAAAAATCAAGAAGGTTGGGAGGAGAAATTTTAACAGCTGTTTGGAATTATTTATTAATGGAAGGTCTGCTTTAGAAAGATCCTTAGATATATAGGTAGACTGCCTGCAGCTGGCTTCATGAAAGCCAAAGAGTGGGAAAGTTTTGTACCATCCTGGCCTTGTTGTCCAGGACACATGCCCACCTCTATGAGAGCAGTCACTGGGTTTTGCTTCTGGTTGTCCACTTGCCCCAGACAGCTGACTGCTACCATGTGTCAACCTCATCAAGATTTTACTTGGTAGGCACATTTCTACAGAGAGTGGAAATTGCTTTTTGCCAGACTTTGTTTTTTTAAATTATTGTTTCGGAAGCTGAAATTCTATATCAGAGATGTGTATTGGTTGTCAGTGTAGAAGCATAGGAACGTAACAGCCTTTTAGTTCAAAAAATCAGATCTATGTATAGTTTCCTTATAAAGAAACGGTTTATGTGCTGCTGATTTCAACCCCACAAGTACAGAAGGCCCTTATACATTCAGTGGCTACTTTTAGGATGATTCCCAAAGTTCGTGTCAGAGTAATTTTTTATTTGTTGCATCATAAATATATATTATCTGCACTTGTGGAAGCCAGTCATTTAACTAGTAAGTGAAACTAGCTGGTCACCGAGCCCTTACATCTCAGCAGCCGGCTTTACTCTTTTCTGAAGCAACTCCTGCCAACAAAAATTTAAAAGGAAAGTCTTTTCAGTATTGAAGAGAATAAAAAAGTGATGGTTTTGAGCATGGAAAAAAAGAATGAATTCAAGACACTAGTGTAAATTAAGGGATTGGCTAATTTAGTGTTGGTTTAGATATATTACTGAAAGAGCTCTTTATTCAGAAATAAAAAATTGATTAAATGTTTTATCTCATGTAAGCCTGAATTTTGAGGCAGAAGTTATATGCTCTGTTAGATTTTCTAATTTTGAAATTTGAGTAGATACATGGTGGTTTGTTTGTTTGTTTTGGTAGATGCCAAGACTACTATAGTTAACAAACATTACAGAGTCCCTCGTGGTTTATCATATTAAATAATGTCATTAATTGTAGTCTATCTAGTTTTTTGTTTTGTTGTTTTTTTTGGGGGGGATAGTCAAAC
This sequence comes from Eidolon dupreanum, assembly GCA_028627145.1. Lineage (NCBI taxonomy): Eukaryota > Metazoa > Chordata > Mammalia > Chiroptera > Pteropodidae > Eidolon > Eidolon dupreanum. The sequence continues at coordinate 63,673,352 of CM053515.1, forward strand.
TTGAATGACACATTTTCATAGCTGCTTTGTAAGTATTGACTCTGTATCCTGAATCATTCTCAGTGTAGCTTGCATTTCAAAATGTTAATTGTCTCTGGGTTTTTGCAGTGTCATGCATGGAATTTAACATTAAATTAGTCTCTTATGGTAAAACTATGTTGTTCTATATAAAAAAAAGTTGCTTCTACTGAAAGAACAAGCCATTAGTGTAGATATATCTTGAGATTACTTTATTGAGGTATATTATTTTTATTTTGAAGAACGTAATTTGAGAGGAATATATTATAAACTGATGGAGTTTGGTTTAAATTTGTTTGAGGGAAAACATTTAGCATTTTAGTGTCAGTAACTTATTTATGTATAATTAGTAAATAAGATACATCAATAGAAAAGGTTAGTTAAAAATAAGAATATTTTATCTTTGAAGACTTTCTGTACATGATGTTATAATATTGTTAAAAAGGGCCAAACCAAAGTTAGAGAACAAAACAATTTCCTGTTTTGTGGCAGGAAAGTTAGAGATATAAAGCAAGGAAACCTTTGCAGTTGTTTGCTCCTGCGAAGGAGGAATGCAGGGATGGGGGTACAGGATGGTGGGGCCACTTGCCTCAAGAAGCAGGTTGTCTCCACAGTTATTGCAATAACTAAATCTATGCAACTTGTAGAGCCTAAAATTTTTGCTGCCTAACAGTTAATAATTCTACCATTTTTAAATTTTCTGATGTTTAGAGTAAAAGGAATTTATTTAGAATGGAAATTTAGTAAAATGAACGTTGGGGTGCCCTTTGAGCAGAAACACGCTAGTTCCTACTTTACCTTACATACTACAGAATTTGCAAGTAGTGAGTTTTCTTAAACAAGATTTCTAAAATGTATTGACTGTGTTTTGGAACAGTACTATTTATGAATACATAGTATTTTGAAGTGTTTAATTTTTCCCTGGGTATTTATATATCTGTTATTACTTATTTGAAATCTCACTGACTTGTTATTATATGAATTGCCATTTAAAGGTTAGGAATCGGGAAGTTAGAGATAAGAAGCTAACTCAGAACAGTCCTTTTCCCACTTAGCTTCTGAAAGCATTTGATATGTGTGGGTATATTTACTTATAATAGTACATATATTGATACCTGTCTAAAGAGTCTTGTATTAAAGTGTTGACAGCGCTTATCTCCTGGGCAGTTGGGTTTTGATTATTTTTTTATATTTTCAAACAATGCATGGGTATTGTTTTTATAATCAAAAAAGTGAAAACTATACATTGAGTCCAAAGAAGACCAGTGAAAAAGAGAATTTGAAGTAACATTGTTTGACCAGGTCATCTCTTCTCTGCAGACACGTCAAGTTCTTGAAGAGCTGACTGAGTTGCCTGTTATGGTGGAACTAGCCAGCGATTTCCTGGATAGAAACACACCAGTTTTTCGAGATGATGTTTGCTTTTTCATTAGTCAGTCAGGTATGCCAATTTTAAAGACTTGAAGGAAATGAAAGTCATTTTTTTCTAATAATTATCTTGGCAAAAACTGGTACTGCAGATAAAATGGTATTGCAGATGACTTGACAAATAGAAATTTATTTCGATATTGTGTAATTCTTTGTGAATTAGTAAAATTAAAATGCTTTACACTCAAAGAACTGAATTTTCAAAGAGAAAGAAAGAGAAATGATCCTAAAAAGCAAGATTCTGTTAGTGTTTTACTGGTTGTTGTGTGTGTTTTAAACTTTATTTGAAACAAATGGTATTGTTCAAAGTATAGTCGAGTTTCTGTTTTTGCATCTAAGAAACAGAATATGTTAACCGCTCCGTGTTTTCCTTTTTACACAGGTGAGACAGCAGATACCCTGATGGGTCTTCGGTACTGCAAGGAGAGAGGAGCTTTAACTGTGGGGATCACAAACACAGTGGGCAGTTCCATATCAAGGGAGACAGACTGTGGAGTTCACATTAATGCTGGGCCTGAGATTGGCGTGGCCAGCACAAAGGTAAATGCTTGGCTTGGTGCTCATGTGATTACTGAATCACAGTGTTGGTGAAAACAGACTAATCTCTATCTTGTGCTTCATTTGTCAGCACTTACAGAGCTCATATAGTTTACTAGTCGTCATAATTATTGTAAGACTTAAGGATCAATAATAGATAAAACACTTGTTATCCCTTCCCCCCATTTTAAGAATATAAAAGGGATAAATGTATATAACATAAGTCCATTTTGAAAAGGTGTCTGATGATTCTCCCCTTCGTCACTTGCACTCCTCCTTCCTGGTGTGGTGGGATACATGGTAAATATTCCCTTTTTTTTTTTTTTTTTATTACATATAGTAGGGATTTAGAAAAATAACAAATTAGAAACACTCAGTTTAATTCTAATAATTTTTGACATTTTTATTTACATCATCATGATTTCTAATAAGTCAAAATATACATGCTACCTTTGAAAGTTTATAAAGAGGAATACACCTTTAGTGTAGAATTTGGCCATTTAAAAGGATAAAAGTTAGTAGTATAAAACAATATATGTTTCATCGATGGAGATTTAAAAGCAGCTTCATTTTTTTTAAGGCCTAGTGAGACTACTTTGCTCTTTGAAATTGAGATATGCATAGATATATAATAATAAAAATAGGAATCTTACAAAGTTGTATAAATGCAAAGGTATTTTTCACAAATGTATTACTCTTTATGATTACAGAATTTTGGTTGTCTGTTTTTCTGCTTTAGTTTAATATTTCTTGCTGATTTCCTGATAAGATGCTTAGATATTGGTGGACTTGACTCTAATTAAAAGTGTGTGGAAGATGATGTCAACCTGTACATAACCACGTTTGAGTATTTTTTCCTTTTAAAGACCCTCGTGGAGAATGATAATTTTTTTGTGTGGAAAGTTTGTAATTCTTATGTAAAAACTCTGAGTGAGGCTTTTGTTTCCTGGTTACTTTGATATTGCTAACACTGTAATTTACAGAAAGCTGAAACCTGAATTTTCTCCATGTGGTAATTAAAACATGTAAGATGTTTGTGCTTGGGTTTCCATTCTGTGCCTGAATAAATAACCAGCCGCCCTAAGCAGCAGCTTGTGGATTCTTGGAAACATCCAGAAGACAGCTTGGATTGGGGATTGTTCACAACACATTGTGAAGCAAGGGCTTCAGCATGGTATAAGTACATCCATCAATGGAATGGACACTGTTGACATAGCTTTTTCTCAAATCTTTCTTGAACTGTCAATTGCTAAGAGAAATACAACTTTTTTGATTTCTAATTTTATAGTTTATGAAAGCTTTAATTTTGTTCAACATTTTAGTATGATAATTTTCAATCATACAGCAGAGTTAAAGAGTTTTAATACCCATATACCCATCACCTAGATTGTACCATTTTCCTTTTTATCTATAGTTTTATTGAGGTATAATTTTCATACTATAACATTCATCAGTTTTTAAGTGTATAGTTTAAGTAAATTTGACTGTGTAACTGTCATCACAATCCAGTTTTATAAGACTTACTCACCTGAAAAAGTTCTTGTGTCTCTTTACATTCAATCCTCACAGCCTCAGGCAGTTGCTATTGTCTTCTCTTGTTATAGCATTTTCCAGAAATTTCTTATAAATGGAATTATATAATACATGCCTTTTGTGTCTGGCTTCTGCCATTTAACATGAGGTTTTTGAGGTTTATTCATGTTATTTGTATCAGTAGTTCTTTGTTTTTAAGTCCATTTTTATTTTGAAATAACTAAGATTTATAGGAAGTTGCAAAGATAGTTAGAGAATTCTATGTATTCTTCACCCAGTTTCCCCCAATGGTTACATCTTGCATAAGAAAATAAGTATCTTTTTATAATACATACTTTAATTTCTTTAAAAAAATGACTCCCTTAAAAATTATAATAAGTATGGTAATTTTGTCTATAATTTTTCTTCGATTCTAAAGTAAATTTGTTTTCTTCAGCAACTTGGGACAATCTGGAAAAGTTTTGGGATGTTGAGTCATAGACCATTTCTTAATGGTAAATGTAAGTTTATATGTTAATGGGTGATCAAAGAAGTTTATCATTGATCCTCGTCTCTGGGCCCTGTGATGGAGCTAGCACAAGAATTCTATGATCTTGATTGCAAATTCCCAATTTGCCTGAAAAACTGTCAGGGTTAGAGAGATATTACTAACTTTTTCAAAATATCAGACCATAGACAGTTTGACATTTTTGTAGGAATCGATGAGTATAAATGTGCGGGTTCAGCAATTGTTATGTTATTACAGGTGTGTAGAATTTTACCAAAGTACTGACTTTTGTTGATTTTTAAAAATAAACCAATATAACTTTATTTTTGGCTGAATAAAAAGTAAAATCAAGTTTAAAAGTTCAGAGTCAGCATTTTTCTGGTACATTCTTTCAAACCTCAGTAAATTTAAAATGTGAAGTGTAACTTATTTTTCTTATAATTGGTTTTCTGGTGCATATTGATGAAATGAAAAACATGAAGTTGAAATTAAGCTGTAATAGGAATGCAGTGGGAAAATGTCTGCATTAAAGTTACTGTTTAATCTTTGCACTTGAAAACCAGTGTTAAGATGTTTTAAGTCCAAATAAAGAAACATTACTTTGTAGAATAAGATTTTGAGTTATGGGCTGGAGAAATGGGAATACTCATTATCTCATCAGTTTGTATTGGAAACAGTTTAGGTATCCCAGGGGTCCAATATATTGGGTCTCTCCCTTTGTCCTGGTAGTATATTTTGTGATTAATCAGTTTATTGAAAAGTAAACTAAAAGAGACTGGAATTTAGAATACAGATGTGCTCATTACACCTGAGGCAAGGGACTCAAATCCACCTCAGTGCTGTGAGAAAAAAAAAAGTCCCGATCTGTGGGTGGAACACGTACGTGCACAGTGGGGAATGCCTGAGTAGCTGATAACAGGGTGGTCCAGTAAAAGAAATGAAGGAATCTCATTTAACTATTGGAAAGGTAAGGAGCATTGGCAGACTGTGATTTTATTATACAGGAGGTTTATTATCCACATTATGACAGGAAAATATTCACCAATGAAGTGATCCCTTATCCAGAGAAGAGTAATAGAGAATCAGTGTATAACCCACAAAAACCCCCAGAATTTCCTAAAGTTAAAATCATACACAACACTATAGTTGACCACACCATAATAATCCTAGTGTTTTAATAATAAAAGTGTGAATAAAAACCTCAAACGCCTGAAACATAAAAATGTTCCTCTAAATAATAGATGAGTTAAAAAGATATCAGAACCACTATTTAAAAAGAACTAGAAAAAATAATGACAGTGAACAATATGGGTAAAAATTTAGTGTGGCCAAAGTGATTAATGAAAGCTAAATTCATGGTGTTAAATGCTTTATCTTCAAAAAGAAAATGAATTAAGTATTTAACTTAAAATATTAGAAAAAGTTTAGCAAACTTAATAAAGCAGAAGGAGGCAAATAATAGAGAAAAATGAATGAACTGCAAAACAGAAAGCTGCAAGACCTTCATCTTGGAGGGCCTTAGCTGTTCTTCTGGAAGCTTCCTAGGATTTTATTTGTATTACTGTGAAGTAAAAAAGTTGGCTTTAGAATCTGTCTCAACATGATGTTTCACTGTGACAACAAGTGAGTTAGAATTGGCTCTCTATGAAACGTATTTGCTATCCAGGTCTAGAAGTTCCATCTACTTTAATAGGAAGAAATAAGTAAAACAATGGGAAAGGAAGAAACAGAATTCTCCTTAATTGCAATTGTTATTATTGACTACCTGTAGAGCTTAAGAATATTAAGTACAGACTACTTGGAATGAATAAAAATTTATATAACGTGCTTTATATAAAATCTATACAAAAATATTCCTCTTTGAATTGCCAGTGGCTACTTAGAAAAGATGTGTATATGTGTGATTGGAGGAACGTTCTGTTTTCAATAGCTATAAAAAATACTTTAAAATAACTTTACCAAGAAATGTGTAAGGTGCTCCATAAATATTTGTTGAAGAGATGGTAACTATATTACTTTAAAGACTTTTAAATTCCTAACACAAATTGATGAAATACCATATTTCTGGATGGGAAGATACCTTTGTAAACAAATGACAGATCTGTGGGACATAATCAGTCTTGCAACAAAACGTTAGTACATCAAAGCACTTGGACTATGGAGAATGTCACAAACCAGTAGAGAAAGGATGGGGTGAAATGGAGAGAAAATTAGATATTTATAAAAAAACCCAGAAATTAACACCTTGTACTAAAAATTCAGATGGACTAAAAAGAAAAATGTAAACATAACGTCAAATAAGGAGGAACAGTGAAAACAACATAATTAAGAAAATTTAATAATACTTAATTGATGTTAGGCTGGAAGAACTGTCTAAACTTAAAATAATACATAAAAGTTAAAAAAAATAAAACTGCTGTGTCAATGAACATCATTATAAAAGGTTAACCAAACTGGGAGAAAGTATTTGAAACATAACAATAAAGACCCTCTTAAAGCCAACTAAAAAAAAAAAAGCCCAAGTTGAAAAACAAGTGAACCATGAAGTTTATTCTCAGAAGAGAAGACATAAATAGCTAACAAGCATGAAATAAATTGCAGTTTTTCAGATTTAAGATATGTATGGTAAAGTAGTAATAAGAGTCCATTGTCCAGCAGTTAAATGATAAAAATTTGTTAAAAGGATAATTCTCAGTATTTTACAAAATGTGACAAAACAGTCATATCTTAAATTCATATACAGCTAATGGGAATGAAAGTAGTCTTAGCAGCATGACTGCAAGTTTTAAAAATAGTCACAATTTTATAGGAAGATCTTTGATTTTTGAACTGCCTTGGTCTTTTAGTTCCAGCTTTCATCAACAAAGTTTGTTTTTCGCTTATATGTCAGACATGCTGAATGCTTTACACTTATTTCTTCTCACGATTCCCTTGTAAGTACTGTGTACCTTTAACAGATGTGCCATTTGAGCCCTGAAGAGATGCAAAAAGATTACACATTAGTAAATAAGAAAGCATTCTGTCTTGGGAAAGTATTTGTTGCGTTAATTGAAAATAAAAGCAAGTTATAAAATTGAATAATTTTCTCAATATAAAACAAAACAATAAAGATTAGAAGGCAGTATTCACAGATGTTATTAATAGCATGTTATTAATATAGTTATTTCTATAAGATTGAGGATTATTCTTATTTTTATTTACTGTTATACAGTTGAGCTTAAAAAAAAAATTAGCCAGACTTTGGGGGGGGAAAAATGGGAATGAAGAAAAGGCAATAAGCAAAAATGAAAAAAAAATCCAAGAGCAATTTTTAAAAAAATTCAGTAAAGTAATGCAACTATGTTAAGCAGAGTCCTTCAGACCCTTGCTTTTGACTTATATCAAAAACAATTTGGTTATACACGCAGATTCCCTCTCTTCTCACTTCCTTTAGCATATCTTCCTTTCTCAAGGGTATTAGGGATTTCATAAGCGTCCAGTGCACTGTAAGGAACTTTTATTTTGTATCTGGAAATAAAGGTTGTCATTTGCTCAAATTCGGAAAAGGAGAATAGTGACAGTTTTCCTAAAAACTGGTTCAAGTTCACTGTTGCTAATGCTGTTTTTTTTTTTTTTTTTAATGGATAATATGTGCCTATAAAACCAATGGGTATTTTTATTTTTATTTTTATCTTTTTTTAAATGAAAAATTCCATGTTCTTAAAATGCAACTGCAACTAATTCTTCTGCTTTTTTTGTGGTGTTTCAGGCTTACACCAGCCAGTTTGTATCCCTGGTGATGTTTGCCCTTATGATGTGTGATGATAGGATCTCCATGCAAGAGAGACGCAAAGAGATCCTGCTCGGGTTGAAGCGACTGCCTGGTACAAAGATAGTCTCATACTATACTTTTGTCATCTAAGGGCGTCGGTAGGGGGTGAAATTCTCTTTTTATCCTTGAAGCTGTGGCTTGTAGCTGTTTAGTCAACAAATCTTTCTACTTTTGCACCTTTGTATTTAAAAATCCCTCACTGATATCACAGAAGAATAGAAACACATTTGTTGGTTTCTACCAATATGTTATTGTTATTATATTGGTTCAGTTTATTGCCTTTTTTTCATAGATTTTGTTAATGTTATTTCTTAACAGATTTGATAAAGGAAGTACTGAGCATGGATGATGAAATTCAGAAACTAGCGACAGAACTTTATCATCAGAAGTCGGTCTTGATAATGGGACGTGGCTACCATTATGCTACTTGTCTTGAAGGGGCACTAGTAAGTCTTCTCACTTATAATTCAGTCTGTTGATTTATGGACCTGGCACGTAGTCGCACTTGTAGATTGAATGAAATAGGTGGAACTTTTTAAAGTGTCTTTGTTTTTATGCATTTTGATTTGTTTACTTGAGAAACTATAACATTTCTCAGAAGTAAAAATCAGAAGTAAAAATCAAGAAGAGTACAATTTAGCATGGTAGTTTGGGTTTAGCAAGTAACTTGGATTAATTTGTTGTCCAAATATGAGTAAAATAGACTAAGTTCTTTAGGTGTTGAATTTAATTCAAGTCAAACATGAAGCAAGTAGAATAGTTACAAAGAAATATGAGTATGTTCATAATAATCTAAAATCCTGAAAAAGTCCTTGTGGAGTTTTAAAACTTCCAGCAGCTTGTTTTTATTGATATAATGATCTATTAGCATGTTAACTATATTTACAGATCAGTGGTCCTTTAATATTTACGGATAGAGATAGCCGCTTCAGCCATCAGATATTCTGTGTAATATTTACTTAAGAATGGGTTTTTGAAAAGTAGACTGAAGACTAATCTAGTTCTTTCCTGTTAGAAAATCAAAGAAATCACTTACATGCACTCTGAAGGCATCCTTGCTGGTGAATTGAAACACGGTCCTCTGGCTTTGGTGGATAAATTGATGCCCGTCATCATGATCATCATGAGAGATCACACTTACGCCAAGTGTCAGAATGCTCTTCAGCAGGTGGTTGCTAGGCAGGTAAGTCAGAGGTGGCTGTGAGGACACTTCGGGAGTCTAAGACGTGGGTCACTAAAGCTTATTTGCACTTCGTAACATTTAAAGTGGTAGACCAGGGCCCAGTAGGTAGCTTACAAAACATGTTTAATTTTACATGTGAGGAATTTGAGATTCTCAAGAGTTTCAACAAGACTCAGCTTATAGATCTCTAATAGGCAGAACCAAGACCAAAACAGGTCTTGGTCTCCAAATCCTGTCCTCTTCAATTAGTGTATGAGTCGCCCTTTTAATTTAATATTCTTAAATGTGTATTTCGAGAGGAACTAAATTTTTATTTTTTTAAATTAATTTTTTTAATGGTGACATTGATTAATGAAATCCAGTAAATTTCAGCTGTATATTAAGAAGAACTAGATTTTGGGATGTGGTTCCATAGTGTAGCATTTAGCACGTCTGCTTTACATGCAGAAGGTCCTGGGTTTGTGCCCTAGTGGAGCCTGGTCCATGGTCTATGGCCATGCCACCCTGAACAAGCCCGATGTCTGATCTCAGAAACTAAGCAGGGTTGGGCTTGGTTAGTACTTGGGTGGGAGACCACCTAGGAAGACCAGGTGCTATAGGCGTAAATAATAATTAAAAAAAACAACAACTAGATTTTACATTAACACTTGGGGTGCTGTGCTTAACTGAGTTTTCTTCAGATCGTTTGTCCTTTTTTTATAAATCCCTAAAGATGTTAATCTCTAGTCACAACATAGTAGTTATGAACTTGGAAGGCAGGCAGACCTGGATTCAAGTACAAATGGTTCCTGACTTAACGATGGGTTTGACTTAAAATTTTTCAACTTAACAATGGTGTGAAAGCAGTATGCATAAGAAATTACACGAGATATTCAGTACTTTATTGTGAAATAGGCTTTGTGTTGGATGATTTTGCCTAACTGTAGACGAATGTGTATTCCGAGCATGTTTAAGTTAGGCTAGGCTAAGCTATGATGCTTGGTAGGGTAGGTATATTAAATGCATTTTCAGCGTGTAATATTTTTAATTTATGATAGTTTATCAGGACATAACCTCATGGTTAGTCAAGGAGCGTCTGTACTGAGCCTGGTATTTCTTAGTTGTGTGAGTAAACCAATTACTCACTCCCACGAAGCCTTTTGTTTCCCCAACTGTGAGATCAATTTGACTTAGGGTTGTGAGCTTAAATAAGTCTGTGTCAGTTGAGGCCATATGCGAATTGTGGAGTGCAGAATTTGCTACAGCCCTCCCTTTGCTTACCAGTGATTCTGTGTGTGTTTTTCTTTTCCAGGGACGCCCAGTGGTGATTTGTGATAAGGAAGATACTGAGACCATTAAGAACACAAAAAGAACAATCAAGGTGCCCCACTCAGTGGACTGCTTGCAGGGCATTCTCAGCGTGATCCCTTTACAGCTGCTGGCTTTCCACCTTGCTGTGCTGAGAGGCTATGATGTAAGTGGATGCAACTGCAGAAATCTTGGGCTGGCTTTTTTTTACCTGGGTACATTCTGATAGTTTTCCTTCTAAATATTTAACAATAGCATTTGAGAAATCCATCAGATATATATATATATATATTTGTCACCTGTTATCTTTGGATGGCCCGATTTGTAGGTTACATTGTAACTCTTACCCATAGAATTTAAAAGAATCTTGGCGATGACCCCCTTTGTTGGAGATGACCTCCTTGGGGACCCTCCACCTGTTTTCTTTCAGTGTTTCCTAATGGGGTAGCTATTGGCAATTCTTTTGGACTATCTCACACGTTGCAGGACTTTTAGAATTCCTGGTCCCCCAGTCACTATGACAACCAAAACATCCTGTTTTTCTACATTTCTACTGTCCCTGCAGAGGGCTGCCACTTTTAAAGCGGACCATGGGAGCTCTTCATGTGCTAAACTGCCTCCTTTAGAATTCTTTTTCCTAAATGATTTCAGGTCTTTCCAAGACACATTATGGGTCTATATTTTCTAATCTAATTCTTTGTAGTCTATAATTAAAGTGGTTAATGAACACGTTTTCTGTTTTTATAAACAAAAATAATTTGCTTATAGGAAACCCACTCTCCCCAATCTGTATAATCTCTTTAATCTTGCTCTCTTTTTGCAGGTTGATTTCCCCCGGAATCTTGCCAAATCTGTAACTGTAGAATAAGAAGCATCTGAAACTGGGTGATTAAGCTACATAAGATACCTTTTGTATTTAAAACCTTGATTTAAAATATCACTCCTTTAAGCCTTTTTTTTTTTTTTTTTTAGTAAATCCTTATTTATATATCTGTTATAATTAATCCATTCAACTTGTGATTTTTGTGAAATTACCTCATAATTTTCCAGTAATTTGCAGGAGAGTTTAAAAAATGGACTCTATATTCAAATCAGTATCAGAAGCAGATTTTGCTCTCATTTTCTTTAAAGGATGCTAGGTGCTGGATTTCTGGACCCTCCAGTCCAATCTGGATTGTGTGTTTTAAAGTAATTGGCATTTGTTTTACCACATACTTCTATTCATTTAGACCAATAAAAGAGTAGTGTGTTTAATTGGAAGATCTAAGGCCAGTAGCAATGTACTTAGACATTTCATTAAGGTTTTGTTAAGTTATATATAAAGAGAAGATGCTATGATTTATTTTGAAATTTGTTTGTATACTTAAAAACTGAAAACATTTCTTGGTGGGATTTCTACCTAAGTTAGGTTAACCTTAGTCTCTTAAACTTGTTGCTTGTTATCTGTAGGTCAAGGTAGCTTAGGAAGCTAAATAGTATAGTAGTGCATTACTTTTCTCAAGCCCTTAACAAAACATTTGTACAATTTTATAGCTCAGACTTTAAATTTGAGTTGCTGTGGACAACTGACAATATGATTTTAAATTTGAAGACAGGACACATACATGTTGGATAATCCTGATTTTTGTTTTTCGTCTCCTAAAAGTGGTTTTTATTTCCTCGTGTCTGTAGTTTTTTTTAATGACTGCTTCTGAGTGGCATATTTTATCTTGTTCTTTGAAATCCTAACACAGAGTTGCCATCAGATATCTCAAATCAATAATCATATATTCAGAATTCTCTCCAGTTTGTCCCAAAGATTTTCTTGCAGTTAATTTTAACTTCCCTTCATTGCCTTGTTGTATAAAACTAGTATCTTTGTGCCAGTTTGGAAGCTCTTTATAATTGTTTGGAAGATTTTTAAGTCTTTTGACTAATCATTTGACTCTAAATGTATATCGTGGGCTAGGTTTAGAAAAAGCTCTATGCTTTACACTGAAATTAATGAAGGATTGCATCAAATTTAGTACAGGCATACCTTGGGGATATTGTGGGTTGGGTTCCAGACCTCTGTAATAAAGCGAATATTGCAGTAAAGTGAGTCGTGATCTTTTTGCTGGTGGAGGGTCTTGCCTTCAATTTGTAAAAAAAAAAAAAAAAAAAAAAGCAACATCTGTGAAGCATAATAAAGTGAAGTGCAATAAAACGAGGTATGCCTGTATTACTTCCTAGGTATTTTTCTCTTTGTATTTTCTGTGTTTTACCCTCAAATTTATTTAGGAAGAAGATATAAATATAAGTGATATTGAGATGCCTTCAGCTGGTTAGTGTTAAATATGGAAATTAATAATATAAATTTAGAGTAGAGTATGAGTTTGATACTTAAAAAATTGTAATTTCTTCATGGGGCTTTTTCGGCTAAATCTAGGACAGTGTGTTTATGTTTTGGTTAAGTCCTTCTCTTTCAAAAGTGAAGGTAAGAATTGTGAAGTAATTAGAAGAACTCATAGATGGAGACTAGAAACCTGATTGTTTTTAAAAATAAAATTGGGTTACTCTTTGCATCATATGTATCGCTACTATAGCTATATTTATCTAAGTGTTTCCAAGATGATTTTGTGTAGGCCTGCCAGTTTTAGTGTATATATACAGTATCATTTCTTATGTTATATTAGCATTTTATGCACATGATTTATATGGGTTTGTAGCATTTCTTAATGATCTAAAGTTTGAGTCAGCATTCTAAATGAAAACTAATATGTGAAATCAATCATTAATTTTCATAATCTCTCTCTTCCCCTGCCAAATACTTCAAGCTAGAATAAATTTTAAACCAAATATCAAAGGTCAGTGGTAAAAAAAAAAAAAAAAAAAAAAAAATTTTCCAAACATGGTTTCTCCTCCATACCCCTTCTTCTTGCTTCCTACCCTATTTAATATAGTGATTTTTAAATTCTTTTATGAATTATGAACACAAAAAGGATACTATAGTGAGGCAAATTGCTAATAAGTGTTCAAGCCTAGAATAAACTAATGTAGGATAAGAAAATCTGATTTTCAAGGAAGATATTCTACAAAAAGAGTTCTTTATATAAAAGTTCTTCCATGTAGTACATTTGAAGTTTAAATTTACTCATATATAACGTAGAGTTCCTTACCCCAGGCCATGTGTAGCATTTCACATGTGGCCCAGTCAGTGATTACTTTGGAGTCAGCTTTTCCATCTTTCTTTAATCACCTAAGTTATTGGAATAAATAAATGAATAAATAAATTAATGTTAATTGTTTTTAATTTGTTATAACTATGCCAACAACCTATTATGGGCAAGTAACTGCTAGGGACTAACACATGATCTTGTTTAAAGCAAAGCTCACTTCTCCCCCCGTGGACTTGTCATCACTAGTGAAGACTGGGGTCATTGAAAGGAAGGCACAGGGTGAGAGAGTAGGAAATGGAGTTGAGCTGGGTAGTTAAATGTTGTGAGTGGATTTTGTTCACTTAAATAATGGTCCAAGTTTTTGGGTGTATCACGTTTATAAGAGGTGAAACATAGTAGAGTAAGCTGTCATCACAGGCTATAGGTCCATGTATCCGTGGTCTTCAAAGGAATGACATTCATTAAATGCAAGGTGAAAAACAAGCCTAATACTACTTGAAAGGGAACTGACACAGGGCAATGTGCAGATGAGGCTGTTGGGTAAGGGAGCTAATACAGATTCTCTCCAGTTTCTTAGTCGTTTCTGAGATGGTATTGTCTTATCCCTTTGAATATGGGTCCTTTGGCTGGAGTTAATTAGGATGGGAAGAAGGGATCTTTTTTTGCTCCTTGATACTTCATTCCTTTGACATTTATTTTATGTTTTATTTTTAATAGTTTTTATTTTTCAATTACAGTTCACATACAATATTATAGTAGTTTCAGGTATGGACACTTACTTCTATTAATTCTTCAAAGAATGAAAACCAGCTGAAAAATTTGCTTTCACAAACGAAGTTCTTTGGGGTCATTTTTTTCTCTTTTTTTAAAATTAGGATATACAGTAGTAATAAAAGGGAAATATTAATGTTAGCTGTGGCATGCTACAACTTAAGTGTTTTTTCTAAGAAGCACAATATCATTGAAAAGTGTTTATTGAAAAAAATTTATACCTCACATTGAATTTGCAAAGGCCAAAGAAATTGAAGGAAATGGTAAAGAAAGATGTTTTAGTCTTACATCCACATATTTTGTATGCCAAAATACCAGATAGAGTGTTTTCCCCAAGAAAGCATATTTCAGATTACTTACTTTGTTTTTAGTGTTAGAGGCTTAAGTGTAGAAGTTTTAACCCTTAAATCGGTTTTCTCCCACAATATTTAAAGATTGTTAAATTTATCAGTATTTCCCTAGCTTGATTAATTTGACCGCATCTTTAGATCTGTGACTTGGCAACCAATAGGACTGATAATATTAGCTTCAAACCAATAATATTTAGGCTTAAATAAAATCATAGTTAACTAGCGAGACTGTAAAGTTATGCCATTCACTTGTAAGTCTATAATAGCTCGATCTCGGTGTTATGGAATATACCACAAATAATGGCTAATGAGAACATTTTAGGAAATTCTTGTATTATCTTTCTTACTAGTTTTCAGAATGAATACAGAAATGATCCTGTTAGTTTTTTAGCTGTTCTGTGATTGAATTTTTGTTTAAAACTTTTGGTATTTGTTTATATTTCTCGTGAGCTGGAAATTTTAGATCATCCTTGCTTGTTTTAGTTTTCTGTTCTTTAAAATGAGTGTTCAATTAACTGAGCCAATTAGTCATTTCTTCCACATGCTGTGTAAGTCCAGTGATTCTAATCCTGAACTGTGAATAAATGACCAAAAACTTGCTGAGAATTGCATTTCAAAGCAATTTGCCAATATTCGAAGTGTATACATGTTTGTAGTTATGTCAAAGTTTGTTTTGTATTAAGAATGTAACCAATGTTTAGTTGTTAGTAAATATTTCTGATGCTAAAAGTTTATTCATTAATCGTGCTTTTAAAAAGAAGTGTTTGCATAAATATAATCAAAAGCCATATGTCTCCACTCCAGCTTCCCAGTTGTTTTAGAAAGGATCCTTAGATAAAACAAAGACTACTCTTACGATGTTGTACTCCATGCATATACTTTCTCAAATCTTTAACATTTTTTTGCAATGATGTATTGTTTCTAGCAAATTTCCAGGGTATACAGTGTGATCAATAACTTAAGTGAACTGATAGTTGCAAAAGAAGAATATTTAAGATGGGTGAATAGCAAGACAGCATGCACAGTTGACCCTTGAACAACACGAGTTTGAACTTCATGGGTCCACTTATATTTAGATTTTTTTCAGTAAATAACTTGAAGTATATTTTCTCTTACGGTTTTCTTTATAATTTTTTTCCTCTAGTTTCCTGTATTATAAGAATAAAGTATATAATACATAAAACAATCAAAATATGTGTTAATTGACTTTATGTATGCAGATTTTTTACTGTGTGGGGGGATGTTGACATCCCTAACCCACATGTTGTTCAAAGGTCAACTCTACTCCAAATTTAAAGTTTCTGTGTTATGTCGCAATTTAATTGTATAACAAAGGTTCCTTTTACAGGATCCTGTTATAAACAGCAAGCTTGAATCTCTGTCCTCAGTGCTTACAGCACTGGCTGTGTTTTGCAGGAGACAGGATTGTACCACGGTGGTTTGAATGAATGGATGTGCTGTTTGCCTACCCGGAGAATTGAGCCCAGTCTCTTGTCTCTTTCACTGTGTTGCTCTGCAGCAAAGTCTAGAGCTGCCACAGCAGCAGGGATCTTTTTTTCCACAGGCTACATTTTTGACATAAAATTCAGCTTTACTTCTAGTGAACAATTTTCTTTAAATCTCCTCAGTTGGCTGTCAGCAAACAGTGTGCTTATTAGAGGCAAAGAAATAATTTCCCTAAGGGTTAAGAGGCCACTTTCATTGGAGTGACATTTAAGGAAAAAGAAATTCTTTCATTTTTTTTTGTCTAAGGGAAAGAAGTTTTTATTAAGTTTCTCTCATTAATCTGAAGGTAAATCGTTCTCACTCACTTTTCAAAATGATTTAGGAGCTTTATTAACAAGCATTCTGGAACTATAAACTAATCTCATAATAATATACAGAGAAGTTGCCAGGTTATAGGTCCTTTAACCAGACCTCTTCCCAGGAAATATATATTTAATGAGATAAGTTCATTATTCTCTTTTTGGTAAGCATGTGTAAAGAGATTATTTCCAAGGTTGAAAAGTCATATTTGTGAACTTCATATTGACATGATTCATTGACTCAAATCCCAAAGTTCACTTATATATTTTCTCATAGAGAATTCTGTTATGTAGCCATATTTTCCTCTTTACATTTCAAGAGATTTTTAAATATAAAGTGTGGACGTGTGATTGAAAATGTACAATCAAAAATTGAGCTTGTAAACAATGGAAGAAATGCTCTGGATAGAATTATAGTTACTTCCTCCCCACTCATTTATCAGTCTGCCTGTTTTTATATAAATTAAAAAGACTTTATGCCTGTTAGGTTGAAAGCAATTGGCACGTTTTCATAGCTTTTAATTCTTCAGTATAATGAGTGATTTAGAACTATCCAACAATCCAAAAAACAGAGCCACCAAATAAGGTATATCACAGAACTCAGAGAGATTGCACATCCTAGAGATCTTTAGGGGTTAATTTTTGTCTGTCATTCAGCTTTGTATGTTTTGAAATGGAGATAAATAGAGTGATGTCTTAGAAGGAAAATTACCAAAATTTTCCAAAGTGTGTAATATAAGTAAATACTCACTGAGGATTCTAGATCCATTATACCTTAGGGCCAATAATCCCATACACTTTAATGACATTTTTAATTTGTGACATCCAAAGGTTGATGTCCATCAATTTTAGATTGTCCTATAGTATTCAGGCTGCAAAGGTCCAGATGTATCAAGATCACTACAGATTGTGGGGACAGCCCCTTTCATGGAACACTGTTATCTTCATTAAGAAAAGCCAGTATGGCATCAGTCATGGATGTTTTACTATAGCAAGTTCAAGGTGAGATGGGCTCAGGAGGAAGTTTTGTTTTTAAATAATGCTCCTAATGGGATGGAAAATAGTTGAGACTGTAAATTACTTTTAGTTTCTAGGCAAGCAAAATTGCATTAAATTTGTTTCCATTAGACTTGAATGTGTGTAGCCAGTTTGAATTATGGGGGCTTTGGAATTTTTTTCCCTGTTTACTTTGTAGGTGGAATTGTTTTAACGTATCAAGTATATTTTCTTTGAATTTTATCTCTTGCCTTCTTAATTTTATATTTATCTGCTTAATAAAATGTAAACTCAATCTTGAATTTACTTTTACTGCTGCTATGTAGAAACCTAGGAACTGTCAGAAATATTTGTAGGATTTCTGTCTTATATTCTTGCTTATAAACTTGGACCCACTTGTTATTACTGAAATTCAAAACATTTCTTTGAAAGAAATTAATTTTGAAACTTCTTTATAATGTAGTCATTTTTTTTTGATGCTTTAAGTGAAGTGGGAGAATATTCTAGCCTCTGAAAGCAGAATCAACTTTACTGACACAACATTAATAACTTTAGTGCTTTCAGTTGTTTTCTCAGCAGAGATGGATCTGTATGTTTGTTTGCAAATTCCTGGTTCTTCCTGTGACAGTACACAGGAATGAAGGACAGTGTATGGAATTCCTCAGAACAGAGAAAAGCTAGCTGACTGGCAGACACTTTGGTCTCCTCAACTTGACTCCCAAAGTGTGATATTCCTAAGTTATTTGTTCTTGACTTTTGGGGCTCGGTATGCTGCAACTAAGTAAGGGCGGCTCTGAGAATGTTGACAATCTCCCTATCAGAAGAGAGGGCTGATTTTTAGTGTTTTTATTTTTAAAATTAAATAATCTGTCATGGCTTGACTTGTGCCCAAATAGGATGCCTCAATACTTGGATCATCATTTAAACAGATAATCCCTTCATAAAATTTAATAGCCAGCTCTTGATTTTCCTCTCTTACCTTGTGCTGTCCAGGAACACAGATCATAAGAGAAAGACCTGTGGACAAGTGGACTCTGCTTAAACAACATATTTCTCAGTGCCCAAGCACAATGGTTTTGCCATAGTAGCTGCTTACTAAAATACTTGTTGACCTAAGTTATGCTCTAGATAGTGTTTTTTTCCTTCTTATTTTTTTCTCTCAGTGCTTTTACTTGCTGAGTTTGAATTTGGTCAAGATACCGTACATCACTACTGGCATTTCCAGTAGAAAAGGATTTAATATGGGGAATTTGGCTTACGTTGTCATTAGAAGGCCTGGAGAAATGCGGGTCAGGGAGGCCACTGTAAAATCTGCCCGTGTAGGAACTGTAGGGAGCTACTGTTGGTGATCTCAGCTGCCTATAGCACCAGGATGGGTGATTGTCAAAGATGCTTAGAAGGTATTGGCAAATCCCATCATATCTGTCTAATGCCCATTAGTCTGTTTGCAGTTACCACTGGAGAACATTTGTTTCTACTTCTCTTTTCCAAATTGTGTACAAGTGGCTCTCATGGGTGAAATCTAATTGGATCTTTGTGGATAAGTACTTAGAAGGGTGTGGGTGGTACAGAATAGTCAAGTGACATTGCTCAGCTCAGTTCACCCTTTGGAATACACAACATCTATACTCACCCTTGTATCCATATTTAAATTGCCAAAGAACCAAAAGAACGTCATGATTCTGGCTGGCACACAGCAACTATCCCTGTTGCAATAAAGATACACCCTCTTCTCAAGATGAGAAGTTTCACAAACTTCTCTATTTCTGTGTGATGTTCATTCCTCCTCCTTAATCAGGATCCCCCTTGATATAAGTCTTCTATAGCCTTGTGTTAACATTTTAATTACATTTTATAAGATAGTTATTATTTTATACAATGTTCATTTAAATTTGTTCTCATTTATCTTGATTCTTGATCATGACTTGCATCTGGGATCACTTCTGTTGTATTTCCCTTGGTGATGGGCTGTTGGAGACAAACTCTCTGATTTTGCTTGTCTAAATATGTATTTTTCTGGGCATAGAATTCTAGATTGGCAGTTATTTTCTTTCAGCATATCGTCTCCTGGTTTCCATTGTGGTTGTTGAGATGTCAGACTACTGCACTGTTATTTCTCTGTGGTGCTTTTTAGGCTCTCTTCCTTGGTTTTGGTGGTCTGCAGCTTTGCTCTGTTGTTTCTAAGTGTGGATTTTTAAAATTTACCCTACTTGGGATTCACTGAATTTGACTTTATGGATTTTGCATTGGAAAATTCTTATCTAGTAACTCTGAATATTGTCGCTTTCCCATGAATGTCTCCTCCTTCTGGTAGCCCAATTAGACATATGTTAGACCACCTCACCCTGTCCTCCATGCCTCTTAACCTCTCACGCAAATTTTTAATCTTTTTGTCTGTGGATCATTCCCAATAATTTCTTCTAATCAGTCTTCTGGTTCACTAGTTTACTCTTAAACTGTGTATAATTTGTTGTTAAAGGCATTTTTTTGAGTTTTTTTTTTTTTTTAATAACTTGAAGAATACTTTATGCACCATAAGCGTTATCCATTTTTGCTGTATAGTTTAATACATTTTAGTGAATTTATAGAGTTGTACAACCATCACCACAGTCCAGCTGTAGAACACTTTTGTCTCCCCAGAAAGTTCCTTTGCCCCTGGTTATAGTTAATCCACTGAGTTTCAGATTTCAATTATATATATATTGTTTGGAAGTGCTTTCTTGCTGTTTTTCAACTTTTGCCACTATTTATCTCCTGTTCCTTGGAGCTGATCTCATCTTTGTCTTTTACTTCTTTGAACATGGTATGCAGAGTTATTTTTAAGTTTATACCTGATATTTCCAATATCTGTTTTGTCTCTTGTTTCTGCCAACGTTCACACCCGGGGCCTTGTTTTATTGTGTGCTTTATTTGTTTCCACTGTGAGTTCCTTGGAGAATTACTTTTGAGAATTCTTTGAGGCTCAAGTTAAAGGTGCCTTCGTTCAGAGAGATTTTGCATTTATTTCTGTAAGGTGATAAGGCTCTATCAGTACAGAATTGCTTTCTCTATTCATGGTTTGAGATTTTGTGCCATCAGATGATGTGAATTTGGGCTTAAATCTGCAACAGCTCTTAACTCCGAAAGAATCTGATTGGTATCATTGTTCCAAGCTGAGTACAATTTTGCAAAAAGATTACTTACCTTATCTTCCTCCGAAACACGTCTCCTTTTAGGCCTTGGGGAGGTAGCTCTCAAATTTTAATTTGCCCAAAGAGTCTATTAAAAAGTGCACATTCTCAGGTCAATAGCAGAGACTATAATTCAGAGGGTAAAGTTACAGTCCAGTAATTTGCATTTTTAATAATCACCAAAGATGGCCCAGATATAGATGGTGGAGGTCCACACTTTGAGAAACATCATCTTTAGATGTCATAGCTTCATTGGATCTATTGTACAACCTCAGGCAAGAGTGTGTGTGAATCATGACTCTCCATCTCCTTGATGTGAAAAACATTTATTATGATGTTCAGTAATCATTTTTCTCTTTGTGGGCCAACCTATTTAAGTCTATTGTTTGGACCATATTATGGGAGGAAGCACCCTGTGCTCCTGTAGATCCAAACCTGAGTAAAATAATAAGAGCAAAAGTACCTTACATATTATGGTATTGTGATTTATAATAAGAAATACATATTGGTCTTTGTCCAGTTTCTGGCACAGAACTAAAACCTTTGGAATTTCATAAGTGATGAGCATCATGATGGTGTTTTTGTTATGTTCATGAGGTGACTTTTGGAAAGCCCCTAGGTCACCTAAGGATAGATAAATCAGAAATAATGGGAAGCAGGTAAAGAGATGGGAGATATTACTTATTCTTTATTAAACTA
Organism: Eidolon dupreanum; assembly: GCA_028627145.1. Taxonomy (NCBI): domain Eukaryota; kingdom Metazoa; phylum Chordata; class Mammalia; order Chiroptera; family Pteropodidae; genus Eidolon; species Eidolon dupreanum. Next base: position 63,694,564 of record CM053515.1, read on the forward strand.
AGAATTGTAAAAACTTTAAAAGGTGAGCAAAACTATGGCAAGCCAAGCTTCAAAAAATCTGAAATTTGACCAATCTTAATAAATAACTTTAATTTGCTTTATTGAAGCAGCACTGTATTTCTGCAGGTCTGGTTTCCCTGGTATCTCGAGGAGAACTTTTCAGGTATAAGCCACACTTGATGCTCAGCCATAGATCTCATGCTTTGTACACTTGGAAATAATAAAGTTATTGACTCCAGTTAATATTCTTTCTTTTATATTATTAATGCTCCTGTATTTTTGAAAACTGGAATGTGGAAGGCAATGTGGCAAATGTTAAGAAGTGGGAAAAGCTGTAGGAAAATAATCTGATGTCAATATACTTTTCTCTTGGAGTAGAGCAACCTTCTCCCCAGTGCTTGGGCCCGAATCATCTGCCTCAGGCTGGTGGGAGATAATGGCTATGATTGCTCGCATTCTTTAACAGTCTTTCTAATGAATGGATCAGGGGTCCTCCTTGGGTATAAGTGGGGCCAGATATGTTCGGAGTGTCTAAGCAGGTGGGCTGGGTTACCCAGAATCCTCCTGGAGTGAGGGCCTGAGCAGCCTCCTGCCAATTAGGCAGGATGACTTTGACCTTAGCTCCTGGAGGGGAGGGGAATCCTGAGAAGAGCCAGTTGCCACCACTTGGACCAGCCCTTAGAGAGGTACCTGGGTTCTTTAGATAGCAGAGAAATCTTCCACTGTAAATGTCAGTAAGACAAGATGGGGCACAGCAGCCTGGTTTATTGTGTGTAACACGAAGGGAAGTGAGGAGTTCTCCATAGCTTCAGCACACCACCAATGCCCTGACTTCCGGGGAGAGGGCAGAGGTTGGGGGGTGCGTACCCTGTGGACATTGCTGAAGGAATAGGCTGCACTGTGCCTAGCTGTGGATTTATTCAGGGGTACATGTAAGTTCACCCCCTACAATAGTTGGGAGTACTTTGTAGGAGGCTAAAGGTCTCTGTGAACAAGTGGGAGAACCCAGAGTGAATATGGGTTACTGCTGGTCATATGTTAATGTGATTTCATTGACCCTGCAGGCTTGTGGGGCCCAAGGAAACTTGGGTTACATAAAAAAGGAAAAGCATACTGTAGTTGGCAAACAAAATGTGTCTTTGTGTGTGAGTGTGTGTGTGAGAAATGGCTTTCATTTAGAGCCTTTGGCAGTGGTTTTAACTGGTTCCCCAGCACTTTTAAAATGATATTTTCTGAGCCTGGAAACCAAGCAGGCAAATCATGGAATTTTGGCTGGAGACAGTTTTAAAAAATGTAGGCAACAGTGAAAAAGGAGGCAGGAATTTGGCTGGGAGGACTTTTTGGGCTGCAGAGCAAACCAAGCAGGGTTACCATGGTGGTGTTTCTACTGTTTATATAAACAAAGGTTTTTCCTGACAAACATACTTCATATTTAATAATCATCAACCCACAGGGGCTCCTTCTCTTTGTGTGTAGCTCGTTCATGCTTATTTGGACTTTGGTAGAATTTTATAATTGTGTGTGGTGGTTTTCAGGCACCTGATATACTTCAAAGTTAAGTATTAAGTCCTGATATCGTGAAGTGCAAGGGTGAGAGGTGTTTAGTGATGGGAAGAGAGATTAAGCTGCAGCATGAACATGTAAAACAGGCTTTTCACAGATCTGAAATCTGTTGGACCAGCCTGAACTGAGCATTCAGAAGTACAGATTGCCATTCAAATTCAGTTCACATGTCTGACAAAACTCGTCCTCCACCTAACTTCTCTCTCTTAAGGGCCTCCTAACCAACCACGCTTCCTACTGCCATTGCCTGAAATGTCACTCTCTTAACCAGTTATCCATGAAACTCCTGTATTGTAAGAGGACTCATTTGGTTATGAGTAATGAAAAATCCTACCCTTGAACTGAAGTACAAAAGGGGACTTATTGGATCATGTAACTGGAAAAGCAGGGGTAGATTGGCCTCAGGAATCGCTGGATCCAGCTTACATGTCCCTGTCTCCAGAGGGTCCCAGGATCTGGAGCATTAAGGAACTTAAAGAGTGCTTTCAGGCATCCTGTTCCTGGGAACCTAGGGTGATCAGGAATCTCCATGAGCCTGGGTAGAGCCGTTTGCTTTTTTCTCCCTCCTGAATATCTGGATACATTTCTAGACACTCCCAGGGGCTCAGAGCAGCCTAAGGGGTTCTCTTCAGTGGTCTCTTATCTGTCCTCTGGGGTCTCCAAAACCAGCAGGGAGCACTTAGAGTCTGTATCCAGCCGTGAGCCTCAGCCTTCTCTACCGATGCCCCTTTCAGGACTTGCCTAATGAAGTTCTATTCCAAGGGTGCCAAATGCATGATGTATTATGCATGGCACCTGGGCACCAAGACTCCAGTGATCCAGACGAACCCCAATTATGTCCCCTGATATCTCCAGGAGCAGCCAATCTGGGCTCCATCGGCTGGCTCCATTACCCCAACTTCAGGGCCCCTGAATGATACAGGCATTTCTGAACTTCCTCAGGTGTATTACTCTTTGTTTTGGGAACAAATCCATTCATGTCTTCGACCAGGTCTGTACTGGGTTCCTGTTGTGCCCTCTCCTCAAGGACATGCCTCCACAAGCTCTTTTCTAGTCACCCCAAAGTTGCAGACCCTTGATACTACAGGGCTCATTTATTGGAGTGGGGTGGCTGTGACAACGTGCCATGATGTTCACTCTCATCCTTTGCTCTACTGTATCCTTTTCAAGTTTCTTCTTCAGGTCCCTCTGCTCCCCTCTCCCCCAACAAACACCGCAGATCCTACCCTTCCAGGTTTCTCCTACTCATTACTTGCTATTTTAATAGGAACGATGAGACCTCCAGGATCACAGAGCTTGTTGGTGGCTACTAGGGCTAGGATCCAGATAGCCTCATTCTCTGCTTTTTTCCTTTATAACCAATTAAAAATTCTCTGAGAGATATCTGAGAGAATTGTTAGTTTAAATGTTTTTTTTTTTTAATTGATTTATTTTTATAGTGACGGTGATTAACTGAATCGGATGTTTCAGCTGTACACTTTAACAGTAAGGCATATATATATTTACATTGTATGTTCACCTCCCATAGTTAGATTTCTTTCTGTCACCACATATTTGACTCCCTTTACCCTGTCTACCTCCCCACTTCCCCTCACCCCGCCCTCCACCCCTGGTAACCACTAGTCTATTGTCCATGTCCATGAGTCTCTGTTTGTCCTGTTTGTTTATTACTTTTAGGTTTATATCCCACGTATAAGTGATATCATGTGGTTTTCAACTTTTTCTGTCTGGCTTGTTTCACTTAGCATGATTTAAAATGTTTTTTAAAAGTAGCACCTTGCAAACAGCAGGGGTTTTAGTTCTGAGTCTAATTTGAGAATCTTGGTGGCGGGAAGTAGGATAATACTGACAGAGAATATTACACCAGGGACCTAAGAGAGGAGGGCGTCTGAAGATAACACCAACTTGATCTAAGGACAGTGGCTTACAGTCAGAGAGAAAGGACAACTCTGAGTGAGGCAGAGCTCAAGGTGTCAACGTAGTGAAGCCTTATCCATGAAGGCCTCAGTCAGGGGCCATATTGGAGCTCAGGACTGGCAGTATTGGGAAAAGAGAGAGAGCACTTAGCAAGAGAAAAGGTGAATGTGGCAGAGTGGTTCAAACTTCCTAGTTGTCGAATTAATTGGTTGCGACTTGTGGGGATCCCCAAGTGTGGCTGAACCAGAAAAGCGCCATTTTGTGCTGTTATTGTGACCCTCTTTTACCTACCCCGAGGTTGGGGTGACCGCGAGGAAGCAGAGGGTCACTCAATGGACAGAGCAGCCAGATTGTTAAAGAATAAAATCTCTTACGGAAAACGGAATGGTGCCAACGATTAAAACAGCCGCTGTGACAGAGGGAGGCCACTGGGGGGCAGTGTCACACTAGCCTGTCAGTCCAAGTGGGCAAAATCTCTCGGGAGCCGGAGGAAGAAAAGAATGTAGCCACTGGAAAGGCCTTTATCCTTCTTTCTGTCCACCCGCCCCCCCTTTTTTTTCTGTGCGGGGAGGCATTGCCCTGGGAAGCTGGGGATGGTGGCGTGTCCAGAGCCATGCCTAGAGCAGAACCGAAGAGCCACCCTGGGGAGCATCGCGCTGCAGACGCGGGGCACTGGGCGGGCTGCCTCCGAGCCCTTCTCCCCACCCCTGCTCTCCTGCACCTCGGCTTCCCCTCCCTCCTCTTCCAGAAATGCGTGGGAGTAGCCACTGTGTTTCGGGCACTTTTCTAGGCCTTTCGGGAACCGGCTGTTGAGGAGCTCAGGTTCTGGAGAGGGGCAGAGGTCTTCTTCGGCTCCTCCCACCTGGTCGCCACCTCCACCTGTGCGTGGAGCCCCAGATGCTCCTGGATAGGCAGAAGATACTGCAGTCGACCCAGATCTGCCTTTGGAAGGGCGAGCGACAGAAGGCCTCAGCCTTGTCACATCTTTTTGTCTCCTGCATCGGCGGGTGTGGCTCGGATAACGGGGAATGGTGCCGAACGAGAGGAGCTGCAGGGGCGCTCAGTGCCCACAAGGGGGCGCGTGGAGACATCAAAGGGGCGTGATCGAAAGGACCAAACTGTATTTCCCCGGGGCCCCAATACCTCACAGTGACATGATTAAGCATGGCAGTTCTTTGGACCAGCTCCCACCCTGCGCTTGCTCAGACAATTCCCAAGAGTGCTGTGAACACGGAGATAAGTATTCACCTGCAAGATGCGGTCATCTGCTGTCCACTCAGGGTCAGGGCAGAAGTAAATGAGCTGGTGTTTGTCTGACATCAGTCTCTAGACTGAAAACTGAGTTTCCCTCTGTCCTTTTGATTTCTGTGGCTTCTTTCTGCCTCCTTAACTGGGTCCAGAATTGGCTGTTGCCTGGGAGAGATGGGCGGGAAGTCCTGGCTTTCTGTGTAAGGAGGAGCAGTCCAGGAGTGGAGTTCCTGGCTGATGGATGACCACCCTAGGTGTTGAATTAGGTGCTGGACTTACACACAAAAAGCCCTCCTACAGTTGTGTAAAGCCTTCTGCCTCTCTTTTCTTCTCTTTGGTGGGTAAAGCCCATCTTGCACCTACCATTTTAAATCCCCATGAAGCTGGTTTTGAGAAGGGAATTCAGGAAGCTGACTCAGTTATCCTCCTAAGCCAGTAGTTTGTGTGTCTGACATTTCATTGCAAATTGCAGCTTTCCAAGCTGTATAGCTCAGGTGTTGAAAGTGAGAAATTGACTCTCTCTGTAAACATCTTTCTCCTTAAAATTTGTTCTCTCATGCCTCTTCTCCTTTTGGCTGCTACTCTTTTTGAGCACAAGGAATATAGTTGAGGTCAGTGAGGCTGGGATATTTCTTAGTCCACAGTGAGTGGAGACCAGAAGCACATGTTGGTGTCCCCAAGGTAAGTGTGCTGTCTGCCTTGTTGGGCTGGGATATGACCAGTGGCAGCGGCTTTGTCTCTGGCTGTAGCTAAAATGAGGGTCCAAGGGGAGTGGGAGTTTTGACTTGATTTGGAAGTCAGATTTGGTTATTCAAAGCAAGTCTGAATTCCTGGGTGTTGAGTTAGCTTTGGAAATGTAGGCCCCACTTAATGCCTGCTTCTTTTTCCTTTAGCAGTAGTCCTGCTGGAGAATGGCCTAAGGTGGCCAACTTCTCCTTGGATTCAGAGGGAGTAGTTTGTTTGAGGCCTGGCAGAGGGCTCATCTGAAAGGACCTGGGCTAGGCAATGGTGGTCAGGAGTCAGCCACACCCAACTGTAGGTACAAATGGGTTGACCATGCCTCAACCTTGACCGCGCCTCAACCTTGACCGCTGAAATGCCTGAGCAGCTTGCCATTTGTTTGAGCAGTACGGGTGATTCTCAGCAGTTACCTGCTAGAGTAAACTCACATTCAGTCAACTTCGTAGCCCATTGCCCATGCAGCCCTCACCCCCAGCATGCCTCAGTTCTCCTGAGGCTCACTCGGTGTGCTGTCATATAAGAGCCAGTCATGCCTGTTCTTTGCTCTGGCCTCTGTGTCAGCATGTGGCTGCCCTGACTTTGGAAAAGGGAAAACTGGTCTGTTATTCCATGCAAAGGGGTGAGTAAGCTTTTCTCTTAATGCCTCAAAATGCAGCTGAGGTCAGGCTGACATTTTGAACAGGAAGTCCTAGAGGCTCAGACAAACGGAGGGCAGTGAAATGCAGGGGATCCTGGATATCCACCTACCAGATGTGATGGCTCTTAGGGCCACAGGCCCATCCTTGAGAGCAAAGGTCTCCCTGCAGAATTCTAACTGCCATCATCTCTCCCCTCTAAAGAGAGGTCTCTATTTACCTTCCCTACACCTGGGCCTTTAAGCAAGAGAGAGGGTGGAGACTTAAATTCACCTTTGGGACAGACTTTGCTTTGTCCCCAGGCCCAGAGAGAAGAGGAAATACATTTTCACCACAGCCCAAGCTCAGATCCTCTCATTTCCTGTGCTGGGAGCTGCCTTTCCCAGGACATCTCTAGTTCCGGAGAGAGACAGCAGCCCTGGTCAGGGCAGCCCTGCCCTCTGGCTGGCAGGATGAGCATCACAGAGCCACAGCACACAGGCTGCACACTTGTCCCTAATCCACACATGGAGGATGCTGAGAGTCAGTCCGTCAGCATTAGGTGAAGCTCTTGTCTGCCCAGATGTATATATTTAGGTTCCTAGTGGCCGCACAGTTCCACTCGGGTTCACACGTGGGCATTTGCTGCTCTCCAGGTGGTTTTCTCAGGAAAGGGCAAATCTGCCTTGGGGGTGGATTTAAATATCCACTTCTTATGGACATGAATTGCCTGGAGTCTTGGAGTGTAGCTCTCTGTTCCCCTCAAAACTCCTGCCCTACCACATGCCCCTCACCCCAATTTTGACAGCTGCCTTAATTTGGGGAGAAAATAGAAGCGGCCGCCTACCCCTTCCCCCACCAGCTTCCACCAACGTTAGGTAGGCAGGTGTGGCAGCTCCCCGCCTCTCCTCCTTGTTAACTGTCACACTGGAGAACTCTCTCACCCTGCCAGACCTGGCTCTCCCAGATTTAGGTTTGTGGCTGTGGAAGGCAGCATCTAAAAAGACTCTGGCTCTGTCTTGCTTGCCCACTCTTGATCTTTCAACTTGCTCACTCTGCTGGAAGCTGGCTGCCATGTCGTGAGCTGCCCACGAAGTGAGGAACTGAGGGAGGCCTCGGGCCCACAGCCAGCAAGGAACTGATTTCCTCCGCCCAACAGCCCGTGAGGAGCTGAATCCTTCCAAGAACCAAGTGAGTGAACTTGAGAGTGAACCCTCCCTCAGCAGAGCCTTCGGATGAGCCTGCAGGGCTGGCCAACACCTTGACTACAGGCAGCCTCGTGAGAGTCTCTGAGCCGGGAGACCCACTAAACCCATCCAGATTCTTGACTCACAGGAACTGTGAGATAATAAATGCTTATTATTTTAAGCTGCTAAATTTTGGGGTAATTTATCACATAGCTGTAGATAACTAATAACAATGGTTCTTAGACTTGTCAATTTCTCAGTCCTGAAAACTTTGGAAAATCTGTGGATCCACATAAGAGTGCCAATTTTTTATTTTACTGAATAGGTCTTGAAAAATGACAACCAATTTTCATGCTTAGTATTTTTATAAAAGAAGGAGCATGTTTTCATTTTAATTATTTTTTTATCACAGTGTTATTTACATATAATTCATCCATTTTAAATTTGAGAAATTTTTATAATTCTAAACAATTGTATACCCATTTCCAGAATGACTTTCTCATCCTAAAAAGTTTTTCATGCTTCTTTGTAGTCAATCCCCTCCTCCCATCCTGGGCCCCCCAAAACCTTAAGCACCTTCAATCTATTTAAGAGGAAGTACATTTGAATATTAAAAAACTTGGGAAGGATATAATCTCAAAATAAAAGACAAACTTTATACTGAATATATTTAAATTTATAAACCAGTCTTTATACATGACTTTATTTACTCATAGACTGAGGGCTTTTCAGCACCGCCTATGTAAGAGAGCACGTGTCCCTCCAATCTCAGAGATTTCCCCACTTTGTTTCCTCCTGCCTCCCTAATCCATCACTGATGAATGTCATGTAACTCTCCTTACGTCTCCTCCTTTGATTCTAATGTATAAAATAAGCTGCAAAACTGCTGTTCTCCTCATTGAGATATTGCTTCCTGGTGATTGTCATCAGTTTGGCTCAAAAAAAGAATTTTTTCTGAGGCTGGGCATTCTTCTGTTGACAGAGTTTTTGTTCCCTCACATCCTGGTCCAAAGCTAGGTGGGCAATTTGATCAGGTAGAGGGCTGCACTCTACAAGATCATCCAGGAACCCAGGCCTGTGAGCTGATTCTGTCAGTCTCCGTAGTCGGCACCCTCTCTGGGTCCAAAGTAGCTGCTATAATTTCCCAGCAGGAAAGGAGAGAATGTGTCCATAGCAAATGTCTTTAAGGAAATAACCCAGAAATTTCATACCTAACTTTTGCTAATATGGCACTGGTTCAAATAAGTCATATGACTAAACCTAACTGTATAGGGTCTGGGAAACAGACGATATCCAGGTGACCAGATGCCCAGTTAAAAGCTGGAGGATTCTGTTGTTAACTGAAAGGAGACAGCTAGCATTAAGCCCTCACTTCTGAACTGTCAACCTCTTCCTCTCTTCTGATCCAATCGTCAGCATTTCAGGTGTTTCTCATCGTTAACAATGCCCCCTTGGATTACACTCTCATCAGTAGCATATGTCCTCCCCCTTCCTCACACTCTTTCTCCTTCCTCACTCCTATTCACTTCTCAACTCAGGCAGTATGGTTCTCTTCTGGCACTCCTTTGAGACCTGTAGTCTGGTTTTTGTTGAATTCATACTTTCCAGTACTTCCCTTACTGGATGTTTCCTCAGTTTCTAGCACATTGACATGCTCTCTTGAATGCTCTCTTTCCTTCATTCATTTGCTGTCATAACTTCATGTTTCCCCCATTCATTTAGTCATTCCTAGTCAATGCCTACTCTGAATGACTCCTCTGCTGCTTTCTATTATCCCTCAGTGCTTCCCAGGGCACTACTTTCTTTTGTTCTTTTTTCTATACACTCAGCTGAGCATAACCACTTCTATGTTAAGTCAGGCTGCATGTAACAGAAACCCAGTAAATGGTGGCAATATAAGCAAGATGCTCATTTTTCTCAAGTAATGGAGTCCGGGGACAGGCTGTCGGTGCAGGGCTGACTGGGTTCCTTTTATAGGCCTGCTTTGCCAGCCTTATTGTGTGGCTCGTTTCCCTATGGCGCGATATGGCTGCCACATCTTCAGGCATCACATCTACATTCCAGGCAGGAGGATGGAGAAGGGAAAAAAAGCAAAGGCAAAAGGAGGCTGCTGACTAAGTCTGTTACATTTCCTAAAAGCTATCTTTTATGAAAAGCTAAAGTCCCCTTAGCACTTTTATTTCATGAGTTCCCATGCCCTCCCCTCACTATAAGAGTGTCATGGGAAGTAAATAATATAGCTGGGCACAATGTGGACCTGACCAAAACTGGGAATATTAATAAGAAAGAAGGATAGGAAAGCAGCAGCAGGGACCACCCATGACTTTAGCATCTATCTGTTGAGAATCCAGAACCCATATCTTCTATACACATGACCAAAAAGCACAAGAAACAATCCTAAACATCACTAATCATCAAGGAAATACAAATCAAAACCACAGTAAGATACCACTTCACACTCATTAGGATGTCTATGATGAAAAACAAACAGACAATAACAAGGGTTGGTGAAAATGTGAAGAAACTGGAACCTTTGTGCATTGCCGGTGGGAATGGTACAGCTATTGTGGAAAACACTGTGGCAATTCCTTAAAAATCAAATATAGTATTACCATATAATCCAGCAATTCCACTTCTAGGCATACATCTAAAGGAATTGAAAACAGGGCCTCAAACAGTTATATGTTCATCCATGTTCATAGTAGCATTATTCACAATAGCTAAAAGGTGGACGCAACCCCAATGTCCACTGACAGATAAATGAATAAACAAAATGTGGTGTATATAAGTGGAAGAGTAGTAAGTATTAAAAAAGAATAAAGTTCTGATCATGTTACAACATGAATAAACCATGAAGACATTATGCTAATGAAATAAGCCAGACACAAAAGGACAAATACTTTATATAATTCTCACTTGTATGAGGATCCTAGAAGAGGCAAATTCATAGGGACAAAGTAGAATTGATGTTTGCCAAGGGCTAGGGGGAGGGTAAGCTACTGTTTAATGCATAAAGTTTCAGCTTTGCAAGATGAAAAGAGGTCTGGGGATGGATGGATTATGCTGATGATTGTTCAACAATGCGAATGTACTTAATGTTACTGAACTGTCCACTTAAAAACAGTTAAAAGAGTAAATTCTGTGTTTTGTATATCTTACCATAATAAAAAAAAATTCGTATCTTCAGTTTTGAGTACTCATGATTTCAAGGCCCGTCGATTCTGGTGCTGAACATTTTAATTCAGCTATCTTACCTCCCACACTCTATGCTCAGAACTGGACTCGGGAGGTCCCACGCTGAGCTCTGAGTTTTAGCACTCTGAGATCACATTCACAAGCGTAGTCACCGGCCTGTCAAGGTTTGCACGGTGCCAGGACAAGAGGGTCTGGAGAGGTTCCATCTTCAGTCACAGACCATAGGAACCAGCCTCACCTATGACCCCTGGTTACTTTGGGCCAGTCCAGACCACCTCCTCTCCAACAAACAAATAAGCAAGGAAACAAGTAAGCAAGACAAACTTCTTGGTCTTTTCCTCCTGGTGAGTGAGTTCCTCTTGGGAGCAATGTTGTCTTTTCCTGATTTGATCTTCAGTGAAGGTCATCCTGTTCGTGTCACGAGGTTTGGGATGAGTGGCGAGGCTCTCCTGTAGCATGCTGTGCTGCCTTTTTCCACAACACTGCCTGTCCCAAGATCTGAGTACCAAAAGGCTTGTCAAGCCTCCCAGAGCTCTGGCACGTCCCTCCTCAGGACCAGGGGCTCACCTGGGGTGTGATGGATCAGTGTTTGCCCTGGTCAGCACTCATGCTCACACCTGTTATTAAATATGTTGATTAATACCCCAGCCTAAGACTGTGGGTGTCTATTCTCTGTGAACAGGTGGTCCACTGACTCCTGAAAAGAGACTTTCTCTTAAGGAACTTACAGTGTCTGCCTGCATGTGAAAGAGTGACATAATGTAAATATTCCTGCTTCACTCGGCACTTCTACACACAAATTAAAGTAATTCTCAAGTATAATAGTCTGAAAACCAGGTACTAAACTTACTGGGAGACATGCTAATTAACGGTGTGGATGGGGGAAAAGATTTAGATTCCGGGGACATTTCTGCTTGTACCAGGCATGGGCATCTGCTCAGGCACACATAAGATCTCTTCTATTACCCTTGAAAGCCTAGCTGGAGAGTGCATTTGTCATCCATTGCTGTGGGTCAGGAAAGGCCTGACTGGGTCCTTGGGCTCAGGATTTCGCAAGCTGCAATGAAGGATTCAGCCGGGGCCACAGTCATCTCCAGGCTCAGCTGGGCAGGCTCCTCTTCCAAGTGCGCTCAGCAGTTGCTGGCAGGATTCGGCTCATCGATGGCTGCTGGCCAGAGGCCACTCTTAGTTTCTTGCCATGTGGACTTCTCTATAGGGCAGCTCACAACATGGCAGCTGGCTTTATCAGAGTGAGATCTCGAGGAACCAGAGAGAAAGTTCAAGCAAGGTGGAAGTCACAGTCTTATAACCCAAACTCAAAAGTGACACCCCATCACATTTTGACTGTATTCTCCTCAAAGTATGTCACTAGGTCCAGCCTACACTCAAGGGAAGGGAGCAACACCAGAACATGAATACCAGGAGGTGGGGGGAGGGTCGCTGGAGCCATTTTAGAAGCCACCCACTACAGAGTTCTCTTTGGGCTCAGGATATTTCATCTTGCAGGGAACTTTGATCAATCTATTGAATCAATCAAAGGTTAAGAGGTATGGATAAATTAACTGACAAATCTTTGAGTGGTCCTCTTCCTTTGCCTGCAGCTATCTTTTCCACTAGCATCAATTTCAGTGTTTTTAAGCACAGATGGTGACGTTGCAGACAGATTGAAGGACCAGGTTTTCTCCTTGGACTTTTAAGAAAGAGAGATTGCTGGTTCTCAAGGCTGCCTTTTCCCTCCTGGTCTGACTAGCTCCCCGCAGTTTGGCTTTGCTCTGTGGTTTGTTTGTATGACCAGGCAAGAAGGATGACTTAACCCAGCTAGTCTCCTAGGCCACATGGATCCCTGGCAGGTCTGATTTCAAATTGAATCATCAGTGAAAATAAGCCATAACCAATTATTAAGCAGGAGTCTGTGTCTTTGCTGTAGACACATCATAACAAATCACACACTGACAAGTGCTGCTCTCCATCTGAATTGTCCTCCCTACCTCACTGGTCCAGGCTTCCAGCTGCCTCTTCCTGAACCTTCCTGACTCTTCCTGTCCATACAGCTCTTTCCCTTTCTTCTCTGAAGTCTTGGAGTAGCTAACAACTGTGCCATCCAGTTTAGCTCCTGGCCACATCCTGACTCATGAGGTTCTTTAATTTCCATATGTGGTGCCTCCAATGAGACGTAAGCTTCTCCAGGGCAAGAACTGTTGTCCAGTTCCTCCAGACCCACCGTGGTACCCAGCCCAGGGTAGAGCTTATTGATATTTGAGGGCAGATGCTCAGTCAGGTCTTTTATGTTGAGCTTCCCCACGCTCCCTGCACAGTGCCTGTCCGTTAAGGCTTTCCTTAAATCAATGCAGATTTAATGTTGGTGTCCATGGCACTTGCATAGATGAAGCCTGTTACAGAGGGGGGCAATGGAGAGGACCGTGGCCTCTCCCTGCCGGCAGCGGTGGTGTAGACAGAACTTGCTTTCACGCACCTCCTCCTCTTGGCTCATTTCACACAGCCTGTCCTTTTTCATTCACGGGTCCCTGTGCTGCTGGCACTCACAGGGCATCTCTTTGGACTTGAGCTCCTGGGGTGGCCGGGAGTGGGCTGCCTGCGTGGTGACACCCTGTCTAGAGCAATCTCTCCGGCTGGGGAAAGGAGATCCGGATCTTTATTTATGGGCAAGCAACCCCCTCCTCCCTAACATTCCTGCCTTTTGGAAAGGGCAATTGTTTTTCTGCTTTGAAGAAAGTAGAGGAAAATGTGTGTGAGAACGGCGGGGAGGAGCTTGGCCATGGCTGGGAGGCCTCCCTGCACAGGCGCGGCCCAGGTGCTGCACAGGGCCGTCTGGGTGGCGTGGTGTGGACAGAGTAGCTGGCCTCTTGCAAGGATCACACTGTGGATTTTATCTTCGCCTTTGCAGTTCCAACTCAAACGACAAGGCCTAAGGTGTCCTGGTGCCTCGGTTTGCCACTGGGAACAGGAGGCGGTGTGGTCCTTCTGGGGGAGCCTGTGTCTCCTGCGAGCGCTGGGGATCCCGTGACTGCAGTTGATTCTGGGGGGTAAGCTGGGGTGCGGGAGCAGCTTCCTCATGTTCTCCCGTAACCAGCATTTATCAGCAGCATTTACTGGGCACCCGCTGTGCTCCAGGTTTTGGGGTGGTGGACACTGAAAATACACAGTCAGATATGGCAGGTCCTTGCCCTGGAGGAGCCCTTGCAGCCTAAGAGGAGAAGGACGGGGTGATAACAGAGCTCTGCATCACCTGTGGTGGGCACCCAGATCCTCGAGGAGAGGCTATTGTAGGTGGGAGGCACCGGGGAAAGCCAGAGGAGGCCATGCTGAAGCTGAGTCTTGACAAATAAGAATTAGTTGCTTGGAGAAGAGGATTTTTGATAGGAAATCATGTGTGCGAAGGCCCAGAGGGCTGAAACTATAAGGGTGTTCAGGGATGTAAAGTGAGTTTGCCTGGCTACAGTGTGAGTTTCAAGCAGGCATAACAATCAGGCTTGTGCCTGGTGTGGAAGGAGGGCAGGAGGGAGCTGGGGTAGGGGTTGGTAGGCTGGCAGACGCTCTGCAATTGCCCAAGTGGGTGAATCTCGAGAGCAGAAGGCCATGCAGGAGACATCAGGGGAAAGCAACCAGGGTTCTTGTGACTGTTTTGTGTGTGTGCACATGTATATGTGTGTGGCTGAGTGTATGGGAGTATATGTGTGCACATGTGCATGTGTGAGTGCATGAGTCTGAGTGTGCATGTGGATGTGGGTGTGTGCATGCATGTAGAAGTGCATGTTTGTGCACATGTGTGAGCATGGTGGGGACTGTGGGAGGGTGTGATAGAGATGAACTGAAGAATCTGCATTTGGTGAACTTGGTATCATATTCCTCACTGCACATTTGGGTAAACTGAGGCTCTGATATGTTAAATAACTTTCTTCATTCAAAAAATATTTCATCGCTGTCTATTTGAAGGGATGTTTTACCACTTTTAATTCTTATAAAAACAGTATAAAGGAGTTACTATTTTCTCCCTGTTTCGTATATGAGGAAACTGAGTCTCAGAGAGATAAAATTCCTACAAGATTGAACTGGGTGTCATGTATTCCACATGATGTCTGTGGCAAACATCAGCTGAGACATTTTCAAACAGATGGGCTTCTCATTCTAATTACCCCAAATTCTCTCTCTCTCTCTTTCTTTCTGTAAACAGTAATCTGAATAACTTTCAGAGTCCTCCAAGGATATAGGCAAGAAGAGTTGAGGGGATAGGTAAGGATTTCTTAAAAAAATTAGGTGTCTGTAAGCATACTATCCTCCTTAAGGCAATTTCTGTAAGACAAAGTCCAAAGCAGTGAGTGGACAGCTGAGGGGAATTCTATAGGAGTCCTATTTGTGGTCAAGTTTATTTCTTTCTATTTTAATGTTAAGCTTCTGTGTCTGGTACATGATAACACAATGCTAAATGGAGAGAGGAATGATTGTGATATCTGCTGTCAACTAGCACTTCCAGACTCCACTGTGTACATGGGCCACCTGGGGATCCTGTTAAAATGCAGATGCTGATTCAGTAGGTCTGGGTGGGGCCCTAGATTTGTGACACACTCCTGGGGGCTGTCCATACTTCAGGGTTTGGACCACTCTTTGAATAGCAGGACTGTAAAGGAAATGAAGTCAAAGGTGCCTGTGGTTAATGAAGAGGGAAACATGGACAAGAGTCTGAAGGGAAAGAGTATGAGTTTTGTTTTTGTTATGTTACATTTGAGGCACTCAAATTTTTCTTGTGGGAAATTATGTGGTGATGACTAATGGAGTTAGAGTTCAATGAGAGTAAGTGAGAGGTCAGAGTTGACGATGCAGACCTGTGTCATCATTACCTTGGAAGTTATAGTGGATGCCTTAGGGGCAATAAAATTGCTAAAGAGGAGAGAGAGAGAGAGAGAGAGAGAGAGAGAGAGAGAGAGAGAGAGAGAGAGAGAGAGGATTTTTGAAGAGAAAAAGAGAATAGGGCATAAGGTCTGACAGCACATTTAAGATGTTGGTGGAAGAAGAGAGACCAGTGAAGAGACCAACAAGGTGTGGTTAGAACATGAGAAGAACAATCAGAAGAGGGGGTGACAGAAACCAAGTGAGAAGAGAGGAGGAGGAGAGGGAGTGCTGAGTTCTTCGGGGTCCTGATCCTGCACCCCTCCACTCTTCTCACTGTGCCCTGAGCCCTGGGAGAAGCACCTGTCACAGTGCAGCAATGAGCTTTCTTGCCTTTTTTATTCCGGTTGGGTTTAAGCTGATGGGGAGTGCTGGCAGGAGTTTGGAGGGAAAAAGCAGAGTGAGTTGGAGTGTGTATTTCCCTGGCTCTTTCCCTCCACCCACAGGACCCTGCTCTTGTATGGTGACCCTCTCCACATAGCTTGCTCTGTTCCTGGTAGCTCTTTTCTTTGTTACTGGCCCCAGTATACTGCAAGATCCCTTGTGAATAAAGGGACTATTTATAGAAGTGTGAGATAGTTTGGGAAAAGCAACCAAGCTTATGTGTGCCATCTGTATCCTCTTTGGACCATGACCAATAGAGAGGGGATGGTCAGCAGTGCTAAATGTTGCAAGAAGGGTTGTAACCAGGACATAAAATCTTGTAAATAAGAGCTCTCCTTGTTTCCCCAGAGCCATTTCCCAAATATGATAGGCATAGTGAGCTGAGGGTCGAATGAGACTTGAGGAAGTCTCCTTCAAAAAGCTTGGCTTTGAAGAGAATGAGGGAACTAGGGCAGTAGCTGGAGGGAATACTGGAGTTGAGGAAGGGCATTGTAGGGTTGGAGAGCCTGGACAACATTTATAGGCGGACAGGAAGGTGCTATCACAGAAGGAGAGAGAGAAGATGCAGAAGAGAGAGTGGATGGAGGGGTCTCAGGGGGCTGAGGCCTTAGGATCAACATAGCATGTGGAAGACTCAGCTTTGTAAAGGAGGAGGCACGTTTCCTTTGTAACAGGTAAGCAGCGCTGCATGGGTGATGAAACACAAAGTTTGTTGAGGAGTGAAGGGCATCAACAGAATTCCTTTTAGGTGCTTTGATATTTTTACTGACAGAGGAGGCAGAACTCCACCTGAAAGTGAAGGGGTGATGTGGGGAATAAAAAGTTTAGTAAAAGCTTCTATAAGGAGGGAAACCAGAAACATCTGGATAAAAATGAAAAGAGGGGTAGCAGCCAGAGGGCCTTTTCAATGTTCCGTGGTCTCTAATTTCTCTCACAAGGTGGGCCATCCTTTATATATTTGTCCATTCTCTACCCCCTCACAACTGCTACTGCCACAGCATTCAACATTAATGAATGGTAGTTATAAGGTTTCTTGCTTTTGTGAGGTAATCACTATCTTTCAGGATTTTTCTTCCCTCCCTCTTCTGTTCCAGCATAGTATATGGGTGCAGGGTGGAGCACGAGAGTCCTCATAAGTTTGCTTGCTGGCTCTGGCTGACTTCAGGTCAGCAACCCCTTCTTGGATCTGTGGGCACCTGTCTGCATCTTGTATTTGGCTCAGCTCACCATGGCACAATTCTGGCCTGATCTGGAATTCCAGATCTAGTGCTTACCTTCATCTTATCCTCTGGGCCTCATTTTTGAAAGGGAAAATCTGATTGGTTCAGCTAAACCAATGGGTTGGTTTTTCCTGGTCCAGGTCTCCACTCATATCTCATTCAGCTCTGGCCAGGGTGTGGGGTCATATGTTATGAACATGGGCCCACAGATCCACTCTTCAGCAGAAATTATGGATGGTGTTTGAGCAACTTTATATAACAGGCCCTTAATGAGATTAACACCATCAAAAGAGTTTAGTATATTGGGCTTTGAATTGATGTGAAAGAAATTGTTTCAGGAAAATCCCTCTGGTTATTTCTCTGGAATGCTGAATTCTCCCTAAGGAATAGCAAGGCATTAGGCTAATGGCCTTTCAAAGATACTTCACTATGAGGTAGAACTCTCAAAGAAATAAGAAGTGAGTTTTTGCATCATTCCTATTTCCTTTTTTTTTAAAATGTGTGTGTGTGTGTGTGTGTGTGTGTGTGTGTGTGTGTGTGTACATTTCAATTATAGACGACATATAATATTATATTAATTTCAGGTGTACAACATGGTGATTAGACATTTATATAACTTATGAAGTGATCACTCAGATAAATGCAGTACCCATCTGACACCATACATAGTTATTACCATAATACTGACTATATTCTCAATGCTACCTTCTATATCTCCATGACTATTTTGTAATCATAAAGAGGTAATTTTTATCTCTTAATCCCCTCCCCACTTCACCTCTCTCCTCATCCCCCATTCTGGCAACCATTAAAATACTCTCTGTATCCATGAGCTTGTTTCTTTTGTTTGTTTATCCTGTTCTCTAGATTCCACTGTAAGTGAAATCATAGAACATTTGTCTTTCTCTATTTGACTTACTCTACTCAGCGCAGTACCCTCTAGGTCCACCCATATTGTTTCGGATGGCAAGATTTCATTCTCTTTTATAGCTGAGTAATATTCCATTGTATATATGTACCACCTCTTCTTTATCCATTCATCCACTAATGGTCATTGAGGTTGCTTCCATATCTTGGGTAATGTAAATAATGCTGCAATGAATATATGGATTCACATGTCCCTTTAAAGTAATGTTTTGGATTTCTTTGGATAAATACCCAGAAGTGGGATTACTGGGTCCTTCTTTGTCTCTTGTTATAGCCTTAGTTTGAAAGTCAATTTTGTCTGGTATAAGTATTGCTACCCCAGCTTTTCTTGTTTGTTTCCATTTTCATGAAATACCTTTTTTCTGTCTTCTTACTTTTAGTGTGTGTCTTTTGATCTGAAGTGAGCCTCTTGTAAGCAGCATATCTAAAAGTCTTATATTCTTATCCATTCAGTCACCCTATCTTTTGATTGGAGCATTTAATCTATTTACATTTAAAGTAATAGTCAATAGATATGTAATTATTGTCATTTTATTATTCATATTTTTGACCTTTTCATTTTTTTCTTCTTTTTTTTCAAAGAAGTCCCTCTAACATTTCTTGTAATACTAGTTTGGTGCTGATTAACTCCTTTATCTTATTCTTGTCTGGGAAGCTCTTTATCTGTCCTTTGGTTCCAAATAATAGCTTTGCTGGACAGAGTAATCTTGGTTGTAGGTCCTTGTTTTTCATCACTTTGCATATTTATGCCAGTCTCTTCTGGCCTGCAAAGTTTCTGTTGAGAAATCATCTAACAGTCTTATGGGAGCTCCTTCATGAGTAACTCACTGATTTTCTTTTGCTGCTTTTAAGATTCTCTCTTTGTCTTTAACTTCTGGCATTTTAATTATAATGTGTCTTGGTGTGGGCCTCTTTGGATTCATCTTGTTTGGGACTTTCTGTGCTCCCTGGGATTGTATGTATATTTCCTTCACCAGGTTAGGGAAGCATTCTGTCATTATTTCTTCAAATAGGTTTTTAATTCCTTGCTCTTTCTCTTCTTCTGGTACCCTATATGATGCGAATGTTGTTATGCTTGATGTTGTCCCAGAGGCCCCTTAAACTATCCTTATTTTTTTGGATTCTTTTTTCTAGTTGGAATTCTGATTGGGTATTTTCTGCTACCTTATCTTCCAAATTGCTAATTTGATCCTCTGCTTCATTTAAACTACTGTTGATTCCCTTTATTTCAGTTATTTATTTATTTATTTTTTACATGAGGCAACCCTTGGTTGATCTCACAGATTGCAAGGAACTTGTCAGCTCATAATCCATTATTTTTTAATTTTTTATGCCTATAGCACCTGGTCTTCCTAGGTGGTCTCCCATCCAAATACTACTAACCAGGCCCGACCCTGCTTAGCTTCCAAGATCAGAAGGGATTGGGCTTGTTCGGAGTAGCATGGCTATAGACTATTTCAGTTTTTGCATTTTTCATTTTGACTGGTTCTTTTTTATGTTTTTAATCTCCATTTTTATATTTCTTATCTCTTTGTTGAAGCTCTCACTGAGATCATTAAACATTCTTATAACTATGTTTTGAACTGCATCTGGTGGATTGCTTATATCTTTTGTTTAGTTCTTTTTCTGGAGCTTTGTTCTGTTTTTTTTTTCACTTGAGACACGTTTCTTTGTCTCCCCATTTTGGCTACCTCCTTGTTTTCATTCCTATGTAATTAGAAATTAGACATAGAGCTGCTATGTCTCCTGGTCTTAGTAATGTGGCATTATATAGTAGATTTTCTATGGGGCCCAGTGGTGCAGTCTCCCTGGTCACATGAGCTGGAGCTCCATATGTGTGTGCCCTACTATTGTAGCTGAGCCCTAGTTGCTGTTTGCATGTCAGTGGGAGGATTGACCCTCAGGCTGATTGATTCTGAGGACTGGCCATGACTACAGTGGAGCAGCTGTTGTGCAGGGGCTGACCTTACAGAGAAGGATTCACTTTAGCAGGACTCTGATGCTTGCCCAGTCTGTTCTCTGGGTATAACATCCTTGGATTTGGCCCCATGTTATGCTCCCACTCAGGTTAAAACCAGCCACTGGATATGCCGGCCCTGGGGACCTCCTGGGACGGGCCACAAAGTGATCCACAGATGTATTTCACCCATGCTGGACTTGGGAGAGCCTGGGAGACACTAAGGTGCACACCGAGGCCTGCTGCTGTTAGAGCTGGTCTTGGGGCTGCTTAGCAAGAGGTACAGGGTATGCTGAGGTCAGACGCTACTTGTTTGGGGTTTGTGAACCTTTGAGACATTTTAGGGCCTGCAAGTTGGATGGGACGGAGTCTCAGGGAATCACCAGGGCAAGCCGACCAGTGTTAACCTGGTTGATGGAGACTCAGATATGGTGCCTGTCTAAGTCTGCATGCTGGTATGCGGGAGGCTCAACAAAGTAACGATGCCATGCGTCAGCACTTTTATCTGGGAGGAAGTTGCCTCTTTAGTCCTTGTCCTGAAGCCAGACAATTCAGTTACTCCCCGTATGCCCCTGGTACCTTTCAAGCTGCTGCCCCAGCACTGGAGCTCAGAGCAAGTGAGTCAATCAGCAAGTAAGTCCATGTGCTGGCATTTAAAGAGGGAAAGCTTGGGATACCTGCAGTCCTCCATCTTGCTCAGCCACAAACTCTGCTGGTTTTCACAGCCAGAAGTTATGGGGACTTCTCTTCCCAGCACTGGTGCTCCAGGCTGGGGATCCTGGCGTGGCGCTGGGTCTCCTCGCTCCTTCAGGGGGACTTCCATAGTGAAATATCCTTCCTGATTCTCAACCACCACATGTGGGTGTGGGGCCAGCTCGTTTTGTGTCTCTGCCCCTCTTACCAGTCTCAATGTGGCTTCTTCTGTATATCCTTAGTTATAAGACTTCTGTATGGCTAGACTTCAGGTGATTCTCACTGATGGTTGTTCTGTAGGTTAGTAGCAATTTTGATGTGGTCATGAGAGGAGGCCAGCACAGTGTTTACCTCCTCTGCCATCTTGACTGGAACTCTGTTCATATTTTCTTTATGGCTTGATGGCCCAGCAGACAGATCTGACTGATGAGGATGTAATTCAGAGGCTGAGGTGATAGAAATAGAACCTGGGCATGTTCATCACTGATGCCTGCCCAGAGCTGCTGTGCCCTTAGACAGAGAAAGCTCAAGATTGCAGGCCTGGCTGGGCCTCATAGCCCAGAGAAGAATCTCCAGCCTACTCTGTCTAAGACACAGTGGTAAGGTTTGGAAAGAGCTTGAGATTTAGAGTTGGAGGGTCTTGTTTGAGTCCTCCCTCTGCACTGTATAGATTCGGGCAAATCTTTATCTCACTGATATTATAATTTTCAAGAGACAACATCTCTAGATGGATAATACATTGGATTAAAGTCACACTCAGGTGTGGATGACTGATTACTCAAACTTTTCCTCAGAGCCAGTTATGACTCTAAGAAGGCTCAAAACTGAACTTTGAATAACAGGAGTGAAGGAAATATCATGGAAAGATGACATCAGTAATTCTATAGGCCATGACTTATTCTGTCATTAACTTTAAAATCTGGGCTCTGTTTTCCATACTATTCTTTCCTGACTTTCCCTTTGCCTTCTCACAATCCTATGTGAAAGAGACAATTTGGAACACTGTCAGAATGCTCATCTGTGACCTGTCAGTCTGCTGACCCCTGAAGGTATGTGTTCTCTCTCCATAAAGTGCCAGCCTCCCAGGGTTATTGCTATTTTTCTTTAAAAAACAAAAACAAAAACCCAGGTAGTTTTCTTCTCAAAGCAACAATAACAACAATAACAGAGAGAACCCACTGGGTCTGTTTCTCAAGAAGACAATCCATCAAGTCCCACATGCCACATGCATTTCTTTTATGAAAGATTCCTAACTTAATGTCTCTCCTAGGACTTTGTAAGGATGATCTCACCCATTGAAATTGGCAGGGAAGAAGCATTCCGATTTCATCCAAGCATAGGAACAGAAAGGTGGTTGTTAAGCAGAAATTATCCAGTCAGTAATCAGACAAGCTTAGTTCCTTCTTCTCAAGATTCTGGCCAAATTCTGGAGATACTTTCTGCAGGTAGGATTTACTCTAGATTCCACAGGCATTTGTTTCTGGCTTCTCTAAGAGGTTTTAAGGCCTGGTTGGTTTTGAGGGCCTCTGTAAAGGAAAAGAAGACTTGGAAGGAGTGGACTAATGTGCAAATATTCCTATTACAAACACATAGAAATGAGGGATAAAATGAAAACCAAATTAGACTAGTTGCTGGAACTGAAGAGAGAATGGAAAAACAGCCGGAAGTGGTGAGTGGTGCTGCAGCAAGCCAGAAGTGTGGGTGTGTCTGTCTGTGCTCTTATTAGGCTGGGATAGAGCCCATGCAGAGATGAGGGCTAAGGACCTGGGCCAGTGCTATAGAGACCTAGACAAGAAAGCAAAAGGTGGAGCAATTGCAGGGCTGAACTCTACACAAAAGGAGGACTAGAAAAAAAAATTCCAGCCATAGAATTGAGAAGATTTCAAAAATGTTTGCCTCCACTTGGATTCTGGGTGAAAAAAATAAAAACACTTTGTGGAAAAGTAAAATTCCAGGCTGATGGTTTTAGAGGTTCTGGAGACTGAATGTATACTGTCTGTGAGCTGTGGACACCCTAAATTAAGAAATGCACATAAAGAGTGGTCCCAGTTATGTTACTGCTGGGACACATGCAGAAGCAGATGGAAAATCACTCTGGTCATAGGAGATTTCCATCGAAAAATCAAGCTCAGTTGAAGATGAATTTTCAGTAAAAAAATAAAAAACTCCTGGTGGATAGATCCACCATGAACGAGAATTTACAGACACAATAAGCAGGAGAGTCAATAACCCTGAACTTAAGATGGTAGAACACCCAACTGAAACAGACTATAAATATAGGAATGTTTACACAGTTAAAGAGATGAAAAGAAAAAGTAAGAGACGTAATAAAAGAATTACACATTATGAAAGAGAATAAAGGAACATTGATAATAAAACATATTTACATTCATGTTCAGATTTAAAAATAAGTAGACATATTGAGGAAAACAGGTTACAACCAACCAACCAACCAAATCAAACAACAATACAACAAAACCCAACGACAGCCTCCCTTCCCCTCAAAAAACCCCAAAGTACAAAAAACTCCAAAAGTTAGACCTTGGAAAGAGAAAATGGGAGGCCCACATTATGTTTTCGCATTTTTCAACTCTCTGAAGCTTAGCATGGCTTATACACTCTTGTAAAATATACTAGCTAGCATTAGGATTATCATAAGGATAAGAATGAAGGTACTAAATTTGGTTGCCTAGGACATCAAAATACTCTTTCTATTATAATGACATGATAATGGAAAGAACTGGGAATACTGACCAATAGAGCTTCTGTGAGAAGTCCCATTAGATCATTCAGTGGGAGAGAGTGAATGGGGACTTCGAATGGAGTCATGAAATAGAAAAAGAGAGTTAAAAAATTGTGTAATTGTATAATTCAAGCAGACATGGTAGAGAACTTGGGTAGAGGATATGCCTGAGGGGCAGCTACCATTAATGTAATGAATCAATGTTAGCTTTGCTTATTGCATCTGCTCGTGCTCCACTCCAATATTGCCACAGAGACAGTAGAGTCCACTCTTCGTTGGTACTTGGAGCTGAATTGAGATTATTGTGACTAGAAAAAAGAAGAAGGTTGAAAGAAATAAAACTTCATTATTTGAAATTGTATGATGACCAACATAGAACATCTATGAAAATCTATAGGCAAAATATTAG
Source organism: Eidolon dupreanum (assembly GCA_028627145.1). Lineage (NCBI taxonomy): Eukaryota > Metazoa > Chordata > Mammalia > Chiroptera > Pteropodidae > Eidolon > Eidolon dupreanum. The sequence goes on from CM053515.1 coordinate 63,718,267, forward strand.
AAATAATCAGAAATTAGAAGGTTGCTGTAAACATGATCAATATACAAAATCAAAATAGTAACAAAATTTAGAAAATTTAATTAAAGCACTATTTACAATAATAATAACAATAACAAAAAACTATGAATTCTTAGAAATAAATATAATAAAAAAGCACAAGACCATTATGGGGAAAAAATCAAAACAACTTATTGAAAGACACAAAATAATATCTAAGTAGTTGGAGACAAAATATATTCATGGATAGAAAGACTTGATATCATAAAAAATGTCAATTTTTGTCCAAATTAAATTAAAGCTAACTCAGTTACAGTAAAATTTCTCAAGAGAGTTTGTCATAAATGACAAAGTTTAAAAATTCAAACAATAGAGGGAAGGTAAAAATATGCAAAAAATCTTAAATAATCATCATTATAATGGTGATGATGAGAGATTTGTCCTATTATATTCCAAAATTTATACAAAGCTAGAGTAATTTACACAGTGGCATAGGGATAGAAAAATCTACTAATGGAACAGAACAGAGGGTACAGAAACAGACGTATGTATATTAGGAATTTGACTTAACATTACAAAGCGACATGAAAAAAACAGACTAATAAACTGGTTTTGTTCAGGGGAATATAGTCAATAATATTGTGATAAGTTTGTAGTGACGAAGGATTACTAGAATTACTGGAGTGACCACATTGTAAGGTATAAGAATGTCAAATCATTATATTGTACACCTTAAACTATTATAACTAAGATAATATTGTATACCAACTATAATTAAATTAAAAACCCCATAGGATCATGATAGATAATAGATAGATAGATAGATAGATAGATAGATAGATAAATTGTTCTTGGAAAATAATTCTGGAAAAAGATGAAATAGAATCCCAACCTTATCATATCTGTGTGTGTGCATGCTCACACACACACACACACACACACACACACATTCTAGCTTGATTAAAATATAAATGTAAAATGTAAAACTTTAAGATTTTAAGAAGAAAATATAGAAAAACATCTTTATAACTTGTTTTTAAACAAGACAAAATAGACAAAAAAGTTAAGAGGAAAGTTTGATCAACTTGACTACATGAGAATAAGAAGATATTTGCAACATACAGCTAATAGAGAATTAGTGCGAAGAATATACAAAAAATCTTGAAAATTAATAGTAAGAATACAGGCAATAAAATCAGTAATTTATAGAAAAGAAGATTGATGACATGAAAAGAAGCTTACTTTGTTAATAATGAGAGGAATGCAAAAAAAAATAAATTATTTCACACTATCAGATTGATGAAAATGCAGTCTGATAATACTAACTGGTGGTTAGGATGTGGGGAAACAGACTCTTTATTAGTGCTGTTGGCAATGTAAATTCACTCACCAATTTTTAGGAAAATTTAACATTATTTATTACAGTTAAAGAAGTGGAAACTTTGACTTAACCAATTTCAGCTCCAGTTATGTATCCTAGGGAAAGTTTCATATTTATGTATAAAAAAGTTCACTGCAGGACACTTTGGAAGAGTGAAAGTAGAGAATCAGTCTACTTGTCCATAAATAGGTGCCATATTAAAATATTAAAATTATTACTAAGACCAGTGTCAAGGAACTTTCCCTATGTTTTCTTCCAGAGGTTTTATGGTTTCAGGTCTTATGTTTAAGTCTTTAATCCATTTTAGTTAATTTTTGTAAGTGGTATAAAGTAGGGGTCAGATTTCATTTTCCTACGTGTGATTATTCAGTTGTCCCAGCACCATTTAATGAAGAGACTATCCTTTTCTGATTGAGTATGTTTGGCTCCCTTGTCAAATATTAATCAACCATATAAATGAAGGTTTACTTCTGGAGTCTCAATTCTGTTCCATTAATCTATGTGTCTATTTTTATTCCAGTACCCTACTATTTTGATTGCTATAGCTTTGTAATATAGTTTGAAACAAGGAAATATGATGCTTCCAACTTTGTTTTTCTCAAGATTGCTTTTGCTATTCAGGATCTTTTGTGGTTCCATACAAATTTTAGGATGATTTTACCTATTTCTGTGAAAAATGCCATTTAAATTTTGATAGGGATGGCATTGAATCTTTAGACGGCTTTCAGTAGTATGGACGTTTTAACAATATTAATTCTTCCAGTCCATGAACTAGACTATCTTTCCATGTATTTGTGTCTTCTTCAATTTCTTTCATCAAAGTCTTATAGTTCTTATTTTATAAATCTTTCACCTTCTGGGTTAAATTTATTCCTCAGTATCTTATTGTTGTTGATGCTATTGTGAATGAGATTGTTTTCTTTTTTTTTTTTCCCAGACATTTCATTGTTAGCATATAGAAATGCACTTCTGTGTGTTAATATTGTTTTATGAGACTTTACTACATCTGTTGATTAGCTCTAACAGTTTTTTGGTAGAGACTAGGATTTTCTATATACAAAGTATCACTTGCAGAGACAATTTTACTTCTTCCTTTCCGATTTAGATAACTTTTTATTTTTTTGGGGGGGGGGTGGGCGGCTAATTGCTCTGGCTAGGACTTCCAGTTCTATGTCGGATAGGAGTGGTGAGAGTGGACACACTTGTCTTGCTCCTGATCTTAGAGGAAAAGCCTTAGACCTTTTATTGTTGAGTACAATAAAGTCTTGTCATATGTGGCCTTTATTATGTTAAGATATGTTTTCTGTACCCAATTCGTTGAGAGTATTTATCATGAAAGTATGCTATATTTTGACAAATGCTTTTTCTGTCTATATTGAGATGATCATGTTTTTTTTTAAATCCTTCATTCTTTTAATGTGGTCTATCACATCTATTGATTTGTATATGTTGAACCATGCTTACATCCCAGGGTTAAGTACCATTTGATCATGGTGGATGATCCTTTGAATGTGCTCTTGGATTCAGTTTTCTGGTATTTTGTTGAGAATTTTTCATCTATATTCATCAGAGTTAATGGTCTGTAGTTTTCTTTTTTTGTATTGTCTTTATCTGGCTTAGGTATCAGGATAATGCTGGCCTCATAAAATGAGCTTGGAAATATTCCCTCATCTTAAGTATTTTGGAAGAGTCAGAGAAGAATTGGCATTACTTTTCCTTGAAACGTTTAGTAGAACTCACAGGGAAATAGCTTGGTCTTGGGCTTTTTTGTTGTTGTTGTTGGGAGATTTTTGATTATTGATTCATTCTCCTTAGTCATTATTGGATTATTTGTCTGTTCATATTTTCTATTTCTTCATGATTCAGTCTTGGTAAATTGCATATTTCTAGGAATTTATCCATTCCTTCTAGGTAGTTCAATTTGCTGGTATATAATTGTTCGAAGCAGTTTCTTACAATCCTTGTATTTCTGTGGTATCAGTTGTAATGTCTCTTTATTTTATTTGAATCTTCTCTCCCTCTTTTTTTCTAGCTAGTCTAGCTAAAGATTTGTCAATTTTGTTTATCTTCTTAACACACCTGCTCTTACTTTTGCTGATCTTTTCTGTTGTTTTTCTTTTCTGGTCTTTATTTCATTTATTTCTGATCTAATCTTTGTTATTTCCTTCCTTCTGCTATCTTTGGGCTTAGTTTGTTCTTTTTCTAGTTCCTTGAGGTGTAAAGTTAAATTGTGTATTTGAGATCTTTCTTTTCTCTTAATGCAGGTGTTTATCATTATAAACTCCCTCTTAGAGCTACTTTTG
>CM053515.1:63722447-63839312 GCA_028627145.1 Eidolon dupreanum
GGTGAAAATAAACAAAATCATGGCTGTCTTCATAAATGGTGAGCTCCTCAGTCTTTGAAAAGTGATGTATGATGTTTTCTGTAGAATTCAAGAATGTTCAGAATTTTCTGCAATGATGGAAAATGATGTTCTATATCTATGCTGTGTAGTACTGTAGCTATTAGCCACCAGTCACATGTGTCTATTGAGTGCTTGAAATGTGGTTAGTGTAACTAAGGGAGTGAATTTTAAATTTTACTTAATTTTTAATAATTAGAAAAGCTTCATAGGGTTAATGACTACCGTATTGGACAGAACAGTTCTAGAGGATTTAGATAAAAATATGGTGGGATAGTTTCAACAATTCTCGATAAATCAAATGAATTCACATTAAATTGAAACAGATTTATTTGCTCTTCCTTTTCTCAAATCTAAAGTTAATATAAGGAACTGGATAGCTTGGAAACTATTGTATAGAGTGTTGTTTCTCCAAGAGCTTCTGTTAATGTGTTGTTAGTAGTGAGCATATCCTTATGATTTTGTTGGTATTGATGAGTGCCAGGTATTAGAGGTTCATCTGCCTTCACTCCTGTCGTTGTCCCTTACCTCATGGTTCACTCAGTCTGCAGCATCGTTCCCCAGTTTCATTGATTCTGACTCCTTTAAATTCAGGTTGTCCTTAGCCTCCCTCGATTCTAGCATAGCCTCGCTCCTGTTCAGGTTCTGATTTCAATCCTGGTTCTGGACTCTGTCCAAATCAGCTTTCATATTTTTAAATTTTAAATTTTTAAATAATTTTGGACTTATAAAAATGTTCCAAATAGTACAATGGAACAAAGAATTCTGTAGTAATTCTTCTAGATTTGCATATGTTCACGTGGTTAACATCTTACTTCCTTTGTTTTATCCTCCCCTTCCCTTCTCTGTATCTATATCTACACTTATATCTGTATATGTATTTACATTTATAACCTATGACTCTCTTCATATGTATATATATGGAAAAATTTATGTATATAAATTTATATATAAAAGTTTCTATTAACAAAAATATTCTCATAAAACTACAGCACAATTGTCAAAATCATAAAACTAATATGAATACAATACTATTATTTAATCTACAGACCTTATTCAAATTTTTCCAGTTGTCCCAATAATGCTCTTTATAACAATAAGCACAACAAAAATCTTCTGACCCAGTGTGCAACCCAAGATCACAGGCTGCATTTATTTTCCTATCTCATTAGTCATGTTTAATCTAGAACAGTTCTATAGTCTTTCTTTCTCTTTTCATGGTCTGTACATTTCTGAAGAGTATAAGTCAGATATTTTACAGAAAATCTCCCAATTTGTATTTGTTTAATGTTTCCTTATGATTCGATTTAGCTTATACATTTCTGGTAAGAACATCACAGAAGTGGTATTGTGCCTTTCTCAGTGCATCATATACAGGAGCATATGAGATCATTTTTTATTTGTGATTACTTGCTGAAGGTAGTATCTGCTAAGTTTTTCCATTATAAAGTCACTATTTTTTCTTTTGGAATTAATAAGTATCTTTGGTGAGATATTTTGGGTCTTTGTAAATATCCTGTTTCTCATCATACTTTTGCCCATTAGTTTCAATATCTACTCATCATTCCTGCTTGTAATAATCGTTACTATTATGGTTGCCAGATGGAGATTATCTAATTATATCATTCTTTCTGTAGTTGGTATTTATTTGTAAACATTCTATGGTAAGGTATTTTCTTTTTTAATTTATCTATCTATCACCTATCTATGATCTATCTATCTATTATCTATCTATCTATCTATCTATCTATCTATCTATCTATCTATCATCTATCTATCTATCTATCTATCATCTATTTAATCCATCATTCATTTATATCTATCATCTATCTATCTTTATCATATAGCTGTCTCAGTATGGATTCATGGATTCTTATTTCTTTCCATGGATTATATTCTATCACTATCGTTATTTATGATGTTGCTAAATTTAACCAAATGCAGTATGAATCCCCTCGTTCTGGTTCTTTTGTTCTTTGACATCTTTCCATATTTTTCTGAGCAGTTTCTTACTTTCTGATTTAACCAAATGTTTTAGTTTCATCTTCTACTTTTTGTGTCCCAACCCTGGAATCAGTCAAGGACCAGCTTTCATTTTGATGATCACATGTTGCTGGAGTGATTAGGAGACAAAAGCCAAGGTAAGGAACTGGGACCTCTAAAAGGCAACATGATCATAGAGTATGAATGAACTAGAAAAATACTCTGCCTTACAGATGGAAATAACAAGGAAGCTTGCTTGTCAATATTAGGTTAAGAGAGAAAATTTTCTCTTGAGAATTCTTAACCATAAGCTGGTATTCATTCAAGTTTGTAACTCAAATTTATACTACCTTCGTGATTGTAAATAACTTTAGGTCAGAATTTATTTTAAAATAGTTCTGGGTTTGTAATGATTGGAAGAAGCAAACATAAATCCTCTTTGGAGAAATGCAATAACAACACAAACCTCAAAGTTTTCCATGAATAAAGTTCTGAGGAATGTGAGCTCAGAGTCGAAATCAAAAAGCATTTAAGGAGGTAGGCACTACGAACAGAAGCCAGCAGGAACAAAAAACTGCAGAATCAGGCAGCAAAGATTTCAAATATGGGAATTATTGAATACAAAATATAAATTAAGCATATCTAATATATTTAAAGAAAGAGAAGTGGTAATGAAAAATTTAAGTTACAGTGATTATGAAAGATAAGTAGGCACATTTGAAAAACAATCAAATAGAATTTTTATAAAAGACAAATATAAAAATTGGAATTAAAAAAACCTACAATGATGGTTTAAAGAGAAAATTAGATATAGGTGATAAGTCCATGAAGAGGAAACTAGATCTGAAGAAATTATCCAGAATACATAATAGACAAAGAGGTAAAAAATATGAAAGACAGGTTAAGTGGCATTGAAGACAGGGCGAAATGTCTAACATATGTCTAAGTGGAATTCTAGACTGAAAGGTGAGAGAATGGAGGAGAAGCAATTTTGAAGAGATAATGCAAAATATTTCAGAATTGATGAAACATACATCCATACTTCAGGTTCAGGAAGCCCAATGAATTTATGGCAATATCAACAAGTTTTTTCTTAGACAGATGGTAGCGAAACTCAAGAATCCCCAAAGCTACGGGGAGCCACTGATACTCTCAGCAGCTAGGGTGGGTATGTCATTTGTCAGTCCTGAAGAGGGGTTCTGGGCAGAGTATTTATACTAACCACTACAAATTTTCATTAAAAAGCACAATATAGAAAATTACATTTGTAATATGATTTCAATATTTAAAAATGGGCATTTATGAACAAAAATTACTGAAAGGAAATAAACTAAAATGTTTAAGAGGTTTTGTCTTGGTGTTGGAATAATAGATAACTTTCATTTTCTCTCCAACCTGTATCTTATTAACATACAAAAAAAGCCTTAGAGTAGTTTATAAAAAATATAAAACCATCCCACTGATTTTTCTCTATGAGCTGTTCAAATTAATCAGAAAGTGAACATTAATAAAAATTGGAATTAAAAAAACCTACAATGATGGTTTAAAGAGAAAATTAGATATAGGTGATAAGTCCATGAAGAGGAAACTAGATCTGAAGAAATTATCCAGAATACAGTGTCTCTCAATAGATGAATGCATAAACAAGCTGTAGTACATCCATGCAATGGAATATTACTCAGCAATAAAAAATGAACAATCAAGCAACAAAGGACACGGAGGAAATTAAATGCATTTTGCTGAGCGAAATAAGCCAATCTGAAGAGAGTGTACACTGTGTGAATCCAGTTTTACTGTATTCTGAAAAAAGGCAAGACTTTGGAGACAGTAAAAATAGCAGAGATTTCCAGGGGCATAAGTAGAGAGAGGTACACAATGGATACATGTGCATTTGTCAAAACCTATGGAATGGTATAACATAAAAAGTGAACTCTAATGTAAACTATGGACTTTACTATTTATTGACTTAGCAATTTTAAAAAATGTGCCATGCTAATGCAAGATGTTAATAATAAGGAAAACTGTTTGCAAGAAAGAGGGATATATGGGAATTCTCTGCACCATCTGCTCAATTTTTATATAAACCTAAAATTGTTAAAAAATAAAATCTATTAATTAAAAAAAAGTGAGCATCATTTCTGTAGTCTACTACAGAGGCAACAACATTAGCAGTAATCGAGACTGAATTTAACAGACATGCTTGACAAACTGAGGTGGACTGAACAAAGCCCTTTCAGGCAGTTGTGAAATATCAGAACATAAATCTACAAATAAACAGTTGCTTTGTTAATGGATGCATTAATGAATATCGCAACAGCTTGATTCCTGATTCTGGATTCTCACTGTTTCCTCGATGAACCATGACAGAACTGTTGAGTCTTGCTTTGTGCATTCATAGAATGGCAGGGAATCTGGTCCTGTGACAGGACATTTGATAAACAAACGAGAAAAATTGGAGCTGATTCTTCTGGTGACTGCCAGTGCTGGTGCTTTTTATTCTTTCTGGCACCTACCCTAAATTCCTGGCATCTACTCTTATTTTTCCTCCCAGGCCAACTGCAAAAAAGACTTGACCTCAACTGACACAGAATGTAGACGAATGTGTATGCATTGAGAAGTAATCTAGTTGGCTGATGGAGTTAATGCGTTTTCATAGGAGTTCATTCAATACCACCCAGTGAGAGTACACACTGAATATTTTGCTCAAACACAGTGGGGAAACGAAAACTCCTTTATCATCTCTAGTTCTTGAAAGAAAACATTGTCTCAGATATAGCTTCCATTTCTACTGTTGATTTGCTTAAACATTTGGACAGGAGAGGCTTCATTTATGTTTGTTCACTCAACTAACACTGATGAACCACTACTATGTAACAGGCACCATATGCATGGAATCGTTACTGGAGGGGCTACACTAACATATGTTCTACTCTTTCCTGCCCTTCCATTCTTCTCTCTGCCCTTTTCTTGCTCTTCCCTGGGAGTTGAAACCTACCTGTCTGATTGGCAAGATTGTAAGAAACTTCCGTTCATAGGACATTGCTGGCAGTGGACAAAGTTACTATTAATTAGAAGCAATAAAACTTCCTTGTATTCTCTTTCATCCATCTGGAATCTATTTTTATGTAGTGGAGATAAAAATGTCACCCTGTTTTTTTCCTCAGTTAGCCTTTTATTAAAGAATTAGTTCTTGGAAATGCCACAGTTATCATAAACTAAACTTCCATATATTTATAGGTCTGAAAATTGATCTGTTGTCTTACCATATACTGGTTATATTTGTTTATTTTCTTTTCTAATTTAAACTTAGAATCAGCATTTGATTACTTAAAAATATTGCTAGTTTTTTTTTTATTGTCATTGATTTGAATTTGTAGATTATGTATTTATGAGAGAGAACTGACATCTTTTCAATATTAAGTCCCATTTAGGAACGTAGTACAGCTTTCCATAAAACATATTTCCAAGGATAGCTTATAAAGTCTTATAGTTGTCTTTTTTATAAGTTTTGCACATATTTTGCACATAATATATTTACAGGCATACTTTGTTTTATTGTATTTTGCTTTATTATGCTTTAAAGATGTTGCATTTTTTTTTTTTTTTTACAAATCTAAGGCAAGACCCTCCACCAGCAAAAAGATCACAACTCACTTTATTGCAGTGGTCTGGAACCCAATTTCTCCAAGGTATATCTGTATATAACATTTATATATGACTTTAAAATGTAAATATATACAATTACTTTTTCTCCATTATGAATAGGCAGTTGTCTAACTGGTGATGATCACTGTTGGTGTTGATCATGTACCCAGACAGCTCATTGACCTCTTTTATTAGTTTTAATTATATTTAAGTTGATTATCATGGAATGTTTAGGTAGTCAATTATATTGTCTGCAAATACTGACAATTTTTTTCTCCTTGATATTTTTTAATTATTATTTTTAAAAAGTTTTATGTTATTGTACTGGCTAGGACCAAAGGTGGACAATACTGGTGGTGATTATAATTCTTTCTTGTATAAAGGATATATTCCTAATATTTTTTCTTTAAGTATAATGTTTGTGTAGTTTTTTGATGGATAACTTTTATCAGGTTAATAATGTTATTTTTTTTTCTATTCCTAACTTGCTAAGGAAATTAAAATTTAAAAAATCAACTACCAGTTACTATTAATAGTAAGAAAACTATGTCTAGGATACAGCAAGAAAACTATGTCTAGGATACAGTGCTAGACAGGATCTATTTTTGTTTTTATCAGTGGTTCAAGATTAAGTAAAGATAATGGTCTTTTAAAAATCTCCTAAAAGCAAATATTGAAAAAAAAAAAAAGTAAGCTTATCTAAACATTGAAACCCTGTGAGGATCAAGAGCCTCAGCAAGTAAAATATACAGTGGTCAGGGCCTGGTGAGAGCAAGCATTTGTTGTGGTAGCTTTGAAAGGGCTAATGGAAATGTCTGACAAAGGCTGGCTGTGGAATCCAATTCTCTTGTAGCTCTGCAGGTCTCATAGCAGAATGACGTCATTGGAGCAGATACAGAAATGAACCAGTCTGAAAGTCTGGTCAGCCTTATTGAAACACAGGGAGCAAAACCACTGAAACTGTACATCTGTGGCACAGACACTGAACAGGGTCCGTGTTAGCACCAAGAGGTGCTCATCAATCCAATCCTGCACAGAGTGGAGAAGACAGTCAAATGTGGCATGAGAGAGGAGTGTTTGTAGCAAACAGTTTCATGCCTGTTTGAAGCGGGAAAAAAATTTTTCTTCTTGGATAAATGGCTCGGACTCACATTACTCCTGACAAGAAAAAAATTCTGAGGTGTCCTAAATTAAATTATAGCAGGCCAGAGCCTGGATGGAAGAGACAAGGGAGGTTACTCAGCTAACAACCGTAGGCCACAATGGAGGCGACTGCTTACATTTCTGAATGTATGTTGAATTAGCACCCAGGTGGCTATTTCTGCAGTTACCTAGAGAGAATAATGAGTAGCCGACCACCAGGCACCACCGCACCTCACTTATGCACGGACTTTCCAGGCTGCTGCCTACAACCATTCGAAAAGGAAACACTTCTTCCTTACAGACTATGCACCTATCCCAGAACCAGCCCCGCTACACCTTCTCCCACCCCCTTTGTCTATAGCCAGTGTAATTTCTTTCAAAACAACTTACATCTTTCTTCCCCAAACTTAATGTATGAGAGAGCCTGTCAGTTCCAGGACGGTGGACATGTTTGTCTTCCCCATCTAGCCCTCCTGCTGGTGGTTTAGACTGTACATGCCAGGACCTGGTTCTTTTTCTGGCTAGCATGTGCTTCAACAAACTCTTTCTTTTAGACAAGCTTTTGGCTGTAAAGATTTTTGTTTAACACTCCATTTATGGATGGCTTTATTCACTCAGGTTTGGGGGTCTACCAGCTTTGCCATCATTTGGAACAAGAGCAATTGAATAGGGTATGGCTGGACTTTCTCTTGGCTCAGCCCTCTCAGCTGTCAGTACTGTTCTCGGTGAAGGTGTGCCCAACAGTGCAGTTAGTGCCAGCCGAAGTTAAATAGTCCCTTGGTTCTTTGCTACATCCTAACGACTATATTACCATGCCTGCCTTAGTTTACCTACACCATACCTAATTGCACGTGTTGGATTGCCAGAATGTATGCAGCTTTGTTTGCTACCTCTTCTTTTCTTGCCGCTCTTGTCCAGAATTGCTTCTCTCAACTTCCTGTCTGAGGATCTCCCATTGTTTTCCTTTCCACACTTAGGTGCCTGCCTTTTGAACCCCTGGACCACCTCCGCAGAGACAGAGGCTGCTTCCTGCTCACTCGGAATCCACTCTAGCTGGGGAGAAGCTCATTGCTGTAATTTCAGATGAATGCAAATACTTATGTATCACCTTATTTAGGAACTGCTCTTTGCATTCACATGAAATATTTATCTATCTCCACAAGAGCTTGGTTGCAAGTCTCTTACAGAATCTATAGGTGTCCTGTAAATAATTCCAAGAGTAAAACTGAACAAAAAGACATGTGCTTTGTATCCTGTAAAGCTGGGGTGGGGCTCAAAAGGAGAGTAATGTCAGAATACTTGTAGTTAAAAAATGTGAAGATAGAGGGCTGTAAGTCTCCTGTGGCCACTTCTTGGGGTGTACAATTTGAAAGGGGCAAGTGATGGATGGCTGACAGGTCTCCTGTCTTAAGACTTCTTTTTCAGAAGAAAATGAAATGTTTTCTGGATTCTTAGCACTCATACCCAACATTCCTTGTACTTTTAAAATGTTTTACAAGAATGCAAACGCCTTCACTAAACAAAGGAAGATGTCTTTTATGAGTTATATCCATGTTAATGTTTACAAGAAACTTCCAACTAAAGATGCTAGCTAAAGTACTGAGTATGTATAATTAATTGAACGTCTTTTAACAGTTTTGCTTTGAACTCTCCAGTGACACAGGCATTTTGTTAACTACTGCTGTTACTTTATAAGTACACTGTGAAATGATATTTAAAACTCAGTGAAGGAGATATTGCACAGTTTAACTCTAAATATGAAAATTGTTCCAACTTAAATAGAGCAAGAAGAATTTATATAACTAATTGAGTAAAAAGGAGAAGAATCAAATATTACACCTAGTGGAATTATAAAGCTTTAAAATTGTTTAGATTTAACTTCATGATGGGGGTGCGGTGGTTCAAGCCAACACAATACAACTGTAATCAGAATAAAATCCATCTGTTTTGCATATGCCAACTCTGTAGCCTTATACCAAATGTTTGATAATTGTGTGCAACATTGATCTTGTTACAATGTATTTAGATGGACGAAGAATTATACTGAATTGTTATATAACTTAGAGAGACTACAGAGAAACACATATTTATCCAAGGACAGAAAATTGGATTTAGTGATGAACAATAGAGGATCTCCCACCTAAGTTCACAGTTACTACCTGATCAATGATCTTATTCCTGTCACTAATGTTTTCTTTCTTTATTCAATTTAGTGATTGGAACATTAGGGTAATTGATTTTGTATGAAAGTTGGTTGGTAATGCAAGCAATATGCAGGATTTAAAAATTCTTCATTCCATATAGCAAGCATTTTTTCCACTTCTAGTACTTTCCTGGTTTTGTTATACTTAAATTAAATGCAGCTGAAATTTATTTTGGTGTAAGGAGTGAGGTAGGGCTCCAACTTTTTTTCCCTTTCTAATTGCTAGCCAGTTATCTCAAAATGATTCAGTGATTGAGAATGTAATTTTAAAAACGTCCATGTGTTCAACATGCTATGAAAGTTGAATACTAATGAAATCTTGGAAAGAAATTGTGGCATGATTTTGTTTGCAGATGGTTTTATTCCAATTAAGATAAATTCAAGACTTAATGAGGACTTGTAAAGAAATAAGTTTAGGAACTAGTAAGAGACACTCTTTTACTTACACAAAATCTAAGTGGGGATGCTGAATTGAAGCTGCTAAGAATAAAATAATTTGTATCAGAAATGTAGAAATACCTAACATATTTTGCAGTGTATGTAGATAGAAGAGTATCTAATGCAGCACTATCTATAACACTGCCCAGTCTGAGCAGCTGAAAATTTCTGGAATCCTTGCTCTGTGAGTCAGATCAATCATACCCATGTTTCTCTTACAAGCAGCTAGACACAGTTCTAAACGATATATTACTTCATTACTTCATGTGCTTCTCTGTCTCCATTTTCCCTTTTATTTTTCTTTCAGCATGGATTACTTTAAAAAATTTAAAACCATTACTAGAAATAAAAAATGTTTTGAATGTTGGACAGCTAAAGAAGAAATGAGAGTAATTGAGACAGTAAAGAGTTTAGTGGAGGGCACAAAATAATTTGAAAAATATAATTTCATTTGTAGAACGACAGCCATTTTGTTATGTCCAGGATGTGAAATACTTGACCTATCTATGCCTTATTTTTATAACAAAGAGACAACCAGTAAAAAAAGTTGATTTTAGGAATTTATTATTATTATTTTTTATAAAAAAGCAACTTCCAGGGTTTGTCATTTTATAGGTTTAGCCTGGTCTCCTATAGCATGGTACAGCAATAACTGGTTTTTAATAACAACGACTCAGAGGCACTGGAGATCCTTAACTGTCTTCTGACTTATCACAGAAAGAAGAAAGAATTAGAAGAGTTTAATGTTAAGTGTACTTAAAAATTCATATTCTAATTCTTTTAAATTGGTTATCCAAGTATGATAATATAGTAGAGCTCAGATAACTAGAAAAGGCAATTGACAAGAACACCCCATTCCCATCTGGTTTGCATTAACAGGCTTTTTACTGCATATATCTTTATATAGTTTGCAAATTAATTCAACCCATTTTACACAGCATTACGTGTTTTTTACCGAGTTGGCGCTGAGCTGAAACCGTTGCTCATTATCTCATAATTATTATTATTTTTTCTAATTCTTTAATAGTTTTCCCTCATCTGACACAGTGCTTGGACTTTAGTATATATGAAACTTTGAAATCATCTCTGCCCATTCTAGTGATATTTACAATGAGGTTACCCGTGGCCAGATATCCAAGACTATTAATTTGTCCACCAGCTCAGGTTCTTGACCTTGGTAAAAGAGAGACTTGTGTCTCACTGGCATATGTGCCAAGCTCCAGGCCAGAAACTGTTTGTTAGCTGGTTGTCAACAGAGTGGACCCCTCAAAGTTCTTATTAATGCTGTGCAAACAAGGGTCTCGTCATTTCAGTAACTATTTGTACATTTATAAAAGCAATACAGTCATGGGAAAAACCAACAAGCACAGCTTGGTAGAATAACCTGCCATGAAATATCATTGGCTTTATAATAATTTACTACAACTGTTCTTTTTATTCACACTGGATAAGAAATGCTTCCATCTAACACATGGAATACAAATATATACAACAAAAAATTGGGTTTTATTATAAAAAAAACTTCACCGGGACAATAACATGGGAGTTGAAAAATAATTTTGTGCAGTTTCCTGATCACAATCATATGTCTGCTGCCTTTTACAGGGAATTATACAAGTACTGATAGATTTTATAAACCAGTTAAAGAATCTTCCTGCCTTTAATAGCCTATTATTAAAATATTTCCTTGTTCATACAATATAGATGTTTTTCCTTCTTAACTGTAAATCTAAATGACTAGGGATGACATGACGAGTCAGTTTTAAGGACAAACCCTGCTAACCCTTTTCAAAATCATCATATATTTGCAGTTCCTTATTTCACCAAAAAGTTCGTCAAACAACATTTCGGAAACTGCAAAGGGCTTCTGACTGACGTGCTGTTGAGATCGTGACTGTCCATTCTCACCCGATGCCCGCCATCTTTTTGCACAAGGATGTCAGTCAGCATCGTGGCTTGAACTTTCTTATGGCCGCAGTGAGTCATGCGGCAGTGGTATGGGGTGGACCATTTTGTACTGCCAGCAGTCAAAACGGTTTCCGTGGGCTCAACGTCTCTATACTGTGAGCCTGGGGAATCCATTCTTCTATGGAATGGTTTTCTGGAGTCCAGCAATGTCACTCCAGGTGCCCGAGACATCCTGGCTCCCACTTCATGAAGGACTATACTAAAAAAGAAGCCTAGTTTTCTAAATATAGACAATATGAGCCAGGTTCGGGGACAGTGGGGGGAGGTTGTTTTTATAAGTCCTGGAGACTACCTCTGATTTTAGCTCTATGAGAAGGCTGGGGGATTCTTTGGAAGTGGCAGGCTGGGAGAAGGGCTGGGTCTGAGATACACTTGGAGAAGTGTCAGTTTGGTGTTGATACTACAGATTTAGCACCTGTGGTCTAGGCACTCTGCCCAGATCTGTTTTCCCCTGATTGTACCTTTTATGCCCAAGGATTTCCCCATTCTCCCACACAATCCCTGTTTTTGCTTAGGGATGGCAAATAGGGCTCATCTCTCTCTCAGCTCCACTTGATGAGCAGTGGCTTTTTGAAGTTGTGATTTGAGGGTTGCAAAGAAATCATTGGGCTCCTTGGGAAATAGTGTTGCAATTGATTAGTGATGTCTGCCATGGCTATAGAAATTGGTGTTTATGGAATGCATGCCAGGTCCTTATGTCTCTATTCTAAGTAAGGTCAAAGAATGAGGCTGGCCTCATGGGTTCTTGAAGGACCTTCAGAGACCATAGCTTAAAGCACTAAGTTATATTTATTTTATACTCTGCTTTGTTCCTCAAAGGTTTAAGGGGTTTGAGAGAGAAATTTTAAGACACGTGGAAAGCTGGAGGGGGAGATAATTTTGAACAGGTTGGTGCAGGAGGCCTTCAACAATGGCCCATTAAACACTGATGAGGCTCAATGTTTAGAAAGTGCTTATAGGGCTTACTGCTGACAATGGATTTAGAAAGACCTGGAGAAATGGAGTGGGTCATAGGCATAGGGGGAATTTCAGGCAGAGCATTTCTGGAGTATTTCCTCTGGGTCAACAGTTGACAATAATTTGTATGTTGAAAAGCCAAGAAGAAATATATTTGTGTCCGCACACACATTTTTTTTTGGCTTAATCAAAGAACCTAGGGATAGTTTCCTTATTATGTAAGGACCATTGTCTCTCAGCTCTCCCTAAAAGTCTCTGGTATACAACTTTACTAAGAAAGAAAAGTAAAATCAGCAAAATTGTGTGGTAGGTGCTAGTGGTGTCATTTTGGGAGGATCAACTCATGTTTGTCTCTAGGAAATGGGATCAATCACTTCTTCACATCTCAAGTGATTTAAACTGAAGGCAAATCTTGATTTTTCACATGAATCATTAACAGGCTGCTCTTTGACAATGCATTATCTGTTGATTTAGGGGAATATGTTGGGCCAAAGCCAGCCACCCCAAGCTGCTGATGGCCTGTGGGTTTTAGAAACTGTCTGATGCTCCCATCAGTACTCCCCTTGTCAGCACACACACTTGATTTCACTTACACAGCAACATGACAACGTACCTTTTTCCATCAGTAAACACACGCTCTCTCCCTCACTTGTAAACCAAGAGAATTTGGAAGGAAAATATGGCATGTTTTTACTCCTCTGCAAGTCCCACGAAGACATGCTTTTGGATATCTGTCTGATGTTGAGTTTCTTGCCCCATTGGGTAATCCAAGCTTTCCCCAAAGTTGTAGGCAAAGGGTTTTCACTTTTCTGGGTGGTGTATAGGGGTAGGATTCCTTGGTTCCTAGGCCAAGGGTCCATCCAGGGTTAAGTGATGGGGGTGGAGTGGAGGAGGGAAGGCAGCAATTAGAAACTCAGCAATGTTATTTCTTATCCGACTCTGCATTTCACCCTCAGAGAAATGATTTCTTATTGGTCTCTATGAGATAACAATCTCATTTAGAGCATCTCAGCAGTTTCACCGTCTCTGGAACCTTCTAGAGGTGATGGCTGGCTGGCTATAATTGTGGTTGTAGTTGCCTCATATTTGTTTTCAGGCATTTCAGAATTTCGATTTCTTTCTGCCGATCACAATTGTTGGTATATTGGCATTGCAAACCAATTTTTAAGGTGTGTGAACATCAGTGGGCTTTATCACCACTCATTTCCAAAGCAGAAGCCTCCTTTAACTGGAAAGACTTGTTCTAACACCACAGAGGAGCCTCCTCCCTAAAGTTTCTGAGATCCCAGAGCATGAACTTTGGGGTCTAGACAGAAGGCCTAGGAGGAGGCCGGGAAGGGGGTGGTGCCCTGTTGGGAGGCGGAGCCTGAGGAGGAGGGGGAAGGGTGGAAGGTGGGGATGGAATAGGAGGAGTGGGAGCGCTGGGGGGTGGGGGAGGGCAGTGGGGTGCAGGGGGTGGGGGGGTGTAGATGGGGGCAGGAGGCGGTGAAGTGGTGTGGTAGGCGTTGTTGAGGGGGTACTTGGCGGGCTGATTGTTCTTGACTCTGGTGAAGTTGATACAGCGCCCCTGGAAGAGAATCAGAGAGAAAGAAATGTGAGCTGAAGTTTGCTATGACCTTATAACAGGGCAGGTGAGAAGTGTGGCGGGTGGCCTGAAAGAAATATGTAGAAAGCAGACATGTTTATGACAATGCTCTACTGGCATACAATAGAATTTGATGACAAATAAGCTCCCTGTTTCCTTTTTCTGGGCTTACTGTGTTGCAGAATTATTTGTTAAAATTCATATTTTCCTGCAGTCTCTCTCTCAAGGAGGAGGAAGAGAAGGAGAATGACCTTATCCAGATGCACAGGGTCAAGCTGAGTACAGAAGTCTTCACTTTTAATTCCCTCAACAGCCTTGCCAGCCAGGTATTATTATCAATTGTTCTATTGAAGAGGAATTTTCACTCAAAAAGCTAATCAGCTCTTTGTTCTGCTTCTGTAGATATGCTTGCAGCATAAGCTGTACTCGAAATTAACTAAAGACTCATCTTCCCTATTGCTTGTTCTGTCTAAGCAACAAATGTAACTGCCTGCACCCCCTAGCAACTCAGGCTTTGTAACTCTTTGTAACTGCCTGCAACCCATAGCAACTCCTGTGCTTTGTAACCATCTGAGGACAAATTAACTAATCAGTCTATGTCAAATAAATTCTAATAAGCAATATTGCAACTGAGCTCCAGGCCCAGATCTTCAGAGCGCTAGCTCCTCTGGCACCACCAGCGAAATAAACCTGAGTTCTCTCTCGGAGTGCTGCTTGGTTTTTTTGCCGGTCTGATTTTTGCAACTTTACTGCAGCACTATTTCATAGATGAGAAAACTGAGGCTCAGAAAAGTTAAGTCACTTTCCCAAGTCTCCACAACTAAGAATAGGTAGGGTTAGTGGAATTTAAGTAACAATTAGCTGCATGGCAATTACCTGTAGGATATACAAGTGTTTGATTTGAGACTCGGTTTGGAATGAAGGTTACAGCAGGGAGACAATGTAAGTTTGTGGGAGATGAGGGGACCAAGCAAACCCTTCCTTACACGTGCACATCTCCACTCATCCTCTGAGTCATATGTCAAGTCCCCTTTCCTTCACACATCTTTCCCTGATGATTCCAGCTTCTTCCCTCTCTAAGTTCTTCTCTAATCACAGTCCATGCCAGACACCGAAGCCTGCATACTACAATTGTTTGATCTGTGAATGCCTTGCCTCCCTGACCAAATGAGAAACTTCTTGAAGGGAGTGACCTTGTTTTGTACTTTGCTGCTCTACTATTGGTTTAGAAAATATAACGCCATATTTAGATGACAGCACCACATTTTCTCTGAGCTTGCATTTCATGAAATTAAACCAGAGCTTAACCCTGTTAAGTTTTGACTGGGGGTCCACTAGCTGCAGAAATAAGTTACTATCTTCTCACTGCATTGCCCAGAACTCCCAGATCAAGTTCAAACTTTCATGCCTCAAGTTGATTTTGTAACCCAGTACTGTAAATTCCCAATTTTCCAAGCAGCAATCTTTTACAGCTTTGTAAATCTAAGCTTGGGTTACAATTTATTTATGATTCTGGATAAAGCTCTTTCCTTCAAGATGTTAAAGCCCTAATGATTACCATCTGTGATAAATTCCTGTAATGGACAACTCAGAGTTGGGATTTACTGTACTACATTTTCTGCCCTTCGTTCCTAGACATGCTAAGTCAGACCACGAGAATGGAGAGATTCATTTCCTTTAAAGATGAAGGAAAATTCCAAACCTAGGGTAGGAGCTGCTGGTACCTGGGGTTATGTCCCTGTGTGGCTTCAGATTTCCTTTAGGGCTGGCCATCATGGCTTTCTCCCTCCCTCTAGGGGTCAGTGATGGTGGGCTGGGGCCAGAGAGGAGGCCCATTAGTCCAAAGGTGGGGGGATGAGTGGTGCAGGGGCGGGGAGTGAGGTGGGGAGAAAGACTTCCCCAGTCAACCCCTCTAGCTGCTGTCATGGCCTCTTGGCTTTAGCTGTAGGGGGCCGGGGGCAGCGTACACAGCATGGGAAGAGAAGCCCCCTTCTTATGGTTAGTAACACTCCAGGGCTGCATCCTTGGTCTCCTGCTTCAGATCACTGAGCTGTGGTTCATTACCGATCCCCAGTACATTAGAGCTGACACAACAGCTTAGAGTACTCCTTAAGCAGCCAGAGGGGAAGGGGCAAGCCCACTGCCTCTGCCAAACCCCACATAAGGTGGGGATAATAATACCACCTGCCACTGACAGTCATTATGAGGATTAACCTAATCAGCGCTGGTGAAGGTCTTGGAACAGTGCCCAGCACATGGTGTTTGGAAATGAAGTTGTCTAGATGGGGAAACTTCTCAGACACAATAATGACCTCGTCTACTGTACAGAGGTGAGCTGGAGGTAGTATTAGGTTTTCTTGACTCCTGGTTTAGTGCCTTTTAAGTGAGCTGTAGGCTAGAGCCTCTATGTGCCACACCTGACTTCTGTAATAAAACTGGTATAAAGGGGAAAAAAATGTAGCTTTGGAAATGATCAGAGCAGCCCCCAGAGCCCGCCTTCCTATGCGCCCTCTTCTATTCTCTCATTGCTAGGAAACTCCTATAACTTATTCTTATAGGACCTCCCATAGTGCTTTGCACACTCAGTTGTCTAATGATGTATTTATACATACTACTTATTGTCCTGAAAAAAGGTGCAGACTTCACATAAACAAATCTCTGGGGTCCATTACAGTAAGACACAATTAGGGCTTCAGGGTGGGGTGTGGCTGCAAATTAAGTTCTTAAAACCTGGAGCAGGAGGAGCCAATGCAAACACTGTAACACTTAGACCATATAATTGGCCTAAAGATCAGTTTACACGACATCATTTTTTGCTTGCAAGAGGATAATAGAAAGGCCAGATGTTCTCAGTGTCACGTATGCCAGCAAATCTGCACCAGTGTTTGCTTAAAATGTTGCTAGGATGATTGGCGCACTCAGTTCCTACACTGGTCTTTGTAACCCAGTTTAATTCTTTGCAGTATTGTTTTTGGGTGGTTTGATTCAGATCCAAGATTTGGCTTTGACCTCAATTTACCTCAGCTTGTTCATTTACAAAGAATCAATGCCAATTATTTTCACACATTAGCAACAAAATGCTCTGGATAAATGCTGAGAAGAAAATGCAACAATATCTCCTGCTAAGTAATTGCTCAGCAGGATGCTAGGTGGCCACCCTTCCAGGCTGGAAAATGACATTTTGACTTGACTGAATTGAATAATGTTGGGAAGATTATTAGAAATGTCCAGACACATCATCTTTTTTATTTATTATCAAAATCCTATGAGCTAAGTCTTATTATCTTTATTATACAGAAAAGAGACAGAGGGCTTAGATATATTTAAATAATGTGCCCAAGATTATACAGCTGGTAAATGGTAGAAGTAGTTTTAAAACCAGCTCTGCTTGTCTTAGGCACTATTCCTCTTTTCATTGTACTATCCTGAAGATAGACTAAAACTACAAATAATTTCTTGAGTCACTTGTAGATGCTATCACACGTTGTAGCAGATGGCCACAATCCATCAGCTCTTGACCTAGCTGTCAAGAGATCTTCCCAGAACGAGTCTGGTCAATTCACTGCCTAGCTTAAAATCCTTCACTGCTGGCTCCCCACCATCTTTAGAATAAAATCCAAATGCCTCCAATGGCGTATGCAGTCCTTGGTGATCTGGTATTGGCTTACATCTTTCAATTAATTTCTTGCTCTTTTATCTCAGGATGTCCAGGCTGGCCCATTCTAAGCCCTCCACAAACATCTGTTCAATGAAAGGATATGCTATGCCACTTGACACTCTTTTCAGTATAAATATTGCTCCCCAGCTGGTGGGTAAGCATCTCTGAGGCAGCATCTAGGATTTCTCTCCTTGAGATTTTTTAATGCAGCACTAGGTTCAGGTTTAATACTGCTCAGCAAATACTGCTCATGTCCCTGAGAGTTTCTGAGGTGGAGTGAGCCTTTGTTGAAAGCTCAGATTTTCCCAGCAAGTTTAGGTTCTCAGAAGATCAGAGGACCATGAACTCATGGAGGTGAGTTTAGGTCTCCTTGGTCATCTCCTCATGGTCTCTTTGGACATCTTCTAGAACCTTGGGAAAGGGGTGGCAAGAACTTATATGCTCCCCTTGATATCCACACTAGAAATATTAGATGTTACCTTTAAAAATATTTTTTCTGGGTTACTTTTGATTGATTTATCATAGGAAATTGTCCCTCAACAAAACCCTTTACCTAAATTGGAAGTAACACACTCTGAAACAATCATGGTGTCGTCGGGATGACAGATCTTGTTGACCAGGGTCTGGCTTTTCCCCAGTTTTGAACTGCAGACACCAATGGCCCAAGGAGAACAGAGGCAAGAAACTGGATGTGCAGGGCTGTGATCTTCCTTGTGGGCAGGTCTGGGAGGCAGGCCTCCACTTCTGCCACTGGCACACTCACTGTGAAACCTTGATTAAGTCACTTTCTCTCTATGAGCCTCAGCTTCTTCATCTAGAAAACAAAGTTGTGGCTCTAGCCAGATGACATCCAAGAGTCTTTCATCCCTAATATTTTATGATTCAATCAAATTTCATGCAAAGTTGCTTTGGAGCCCTTTACTCGAATACTTTAATCTGAATTCTTTTGGAGAAGCTAGTTTGCACATTTTTTTAATACTTCTCAGTTTGGCTAACTCTGTGTATTGCATGTTTTCCAGTTGGTCATTAAATTTATGAAATATTAATAAATTAAATTTCAAAATTGCATTCTCTATCTTCCGCTCTTTTGTTACCATAATAAGGACTCAAGCTTGCCTGTGAGTTCTGAATTTGGGTTTGTGGGATGACAGGGAGATGTGAGAAGAACTGCGGGCTGATTGTGTGCAAAAGACTTGCCAGTAGTGAGCTCATGTGCGCTGAATGTTATAAAACATCTGTTTGGGTATCAGGCACGATCAGTGGAGAGGGAGCTGGCTTTTGGAGATGGTTAAAAATATGCCACGGCTCCCACAGATTAAACAAAATAGTTTCCTCTGAACAGAGGTCACTTAAGGAAATTGGATTTCACAGGAAGAATACTAAAATAATAAGATGGAAAAGTGTAATGTGTATGTCAAATTTCTTCTGACAAATAGCTTTTCTCTCTGTCTTCATTCTCCCATTAATTGCCTTGTTTGGAGGGCTGTAGGTATTTCTCAAGTTACAAATGGATTGGGTTCCCAATGTTTGTTTTAATGTTTAGAATTAGGAGCATAATTTCTAGCTTAAGTCATTCTTATAAATGGAGGTTGGTTCTCAGGTAGACCACAAAAGCTCATTGGCATATTAAAGGCAATTGATGTAACCCTGATGTAATCCTGCTGAAGTTTGCGCTCTAATGATAAATGAGACACATGAGCAATAAATGGATGGAGGGCTAGATTGGATGACATCATAGTGCTTTCTAGCCTATAATTCTCGTCATTTGTTAAGTCCTTTGTGCATTCTTCCTTTTGATAATTGGTTTTTGAGTGCTGACTATGTCCTGGACACCTTCTGAGGTGTTACAGACAGCGTCGAGCAATCCAAAATAGTCTCTGCCCTTATGAAGAATATTGTCCGCAGGTGGAGAGACAGCAGTCAAATAATGCCATAAACATATGGACCTGAGCAACCATATTTGTGCTCTGTGACATTGGCCTTGGCCATAGTTGACTGGACTGAAAGTGAATATCTATCCTTAGCTAGGCCAATCGGATTCTCTCTTCTAGGAGTTGCAAATTATGACTGAGTTTATAGGTAATCAGTCAGTTAGGGTTGATCCCTTGAGTGGAGGGGATGTAAGTGGGAACTAGGGGGTGGCCATCTTCTGCAACAAGTCAGAGAAAAGCAGAGTTCTGATTCTATCTGTTAAAGATCCTTCATATCCATTCACTTCTCCCCACTCTCACTATTGCTCATCTATAATTTGGGCCAGTAGGTAAACTGGTCTTCCTGCCTCAGCCTTTCTCTTTTCCAGTGATATTTTGGTTTCCATATAAAATTTATATATCAGGGGTGGCTCCATAGAGTAGTGGTCAGCACATCTGCTTTACGTGCATAAGGTCCTGGGTTTGCACCCCAGGTGGAGCCACGGACCATACCCTGCATGCGCCAGGCCCCAGTGAGCCTGGCCCCAGGTGCACTCCACGAGCGTGTAGAGGAGACACCCCGCCTTTAGAGATTCAGTTCTTAAGGGGAAACAGCAACATCCATAGGTCAGGGGTAGAAGTCGGGATGGGGAGGAAGAATTAAAGAGGGGAAAAAAATAAATTTACATATACATACACACATATAAATAAAAATATATGTGCACATACATATATACACATTTGTATGCACACGTATATATATAGAGGTGTGTATAAGATGTATATATGCCTGTACACATAAAATTTTATATATTTACATATATAAATATATACATATACATACACATAGACACACATTCAATTTGTCTTCCTGCTTAAACTCTTCAATACCTCCCCACCTTCTGCAGGAAAATATCCAAGTTCCTGAGCACAAAATGGCCCCTGCACCTATGTATTTCTTTCTGCCATCCCATTCCTTTTCTTTCTTTGAATGCTACACTTTAGCATTGGTCCATCATTTAAAATGAAGCCACTGTAATCTGGTCTTTCATTAACAGCATTCATTCAGAGATCCAATTCTATGACAGGGACAAAGTGGCACAGAGACATCTGTCTTGCTTTCTCCTCTTTCCCAAAGCAGGAACTGAGGGCAAAGAGAAGGGTGTGTTGTGAGTGGCGAGGCCAGGATCCTTCTTGATTTCCTTTTCCGCACCTTGAACTTGCCCTGTCTATAAATTTCATATAATAGGCTGACTTTTATGTGCTGTTCATGGAAAAGGAGCCAAGGTCAATTCTTTCAGTTATTTGATTCATTTTGCTGACACACACACTGGCGCGCTCTCCTTAGTAACTTCTTTGGATGCCAAACTGAGGGTAAGATGAAAGCATGAAGGAAATATTTGGTAACAAGAGGAAACTAGAAAAATAAAAGGGTAAAATAAAAATGGTACATCTTTAGTGGGACAGATAGATATGTAGGGTTTGTTAAGAATTACTAGTGAGACAAGATATATTTCACAATAAAATTCACTTTTTTCATCTTATTAAAAAGTTCTACATTTTCTTTGTGGAAAATATGGAAAATGCAAAAAAGAAGGAGAAAGAAGAGATTAGAATTTTAAATTATAACACTCAGACTTAATATTTTGTGCTTATCCTTTCAGATCTCTCTCTCTCTCTCTCTCTCACACACACACATACATTAATACATTGGTGCATATATTTACAAAATTGAAATCATCCTGTAAAAATTTTTTCCAGTAAGATGCTGTGACTATTTCTTCCCTGACATTTCCAATATTACTTTCAATGGCTGAATAATCTATCACCTGGAGGCACCGAATACAGTCATTAAATTTTTTATTGGGCACTAAGGGTCCCTTAAATTTCTAGTTATCTTAACATTTCTAAAATAAACTTCTGAAAAGTTCTAGAATCAATTGTTAATTTTTGACAAGATTTTTGCATCCATTTCTTATGTGAGATTAGCCATTTTCTTTTGTTGTGCTATTTTTGTCATCAGGGTTATGTTTTCACAAAAGAAACTGGGAAGATTTTCATATTTCTATGTGTTCTATATTTCTGAAATAGTATAAAATTATTTACTCATTAAAAGCATAAAAAATTCAAAATCTTTCTGGACATACTGTTTTCCTAGAGTGAAGTTCTTTGATGACGTTAAAAGTTTTTGCCTCAGTTTTGTAACTATTTCAGTTTTGTAAGTTTTTCACTCCATAATTTATCTTTTCTTAGAAAAATCATTCATGTCATCCAGATTTTTAAAAGAATTTGCAAAGATTTGTACTTAGCACACAGAAAATTCTTATAGTTAAATAAATCTATTTGTGGTGATACCTCTTTTGTTATTAATATATTAATGTTAACATTATTGTTATATATATTATGTAAAACAATATTATATATTGAGGAATTTAAGCAGAAAGACAAATTGAATGTGTGTCTGTGTATGTATATGTATATGTATATGTATATGTATATGTTCTGACTTTTTTTTGACTTTTGAAGATTTGTCAATAACATTAGTATTTCCAAAGAAATTTTTTAAAGATTTTTCAGTTCAACTGATTTTGCTTTGTTTTCATTAATTTGTTCTTATATTCATAGATTCCTTGTTTCTGTTTTCTGTAGATTTTATATTCTTTTCGTAAGTTTTAACTAAATACTTAGTTCATCTATTTTCATTGTTTTTGGTTTAATAATGAAAAAATTAAAAGTTATTTTTCCAAATCCCATAAGTTTTCATTGTAGTGTTCCAGTTATCACTTTTCTAGAATCCCAGTAATTATAGTTTTAATTTCTGCTTAAGCTCAATCTTAATTATGTTTTAAAATTTCTGTGCTTTTTTTTTAAAAAAAAAACTTAATCCTTTATTGCTAACTTCTGGCTTTTTTTGTGTGTGTGTGTGGAAAAACGTGGCCTGTAAAAATAATACTTTCTTTTTTCAGGTTTTCTTTATATTGCTCAAGTAATAGTCAATTTTTACAAATTTTAAAAATAATATGAAGTCTCTTTTTGATATGTGCACTGTTAAATAAATACCTATTGATTATTTTTTATTAGATTAGTCAAAGCCTCTGTATCTTATTTTTTTCAACTGCTTGATCTACTTAAGTCTAAGGGTGATATTAACTCCAGGATTTATTAAGTCCAATCCCCCCCCCCCAAATTTTAAACAATTATATTCCCTCAAATTTGACTTTGTTGCTTTAGTCATTGGGCCACCCAAGAACAGCAGGGAGGGGATCTTTCTCAGAGCAGTCTGGGCAGACAGAATTTTTTCTGTTCCAGAGAATGTTGTCTTCTTGTTTGGTAGTAGCTTGTCTGAAAGATGGCTGCCATCAATTCCTTTTCACCTGAACGCACGAACCTCTCCTTCGTGGTGAGGAAGAGTTTATTCCTCCACTCCCTCTAATCTGAGTTGGCTTGTGATAGTTTTGAATAGTGGAATATGATGGAAGTGCTGTTGTGCTAGCTTTGAGCCCAATGTTAAGAGAGAGGCCTGGAAGTTTCTGTTTCCTGTTTTTGGTGCCCTGAGTCTCCACGTAAGACATCTAGGCTTCTTTACTGTGGGAGAGGCCATGTGGAGGAAAAATGAGTTAACAAGTCCCCTTGGATGTCTAGCCCAATCAACCTTCCCCTGTCTGACTGTAGCATCATCAGAGACCCTAAGTGAGAATTACACAGCCGAGCCAGGTCACCCACAGAACTGGGAGAGAAAGTAGCAAATTGTTGTTTTAAGCCACTGTGTTTTAGAGTGGTTTGTTATAGAACAATACTGGAACACGTGGCAACTCATCTCTTTGCCTAGTGGGGTCACTTCCAGTTTGTGGAGCTGAGTATAGGAGTATTTGTGGGTTTCTCTTTTTTTTGAACTCTAAAGTTGGCACCCTTCCCAAAGGTGTTGGTAAGAATCCACGTCTGTGTTCTACTCACTGCCTAACTGGCTAGGCCTTCACATTGCTAGAGTCCAAGGGCCCCCAGGAGAAAGATAAGATCACTAGGTGAGAGAAAGATATATCCCTAAAGGTATAACCCTGTGCTATTCATTATTAAATGTAGGCTGTGATGGTGATGAGAAGAGGCTGAACTAGAGAGGATGGGGAAAGACGCTGTAATATTGAAAGGGTTTTATCTGTTTATATACGCGTGCAAGTCACTCATGTGAGCTGGGCCTGAGACATCCTGTTGCCCAATCCCATGCTGCCAGTGGATAGCTCAAGGTTAAAAAGTATCCCCTGCTTCTGCAGTAAAGTGAAACAAATATGCTCCAATTGGCATTCCAACCTGAAAGTCTTTAAAAATATTTTAATAAGTACCATGACAGAAAAACACAATAAGATAAATTAGTCTTGCCACCTAAATGGGGATGAATAAACTCTGTCTTAATGTTACATGAAAGGCTGCTAGGTGTCAATGTCTGACCTATGCCTAAAGTTACAATTAATTACTTCTCACACAGATGAATGAATTAGTAAGTCTGAGTTGAGAAGAACTCAATCTGATGGCTCCTGAGGAAGGTCAATATGCCACTGCAGCCAGTAAAGACCAAACCATGCATGTTGACATAATAAAATTGTTTTACAAACTAAACCTCCCCATCTTATGCTTAAAACCCTTCAACTCTCATCGTTATATAAAACCATGGCATATTATGCCTACACCTGTCTAGTTCTCCCTGCAAATCTTAAACAAACAAAAGAAAAAATAAGATTGGATAAAGGAGATCCAGGAAAAGTGGCTCAAGTGTTGTCAATGGGGACTGGCTCTCAAAATTCAGACCTTTCTAGGTAGCACACCAAAGATGTATGCAGAGATGCTATGGGTAGTACACTTTAGAGGTGGAATTAGTTGAAAACATTTGTTGGTTCAAGAGGAAGCGAATGGTGTTGAATGTTTCATAACTTTACTTATTTAAAAACCAGCGATTGGTACTGAGTAGCCTGTCTCTCCTGGTAGCATCAAGTCCAGTGTATACTCTATGGGTCCTGCTAAACAGTGCAGCAATTACTTCTCCCAAAAGCCTGGTTTTAATTGACATTTTGGATGGGTCTCAGAAATAAAGTTACATTAATGCATTTTTTTTTTTTAAGATTTAAAAAATGCTGTGGCATGGTCATGCTGAGTGAGTGAAAGTCTGACCTAGGATGAACTAATTTTATTCAGAGCCTTCCTTTTCTCCCTGTCTGTCTCTTCCAGTTAACAATCTTGAGAATATTTTTTCTGCCCTTGTCCATGTTCCCAGTTACATGACTCTGACCACTTAGAACTATCATTAATACATCTTTCTATTTATTATTTTATTTATGATAGGTATTTCCCTTAAAAAATATTTGATACAAGACGATAAACTGAGATGGCTTGGCCAAGAGCATTATTTAGTTTGGATGTGAAAATATAAAATTATGAAACTAGTTATTTATCTGGTGCATGGCTCCAATCTCATTCTGCTCCTTATATACAAGCTCATGGAGGAAAGTTTGTTCTACAAAATGTGAAGAATCTCACCTTCAGGATGAATTCTTTTTTCCATGCCTGTAGCTGTGCTTTCCCCAAAGTGAAAGGAATATTAATTTAAAAATGACAACTTTGCTTTTGTGATTACTCTATTGTTGCCAGTAAGTGGCACCCCAAATGGGTATGTGTCCTTTAGGTTCTTAACACCTCACACATGCACTATTTTCTTATCCTATGAGTGTGGCTCTCTCTTTCAATTCTCTTTGTGCTTTCTATGTGACAGATCTCTAATCTGATACATGAACTAGGTCCATTATGGTTTATTTATTTCTTAATAGGTGCTTTCTTTCCAAAGACACAGATATATACTATAACAGAGATGGTTAATTATCTCCCATATCCATTTTTCAGCAGTAACCCTTGAGTTTCACTTCAATTTCTAGCCTCCGTTGCACAAGTCAGTTCAAGCGGCAGTAAGAGATGCTGAAACACCTCACCTAGTGTGGTCCATGACCTGGTGTGGCTTCCTTTGCATCAAGACATGGTGTGTAACCTATATTCTGACCAGGTGGGTGGGAGCAGAAGTGATACGTACAAATTCTAGGTTGTGCCTTAAAAGGAAGGGGCACACCCTCCCCATTTCCTTTCTTGGACTATGCAGATGACAGCCACACTCTAAGGGATGGTAGAGAAACAAGACAGAAGGAACCTAGGCCCCTGACAGCCTGGAGCCACTATACTGACCCTAGATGGCTTATCCATAGAGCGTTACATGTGAGAAAAAAAAGTTCTCTTTGGGTTAAGACTACTATTTTAGGATTTTGCTAGATCTGCTAAACCTCTAACCCAAGTAACATAACTCCTAAAAAGAAATTCCTGAAGGTTGTGTTTTATTCTAAAGGAGTTTTTCCAATGCTGGGCATTTGGAGTAAGGGGGCAGGCTATCGTGCTGATCTCCTGAGAGTCGACTCAGCTTTAGGATGCCTCTTAAGTTTTGACCATGCACTTGTCCATCTTCTCCAAATGTACATAACTCGTTCTAAGGAGCCTCCTAAAATTTTTCTGGATTCTTTTGCTTTTCAGGTAAAGCTGCTATGATCCTGCCAACATGCCTCTCAAAGCCAAAGGAAGACAATAGTCAAAGCCCTCAAAAATCATGGCTGATGTCAGCGATCAGCCAGACACAGAAATGGAAAATTTATAGCACACAAAGTCTGGGATTCATTTAGGAGTAAAAAGTGTTAATTTAAATTATCCAACCTCAAAATTGGTTTCAGACCTCTACTGGGCCCCAATATTCTTCCTAATTATGAGACCACGTAGAGTTGGATCTGAAATGAGACCATGATCTAATATCAAAATGCCTCATTTCCAAGGTCTGGAAACATCTCACTAATTCAGGCAGCATTAATCAAATATTTGTGATAATTCTCCACAAGTTGGGTTAAGCATGTTCTGTAACACCTGGGGAGAAATGGTTTGTTACAGTGATATTTAATCAGAGTATAGCAGGAAGCTTTATGGGGAAAAAATACATCTTAAATCCTTTGGAGAGAGACAGGATATAAAATGTAGCAAAACTTTTGGGAGATTTCAGCACCTTAATTACAAATAAAGAATGTTGCTAGTGACCAATAAATCTTATTTGTTTAGTAAAAGTAGACTCAGTAGAGACTTCCACTTGGAAAGACTAGAAGTGGCAGCCTCCTTTCAAATCTATGGTCATCTCTGTTTCATGACCTTTGCATGTGTTCTGCCGGGAACATGCTTTCCCCCCAAAGCTTCCTTGACTAAACTCTATTCACGTCTCATGCCTCGGCTCAAGGTCATGTGTCAGACAGGTTTTTTTCCCTGCCCATGCCCAATCTCATTAAGCCCTCCTGCCAATCTCTTTCATGGTTTCCCGCCCTTTTCCTGATTAAACTTTGTCATTTATTGTTTGTGTAAGTGTTTGTCACTATACAGCAAAGTCTTTGTTGTACCACCCAGAGCTGGCATACAGAAAGGCTGACAAAGTATTTGTAAAATAAAGGAATGAAGAAGCAGACCCTGCTTTCTAGGAAGGTGGTGAAACATTTGTCGAATACCACATTAAGCCGTGTGAACATTATGATCCTATTTGTATCCTGGGAATTAGCTTAAAAGCCCATCTAATAGGCACAGGTGGTCATTGTTATAATTATAATAGTCACAATTTATCCAAACCTCACCATAACATTGTCAAGTAGCTATTACCATCCTCAGTTTAGAAATAAAGAAATGAAGGCTCTTGAAGGCTGAAACCTTTCTTCAGGGCCAAATAGGAAATGGCAAGGTCAGAATTCAAACCTAGTTTGGTCTGACTTTGAAGTTGCTGTGCTTTTCCCTCCACACTGCCACCTTTGAATTGTGTTCGTTGGTATTTTTCCAGGCTCCAGGCATTACAGGCTCTGTGTGTGTGTGTGTGTGTGTGTGTGTGAGAGAGAGAGAGAGAGAGAGAGAGAGAGAGAGAGAGAGAGAGAGAGAGAGAGAGAGAAATGCCCAGCTGGGTCCTGGGTCCTGATCAACTCTGGAATGAATTCGGCCAGAGAACCTAGATAAACCCTGTGAGTCCAGACAGTCCAGCATAAAGAAAGGTGACCTCATGCTTAGTAAGAGCAATCTTTGTTCTTTGTCTGAAGACCCTGCGGTGGGTGTGGGGGTACTAGTGGTTTGGTCCACTCCCCTCATTGGTGCCACAGCCACCAACCCCCTCCTACTACACTGAGGAAGAAGATTCTTGAGGCTGAGAGATGTGTCTGGGACTGAGACAGAGGAATGTAATGGTGAGGCAGTGTGGGGGTACACCACAATTCTGAATGGTTTGCTCTGTTTTTTTGGGAGCTTCAGCTGTGAAATGGTATAATAATGAATAAGCAAAATGCCCAATAGCAATAGCAATGCTCCTTGTCCTCTTTCTGGCCATTGCAGTTTCTACCTGGCCTTCCACGTTTTTCAGCCTTATTTTCTTGAGGACCAGGACTTTGTCATATTACTTGGTCTAAAAGAAGCTTCTAGAATAACATCAGATACTTGACAGATGTTCAATAAATAAGCTATCTGAAAGATTGAAGAATCACACTGTTAAGAGGGAGCTGGGGAATTTTGCATGGTCAGTCTCTCTAAATTCCGTTATTCTTTCTCAGCTCAGCTCTCTCCTGTGTCCTGTCTCCTTTTTGTGTCTTCCTTCCCAGTGATGTTAATGCCTTTGAGAGTGAGCTGAGTGGAACTCTAAAACTACTTTACCTCAGAGGCATCCTCTTCCTACTTCCTGCACTCCGGGAATATCTAGCCTACCATTCTCACCATTAGGGGTCCTCTGTGGGCATCTGAAGGAGATTCCTCCTAAAATGCCAGAATGTTACTTGGGAAGGAAATCCCCTTAGACTCGGCCGCAGCCCCATGTGGGTTTATCGGCATAATTATCTATCCCTTTGAGGCCAGGGACAGGATCCCAAGATTGTTCCATTTGGGGAGGTGGTGGTCTGGAGAAAAGGACACAGAAAGGTCAACTTTTGGTGGGAATGGGAAGGCGATAGGATAAAAGTGTTCAGAGCACTAAAGGGAAGGGATGTGAGGAGCTGGCCAGGATGTTAGCACACAAGCTCATCCACCTTGGCTGGGAGAACCATGGAAAAAAGAGGGAAGATGGCACCAAAGATATGTCTATGCGTCTTGACCTAGGGCTTCCCTTCCCAAATGAATGCAAGGAGACCAAGAAAGACTGGTTTAATTTCCAAGGAGATTTCTTTCATATATTAGTCACAGGGTAAAATATGGACTAGTCACTGGGTTTTAATATTTTAGGAATACTTTCATAAAAGGGATTGGGGTTGAACTCTTCTGCTCCTTGTGTCATTATCAGAGGAAAACGACATTTGCAAAACTGTCAGATTTACTTGTTTTGAGAAGGAAGAGCAGGATCTGAACCAAGAAGTGCATGCGTCTGAGGACTGCTCTGCAGGATTGTGCCAGGACGGTGGATGGTCCTTTATGTTCATGTGATGAGAGTCCTTGAGTTAACGCTGGGGTACTGCAGGCACTTTACAGAGAAATGGAATGTAAGCCCATTTTCTGAAACTTTAAAGTAAGGCACCGGCCTAGGTAGGGATTTGGGGGCAGAAGAGAAGAACAGAGAGGGAAAAAGGTGATAAAGGTAAAGTGAAGAGAGCAGCAAAGGGATGTACTTTTCTTCTTTGCATGAACAGAACAATTATATGAGGAGCTGTAGCCTAAACCAGAGGCCAATTACTGTTTGGATTACTTTAATCAGTTTTCAAACTGTGTTGACATAATCTTCAGTCAACAAAAACCAACAGTGATTTCAACTTACTTTTTTCAAGGAGGTTGTTAGTCATGTATACATCACTTCTCTTTTGAGCTTCTAATACAATTATCATACACAACCTGCCCGAAACAGGAACAAAAGGAAAACCCCAAAGTTCATATGCTTAAAAAGGAAGATCCTCTTTGTTTTTCTGACTTGCTCATGCCAGTTGATAACTGGAATTTTTATTGATATAGGTCATCTTTCAAAGACTATTGACACAGTAGTTTTTTTTTTAAATTATTATTTTTTATTATTATTATTTTTTACCTTAAATGCTACTCCAGTGGCAAGGGCCCTGGGCATGTTGTTACAGTAGATGGCATCTAGCCTGGCTGTTGGCAGGACCAGGTGGAGATAAGGACACAGTTTATGCACCAGAGTTTAAAATTCAAAAGGGAAGGGTGGAATTGTATTTTCGCTCACCTTCAGTAACTCAATAGTTAACTGAAATTGAGTATACATCTACATTTGAGATTAAACAAATTATCAATAATATTCTAATTTTTAGACATTTCCTCCGTTAGGCAATTCATTATTTGTTTCTGTAGAAGTGGTCCTGCCTGGTTTTCAGATACTCTTTCTTTTAACACCTCTGTTTGATTACTCTGACTAAACAAATCCAACACGCAATGAAAAATTATACTTTTTTTCCTCTTTAGGCAAACCTCCTAAAAAATTAAAACTTTTTTTGGTCATTTTGGTCATGATGACAGTGATGATGTTTTCCATGTGTTGGCCCTCGTCTGAACTAAGTTTCAATGATGACCTACCAGTCTGAATTGGCCTTCTTGGAGCTAAAGGACACAATCTTGAGTAATTTTGTTAATGTAGAGGGCTATGCTTCCACTGATAGCTTTCCTTATAGTTCCACTGTGCAACAATAAAGGGAGAAAGCTCAGAACTTTCATCTCTCAAGGTTGGTGAATTGGTAATGGGAAAACTTACCAAAGCAAGGAGAGAAAACATTGAGAAGGCAAAGCGTAACGAATTTCAAAAGGGAAATTAGCCAGATGCCAGCTGGAGAGTCACATACAGTATTTGGGTGAGAGTGACATATGAGATTGAGTGACATATCATCTAAGAAGAGGAGCTGTCTGAGTAGGACATGGCCTTTCCTCTGGTCTGCCAGTGTCCAAGTTATTGACCACTGAGTCACTCTGGTCTGTACAACTTTCCTCCCTATCCATGTACCCCAGAAGGGATCTTAAACTGTGCATCATTGTCCCATCAGCAAGGGCCTCCAGGGGCCTTCTGAGTAGAGGTGACCTGATGCCAGCTCAGAGGTGCTCTGGGCTGGAAGAGAACCCTTTCTTTCCTTGCTTCTCTAGGAACCACAAGGACCCCTAAAGTGTGGAATATGATAGTGAAGGGGCTCTTTCAGAAGGCAAATCAGAAACGTATATATTCTTTAAATAAGTAGAAGAATGCCATGTCTCCTTTATATCTGAAAGTGCCTTAAAGATTGCAAAAAGTAGACATTTTATAAAGTGATTATAAAACTATAATTTACGTAAGATAAACCCCAGAAAAGGTTCTGGGCCAGAAGTAAGTGGTTTATTGGCCACAAATGTCAGAGTCTCACCACTTTAGAACACAGCCCTTCTTGTGAATCAGGAAAATCCTTTGAAAAGTTTATCATCTTGATGTGCTGGGGCTGGATCGCTGGTCCCATTCTGCCTTAGTCTAAGGAAATGTAGAGAAAGAAGCCTCCTCCTCCAGCACCTTTCACTCTCCAGCCCCTTCTTCACCATTCAGCGATGCTGGGGTCATTCCCCTCCCCTTTCTAGCCTGCTGTTCTGACTGATATTTAGCCCACTAAATAGTTTCTGGGAAAAAAAGACAGTTTTCTTTTTCTTTTCATTACTAGAATTCATTACTACTGTTACAGAGAATGACTAATTATAATTTTGCAGTGGGGACAATAACAGTATTGTCACTCTGGAATTAATACCAGGAAAATATCACTGTCCACTCAAGACCACTGAAAGAATATTAGACACTGACTTTTTAAGCTCTTGATGTTTTTCACTTTTAAGCGTTCAAATCTTGGGCCAGCCTGCCAGAAAGCATTACCTCATCATACTCTGTCACTGAGTAAAGAAAAAAATTATGAACAAAATGAAGATTGAATTTCATACCAAAGCTCTGAGTCCAAAACCTTGGGGGACCACTAGACAAACAGAATGACAAGAAGACCAGAGAATGCTTTTGAATGATGGTGACCTTGCAAATGAGCACATTGGGAGACCTCGGCCACAGAAGCAAAGGTGGTGCCAGATGTAATGTAAGTAAAGGTGGCCATGGTAGAGAACCACTATGTCCCCAATGTGACCAACTACTCACACCTCCTCACTTGGTCTTTGATGTAATGGGCTGGAACATTTCTCCAGCCACCAGGGAGTCTAGCTATCACAGATCCAGTTTTGTAATCGACCCTTAAAGCTCATGTCTGCTTTTTTCTCTCTTTTTTCTAAATGACCACTTCTTTCATTAAATAAAAGCAATTAATGGCATTAAAAACTTCATGGAAGAGAAAAAAACTCCCTCGGGCTCGTTATCACAGCATGACCAATGTTACATTTGGGACCTATATGTTTGTTTCTCTGTTTCACCATTTCACTTTTTGATGAATTTCCTAATTTGGGGTGACACAACAGGAACTTGAAATCCTCTTTTTTTTTTCTAGAGGGGAAAATATCCAGGCAAAATTTAATAGACTCACTGACAGTCTCTCTCTGATGAGGTGTCCCATGATTAGAATGGAGACCCCACTGAATCCCTTTTATTTTATTTTTTAGGTCCTCTTTTTATTCTCACTCACTTTAAAGGTTGAATTATGATACAGGGACAAGATGCAGCTTTATCTGGAGAAATTTAAAAATAATCTTTCATGTTGGTATACGGGCTAATAAAACCCCCAAACTTTAATATCACAGGTGAGATTTTATTGCATTTTAGACACATAAAATTGTATAGATACTTTTTGAAAGGTGTCTTTAAGTAAGTCTCACTGGGACATGAATGTTATGGAGAAAAGTGTCCACTGGGTTCCAGTTCTCTGTAATTGGAAGGTCTCTATATTTCCTGGTCAGCAGCCAGCAGTTATAAATGTATAGTGTCATTTAAAAGCCCCACACTATTGAAAAGAAAAAAAGAAAAAAAAGCCTTCCCATATGTTTCTACTTCTCAGTGTAGAAATGAATATTGCTTAAATCTTTTCTGTGTTATTCCATATATCTCTGATGTTTTGTAAATGATGTTTTATTTAATAGACTTTCATTTTATTATGACGATTCACATGAGCTGTATTACCAGGACATACCAAATAAAATCACCCTTTGTATTTGATGTAATGGTGATCTCTTTAAGAGTCTCAAAACTAATTTGATACATGAGAGAGGAATCATTGGAGCACGGGGACTTTTGGGGGTCAAAGGCTCCGTTCTTTAGTTTCATTGTTACTTAGGACTGGCCCCCAGCAATTTTCGCTCAGCAAGATTACAATCGACCTTGTCTTTGCAATTCACCAGAGGAGAGCCAACCACTTGCTCCATAAAACTATTCTAAGAAGTACATCCAACTGAAGCTAAGACATGGAATACATGTTTTGAGAAATTGTTTTAAAGAAATCAAGAACAATACATGCTCCTGCTTTAAGAGCAACATTATCAGTTCTAATTATTATATAGTACAAAGAGACCTTTTATGTGATATATGCAAGCTGTAATTTTCCTTATGTCACAGACCCAGAGATTTCAAAGCAATAAATTGTTTTATCAACAGCACATGGGAAAACTCTCAGTTAATTGTCTACCTACATTTAAGTATTTCTCATCATTCCAGGCACTAGTGGGGACATGTATGTGGTGGATGAGAAAACCTAGTTTCAGAGAACAAGGCTCAACTGCAACTGTTTAATTTTGCCCCGGAAACTCAAAGGCACAGCGTTGTCTATGAGTCCCTTCAGTAGCTCTGAGTGGAGGCAGGAGAATCATCACTCCCTTATATGGCTGGAAAAACTGAACCACAAAGAGGAAGGTTAGGGCACAGCTCCAAGGTTTCTCTGTAGCCATGAGACTGTCTTGGCTCCCTCGGTGGCTATTTCTGTTAAATATTTTTGCTTGTTCAATAAGTGGAACCATCAACAATATAAATGTTAACCAAAATCGACTTTGAGTTAGTTGGCCTCCCATTTCTTTAAATCGTGACTCTAATTCTGAGAATTTACTAAATGCAAAAAAGTACTGTGCTCAGTACAGAGAGATGGTTTCTCTCCAATAAAAATTTCCTTACACTGTACTACTTTGGTTCTCAATAGCTAAAATCCTGTTCAAAAAACACAGAGGAAGCCTAGAGATGCTTCTGGAAGGGATCATCATAGCAGGAGAGGGGACCTTCCTGGTGGTGGAGGAGCCCGTGGCAGCTCTTTCTTCAGATGGACAACGGCACAGAGAAACTTTCCACGGCATGTGCTCATCACTCCTGGCTGGGAGGGATGCCTGGTGCTTGGGAGAGTAAAGTCAGGGTACTAGAGAAACTGGACAGGCTGGAATAATAGGTTAAATTAAATAAGGCAATATTTAGGATTAAAAGCCAGGTCTAACACTTAAGTAGAGAAAATCGACTCCATAACAGGGGGCCTGTGGCCCAGTCACAGTCTGGGTGAAGAGAATTGGGGGGGTTCAGACTGTCTGGTCAACATGAGGCAGCTGTGTGACTATTCAAGAAAAGCAGATGGATTCTCAAGTCACATAGGTGACAACTCTACTCCATTCTGAGGTCACACATGCTGGGAAATTGGGGGCACCTAAGTCAAGAGGGCTTTGGGAAAACCTGGAAGTCTCCTGGAGAGCTACTTGATCCTAACCATCACCTGGGCACCTTATTAAAAACACATATGCCAAAACCCTGCCATGGACTTACCACTTCAGGTTTGCCAAGGGAAGCTGTCATTTCCAAACATACTTTGAAAGTAGTTATAATCAGAAAGTTTTGCGATACATGAAGATAATGAATTTGTTAAGCATCTAGCATAGTGCCTGTCTCATGGTAAAGGACCTAATTACTAGGAATACTAAAAATGGTAAATGAATAAAAGAACAAGATCTACTCTAGTCAGTTGGTTAAGGGAGGTTGATATTCTAATTTTCATCAATGGTGTGTGTGTGCTCGTAAACACTGGAATGTCAACTAGGTTCAAGGTCCTTAAAGCAAAGAGATTAATCATTTTCCTTTTGAAGAATTTCTGGTTGGTAGGATGGGGAGATACAAATGCACAGAGAAGTGTTCTCATCACCATAAGGTCCTACAGCCATTGTATGCTCTAAGTCCCAAATCTAATAATAGGACCACTAGAATCCTGATAAGGAATCTGAGGACTTCTTTGCACTGAGAGGCTGGATTTGGGAAAAGCAGCTCATTCGTGCTCAATGAGGAAGTTCTGATCTTGGGTCTTACTGGTTTAATTCTTTTAAACATTACACAAGTCCATGGAATAAAAAAAATAATAACCTGTACATAGACATTAGCGGAACTAAGAATGGGTTTCCTGATGTCAAAATAAGGTAGCTATTAAGGCTCCTGGCTTGTTTTAATTGGACATGGGCCCTTCAGACCAACATCTCTCCAGCCTTTGGAACCATTTATATTCTTTTTGCTTTCAGAGTCCCCACCCCAATTAAGTGGTGAATCTAGGTGGGGTTGGGCTATTTAATAGGCCTTTGGTTTTTTGTTAGCCTTTTATTAATGCTGTTTGTAACAGTGACCAGATGCTCTCAGCTGGGTTTCACCTTCTGGTGCTGGGCGCCCGGCTTTCGTGGTATTTTTCCCACTATGATTTCTGACTCCTGATGAAAGTTAGTCAAAGTCAAGGCTGGAAGTACTACCCCTCCTAGAGGAGCTTCAGGCTACCCAAGACAGACTGGAGTAGGCACTTTATGAAAAAGGAAGCTGGCACGCACCCTTTTGCTCTCAGAAGATCTTAACCTACCCAAGTCACTTTTCTATAATTTAGCAGGGAGGGCTCAATCAGCCTGAATTTTCTAAGCAGTTTGAATCCATGACTATGGCACATTGAATCAGTGACTTTTAGACTGACCAACACAGTGAAATCTTCCTACTGACTTATCCTTAGTGTGAAAATATAAAAGAATACCCAACCCCCTAATTTTTTTCAGGGCTGAAAATAAAAGTTAAAATTCCCAGTTGTCGTTTATTACTAATGCCTTTAGCTCAAGTACTTTTATAGTAAATTAGCTTTAGAAAGTGACCCAGGACTTCTAAAATCTTGTCAGGTTAATTTTAAGCAACAAAGTCACGGAGCGACTTTTCTGTAATTTTCTCATGAGGGCTGGGAGCACAGACTATATAGTAACCTCTTCCTCCTGGGTTGACATTGTTCTTTTGAGGCGTTTCCCACCTGGGTCCTCCTTGTCCCTTTCCGAGTGCTTAAAGAGACAGAGTTCCTCGTACTGAATTCTCTGGGCATTTAGAAGTCACCCTGAAGAACTTGCCCATGAGATAACCTGTATGTACCTTGGAAAAGTAGCTCCAAAGAGTAGCCTGGGGTCAGTCCTTTAAGACCTTAGAAAATTCGGAAAACATGTGACTTAAAGGGGACAGATATTTTTTTCATGATTTCCTCTCTATAAGAATCTAAACTTTACAGGGAAGAGGGACTTTTCCTGTATACTTCCTAATGCCTAGAAAAATAAATGTATTATGAACTATAAATATGCCCCTCACACAGGCCGTCCCTCTAGGCTAGTTCTTTGCCCTGTCCCTACCCCTGAACTGCGACAGTTGATCAATAAGTTCATTTTCTTTGAATAACAACGATGATGCTATGCGCCAGCCACTGTGCTAAGCACTTCATGTACAATATTGTGTTTAATCCTCTCAACTTTCCCATGAGCTCATTCTGCAGGTTCAGAGAGGGTAATTAATCAAGACTACACTGTTGTATGGTAGAACACAGTTTCAAACCTAGCTGCACTTCATTGTAAAGTCTGTTATTAAGCTCTCAGCAAAGTAATCCTGAGCCTTGAATTGGTGTTGCTGATACAGAAATAATTACACTGAATTTATCTCTTCGTACTTCCCACTGTGCTCTTATAATATGCAAGTAGTCCATCCCCTCTAATAAAACCTAGAGAGACTAAGGACAAGGGAGCCATTTCTGTGACCTGAACATCGGCCAGTGGCAGGGGTGGGAGGCCCTGAGGCTCTAAGCACTTTTGGTGGGAACTGCTGACTGGTGAGGTGGACGTCAGTCCTTGGCAGGAAGCTCGAACAGATTATTAAACAGATGGCTTATAAGTTCCAAAGACAGGAAACAGTGGTCACCCCTGTGAGCAAAGGTTTGCAGAAAACAAGTTGTGCCAAACCTCATTTTTTTTGCAAGTCTTACTAGATTCATAGATGGGGGCTGACAGATGTAGTTTATCTGCATTTCAGCAAATCACTTCACACAGCATCTCATAGTACATTTAGAGAAAAGATGGACAGATGTGGGTGTAGGTTAGATGCTCAGTTGCAATTTAATGGTTCAGAGAAGGTTGAACAAACAGCATCCAAAGAGTGTTGATTAACGTAGTGAGGACAATGGTCATTTGTTCTGAGTGCCAAACACGGAGTCACGGATATAGCGAGCACTTAGTAAATATTTGTTGGTCGTATTAAACTCATGGGGAAGTTTTCGTGGCCCCATGAAAGGGCTCTTTCTTTGATTTAGCAAACATTTACAGAATAGACGAGGAGTTTGGGAAGTGGAGGGAACAAAGTCTGATCCTTGGTGGAAGGTGGGAGAGGGGTCTAGTGCTGTCCATTTTCTTCTGACCTCTGGAGCCCAATGGTGATGATCGAGGACAACCACGGGTCTTTCGTGGTGTTTGGACACACTGTATTTCATAAGCACTTAGGAATTTTGAGGGGGAGGTTTAGAGACTACTGTGGGAAAACTGCGTGTGTGTGTTTGGCCTCCTGGACCACTGCCCATCCAGACCCAGATCAACTCCACTTATCTGTTTTTCATATTGGGCTTCTGGTAAGATTTCATTTAAAGAAAGAGTTCTCTTTTTGGCTCAAAACACTCAGACTCTGATGAAATCTAAGATTCCTTCTAGCTCTAAAAATTAAGTGGTTCTTAAAAATTGTATGGGAGGAGGGAGTGCTAAGGCAAGCTCTACAAAATATTGGCTTTTTTCCCATTTCCCTTTTACCTCTTGGTATGCTCAGTCTCCCTGGCAAATCTCTAAAAGCATCCTTTGCCTCTAGGGCCACCATCTCCTTTCTTCTAAGTGCTCCTTCCTAGCACCCTCTCAAGTTCCCCGACAAACAGACTTCCTGTAAGCTCCTTATATCGAATTGCCTTCTTAAGTATAAATGACTGAGGGTTTCCATTACCTTCTGCAGGTATTTGCATTGTTAAAAACTCGAAATGAGAGAGAATATCTCTGATTGGTAGAGTTTTCAGCAATGTGGCCAAGTGAAGAATTTTAGGGAGGGAGGGAGAGATGCTTTGGGTCAGTGGAGCCTTCACAATCTTCCCTAGGGCAACGTCGCCTTTTGCCCAGGTTCGTTAGTTCATTCAGAACTATTTTTTTTAAGCACCTGCAATGAGCCAGCACTCTACTAGACACTGGGGGTAAATATTGAGTAAAAATAATCTCAGATCCTACTCTCATAAAGCTTACAGACTAGAAAGAGGTGGCTACCTTTGCTTAAAAATTAATTCATTAATTAAACAATTATTCACTGAGTACCTATTATAGGCTGGGATAGAACAATGAATAAACCAGATGGAGTTCATGCCCTCAGGGCTTATATTTAAATGGTACGTAATTAAAATCCCATATGTATGTAATGAATATTAAAATAGAAGTTTTGACTAGGCTCCTAGGTACAAGAGATTCTGATGAGGTTTCTAATCATTTAGTCTGGATTTCTAAGGAAACATCTATAAACTGGCTCCATGACGCTTGGACTCCTCAGGCAGATAGAAGATAACAAAAGGGATCACGGCAGGAAGAAGGATTTGTAGGGTTATTTCTTGGAGAGACCTGTTGCTGTGCTGTTGAGTCCCCAGTGGCCCACCCACAGGGGGCGGGGAGGTCCGTAGAGGGCAGGTAGGCTTCTGTGGGCTTAATGAGGTGAATGAGGCCACTTGGAGGGCTTGGCAATGAGTTCCCTGAAAATGGTGAACACAGAATTCTCATGTCTGAAAAAGCGGGGGCAGCCTGTGGCAGCAGGATGAAGGTGACTGTGATGGGGTTGGCCAAAACACGTGTTGTTTGACTATCTCCTGTGGAGCAGGGGTAGCCATTTGGAAGGAAGTCCAGTGTGTGTGTAGGGGGTCATCTTGGATCCTGTCCAAGGCCATCTAATGGGACAGATGGATTTCAGGGGCAAGTAGCTGGAGGTGAATGCTAGGCCCAGCGGTTGCAAAAGTAGCCACAAGCAAACACTGGGAATAAAGAGACATCACTCATGTCAAGGAAACGGCAGGAAAGAGTATCCAGGAGAACACCCCATGGGAAAAAAGAGTTACCATTAAACTGGTGCCGGACTCGCAGAGCACAAAGCCAGCTAAATGGTCCCAGCTCAAGGAGATCTACTCTTTCTTCTCCTGATGCTCACCTGTTCCTGCCTAGGAGGCACAATAATTGTCTAACAAGCTAGAGTGGCGGCTGGGGAGGAGAAGGGCCAGGTGGAGGAACAGAGGGAGAAAACCACACCCCTCCTTTTCATATGAGTCCAGCCCAGCTTGGGAAGGAGGGAAGATTTAATACCAGATCAGGTTTGAAGTTTTAAATTATCTCGTGGATTGGATTTCCTAACACCTGAATATTTTGATTGTAAACCTACCTATAATCTTAGAGTAGGCTGAACATTCAAGGGGCCTGACAAGTTTGTATGTGGTGGCAGGAGAAAAACCTCTCTCAAAGAATAGAGTTTACAAGCACTGGTGGAAAACACAAACCAAAGTGTTATTTCGATCACACCCCAGTCATCTCATTCCACATGCCAGGTACCAGTGCTCAGGGGGAGAGAAATCCGTTTTTTGTGGGAGCTGTTAACAAAGGAGCTAATGTAGCCCGCAGGGCAGGGAACACCAGCATTGTTTTCTCTCCTTCCTCCTCACAGGCCCCAGAAATGCTCTCCTGGATCTCCTGGATCTCCTGGATCTCACAGGCACTCAGTTCCTAATGCTTTGTCTGCTATAGGGCTGGTTGTGACTTGGTGTGAAGGCTGCCCTCACTCTGGCCTCAGTCCTGCCCGGGCTGAGCCCTGCCTGTCCAGGGTCCTCTGGGGGCTGGTGGAGGGACCAGAGCAGCCGGGCTAACCTCTTTCCCACTCCCCGCCTCAGCCCACTATGCTCAGTGTTCAGTGCCCCGGCCCATTTCCCATGGCTGCTGGCACCTGGGGCACGGTCATCTGTTTGCAACTTGTAAAAGTCAGAGGAGACATTGACGGGAACCCAGGCCGCTTGGCATTCAGGCTCTTTCCATGAACCACATTCAGGAGACTGATCTAGGTGTTGCCCTGACATTCTGAAATGGAATTTATGCACAAGTATGAAAGAAATACATCTGGGCATTTAACGGAGTGTTAGAGATGGGGTCTGGCGGACCTGCCAGGCTTTGCTTCCATAGGATGAGCTTTTCCAGGGTGGAACTCTGGCAAGACCACTGGCCTCTGCAGAAGGTAGTGGAAATGGACTGACATCTTACAAAGGGTGGGCTCTTTTGGAAGATGTCTGTTTAATGTTGTTGACAACATACACCACTTTGGCATTTTAAAAATATACAGGAGGAAAAATGGTCTGGTCTCCGGTCTCTTTAGAAAAACAGGTTTGTTAAACGGAGTGGCCCTTTTTGTGTGAGTTAGAAGCATGAGGCAGACGTGGGAATGTTTCTTGTGTCTCTATCTCAGGCAGTTGGCCA
This sequence comes from Eidolon dupreanum, assembly GCA_028627145.1. Classification (NCBI taxonomy): domain Eukaryota; kingdom Metazoa; phylum Chordata; class Mammalia; order Chiroptera; family Pteropodidae; genus Eidolon; species Eidolon dupreanum. The sequence continues at coordinate 63,762,761 of CM053515.1, forward strand.
TTTGGCTGAGATAAAGATTGCAGACTGCTTAGCCATGAGAAGCAGAGCATAAAACAGTGTAGGTAGTGAGTAAACTGGGATGCAAGTTCAAGGTTTCGGCCTCAGCTCAAGCTGCTCTTTGGGTTTCAGGCCCCTCCTGTGTAAAACGCACTGGCTTTAGGGAAGGCCTCTTACAGCAATGCCTTTAGGGTTATTTAATTTGTACTCTGTTATTTATTTTGTACTAACTGTGTATTGTATTATGTTGTTTACGAAAACAACAAAAATGGATACATACATTGTTTTCTTAGTAGTATTACATACATACTTATTTATTATATTAACAATTATAACAAAGCACAGGTTAGGTTAAGGGGTCGCAGTGGGTGACCATTTTCAGATATGGCAGCTCCAGTTGGAGCTGATGCCCTACAAATGCACACTGGCCTTCAGCAAAGTGTGCCCAGGGCCAGGTCTACTTCCCTGGGTAGAACCTCACTCATCTTCTTTTTTACAGAAAAGTCAAAGTGCCTTCCCTGGGCTTTGCTGCCCACCTCACTCAACTAAAGTACCATGTCTCAGATCCTGGGGGATTCTCTTTCCCTTTATCACCTCCGTGCTCACTCTCCGTGTCCTCTCCCTCCTTCTTCCTGTCCTCCTCCCCTGCCTCTTTCATTATGTACTCCTCCTTCATTACCTCCTTCCCGACTCTCATCTTCTTTAATATCTACCACATGTGAGGTACTAGAGGCAGAAAGGGGTAGAAACCAGCTATGAAATGCTAAATGAGGGGGACATGAAGCATATGATGATGGTTCAGAGGCAGAAGGCATCTCCAAAGCTTCTAGAGAAGATAGGACTTGGGTTGAGTTACAAACAGAAGGAGGAGAGGAAAGGCCAAAACAATCTGGGCCAGGGCATGGTGTGAGCAGAGGTCTAGAGGCTGGAATACATGAGGCACGTCTGCTGAAACAATGCCTCAAAAGGCTGCTTTGCGCAGGACTCATGGAGAGCCAGGCAGGGTCTGACTGTGTGGCGTGATGGGAGAAATCCTGTTTAGCCCAGGTTTTCCCAAACTGCCTTTCATAAAGCATTAGTACCAAGTAATGCTCTATAAAAACAGATCAGTAATTTGCAGGTTTGGGAAATGCTGCATAATATATTCCCCTTTCTCTAAAGGCCCATAGGCCTATTAAAGCATCTTTGAAGTTCCACAGAGAGAAAAAAAACCTGTTAAACATTGTTAAATATAGTATTTTCCAAACTAATGAGGCCTATGAGCTGCTGTGGGATAAGCATTCTGCAAAACACACCTTGTGTGGGCAGGCAATGGGAGCCAGTGAAGGATTCCGAGGGGGTGTAGTTCATGGCTGTGAAGGAGTCAAAACTCCCTCACATCTGAGAGGTGGGTGTGGAGTGTATGCAGGCGTGCCAAACACCTGCTCTGAGGTTGATCCCCCTCTGTTTTCCTGGGAAGAGACTGGCTGTGTTGGTAGGTGAAGAAGGGCGAGTTCTCATTCCTGAGCACTGAGAGCATTTATTGCCCTTGGGTATTAACAAAGGCTCAAGCACACGCCAAAAAAATGTTTTCACTGGCTGGGGAAGGAGCTGCATATCCATATGCATGCACATGTAAACTTTTGCTGACAGCCCTTTTGGATCTCATATCCTCCCTGCTTTTGTTTATCTAGAGCCTGAACATCCTCTAAGGAGAAGCTTAAGTCATAGCTCCTCTCTGGAGACTTGCCTTCTCCGCCCATGATCTCTCTCTTCTTCATTTTATTGTCAAATAAAATGGCAGCAAACCATTACTTACAACATATCATCTGGTTCTCAAATACAATTTTCTTTCCCCATCCCTTCTGTCCCCTACTCAGGAATGCCTGCCCCATGCTGTGCCCTAGGGTACGTGGTATCTCTGCTGATGACTGGCATATAGGATATTATATTCTTTTGCTTTTTCAGGGTAAATGCACACGTGCAAAAGACTCATCTTCCTGCCAGCCCCAAAATGAGCCCCAAAAGGGAAAAAATAGAGTCATTTCACTTTTATTTTCACTGAAGTGATCTGGAGTATAGTGAGGCTTGTTATTCATCATGGATGTATTTCTAAAGGTCAGCATGAACAGTCAAGGGCAATGGATTAACAAAGCAAAACAATGGAAGCAGACAGTGGCATCTGCAGGAGTTTCATCCTGTTTCCTGGACAATACTGAGAACCGAGTTCTGGTCAATTGGGATTAAGTTTCCTCCCATTGGGAAGGACACTGCAGGGGGTGAAGGGAGCTGGAGGGACAATCAGGTCAAAAGATGGCTAAGGCATCCATCAGCAAGTCTCAAGGGCTATCTATCTCCACAATAGTTCCAGAATCTGTCCACTCCTTGCCATTTCTGCTCCGTCCTTGCGAGGCCTCCACCACTGCCTCTCACTCAGGACTCTCTCAACAACCACTCATTGATCTCCTGGCCTCCCTATGACTGATTCCTCCCACTGCATCAAGAGCAGTCCTTGCTCTAAGAATATTCCTCCTCTCTATCCCCCTCCCCCACACTCCGGGAAACCTTCATGTTACACTTAGAGTAAAACCAGTCCCTGGTTCAAAGCCCTGCCAGCCATAGCCCCCACCTTTCTCTCTGGCCTCATTGCCCTCCCATCTTCCAGCACACTTGCCTGGCGATTGCTACTTCCTCCACTATGTCAAGCTCTCACTAGCTTTGCGGGATTTTGCACTAGTTTGTTCTCAGATCTTGATGTGGTCAGTTCCTTCTTGTCATTCAGATGTCACCTTTTTAATGCCACCTCTTCAATGTCAACCTCTCCAAAGAGAGGGCTTTCTGACTACACAGGCTAGATAGCCATTCTCTTTCTATCCCAACCCCCTTTTAAAATTCTTGGTATAGCACTTGACATGTGGGTACTAGAAATCCTAGAGGAAAAACTCCATGATAGGATCACGGCCTCCCGGTTCACCAGAGCTTAGCATAACAAATAAATGTCGTGAATAAGTAAATGTTAGCCTTCCACTTATCAGCTGTGGAGCCTAAGCTCTTCACCCTCTGAAAAGAGAACTTCCTCATTCTTAAAATGAGAATGAGAACACCTACAGCAAAGGGTTATGGGAAGAAATGCATTAAAAAATAATTGCAAATTACAAGACTCTTGGCAAATAGTAGTTATCGTTATTGCTCAAGTCAAGTCAATTTTATTTTTGGTAAAATGGAGGATAATATATACTTTCTAGGAATTTTTCAAAGATAAAGTAGATAGAGTATATAATCCAATACATATACTAAAACTTAGAGCGAAATTTTAAATCCTGCAAGCCCTTTCTTCCCTATGATGACAGTGGAGGGAAGAGGCAGTAGGCAGTAGAGAGACCTCCATAAATGCTTGTTTGCTAAAAGAAGAAGAAATAATAAAAAAACAAAACTCCTAACTTGCTGGTTTGGAGCATGCAAGGCTTCTAGTAAAGAACACAAAGTTTGGGATAGGAATTAACCCAGAAAGACAAAGACATAGCTGACCTAATAGAAAACCAAGAAGGGCAGATAGAGACCCATAATATCTGAAACTCTTACTGTGTCCACAAAATAGAAATCAATGGAAGACTCAGGGCCTGCATGAAATCACATTGTCCCCATTCTCGCAAGTGTCTTTCAGGCTAGTCCTCCAGACCAGTGCAGTCAATAGAAATATAACCACACGGGTAATTTTCAGTTTTCTAGTAGCCACATTTGTAAATGTAAAAAGAAAGAGGTGAAATTAATTTTAATCATATATCAAATTTAACCCAATATATCCAGAATATTATCATTTCAACATGTACCCAGTATAAAAATTACTAGATATATTTCATTCTTTTTTTCATACTCCATCTTTGAAAATCTACAGTATATTTTACACTTACAGTACATGTCTAACCAGCCACAATTTAAGTGCTCAGTAGTCACATGTGGCTAGTGGCTGCTTTGTTGGACAGTGCAGCCCTAGACTCTACTTTTGGGGTGTTTAAGATCTAAACTTTCTTTTGTTACTTGTAGGGTAAAAAAGAGGAGGTCACAAATAATTGTTTAAAATGTGCCTCCATCTGCCAAGTTGCCTGGTGTTATTCTACACTTGGAGGAAAACCCTGGTTGACTCTTCTATTGGCCAGTGAAAAGACCAAAAGAAAATGCTTTTAAGAATTTAAATTCCTGTCATGAAAATATTTTCATCTTCTGATCTCATAGACTTTCAAAGACATGTAAAACTGTATCTGAAACTGCATCTATCTTTCTTTCTTTCTTTCTTTCTTTCTTTCTTTCTTTCTTTCTTTCTTTCTTTCTTTCTATCTATCTATCTATCTATCTATCTATCTATCTATCTATCTATCTATCAATCATCTATCATCTATTATCATCTTTCATCTATCATCTATTATCTATCATCTCCTTTCTGGAAGTGATAGGAAGGTTACTCATTTAAATAAAATCATGTTTCTCTTCTTTAACCCTATTGTTTCTGGGGGAGATTTATGAGAAACTGTGATTCTTCAGGAAGGGACAGTTTTGAGAATTTCAATAATTAAATTGTTGTCATAAAGAAAATCAAACTTGAAAATGTATTAGAACTAAACATGTTATCAATGGAACAGAGTTGAGAGAGTAAGAAAATCATTACCGAGTAAAATTAGCTATCATTCTCCAATGACACACAAATTGATTACATAGCCTGGGACGTATTGGACTTACTTGGATTGGGTGAGTTTTATAAAGGGCAGGCATCAGAATCTGGCTGTGGATGACACTCAGGGGCATCATTCCAGCATTAGTGTCTACAGCAGTCTGAAAGGCGAGCAACATTGCTGGATGAAACTGGAGTTTTCACATGGGTGGGTGAAATCTTTTGGAAACCTCCATTCATGTTGCTTATCAGAGGCCTGCTGTGGGATGTAGACATGTGGATTGTTGGCTTGATGCTAATGACTTCTAAGGTCCAGTTTTTGCTAGGAGATTGTTTTGATCCATTAGCAAACATATTTGCAACCGTTGGCCACCAAAAGAGGATCTAGTACAGAACAAGCTAGTGCAGCTGATGGGGTACAGTGGAGACCAGTGGAGTTCTCATACACTTGTCCCTGGTTTGGAGAGGTGCTTACTGTTTACAAGCACAGAAGATAGCCTCAGTTCTGCAGCTGCCTTGGCTATCTCTGGAAGACTGTGTGGCATCCCCTAGGCTTATGGATGTGGTGGGGCATTGGGCAATGGCTTGCTCCCATCACCAAAGGGAAAAACACTCACTCTTGTTTCCATTTCTCTCCACTTCCATGCCTAAGAGACCCAATTTTGCTTGATCAGAACTACTTTCTTTGCTAGAAAGAGAAAGAAGGGGAACACTGTCCATCTTGTACAGCCACAGGGATGATTCCACAGTGGGCTTTCCAGTGGGCCTACTTTTATTAGTTATGCCTCTCAGGGGAAGAGATGTCTGTTATGATGTTCAGTTTTCCAGACTCTGACATTTAAGAGTTTCCCCTTACAAATCACTTTTAGCAAGCAGTAGAGAATATGGAAAAGTTTAAGCATGATTTACCCCCATTTATAGCTTGTATTCAAGTCAGAGCCACAGAGCCCTTGAAAAGTAGGAATGCCAGTGATTGAGGCCAATGCCTGGGTGTCAGCTGCTATGTCCACATGATTCAATGGGGACGACCCAATCCAGATGTTGGGGGGAAACACAGGAATGCACAGAAGTGCTGAAGACCAGAGGAGTGAACCACCCCAAAGTTAACTCTGCTATCACTCTGGATTATGAACAAAACTTTGGTCTTGGTCATATTAGCTAAAAAGAAAAAAATAAAAAGAAACACTATAACATTAAACAAATATCATAATAATGAATTTGTAAAATGGGACTAGTAAAGTCTTAGAGAGTTGTTTTTCTATTACACTTTCTATTTTCAAACAATTTTTAAAAAGTCAAAGTTAATAAATGGCAAAGATAAAAGGTATGAATAGCAATTGTGATGAAGTTTAGTGTTTGAATAACCCTTGCTCATTTTACCTGGAGGTGCCCCTGGAATACTTGTGATCTCTCCCTCTTTATTAAAAGGCAGAGAGTTTATTGAGGCATCTTTGCTCACTATTAACATGTGGTTGTATAAAAAGGAGACATTATAAGTTTACAAACAGCCATGGAACCTGGGGGTTGCAGAAAAAGTCATAATCCCTGGGACAAGGAAACAAATTCAGCCTCATCCTCAGCTGTGAGTGAAAAATGTATGCGCTAAGGTCCCTTTCCTGAAATCATTTACAGTGAAAAGTCAGTATTGAGTTTAAATAAAAATGGAGCTAAACTTTGTGGCAGCAGCTGTAAGCACAGGAAAAAGGAGGAGCCAGATAATGAACAGGGTACAGGGGAGGGCCTTGGAGTGAGTGGGATTGAGCGGAGTGCTGAGAGCCCAAAGGAAGGATGTGAGTAGACCAAAGGGTGGAGAAGGCAGAGCCAGAGGTAGGATGTGGCTGCTCTTCCTTTCTTCGCTCCACTGTCAGCCTGGGCCTCCTCCCCTTCAGTTCCTCTTCCCATCTGGGCCTTCACACATGCCATTCCTTTCGACCCGAAGGCCCTTTCCCTTACTGCACTAGGCAGAGCTTATCCTTCAGGTCTGGGTCAAATAGTCTCTTCTTTTTGGAAGTCTTCCCTGATGCCCTAGTCTGGGTTAAATAAACCTTGCTCTATATTCCCATGAAACTCCAACCTGCCCCACTCCATACCACTCATCACATCGAGTAGCAATTAATGCTTTTCTGAGTACTCTAAAGCATACTCCACAAAGGCAGAAAACTTGCCTCATTCATGCTAAACCCCCACTGCCTGCCTAGATTGGTGTCTGCTGTAGCATAGGAGCTCAGGACCAAATTTTTGAAAGAGAAGGTGTACCCTGTCCTAGATACAGTGTCGGTGGTTAAGGAAAGGCAGGAATCAGAGAGTGTCAAAAACACTAGGTAATTTGGGAGCACAGTGAACTGTGGAGGAGGCCAGGCCAGAGTGGGAGGGCATCAGTGGTTATATCATCTTGGGCAGGGTATAAAAATGGAAAGGAGTTAAAATGATGGAAAGGTTGGGTGGCAGGGACTAGCTCTACCTTCCAAAGTTGGGTTTGGTTCTACTTTCTCCTTGAGAGATCAAGCCCAATCATAATTCCCACCCTCTTCTCCTGGCTTGGGGTAAGGACTCAGGGAGAGCCAGGCAGTGTAAGGCTGCTGGTTTCTGGTCTTGCTCCTTCCACTGATTTCCTTCGTGACCTTGAACAGAACAAGAACTTATTATCTGAGCCTCATCTTCCTAATATGCATAAAGGGTAAAAGGTGGTGATTGGGCAGAAAAGGAAATATGAGCTAGGAAGTGCTTGCAAGTCTCTTCATCACTTTTCCAGACCTCAATGTCCTTATCTCTAAAACAAAGGGACTGGGATTATGTGGAATCCCCAATGCATTCCTGACACTGAGGGTCAGTTTGAGGTGGCATAGTCATGGAGATGCTGAGGAAAGATGGGGGCAAGTCTGAATGTTCTATAGTGGGTTGACTCTCCACACTGTGAATTCTGGAAGGCTATCTCTTAGGTCAGATTTTGCCATCTATGATTCAACCCAACAATTTCAGGCCAGAACAGAACTCCCTACTGGCCTGGATTGGGATAGTTCTCAACGGAGGATTATTGCGGAGTCAGACTGTCCCTAGAGATGATCTTTCAATGCCCTCAGCTGGAGGAACAGGCCCATGGCAGCCAAGTGGCTAGACATAAACATCATGTTTGAACAAAGTAGCAAACTTCTTAAAATGTTACATACTTGGGTGAAATTTTGACCATAGAACCAAGCCTACCTCCCTCAATCCTGATTCTGTTTGGAAGGAAAAAATGAGGTCAGAGAATTTGAACAGGGGTGTCTTTATTACCCACCCGTCTTGTTCAGCCTCTGTATTTACTTCTCTGTTTGCTATTTGCAGCTCGATACCAGGACTTGAACTTCTGTTGCTGCAGCTGTTTGGGAGGTGAGGCAACTTAAAAGTGAAAGTCCTAAGAGAAGCTATAAAATGATGATGTCGGTGATGATGATCAGTGTGCAAGTGTGTATGTGTGTAGAAAAGGGGGTTTAGATTGTGAAGGATTGGAAGAGAGAGGGACAGGAGAAAGAGGGAGAACCCTCAACCACATCAATTGCCTCCAAATCTGTTTATTTAGAGAGACCTCCTACTGTGCAGGACGAAAGTTGTTGCAATAAAAAAATCTCAAGATGGTATATTTTGCAGCATCAATTTTAGGTCTGGCTTCTCTGAAAAAAAGTTTACTTGGCAGGTTTTGGGTGCAGTTTGGTTTTTGCTGTGACAGAGGGTGCCTTGAACTTTTTATTTTTTAAATTCAGGGAGGTAAGCCAAGAATTCTAAGTACTCATGTCCCTCTTCAATGGGACATTGAAGGAAAGATTTCCAAGGGTGAGAACTGAATAAATCCTACTGGGAATTTAAACATCCAAGGAAGTTTCTGTGCCAAAATAAATCACACCCTCTAGGAACATTTCCTATAATTTGCTTTTTCTCCCTCCTTTAAAAAAAAAAGATCTACTCTTACAAAAGTTTGTAAAAGGTCAGGAGGCAGTGGCCAGCAAATTGGACTTTCCAGATTTTTCGGGGACTAACAGGCTGGTGTCAGATACTGACAGAAATTTTGAAGACTTCTGTTTCCTCAGTGTAAAAAGCCAGTGTAAAGCTTATTGTCTATTGTGCAAGAAAAGATTGACCCTCACATAAAGACTTCAATTTGAAGATAATTCGATTTTCTTAGTCACTGATGTTGTAAACATGAGACTAATTTTGAGAAGTTTTCCACACACGCTGAGATGTAACTAAACTTCTCTGAAATCAATTATAGTGTTCAGGAGGAAAGAAGGGAAGAAAGTCTATTTAAATTATTTACAACTTGTCATTTTATCTAAGCCTGACAATACCTAAAGAAGTAGGGATTATGAGATCACTTTTATGTATAAGGAAGTTGAAGCTCAGTGAGGCTGGTTAACTTAACTAAGGCCACAAGGCAGGGATTTAGCTTTAACTGAGATTTAATTTGGGTCCTCTGGTACTAAAACTATTGTTCTCTTTCTCCATGCCATGCCACAACCAGTTTCAGATAGTGCTACCTTCATCTACACCTTTTCATTCCCTGTGTCACCATTAAATTCAAGCCTCATGATCCTTGCTTGGAACATTGCAGTAGCCTACTAAGCTAGTTACCAATACATTAGATCCATTATTTATAAGCTTTGGTAGAATGACTTTAATCTAGGTGTTCACAAGGTGTTTGTGGCCAAATTTCACATGTACATTCAAAACAACAAAAAACTCCATTAATATCTATTCAAACCGGAGCTGTGTAGAACTTGAGAAACTTTGTATTAGATTAAATTTCTTAAAATACAACTGAATTTGGTACCATACCATTTATCCCGGATGAAGATTAGTTCACAATGGTTACAGAATTAAGTCTCAACATTTTAGTCCGATCATCAGGGTGGTAAACTTTCATCCATGTTCACCTTCCAGATTAAGGGGCACCTCCACTCCAGCCTGAGGTATCTCTTTGTTGCTCTGCAAACTGGCCATGGGCACTGGCGGGCTGCAACTTGGTCCCAGAAACCTGCTGCCTTGGTCCTTCTATATCCTGCCTGCTCAACTAAGTCTCAACTTTCCTTCAAAGCCCAATTCAAGTCCTACTGGTCCCTGAGGAAACCTCCTGTCCTCTTGGGCTGCCAGCAATTGTCCTTCTCTTGTTGTTCTCATTTCCTTCAGCTCTCTCTTTGTCTGTTCAGGGAGCTACCTCGACTGCCATTCTTTCTATCTTCTCAACCAGTCTGTCCATTCTTTGATGTCAGGTCTTCGTCTCATGCTTGTCTGTTTTTCCACAGAGCCCTTAATGGATGTACAAATTTGAGAGTCCTGAATTCAAGCCTCAGCTCTGCCTCTTACCAGCTGTGTGTCCTTGAGAATGTTAACAACCTCCCCTGAGCCTCAGTTTATGCTCTCCAAAATGGAGATCACAGTAATTCCCATAGGTATTGTGAATGGGTTTGTGCTTCTGTAACCATCTGCAGGCAGTACAACACTTGACCCTCTCTTCTATTTTAGATCATTGCTGAACTTCACAAAGCCAAAATTAAGGCCAGTTCTAACTGGTGTCCTTAGTGCCTGGCCCAGTGATGGGCTCTTAGTGGGAGCACAATAGATATTTGATGGAAGCATGTTTGAAGGAAGGCAGCCAAACTGAAGGGGGAAGAAGAAAGGGCTAATGCAGGAAATGTGAAGGAGGGAGAAAAGGGGAAGGAACAGGGTGCACATTCTCCGAGTCTGCTTATGTGACAAGAGGCTCCTTTGCTTTCAAAGGACTGGGCTGAGGATGCTCTCTCTCCCTGGAGATAACTTGCCCAGATCACTCTCACCTCTGCGACAGTAGGGAGACTTGGTGCCCATGTGACCGGCAGCTCCCTTATTGGAAACAGCTGTGCAGACGGCAGCAGCCCTGGGGCTGGATCTCCGGAAGAGGATTTCACAACCTCTGCACTTCAGATGAGTTTCAAACATTGTTTATGTACATTTATGTGTGTTTCCTGGGTCTCTTCTGATTGCAAGGAGGCCCAGCCATGCAAAACAAGCCCACTGTTTCTTAGTATTTTGTTCATGCTGACAGTAATGGAATGTACCAGCTTCCTACTGCCAGATCTGGGAGAAACCAAGAAAGTGAAAACAAAGAAGACATCCAACCTCTTTGGGTTTCTCCCAGAGCTCGTGATGGGGTCAGAGTTTAAGCTGGGGTAAAAATGACTGGAGAGGGTTTGGACTGGTCGATACATTGACTGAATTAAATCCAAAAAAGACATATAAGGCAGAGTTACATTTTCCCTTTTCCATCCTCTTTACCCAAGGAGTAGCAATAACACGGCAGCCGGAAGCTATGTTAACCATCTTCTTGGTAAAGAGACTGTTGCAAGACATAAAGGTTGTAATCATTCATTTTCCTTATGCGTATGAGACATGGGCATGAGGTTTCTAAGGAGTGTGGAGAGTTGCCTTCAAATTGTTTCCAGAAGGAAAGAGTAGATGCTGCCCTGGCTGAAAAATAGAGAATTGAATTAGGTCCCTAATTCTCAAACCTGGCTGTTCCTTAGAATCACCTGGGGCAGATTTTAAAACCCCAATGTCCAGGCCTCATCCTAGATCAAGTAAATAGAACTTTTGGGGTGGGACCCTGGCATCAGCACTTTAAAGCTCCCCAGGTGACCACAGTGTGCAACCAGGTTGAAAATCACTGGATTCCATGAACTTCTATGAATTGTGAAGCTCCCTTATATTTCTGCATTTGAAATTAGTAATTCAGAAATAGAAATGTCTGCAGATGAGAAGGATTTCTCTGCAAGTGATTTAGGCTTAATATTCAGATTTAAGCTAGAATAGTTATTACCCCATTGTGTCAATAGGTGTTCTATGGAGAAATACTGGAGAGTAGTGGCTTGGTGCTCAAATAGGTATAGAAATGTTAACTGAGAATCCCATGATCTCAGGTTTAGAGGGAACTTGAAGGTCATCATATAGTTCTATTTATCTCACTGGTCCTTAAAGTGTGGTTTCCAGAGCAGCAGCAGCAGCAGCAGCAGCAGCATCTGGGAGCCTGTTTGAAATGCTGATCTCCAGGCCCCACCTCAGAACCACCAGGTCAGAAAATCTGAGAGTGGGGTGTAACAATCTGTGTTTTAACAAACCTTTCCGTGCTCAAGTTTGAGAATCTGCTGCGGGAATCCTCTGCTATATCTTAGCCTCAGGGTTTAACTGTTTTTTTTTTTTTAATTATTATTATTTATTATTATGATTTATACCTACAGTACCTGGTCTTCCTAGGTGGTCTCCCATCCAAGTACTAACCAGGTCCCACCCTGTTTAGTTTTCGAGATCAGACATCGGGCTTGTTCAGGGTGGCATGGCCACAGACCATGGATCGTGGCTCATCTGGGGAGCGAACCCAGTACCTTCTGCATGTAAAGCAGACGTGCTAACTGCTACATTATGGAACCACGTCTAGGTTTTAACTGGTTTTACCCCTGTTTCATAACAGGGAGCTCTGTCATCTTGGGGGCAGCCCATTCTGTTGTTGAAACTCTCATCCTTCAATTCTTTAAAATGAAATCTGCTTTACTCTAACTTCTACCTGTGGCTCTAGTCTGTCCTTTGGGGTGACGCAGAGAAAATCTGTCACATTCCACACTTGAAAGAATTTAAGGTAATGTTCCAGGACTTCTAGTTTAATAGGGCTGATTGCTCCTGAAAGCATTTTCTTCAAATTTATAATAAAACACCCAAGAAGACACAGAAAAGGTGCCAACTCACATTACCACAAAAAACTAAGACTGAGGAAGTAGAAGTAGAAGAAGGAAATTTTTGTGAAAATTTATTTTCTCTTGGAGCAGGGAAGGCTATTCTAAGTTTGACATCAAAGGTAGAAAGTATAAGATTTATAGGTTTGGCTATAAAATTATAGCTAGCTTCCAACACATTTTTAAAAATTAAAATGTAAATGAAAAACTAGTAAAAACTTTCGCTATGTGTATAGCCAAATGCATAGTGTAAGGTAATGTATAGCACAAGGTTTGACACATAGTAGGTTCTCAAAACATTTGATTAATAAATGAATAAAGATAGGTTTAGCAAATGAACATATAAAAATCAATGCTAAAATATCTAATAGAAAAATGGGCCAAAGGCATGTACAAGGCAATTGACAAAAGAAAAAATAAATATTTGAAAATTGTTCTACCTCAGGGACAAAAAATGCAAATTAAATTAGCACCTACCAAACAGCTAAGTTTAATAATATTGGTGAACATCTGATGATATGGGTTTTTCATAGATGCTGACATAAGGTTAATCCACAAGTGTTTCGGGAGGGCAATTTGGCAATATGTATCAAAGCTTTAAAATTTTGGCACGCTGTTTGTTCTAGCAGGCAGCTGGACTCTTATCCTAAGGAAACATACATGACTGTGCACACTAATTTGGCAACAAGGATACTGATTAGAGTTTCATTTATAAAGAAATGCCCCCAAAGAGGAGACAGGCAGAAATATTATGTCACAGATAACAGACTCTGACATGATCATTAAAATGATATTATTCAAGGATATGTAATAGCATGAAAAAATTATTCCTTGAATATAGTTAAATGATTAAAAAAAGGGTTATAGGATGGGCTGCATAACATGATGAGCAAGTTTAAAAGTTCTCAGGTGCCTTTAAGTCTTTCTCAGATAGAACATTCTCGATCCTTTCTACCATTTGTCCTTGAAAGGTGAGCAAATCTTCTGACCTGACCTCAAAGAGTGGCCCAGGTGTGTAGGAAGTCTTGGAGACCATTGTGGAAAATGCTAATGGGACACAGGTTCTAATTTTCATACTTTGTTTAGTCTCTGAATACGCTCTGCTTTGGCAAGGACCTCTTTACAGTGGGTCTGGACAGCAACATTTTGTTTATAGGGATATCATGCAGATAATGAAAAACACTACCAAGATGATCTTTAACTAGGCAGAGATGATGGGAAAGGCATTCCAAGCAGAAAGTAGAATATGCAAAGGCAAAGAGACTCAAAAGCTACTGGCATGTTCAGGGAATGGTAAGCAATTCTAGGAGGATGGAGCGATTAGAGGTGACGAGGAAACGTGGGGCAAGTAGCAGACGAAATGGAAAGAGAGGCCTTTCTAAATCAAGCTAATGGTTCTGTGCTTTCTCCTCATCTTTATTAAGTCTGAAGCCTTGGAATGGCATGTTGAGATTCATGTTTTAGAAAGAGGATAGCAGTGGCTACATATGAGAAGCATGTATGTGGGGGGATGGTTTAAGCAAAGGAGACCATATGCTTAGTGAACTATTTGAATTTAAGGATCAGATGTGTTGCTGGTTTGCTGTTTAAGTGGTTTCTTCTGGCGCTTTCTCTTCTATGTTGGCCCAGGATTTCCTGATGGGCTTCAAGGAAAAATAGGACTGTGAATCTACCTCAGGCAGAAAGAGGAAGAGGGGTAGTGGCAGACAGAAAGCATTCAGGTCTCCTGCTGTTGTCCCATTCCTTTTTCCCTGACCTGAGGCTTGGACAGCTCTGAGGAGGTAGGCACCTATCCCAGGGAAGAGTGTGGCTCTGGGCTCAGGCCTCCTCCAATCCTGTGCTCTGTGAAGGGGCCTGTAAGCGCTAAGCCCTTTCAGCAGCCTCAGAGGCTCTGTTGGTGAGCCCCAGTCTACATCTGTAGGACTGCGAGGGTTAACTGGAGGGGTGGATGGGGCAGATAGGAACAGAAAAGGAAGAATTACCAGGTTTCTGGGAGGTCAACATTCGTTTGAAAGAATTGAGACTGCAATTGAGAATGTAATTAGGTGATTTTTGTTTTTGTTTTTGTTTTAAAGGAAAAATTCAGAACCTGTGACTCTTGTTCATGAGCACATGGCTGGATGTAGTCATTTTGAGTTTATGGAAAATGTGGTCAGCCCCATAAATCACTGTTGAGGAATTCTTACAGAGTCATCACCGTGTAAGTAACATAGGTCTGTAGAGTGTTGCCCAAGGGAATGCAAACAAAACAGGATAAGCATATAGACAAAGCTACAACATAGTCCTTGCTTCCCTGGAATTCTTTCCTGAGTTGCCATAAGGCAGCTCTCAATTCTTGTTCCTAACTAACCTATGATCTTTCTTGTGTAACTCTGAGTGTACATCAACATTTTTGTGGCTATCTTCATGACTATAAGGACATAATTCTCTGCAACTATTTCTCCCGTGTGTCTTAACATTTAAGCAGGATTTCTATAGATAAAGCCCATTTGAAAGTAGGCTGGATAATCATAATTTGTGATAGCTCTGGGCCAACTGTATCCTAATTGTTAGACCTCCTTTACTTTAAACCTATTATTTTTTTGTGATTAGAGAATAAAAATTCAAGGTTTCTCAAAAGCATACAGAACATCTTCAAATGTTAACACAAACTTTCACTCAAAAGCAGTAAATAAGAGATTCAATTTAGATGTGATTCATTAAAGGAAATCCCATCCGTTTTCATTCTATTGTTGCTGGATTTATCCAATCAGCCTTTTGCCTCCAAACAATGTTGGTTCCTTTACATATGATAATATTTCTTTCCATCCTTCCTTTTTCCTACACCCCTCCCAGTTCTCAGGTTGTCTCAGTTAAGGAATTTGTTTTGGTCAGCCTGGTCAGTAGAGAATGGAATGTAAACAGATTTAGCGGAGATGTTTTTCAGTTGTTCTGAAAGAAATGGACTTGTACACTGGACCAGCATGTTCTATCACAAAAGACAGTACTGCTGAACTTGGATTTAGGTATCTCACTGTCTTTTTAAAATCTGTTAAGATGAGTCTTATGCATGCTAAGAAATTTCTTAATTTTCCACAGAAATCAGGTATATAACTTATAAGGCTAAATACCACCCTGAGTATAAAGTTTATGGCCTAGGCTCATGTCTGTTAACTGTAGAGTTTGTACTTTAAAGTTTGCTATAGCAACGTGTTCTTGTTGACTTTCACAGACGAAACACAAATTCCATATGGCATGAGGGCCATGGTGCGCCAGCATTTCTATGACTTGGTTTCTTTCACGTCATACTTGCTTGCTGTCCTGGCCACAACCTAGAGTTGGAACAGCTAACTGGGCAGTATCTTGCACAAATGATGACACTTTAAATCAAATCCCCTCAGCCACAAACCACGCATTGTCATCATTTGCAAAGGAGAGGGGCCCATCTAACAGGCTCTGCTCTTGTGTTTTATTAGTTGTGTCTGTTGAAGAGTGGGCAGGGCAAAGATGTGGGTGTATTTGATACACATCGATTGCAATATGGTTTGAATTTGGTGTCACCTCCTCACAGTAGAAAAGCACAAAGTAAATAATCATAATGATATCTGCCATTGATTGAGCATGACTTTGTGTTCATTGTTGGGCCAGATGCTTTACAAAACTTACCTTCTCCCACCAGTCACATGATGAAGTAGTGATCATCAACTGCTTTATAAAGATGAAGCTCAGAGAGGTTAAGTGTCTTGCCTGGAGTTAACTTCCAGCCTGGAAGTGAGATTCAAACTGGACTCTGATTTGAAAGGAGCTCTAAGTTGGCTTTATTCTGCTTTTGGGTGAATGTGCCTAATTCCCTGAAAAGTGGATGGAAGATGCAGGTTGCTGATAGTTAAGGAAGAATTTAATTCCAAGCTTTGCTCTGTAAAATGTATGGAAGAGAAACTCACTCTTATAGGAAGACATAACAATGGTGTGATTTCAGCAGAACCAAGGTTGTTTCCAGCATTGACACTGTCTGAACAGAACAAGGGATTGAGATTCTCTTGTCCTGAGTTTCCTCATTTACAAAACAAAGACATGGTCTGATAGTTTCTCAGGTCCCTGCTGCTCCTCCCTTTGTAACTGCCCTTAGTTGGAGAAGGTAAAATCTTGGTCCTGGCAGTTTCAAGGCCAAATTCTCACCAGAATAGAAGGTCTGGTGCTGGACAATTTGGGCCCAACACCTGCTGGAAGATGGTGAGATTTTTCTGTGGCCCTTATTCCCTTGCCCCATCCATAGGGTCAAGTTTGTCACCACTGGCCAGTGAGCCCGGGGAGCAGCAGGCCTTTTTTCCTGGGACTGCCCAAAGTCAGAACCAGCCCCTCTTTATTCACTCATCATACCTATAAATTAAGTTCAAGTCCTACGATGTTAAACTCAACTTATTTCTGTCAAAATCCATTTCAGGAAAGCAAGTCAAAACTCAAGGTCTTGTAAAAACTAGGACTTTGAAAATTAGTATCTGATTTGCCACAACATGAGATAATGCTAGATTTATCTATCTGGAGTTATTCTAGCTCTACAAAGACAGACAGACAGAGAGAGAGAGAGAGAGAGAGAGAGAGAGAGAGAGAGAGAGAGAGAGAGAGAGAGAAGACTGGGTGTGTGTGCCATCATTAATGAATCCTACCGTGTCTCCTGGCTGTGGACGCATCACGGACACACGATCATATCCTTTCCTGAGTAGGACCCACAAGGCATCGAGTTTTCCCTGAAATAAAACAAATGCACCAAGATTACATATGAAAGCAGATCAGTGGCCAGCACAGACATGTGGACTTCCTGTGCCTCTTTGCTCATGTGAACAGCAAAGCACCGGCAATGTGGTTGTGACAGTATAAGTGACTTTCCAGTCCCTATATTCAGATACGTAGGGGAAGAGACACCTCACAGAGGACCCTGATGTTTATGCAGGATACACCTGAAACGTCAGTGCAGCCTCAAATTTACAAACAGGGAATGCATTCAGGCTGTTGGCTTTTGCCCTTGTCACATTTCTGGGCATATCCTAGTACCACAAGTCCATCTTTTCAACTTTCACTAAGATTTTGTTTTTGCCTCCCACTTGGTGCCCAGAGTTCACAAAGGAAACAATGATTGACAGATCCAGAAAAATTACTAAACAGAAGTGTCTACAGGGCAAGACCAATGAAAAGTGCCTGGGGTACAGATCCCTGGCTGCCCCCTAGGCTCGCTTGGCAGCTACAACTTGTTCAGGAATCCAAGGCTCGGAAGACAAATACCAAAAATCACAGATTATCCCAAATCATAACCTCTTTGGAGTTGTAGGTAATTGGCTGAATCTAAGAAGAGTGTCTTCACAGTATATGATTAAGGCAGTCTCATTCCTCTGGCCATTCTAGTTCCCTAGACATACAGAATGGAGGCTGGTTTCTGCCATTGTAAATACTGAAAGAAAAAAAATGACATTTACTTAGCTTTGTTCTTAGTATTACCCCGGTTGGTGACTCCATCAACAGGCAGATGTACCCTTTACTTTGTCTTTTCTTCATTGCTCTTGTGGTACAATCCTCCCCTTCCTGCCCCTCCACCCCTGCCCCCAACCATCAAAGATGACATCTTGTTCTTTGGAACTTGTGACTGTGTTATCTTCCATGGCAAAAAAGGACTTTGTAGAAGTGATTAAGTGAAGGATCTTGAGATAGGGAGATTATTCTGAATTACCTGGGTGGACCAAATCTAACCACACTGATCCTTAACAGAGTGAGGAGGGAAGGTCGGAGTCAGAGAAGCCCACAGAAGCAGAGCCAAAGTGATCCGGGTCAAAAGGACTCAACCACTATTGCTGGCTTTGGAGGTGGAAGGGGGGCTATAAACCAATGAGTGTGGCAACCCCTAGAATCTGGAAAAGATAAGGAGTTGGATTCTCTTCTAGAGCCTCCTAAAGGAAAACAGCCCTGGCCTCACATTGATTTTATCCCAGTGAGACCCATTGTAGGTTTCTGGCCTCCAGAACTGTAGGGTGATAGATTTGTGTTGTTATAAGCCACCGAGTTTATGGTAACTTGTATAGTAGCAATAGGAAATGAATAGAGCCCATATCACTCCCTGACATAGTCTGTGTTTATTGGCTTATGCTTGTCTTTGCCAACTGGAATGCCAGCTCCATGAAAGCAGAGGTGTCATTGGTTTTGTTAACTGCTGTATGTCTAGCCTCTAGGACAGCATCTAATGCTCAATAAATATTCGTCGGATGAATGAATGCATTTAGTGCTACTAATTGCCAGGCAAGGTATTTTTACATGTGTCTTCTCTATTTATTCTCCCAGCAGCACCAAAGGGCTATGGAGAGAAAATAGAGGGTCAGAGAGATCAACTAACTTGCCCAAAGGCTCACAGCTTGTCTACTCAAGACGTGTGACTGGACTCCATGTCTATCTAATTCCAAAGCTCCTATGCATTCTATTATACCGACTATGGGTTCTTCGTCATGCAGATCTCTTGGCTGGCGTGTTTTAATTTAGATCCTTAAAAAAAAAGTTTCTAAACTACAGGTTGCAACTCTTCAAGCCCTCATGAGACAATTTGCGTGTTAGGACCAGCATTTTTAAGAAATAAAATAGGATAGAAAAGAAAATATTAAAGTTAATTGCACATGGTGAGGATAAGTATTATTTTGTGAAAAATCAGTTTCAGTTAAATGTGAATGGTATGTGTATGAGTGTGTGTATATGTGTACATGTATGTACATGCATAGGCAAATACTGGGCCACAATGTATTTCCTACTGATGTCTCACTCAGGCATGTCTGAGAACACTGATCTGGAAGAAATCTTTAAAGGATAGGGTTTGAAAGGTTCGGGGTGTCCAGGGAGTTCAAGTTCCTTGACACAAAGCTTTTATAGTGGCAATGTTAATTTATGAATATCATCTTGAAGACTTCATGTTCTGAAATAATTTTTGGTGGGTTATAATCAGATACAAAAAATATGCTCTTGAACCTTTATCAACTGTTGCTCAAGTTCTTGTGGGTTAAATTTTGTCTGGCTAAGTGTAGTGTTTCTCTTTTTTTTTGGCAAAGTATTTATGAAAGCCTCTGAAAATATTTTGAAATGACTTTAGAATACTGGATAGAACTGTTGCTGTGTTCAGCATGGTTTTTTGCATTAAACCATTTCAATCATCATAAGATTCTTTGGGATAAGCATTTATATTTCAGCATATAACCAGGTGGATTTCCTGGAAGAATGCCTTTTTCTTTTTCTTTCCCTTTTTTGGGGGCTCTGTCAGTATTTGGCTTTGTAAATCAGCCCACACACAGCGTTCTGTGTGCTAGTCACTCAAACCCTTGACAAATGAGGAGCAATGAGATGGGGCTGAAAGAAAATTTGGCTCTTGAAGGAGTATATTAATTAACTCAACAAAAATGTAAAGCTACATGCAGAGCAAAAGAGCAAAAGACACTTAGCTATATAACACCAGGAGAATGGGTTGTATATTATGGTTTTTTTTTTTTTTTTTTTTTTTTTTTTGGTGGCAACAGATCATAATGTACAAAATAACTGAACTCAGACTGTCTGAGTTTTATTTTGGGTCTACTCCTCATCAGTTGTTCAGCCTTGGACACATTGTTTCATCTCCCTAAAATTTACTTTTCTCACCTTTAAAATGGAGATAATAATACTGTCCACCTTACAGACTTGGTGTAAGGGTTACAATCAGATACTGAAGTTAGTTACTTGTCTCATGGAAAGTATTCATTAAATATTATCTATGATCACAGTAAAGTCATTAAAATGGCCATTTGGGAAGCTCCGTAGAAAGATGGAAAAGAATGTAATGCAGAATATATGAATCTAATAATTTGAACTTTATAAGCATATCTCTACCTGTCCTTTCTCCTGTTCTCTTCCAACCCCATTTCTCCCTTTCCCTCAGACCACACTTCTTTTTTAGCATGGCGTAGTCTGGCTTTCATGGCGGTGTTTGGTGGCTCCGACACTCCCCTAAACTGCTCTTGCTAAGGCCACCCGTGGCATTCCAATTGCCAAGCACCTTGGCCATATTCAGGCCGCATTTCACTTGATTCTTTTGAGAGATCTGATGTGCGGGGACTCTCCCTTCTGCACACTGTCCCTTGGCCTCTACCAATCATCCCTACTTCTCTGATGAGTCCTCTTCAGCTTCTTTTGCTCCTCCCCTCTGCCTGCACCTGACACAGTGGTGTTCCCCTCAACCTTTCCTAGTCTCCCCCAGGCCAAGCGCTCACTTGAGTACTCTCATCTAGTCTCGTGGTCCAAACTTCCCCCTTTGTGATGATGCCTCACAAATTTTCTCTTCATTTTAGTCTACTTTTACGCTCTGGATCTGGGTATCCAATTACCTACCAAATCTTAGTTGTAATGCAGATGTATGATAGGTATTGAAAAAACAAACATCACAAATTGTACTATCTTTCTCCAAACCTGCTCCTTTTTTTGGTTCATGGCACCACCATCCATCCCACCGGATGGACAAACCGGACCATGGAATCATTTTCACCCTGTCTCCCTCCACCACCACCTCACATGCAACTTCGACCATGTCTTGTGAGTGTTCTCTCTAAGGGCTTTCTAGTCGCCTCTTCTGTGCACTCCTGCCCCACCATTTCCATGGCTACTGCCTTGGCTCAGGCACTTATCACTTGTCACTCACTGTGTGAACAGTTTCCTGACTGGTCTTTTACCTCTATGCTCTCAGCCATCTCTCTAACTTAATAACAGATTTCATTGCTGGCCTGAATGAATGCATTGCACTTAATAAAAATACATCAAAAACCATCTTACTATTAGTGTGAATTTGGGCAAGTTACCTAACCTCTCTGTGCCTTAGTTTTTCCATTTGTAAAATGGGAGAAATAGTTTTTACTTTTGAGGGTTGTTGTGAGAAATAAAGGAGTGAGTACATGGAGAGCCCTGGATTTGTGCCTGCCTTGTGGTACGTACTTCATTCAGGTGAGCTGCTGTTATTTAACTCTCCCGGCCACGGTGAGACTAGCTGGTTCCAGTTATATCCTCAGTATCCTGAGGTTGGCCCATCCCACAAATGAACCCAAAGTCCCCTCTCTGTGGCAGAGAAAGCCATCTGGGTAATCTATTTATCCCTTACTTCTTACTACTCCTATATCAGGAAGCTTTTTTATGCAAGAGCTAAAGTAAGTTTTAGAGTAAGTATGTTTATAACCAAGAAGAAGATAAAAATAACTCTCTAAAGTCAAAGAGAAATGCATAACAAAGGCTCTAGGGGCCTTGATTTTCTGAATGTAGACAGAAGCCTGTCATTTTAAGACAGTAGATAATGGGCCTCTTAATGGCATCCCTTTGGGGCCAGAGGAGCCTCAGGGGGTTCTTCCAGCTAGTCCCTGGGCTTTACCCAAAGCCTGGGGAGGAGCCTTTGAGTTGACTATACTACTTATCTTAGACTTGAGTGTCCAGCATGCACAGACTTCTCCACAGGATTTCAAGACAATGGTCCTCAGTCCCCAGGAGAAATGCTTAATTAACTTCTGTGACGCTAAGAGATTTCCAACCAACTTGGGGACCCTCCACCAGAGTACATTAACTGATACTTAAAAATATAGCTTTCTTTCATATGAAGTTGACTATAAAATGAGAAATTTACGAATTCTAGGCTCCCAAACTGCATCTCAGCCTCAGACAAAAACTTTTATTTTCTTTTTCTTTTTTTTTTAGACAAAAACCTCTGATCCATAAAGGCAGACAAACTGGAAGTTCTATGTAAGCTCTAGCTTTTGTTTCTTCCTAAACAACAAGATTGTGCAGGGAAGGTTTATGCTGCCATCATTCAAAGCACCCTGGTGCATGACCATTTCAGCTGGGTTTCCTTCTCTTTCCTATTTATTTATTTACTTACTTACTTATTTACTTACTTATTTTTTGACCAGGCAGCAGCTGTGTCTTCTCTTTTGGTTTGTCTGCCTTAGCTAAGAGGAAGTTAGTCAGAGGTTGAGAATTTTGAGGGTAGTTCTACTTACAGAGCTGTTATAAACTAACATTGAAATTTTTATACTTTAAAATATATGGTAAATATAGTGCCTCATGCCTCCCCTCAAATGAAATAAATTAACGCATAAATTTGGAAACTACTGCCCCCCTGTACCCCCCATGGTAATTTTTGTTCTGTTCTTTTTTCTGCTGGTCTTTGTTTAAAAAATGTTTGGAACCTTTCTAACAAGTAGCTGGAGAGGGACAAAAAAAGTCCATTCAACATCAACAGCACATCTGACAACATTTAAAGCTTCAGCATGTCTTACCAAGCTACATACAGCTCCTTCCAGTACAGTTTCATGACTAAAAGCTGCTTGATTACAAGGTCAAGGTGATAAAGCCAAGGACGGTAGGTGGGCCTGACAGAATATGAACAGAAGACCACCCCTTCCTAGTAGCACAAGCTGGTCTGGCTCTCTTGCAGAGAACAGCCAGTTTGTCTAGCTTGCCAGGACCTGGCTTTTGTCCTTCAGCTGTCATTTCTGTCATTGATTGTGGACGAGCTACTGGAAAAGGAGAAAAATAGTTTCTCTGAAGGCTGCAAGGCTTCCAGCAAAACTGAAACAAGCCTGGTTTTAACCTATCTGATGGCCATATATCTGGGCATTACTTGTCTAAAATGGTCAGTCCCAATTTAATGAGAAACATGGGGTGCTATAAATCCAGGGGGTGAAAACCAAGCAAAGAAAAATTCAGGCCAAATAGTCATGAGCTTGGATGAGGAAAGGGCGAAGTGTGGTCAGTGTGGTCAGTGCCTTGAAATTAGACTGGGGGAACTGTGGAGAGAAGCCCACTGTGGACTCCTTCTCTAGGTGAGTTCTCATTGGGTTTGCTTAGCAAATGTGCTCACCTGCTTCTGAAATCCATTTCATGGAATGTGTGGAAAAAGTGAGTCAAATGCAGTACAGTAAAAGGTGTATAAGATTCTGACCACTTTCACCAGGGAACTAGGTGTCTTCCCAGTACCCCCTGCAAGTTTTGCACTGGGTAGAGAGAGGCGTTCTCCCAGTTTATAGTGGGGGCAGTGAGTAGCTTGGTTAGCCTCCATGAGCTGCCTGCCCCCATTCACTTTCTGCATTTCTCTGCCATTCTGGCTCTATGCCTTGGAAGCTTCACCTCTTCGATGGCATTATTAGTTTCCCTTTGGTTTAGCCAACAGGTGTCATCAGGAGGAGATGAGAGGACAAGATGAGGGAGAGGTTGGGATATTTATTCCTTCTGCTACTTCCCTGATCCCCAGCCTCCAACAGTTACTGCATTCTTATAAGGCAGGGGTCTGCAAACACTTCCTATAAAGGGCCAGAGAGTAAATATTGTAGGCTTCATAGGTCAAAAGGCAAACTCAAGGATATTATGTAGGTACTTATATAGCCATTTAAAAATTAAAAAAAAAATTCTTAAGTTGTAGGCCACATGAAAACAGGTGGCATGACTGGTTTAGATTGCTAACTCTCTCTCTGTGGCGACAGCTCCCACTGGGTGGCCTCTTTCTCTAGGGCACTGGTTCCAGTGACACCATCTTTCCTCTTTGCTCTTCAGGCCTCAGGGTGTAAGAGTGCTCACTGCTGCGGGTTCCTGGGTGCTTCACCATTGCTGAAGTTTCCCTTAGCCCTGCCCATACCTATGTTAGTTCGACCCTTTTGAAAGTGCCTTCTGTTTCCTGCCAGGATTGTGACAATTCCAGTGACATGTTTCAGAAGGAAGAAGCAGTGTTTATGGTACTACATAAGGCTAAATGTTTTTTCCAAGGCCTAGTGATGTCTGTAGGCATGACAGCTGGAACGGGGCTCATCTTGGAACATGCATTCATGTTAAACAGCATGAACTGCAGTTCTGGTAGCAGGTCTGCCCTCCTTCTGGACAACCAGTATACATTATGACTTTTGAGTTCCTTTCTGTGCTTTTGTTTTCAAAATTCCTTGTTCCTACCCTTGCCTCACCCCACCTGGCCCATCTTCTTTCCTCGAAGAGATGGCAGGAAGAATGTCACCTTCCTTAAACTGAGGGTGCCAAAGCGATCTGTGTGGGTCATAGGAGATAGTCTGATTGGCACGATGCTCTGGGAATGGTTTCATAATTATCCTATGCCTCATCTCTTTAATAACAGGTCGTAGATTCTCCACTCTGTGCCAGGTGCAATGCTGTTTATTGGCATTCAAAGTGAGTTAAGCATAACTGGGGCTTCCAGGGGGGCAAATCTGGTGGAGAGAAGACTCATAAACATGAGCAATCACACCAGGGCATTATACATCTCCCACCTAAAGTGAGCTGAGCAAGCTTTGGCATGAGCTGCTCCACCAGCAAGAAGGGCGTTTACACTTTCTCATGTCTTAATGAGGGAGTTTTAAGGTGCCTAGTGAGTCCTCCAGCATCGTAGGTCTTTCCCATCCAGCTGTTTTGGTGATTCCTTGAGACTCAGATACTCAGCCACTTAGCATTAATCCAGCAGTTGTATCTGTGGTAAAATGGACTGTGAAATCTAATATATGTTTCCTGAAACTCCTGACAAATCATTGAAGTATGATCATGGCCTCTTTGCCAGGCACCACAGTTCCTGCCCTCCGGGAACGTCCAGTGGAAGGCTGGCTGTGACCTTTGGTTACAATTTCTTAACTAGGCTTGTTAAAACCCACATCGCTGGCCCCTACCCCCAAAACTGCTGATTCAGTAGATCTGGGTTGGGGCCTGAGAATGTGAGGAGGAGGAGGCCTAGGAGCAGGGACCCTGGAAGGAATGGTAACTGGGGTGATAGGAGGGTATCGCTTAGGAGGTTTGGATGTGAAATTTGAAAAGGGAGGCACTGGGGGAAAAGGAGTTTCATTTAATTTTAAAAAGTGAGCAAGTCGTGAGAGCCAGTGTGCCTTTGAAAGCATTTTGTGAGACTCTGGGTCATTAGGTTTGAGACATTAGGCCTAGGAATCTGTGTTTTTAAAGCACTCCCAGGTGCTGCTGAGACAGCCAGGTTTGAGAACCTCTGTGTACTGAGCATCTGGCAGCACCAGGCACCTAGCAGATGTACAACAAAAACTCATTGGATCGATACTTATTCCAAGTGGGTGTCAGGAATATCCTTAGATTGCTAAATCTAGTTGTACATATCCCTATTTTTTTCATAAAACAGTCTTAAACCACCAGTTAATAAAGGGATAACATACTTTCAAGCAGAAATTAGATTCTTCAAACAATTAACATTCCCCAACATCTAGATTATAGAAATAAAAACCTGGCTATAACTAAATATGTTGTGTTAGTCACAAGGTACAGATTGCTGCAAATAGCATCATAGAAAATCTCCCTTCTTCTTCATCTCTGAGATACTGTTTGGCTCCTTCCTGTTCTGTGCATGCATGCACACCACTTCATGTTCTACATTAGGAAATAATTAGAAGTAAACAGCTGTTAGTCAAGCAAGCTATATTCTGTTCACATCTTTCCAGAGTTCAACCCATTGCCCCAGGGGTCTTATCTTAAAAAAGAATCTCACTGCTTTAGACACAGCAAACCAAAATGAAGATACATTACAATTAGTGTAGGCAAGAGCTGGCTCAGCTGGGAAGAGGCAGCTACCAGTAAAGTTTCATTCTACTGTTTAAAATGATATTTCTTTTGATTTCATAGAAAGGCTGTTCTAAAATCAGCAAATAACTCAGAGAATGATGAATATTATTTTTACTGTCATTGGAACAGGGATAAGACTGTGTGTGTGTGTGTGTGTGTGTGTGTGTGTGTGTGTGAGTGTTGTGTGTGTGGTTGTATGAGAGCTGGCTCTTATACTGAGTCTTTCACTTGAGGCCTTAGAATTGGTCCAGTTCTGTTTCCAGCATAGAACTAGAGCCTGTAGACCTGAGTTGGGGTTTTGGGTTCCAGACCTGGGCAGAGCAAGGACTTTGTTTATCTCAGTTTTCTCCTGTAGGAAAAATGGGAGTGAAAACAGATTTTCTCAGAGTCTTTCAGCTATAACTTTCTAGTTATGTCTGACAGTTGCTCATGGGCAAGGATGAAGAACAAGGGTGTTGAATGAATCTCATGAATTCAAAGACATTTGTGCCCCAGAGGAAGAGGAAAGAGGCTTTCAAGAAACAAGAACTGTCTCCTATGGCTTAAACTTCCTAATAAGCTAAAGAGTTTTAAGCTCTGGGGTTTGGGGTGGGGTGGGGGTGGGGGGTGGGGGGAGAAAGAAGGTAGAGATAAAAGGGTTTTATTCATAACCAGATAGAGTGAGTCCTAGATCCATGGCTGATGCAATCCACCAAATTGTCCTGATACAATGGCAGGAGGCTTGGATAAAGGAGAGTGGGCTTATGTTCTAGCAAGAGGAATAGAGACTAGGCTTCAAACGGAATCCTGTCATTTTTGTTAGTTAATGGAATTGCCTACCTATGAAGTTATGAGATGTTATAGAAATTCATAAAGATCTTCTGGGGTTATGACCCAAGTCATTTGACTCATATTCCACTCTCATTCCACTGCTTTGCCATGGCGATTTTTAAAAGCCTAGTTCTCAACCTTGATAATGCAGGAATGGAGAAAGGAAGTACTTCTAAGCTCATGATTTTAGAAATTTGTTCCACTGTGATAATCTGGAATTTGGTTTGATATTTTATCATGCCAAAAGAGTCTAATTCTTATTATGTAAGTGTTTTCTCGGCAGTGAGGATGGTTATTTGAATAGAAAGAGACACACCTTGATTGGAGAGTACCACTTTGGGGGAGAGGAGGACCGACGCATGTTGTTGTTGAGATTTCGAGGTTCAGGAAATTCGTACTCCTGCTCTGGCATCTTGACTCTTGCATTCTTTGCCTTTTCCAGCTTAGCACCTTCTTCTGTGGAGCCCTTTTCTCCCCAGCGAACCTAAATTAAATAACATACAAAAGACAAAATAAGAAAATAAAATATAATGCCCTGGAGAATGGGGATCACGCATTTATGTGTGATATACAGTGGGAGTGCTCCCTAATCCTCAGTTCCTTTGAGCTTTGAGGGCCAGAGAAGAGGCAGGTGTGGATGAAGGGAAAAGGAGAGAACTGAGGGAGCAGAGAGAGCAAGCGATGTGGGTGAATACCTAGGAAAGGAATTGTGCAGGCCATGGGGACAACATGTGCAAAGGCCTTGCAGGCCCAGGTAAGAACTCTGGATTTTAGTTCAGTAAGAGAATAAACCTTTGGGGATTTTGAGAAAATGAGCAAACAGCTCTGACTCGTGGTGGGCAAGATATGAGGGTACATATTTAAAAAGCTGTACCTGCTACTTCTCCATCTGATGCCTCACAATCCACATCCCCACCAGACCTCAAGTATGAGTGTTTACCAGTTTGCTTGGGTTTTCCAACACTGAGTGGTCAGCACATAGATATGAGTACATGAAGTTGTCCTCTTACCTCCATCCTTTTAATGCCTCCAACACCTCGCCCACCATAATAAGAGGCATCGACTGTAGGCCACTTTTTCTTAGGCAGACCATCATCATCTTCTTCCTGCATTGTGAACATGAAGAAAGCAAAGCATCATTGCTGTATGTATGTGTCCACTATGCCATGTGAACAGGAGTAAACTGCCTGGGTTAAACCCCAGGGTCGCTGCTTACGGGGCCTTTGGCAAGTCACTCATCCTATCTAAGCTTATTTTCCTTCTCTGTAAATTAGGAATAAAAGCAGTACTATCTGCTAAGGTTGTGGCACAATCCTGGGACCTGTTCTTTTCTGCATCTCTACTGGTTTCTAGGTAACTCACCTAATCCCATGTACATGCCAGTGACTTGTTAATTTCCTTCTTCATCCCTGACTCCTCTGAACGCTGATTGTTGACAATGACCTCTCCTCTTGGGTGACTAATAAACGTCTCAACAATAGTATGTCAGATAAAAGTCCTGATTTCCTCACCTTAAACATGCTGCTCCCACAATCTCCCCACTGCCCTGGAAGTCATTCTGGAATTCCCTTTCTCCTCTACTGCTCCTCCCCTACTCTATCCCAATTTGTCAACAAGTTCTGTAGACCCCACTTGTAAAAGATCCCAAATCTGTGACTTCTCCAACTTCACCTTCATCACCACACCACCACGCTGGTTCTAAGTCCCCCTAAGCTTTCTCCTGGGTACTGCAACAGACTAACTGGCCTCTCTGCTGCAGAATAAAATCCAAACCCCACCTCTGCCCTTTGAACTCTGGCCTTTGCTCACCTCTTCAGCCTTCTTCCTCACCACACTTTCCTCCTCCCTGCACTACAGCCTGCTTGTCCTCTTTCTGTCCCTCAGATACTCTAAGCACATTCCTGTCTCAAGGCCTGTGCACAAGCTGTCCCCTTGTCCAGGGATGCTTTTTCTTTGGTCTTTTCATGGTTGAATCCTTCTTACCACTCCTTGGAGAGGCTTTCCCTTGACATCCTTCTAAGGCAGCTCCAGTCCCTTCACCCTATTGATTTGTTTTATTTTTAGTTAAAGATCTTATTATCAGTTGACATTTATTTATTGTCTTTCTTTCCATGCTGGAATGTAGGTTCTATGGAAGCTTCTGTTTAGTTGTCATGTTTACCATTGCATTCTCAATTTTAGAACAGCACCTCGTATGCAGTAGGTGCTAAAAGATTTTCTGTTGAATTTACAAATAAATTAAAATAAAGCCGTTAACTCAGTGTCTGCAACTTAACTCAGTGACAAGAAGTTAGCATGTATTAGATATTTTTTAAGATGAAAGGGGAAAACAAGAGAAACTTGTAACTTTATGAAAAAGGGAAGGATAATTAGCAAAACTGCTCCTCATCTCAGCAATGTAATTATTCGTGTTGTGGGGAGAAAAAGATTACCATCTACAACCAGAGAAGGCTTTAAGGGTGGAAAAAGGAAGCTGAAAAAGGGGTCTGAAAAGCAGGGCAATGAGCCAAAGAAGATGAAACTGCTCAGAATAAGCCTGCTTCCCACAGTCTTGTGCTGGTGGCATTTGGGGAGTCAAACACTCAGGGTGGAGTCCCATATAGGGCTACCACTGTGTGGAAAGGGGTATCGCATGCAGAAGGCAAGGTACACAGCAAGGGCAAGTGGTTGGTGGGAGAGAAACCAGAGCCAGAGGTGACAAACAAAACAGTAACACATTAACACACTGAGGTTCCCTAGGTGACTTGCTGTGCATGCGATGGGCAGGTTTCTTTAAAAAAATTTTTTAAAATTTAACATATCTTATAGAACAGTGAAAATAGCAGACCAGAGGACTTAGAACATTCTGGCAGCTGACACTTGGGTCGATCTCTCTTTCTCTCTCTTTTTAAAACAGATCTGTCCTTGTTCATATAGGACTGTGAGTCCTGAAGGCAGAGTGGATCTTGTAGACCTTGTATTCTAGGTCTTGTACAAAGCCTGGTGCACAGCAGGTGCTCAATAAACACGTACTGAATTTGCTAGGACCACAGGTGAATTTATGTAGCTTCTACCATGTGCGTGCCAGCACTCTTCTAAGTGCTTTACATGTATTAACCCTTTAGTCTCACAATGAGCCGTGAGGTAGGTGGTCTATTCTGTCCATTTTAGGGAGGAGGAATAAAAAGGGTAAGTGACTTAGGTCACCCAGCATGTATGTGGCAGAGCTGGATTTGAGCCCAGGCAGCCTTACTCTTGTTTGTTTCTCAGCGTTGGCAGTTCTGGGTTTTGTCTCTTTGCATTGTACTTTTCTAATCATTTGATGGAATCAAATAAATGCGAGTTTTCTACTTTTCAATCCTTGTATCTGCTAATTTTGAAGACATAACTATGAAACATGACAAAATAATAAAACAGAAACAAAGAAAACCCCCAATAATATAATAGTTCACAGTATTTTGCCTTATAATTTCAGAGGGCTTATGATGTCAAACCAGGAACCTCAAGTATTTCACATATATGGTTAAATTTTACCACTAGTGGCAGATGCGTGTGTGTCTGTGTGTCACCTATGAAACAGCTTTGAAAAGCCTGGGCCTCCCTGGCCTTATGTCATTTTCCAAAGGCAGTATCACCCAAAACGGAGCACAGCAGCCCCGAAAACGTGAGAGACTCCAAGAATAAAGCTGGTTAATCAACATGGATCTGAAGTGGTCTCATGAGTCTTCTAATTTTTTAAATGACAGGAGGACGAACGTCACCAACCACCTAACTGAGCCTTTTCATTGTCCAGAAGATACTTGGATCCAGAGTAGTGAAGAGACCAGTGCAGCTGAAGTTGTGGTTTGGTTTCCTGATCCCTTTTTCCAGGATCTCCCCGCCATCCTCGCACACACCCCCACTGCCCTTCCCCTCGATTCTTCCCTCTTGCTCAGGACTTGCTGCGGCCTCTATTTCTGGGCGGTGTCTGGGTGAGAAGGCCGGGCCAGCCTCCTGCGCATGTGCAAGGGCTGCGTTCCCACAACAGGAAATGCCAGGACTCAAATCGGCTCCACACGCTCCTGATCAACCAAGGCTGCAGTTTAATCCCCTGACCTGGGCTTGCCTGCCAAACTCAAACGACAGCAAGAGACTATACAAAGGCCCAGGGTTTGACCAACGAGAGAGTCAGAATTTCCCTGCAGTTACCATGGCTCTGTTTACACATTCTAGAGAGGCGAGGGTTTTGCAATCTTCAGAAGAGAAGGGACTCTTTGATGTGTCTTTGGCCAAAAACTGATGGAGTAGAATCAGTCCCCAGCAATTCCACTAAGAAAAGCGGCAGCACCAGAGGTGAACCTCTACATCTAAGTACCAGTGCTCTTAGGAAGTTCCCCTTACACTGACCTTCAAGGATGGAGGAGGGAGGAGAAAACCACCAAGATAGAAACCATCTATGATTTTTGGAGGACAGACGAGATAAACTGAGGTGCTTTGAGTGAGCAAAGTAGTAGGAATCAGGAGTTTGTAGGCAGCCAGCAGGAGATGAGCAGAAAAGAGAGGAACTGAGCTACCAGTAAATGGCCAGGGTCCACCTGAGGAGAGGGTTCTGAGAACCTCCCAGCAGTGGGAATGGCAGGCATGGTAAAGAGGAGGCTGTTTAACATGTGGTCAGAAGTTTTTCACTGGCTGTACTGTGTCGTAACCCACCCGTACTTTTAAACCTTCAGTAAAAGTCCCTATGCAGATGGCCTTGTGCCAGCAGTGCCTTTGAGGGAGTGTAGGAACTGAGTCTGTTTCATGGAGTCTAGCAAAGAAGAAGAGAGCATATCACAGAAACAGCCAGAAGTAGGAGTCAGTGGTGCCTGGAGATACTGCAGAGATTAGGGAGGGATGCTGGTTTCCCATCAGGGGAAGTTATATTTATTTCTAAAAGGATGTGGTGGCCCCAGACATCCAGTTGGCTGATGTTTGGGTCACACATGTGATAGCACATTACTCAGATGGTAGAGGCCCATTCAGACTTGCTTGTCCTCAGGCAGATAGAGGCGTGTTCTCAGTCACAGTCCTGCTCTAGAGAGAAATAGCCGTAGACTCTAAAGTCTGATGCGCAAGTTTGGTTAGCTTATAATTGAATTAGTCCTGTGCTGCCCTCAGTCACTGAACTTTTCCGTCTTTCCAATCATGTCAGGCTTTTGTACTGCTCCACATGCTTGGAACACCCTTCCCCCACTTCCTTTACCCATCTTTTAAGATTGTACTCAAATGTAATCTATTTTATGCATAACTCCCTGATTCCCCAGAGAATTCAATGCTCCCTTTTTGTTTTTCCTACAGCTCTTTGTAGTGACTTTTCCTGACTCAAGAAACATTTAACTATTAGTTATTAAGTAAAGCAGTGAGTATAAGGGTGAGACCTCTGACCCCAGGGCTGCCTCACTCCTCCATATAGACCGTGTACGGGACAACTCCACAGGTATGATAGAAACAGCTCCCCCTAGAGTTGTGCATAACTCAATCTACAAGTTTTAACATTCTTGCTTCTATGATATCCATTTGCTAGCAGAGTCAGATGGCCAGCTTGACCCAAATAAGTTCTCAACCCCCAACTCACTAGGGGGACCAGTGGAAACTATGGAAAGAAGAACATAACTGAAACAGAATCGAGCCCAAGTAAATAGTTTTAAATCAGCCTTTGAATTTATTTAAAATTTAATCAAATATTAACACATCTTAAACCCTATGGAAAAGCCCTACTAGCACCAAACAAGGACCCTTTACTTGTCTATTCTTTCATTCACTCACTCAAGAACTGTAGCTGAGCCCCACCCCACCATCCCTCTGCCCCACCAGTACAGTGCTATATTTTGAGAAAATAAAGAGAACGCAGCCATCAACAAGACCATTTACATTTACAGAGGAGTAAGTTTTGTGAGGGTGAATTAAAAGACATGAACTAAAGGACTAAGGCCACAGAAACTCCCAGGCCTGGAGGGCTGAACCCAAAGTAGAGCTGGATGTTTGTTTCATTTAAAGTCTCTGGGGATAAGCCAGAGAGGTCACCCTCAATGTCAGTCTTGGAAATGAATTTTAGGAGTGAATTGGCAAGACAGAAAAATCCCACAACACTTCTGCTTGTAGATATAAAAGATTCTGAATGATTTAAGATTTCCCTGTTCTGAGCTGCATTTAACATGTGTGGTACCACCACACCTGTTCATATATGCAAAATGATTAGGGATGAAATAAAATTGTCATTTATTCTTCAATGAAGTATAGTATGTTTATTTGTTTCAGTAGCAATGTTTCTTTTCTAACCACTGAAATATTAAATATTGAATTTTGGGCTTGTTCTGGGACTTCTGTTTGGCATGTACGTTTGTGTGTGTGTGTGTGTGTGTGTGTGTGTGTGTGTGTGTGTTTGTGTGTGAGTGTGTGCATGAGTGTGTATCAGTGTGTATTTGACATCCACTGGAAAGAAGATGCCTGGTGGTCTTTGGCCTTTCACCTGTTCAGAGGGGGA
This sequence comes from Eidolon dupreanum, assembly GCA_028627145.1. Lineage (NCBI taxonomy): Eukaryota > Metazoa > Chordata > Mammalia > Chiroptera > Pteropodidae > Eidolon > Eidolon dupreanum. Next base: position 63,796,008 of record CM053515.1, read on the forward strand.
GGCTGCTCTGACTGTCTGTGTGGATGTAGCTGTGAGGCATAACAGCCCTGCTGCTATTAAGTTTAACTTGTTTGCCTAGACAAGTTGTATAACTTTTCCATAGTTCAGGTTTTTCATCTAAAAAATTCTTGCCTCTGAGAAATTGTTAGGATCAGTGAGCGTGATGATAAACCCGGAAATGAGCTCATCATTCAAAGCCAGGCACTTACTGTTAACCGGATGCTTATCCAGGGTCAATACCTTCCACATAAAGCCCTCTCCCTCTCAAAGCCAGAAAATCCATGGAAGGCAATTTCATTTTGAACTAGACCATCAGAGGAAGTACTCTATTATTGGATTTGTCCACAAACTTCGATTTAAAATTCAATTAAATGTTAAATAAATTCAAAGGCTGATCTGGAATAACTAGAGACTTAGTGAGGAATCCTCACTCTGCTGCCAATTAGAGAAGACCCTTAACTCAGGAAATGTCCTTCTGAGTTGTTAAAATAGAGCTTTCTTGCATTTGCTGAGATCTCAAAATTTCAAGTAATTTTTCTTAGTCCTCTCTTTATAGAGGTATCACTGCTGGTGGCATGAAATCTCAAAAAGTCATACCTTTTTATATTATGCATTTTGATAGTCCTTATTAAAGAGGATCACTGTGAGCTCATTATAAAGTTATTTAAATAGTAGATATCCTGCTGTTGGGGTATGATGCTTATAGATCTGATGAAATTTTAGATAACTAACATTTAACTTGATATATATGACAGAGAGTGTTTGACTTTATATAGTTATTAATTGAGTGCTAGACACTGTATTAAGCTCTTTGGGGATAAATTAAAGATTAATTAGATATAAATCTTAATCTTTAAGTAGCTAATGGTCTTAAACTTTGATGCAGAAGTAAGAGTCGATAAAAATCTGGGACTGCAGAGAAGGGAGAAATGAGAAACTAGTTCTGATGGAAGGAATTACAATGTGTTTGAGACACACTGAGCTGTGCTTAAAGGACGTGGGATTTGAATACAGGGAGCTGGAGTGGAGAAGGTTGTCTAGATTCAGACTATGATTTTCAGGGCATTGTGTAAAATACTCTGTATGAATTAAGTTATACTGTCTGTTTCTGTGGAATTTCTTTATTTTATTTTATTTTATTTTATTTTTCTGCCAAAACACATGAGGAAGTTGATTAGGACTGCTTAACTCCCGGGGCCAAGGAACTCTCAAGGCCAAGGCACATGCTAAGGTCATCAGCACCGCCTATAGCTCGCCTGGCCAGCTCGGAAGCTGGTTTAAGTTTAACAGGACACATTAGATCTCAAGTATCGCAAGGTTGTCATTTTGTTCCAGAAACTAGGTCTACCTTCTTGAGGTGAAAGTACGACTTCTCTAAGAATAATAGATAAAACTGGGAAAACTCAACTGCTTCTCTTCTCTTGCTTTTAGCTATTCTTTCTTAGTGGTTTTCTGGTTTGAACTTTTTTCCGCCCTCCAAAATTGTGTTGTTGAGTATAATACTTCATTCTATACACACCTATTGAGCTGTTTTGTGTGTGGAGCCCTTTGCTACATGCTGGGGCCTGGGGTAAACCACACCCCGCAGTCTTGCACCTAAGTCCCCTGGGTATTCTGGCAAGGCTGGCTGCCACGTCACCTTCCAAATGCAAAGGAAGAGCCAGCAGCATAAGAAAGGGCAATGACTCCTCTAATTGAACATGATGAGGGGAGGGAACCCTCCCCTCAGGGCAAACAGAGCAACCTCATCAAGAAAGCTTCTTGCCCTATTTTTTTTTTTTTGGAAGTATAAAAGACAGCTGCACACAACAGAAACACAGCCAAACTGGAACCTATGAAACTAGCCATGGTGCTTTTTCGTGAAGGATTAGGAAAAGGCTTTTGTGGATGTAAAGAGGGTTTCCCCCCCCACCCCCTTTCTCTCCTCTTTGCACAGCAATGTAATTTCCTCCCTTGATTTCTGGGCAGAAAGTTAGCATTCCAACAAGATGTGCTTTAATTGATGGCAGCTATTAAATCCCTTGGCTTACATGCATATGGTTCAGGATATAAGAGCCACATGGAATTTTAAATTTGATCATTATTTTTTCTGTATGTAGGAAACTTGACAAAGGCATTAGGAAGAGGGATGGTGAGGGAGTGGCGCCTGGTTTGCACACAATGGACCTTAGAGATTGAAGACAATGAACTTGAAACCTCATCAATACATCTTCTGGTCGCACGAGGTTTTCAGATCTATACCCTGGCTTCTTAACTGTGAGCGTTATATCCAGGGAGGCCAGCTCCCCCAGGGATGATCAGATGATCAGGAGAGCCACTGGCCATGCACTTCCGTCCTGGATGCTCCTTCTCACCATCAGCCTTGAATGCCTCCACTCTATTCTACCCAGGCTACACTTGCACGAGAACTGTTTACTGGTCAATTTATGGTGGACTCTAAGATATTTTCTCTTTCTACAAATGATAAATATTCAAGAGCAAGGCCAGCATATTAGCATATTCACTCTCCAGTGTATTTTCATCAGTGCCTGGCAAATCTTTAGGTAACACTGTTTTACATTAAAAACAATGGAAGACTTCAGCATCAGGCTGTTCCTGGAATCATTGATTGTTTGGAGAATGTGGCAAATTTTCCCTGAGTCTCTATAGAGAAAAGAGATCCCTAAAGTGTCTTTTAGAGGAAAAACCAGTATCTTGGGACTCCAAATAATTGTACTGATAAAAACACATATGTTTGCATCTCAAATTCTATCTTTGCAAGCAAAAAAGCTTCTAAAATCACTTATCCATGGCTGCCAGTTTAGTTTAGTTCCTGTTCATCCTTGATTATGAGAGAGCCAAATACCTCCCTCTTTGCTGCTTCAATGCATCGGGAGCCTCTGCCTGACTTAGCTCTGTTTTACAGGGGCCTGAGTCTCAGGGTAGCGCATCCAGCTCTCCACCTCACTCTGCCACCCTGTCCACCTGGCTACACGCTGCTCTGGTCACTTACCTCACTTTCCTCAGCAGGGGGTGGAGGCACCTCCTTGATAATCTGAAATGAAAAAAAGAACAAGTCAATAAAAATATCGAGCCATTGCCTTCCAGGAGGCCTGCTCTCAAGAGGTACCTTGATAGTGTGGCCATAATTACCATAGTAATGGACCCAAGCAAGGCAGGCTTTGTCAATGCTATGATGTGTCCTGGGCAGAACAGCTCAGTTAGTTAAAGCATGATCTGGGCTGCAGTTCCACTCTCAATTGCGTCTCTTGTAGTTTTGTATAAAGAAAAAAATGTTCCAAGGTAACAGTTTTGTCTCTTACCCCAGGGAGCTACCTTGCAAATTTATTCACTCATTTATTCATCTAGTCATTCATGCATCAAATCATTCATTCATCCATCCAAACAGGTACACATTTAACAAAGAATTGTACACGACAGAGGTTAAGATGGTGCAGCAGAGGTGAGTCAGGTATGAACCACACTCAAGCTGTTGGTGGTCTTGTTAACAGTCACTGGCCCCAAGTGGTACCCATGGTGGGAGGGTGGAATGGTCAGGCAGAGGACAAAGAAGGAGCGGTAGCCAGGGATTTCATGGATCTGAACTTTAAGGGATACAAAAATTTACATAACAATATTAAAAGGTTGTATTCTGAAACTGCCCTATCATTAAGGCTGAAGAGAGACATGTACACTCTCGGCAGGCGACCCGGAGCCTCTTTCAACCAATGAAAGGATGAGTGACACATGGGAGAAGGGCAGAGAAGGAGGACAGCTGGGTGGCAGTAAGCAACCTCTCCTCACTCTGTCCCTAACTTGCCCACACCATTCACAAAAGAAAAGCCCTTGCAGTAAATTGGATTTTGAGTCTTTTACAAGGCAGTTTGGCAATTATCTGGTGTGATTCCACCATGTCCTTTCGAGGTTCCCTCCTCTCATCCCAAGCTTATTATTGGATTTTGGCTCCTCTACATGGAGTCCTTTTCCTTAGAGGATTCTTGTAAATATAAAGCTCATTACATATCTTATGATGTTTTTGTGTTGGGGTTGGTGTGGACCACTGTGGGTGGGTGCTCAGGCATTGCTAACAGGACCAGTTTCTTAACTTTCTAGTTGGAGAACTCTCCTGGCTGGCTACAGGGCAGGCTGTTCACTAGGCATGAAGCTCCACCCTACTAAGCTCATATCTTGTTTGACTTAATGATTATTCCGGTACTTCGCTTGGGCTCTGATCCTTACTGCTGTAATCCATGCTACCATAATCTGTAATGTCATCTCTGTACGTTGAGACAGGCTACTGACTTGAGGTTCTGTTAATATCTGCCAGGGGACTAAGACTCCAGTCATCTAAAAAGTCAATATTCAATTAATTAAGAAGCAGAGGCTAAGACCTCCAGGAGTTTCAAACTATCATTTCATCTGCCTCCACTTCCTGACCATTGCGAAGAGCCTGCTGAAGGTCTCTGGAAAGCATGAAGCCATGATTTTGCTCACTCACTTAATACTGGCTCAGAATTCCTTAAGGAAATCTCTAGGGAGGACCATCACTGTCCAGTGATGATTCTCCACCATCCCAGAGGCAGTGATGCTCTAAAGACAGGAAATGCTTGGGAATGGGAGGGAGGGGTGAGGGGCTGGAGATACTGATCTAGAATGTGTCTCTTCTCTTAGAGCAGGGTTAGGGAAGGATACGACAGGGAGGAACAAGACAGATGTTGACAAGAGTGCTGTGGGAAGCGCACATTATATACAGAGGTTCAGTATGGAACAGCTGGGCTTTTGTCTTCACAGGGCTACCAGCTTCCTCCCTTACTGCATGGAAGCATGGTGTAGTTGTCAGCTGTGAATCCCAGACCTGTCTTTTTCTGACTGTGAGGATTTGACAAGTTCTTGATCTTCCCTGAGCTCCACTGTCCTCTTCCGTTAAATGGGAGCTATAACATTAACCTTGCAGGAATTGAGTCATGATAAGCAATAATGTTTCTAAGACATCTGGTATAGAGTGAGTGCTCAAGAGATGGTACGTACTATTCTTCTTCTTCTTTCCCTTTCTTGCGGTCTCTGTGTCTTGCTTTTATTACATTTTTAACAAAGGTTTCACTTAACCCCTGTATACACTAAATGGCTAAGCATGGTCCTTTCTAGATGGAGCTTCATAAAATGAGTTCAGACAGGGGCTAGGGCGCCTGAGAGTAGTCAGAGGTTTTGAGGGAGTAGGCATCAGTGTGTATCATCGCAAATATGTAGGCATATGACATCAGCCAGAAAGTACAGCACCAGAGGCCCACTATTCAGACGAACCCATCTGTGGGTTACCGTTTAATGTGACTTACTGGATATTTACTGAATTTTATAGCCAACAATGCCCCAAAGGAAACCCAAAAGACAATGCCAAAATACACGACTTAGTGAGTGTTAATCAAAGGTAGACTAATTTGTAATCCACACTCTATGCCGACACACTGCAAACTGGATACCTGAGCTTCTGGGAAAATGCCACCATTTAATCAGGATTTAGGCACTCCAATCTACTCTCGTTAGTTGGATGTCTGGTTATATTCAGCAGGAATGAGGAAGAAGTATTCTTCTTGCTCCAAGCGCCCCCATCACCGGGCTTCACCTGGAAGCAAGGAGCAGCTGAACCGTAGGATGGCAGGAAAGCATTTCAAAGTGCAATCTAGATGGGCTAAGTGGAAATCATGAGATAATTATTCCAAGCCTTGAAGCTGGATGGGCTGTATGCGAGTGAGCCAAACTCTCCTGCCAAGAATAGCATACAGGCTACCCAAAGAAGTGATCTAAGCACAGGGACACGTCAGCCCCCTTCATCTTACTCCCAATCCTGAAGGGCTAGAGCCCATGTTGTCCGAAAGAGCAGGTGGGTAGCAGCCCGCTTTGCTTTTGAGCCTGTAACAGCACTGCAGCTTTCTGTGCACAGAGTGGCCCGTGGCTCACAAGATAAAATGCTAAGTGACTCTGCCCCACACAGCCTGCATGATGTGGCCCCATCACCTCTCCATCTCACTCCTCCACTCTCCCCTTCATTTTCCGCACTTCTGCCTCTGGGTCACCTTCTTTTTTCCTTCCATATACCCTGCTGTTTCTCACTTGTAATGTTCTCTGCTTAAATGCTTGTCTGCACACCTGCACATGCCTTGGTTAACTCCTATTCATTGTAAATAAATACTCCTTCTCTGGGAAGTCTCCTGTTACCTCAGAGAAGGCAAGATCCCGTTTACGGGGTCTCAGGTAACCCAGTGTTTTTCCTAGCACTTTTAATTGCAGTTAAAAGATTAATTGCATAATTCTTTGCTTCCAATTAGTAAGACTAGAAAGTTTTTATTTCCAACAAGAATGAAAGCTAGAATCCTTTGAACACTACCAAGCTTAGGCTTGATTTGTCCCATTACTTTCTTGGAAGGTGCCAGGAGCTTCCTTTTGGTCGAGAGTGAGCTTGTCAGCTCCTTCCTCATTAGAACAAATAAAAGATGAATAAAGTTTAAGAGACCTTTAATAAAATGTTTAAAAGGAAAATTCCTCAACAAACATACTTGTAAGCACAACATGGTAGAACCGAATGGCAGTACCGAGGACAAATCTGGGGACAATTTTCATATTCTCTTTCAGAGGCCAACAGCACTTCAATTTTTAGGTTGGATGTTTTGGATGGGCAGAAAGTGACCATTTGCCTCCTTGAGATAGCTGTCCTATAGTTCCTTTTGCATTAATGGTTGGACTGGTGAGGTAAAAGGGGATATGAAAAATGAGGTGGAATATGGAACTTCTGAATCCTATTAGTGTTTCTTTACTACCTGAGAATTTCTTTAAATTGTCTCTTCTGTGAATTGGGAGATATGCCTCCTCAGCCCATTTATCAGTGATTTTTAGCTCTGATTTTATCCATCTTTGTTTAGGTACACTTGAGATGGGGCCAGGTTTGACAAAGGAAAAAGTTAGAAAAGACCAGGTAGAATCTTATCAAATTGAAATCTTACCGGTAATTTCTCACTGGGTCAAAACAAACTCGTTTTTATGTACACTTCTTATACAAATGGTATAAATGGTTGGAAATGGTAACAGTAGAAGATGTGGAGATATAGTTAGCATGGAATGAATACGGTAGCAAGATCACACATGCCCAGGTCCTGTTTGACACTTGGGAACTTTGCTCTTGTTTTATAAGTCAAGTTCAACTGTTTAAGTCTCTGTGAAGCTCTTTCTTAAAATTTATTTTATAAAATATGAAGGTGAAAGAAAGCACCTGGAGAGTTTATTTTGCTTGTTTCTTCTTCTCCGGAAGTATCGAAGTCCTACTTCTAATCTATATATTTTGATTCTTGCCAACTTGGTTTGCTCCTGCTAACTCTGCTGCTATATATAGTCCTGTGCAATGGAATGCAAATTGTAATCTACCCAATTTTTAACACAGGTACCTCTTCCTCCTCCTAGATGCTGGCCACACTGGCTCACCAGACGTTCCATTTAAAGCCATGAGTCAAGTAGACATGCTGCACGAGGAACAGGAGGATGCCAGGCCTGGCTGTTTCTCTGGAGTCCCCTGCTCTCTCTAGCCCCACAACTTCACATTTCTCCACTATATCTTTCCTATCTTTTCCTCTGTGACAGTAGTTGACAATAGGCTAAGCTGTATAGGAGCTCATTTTGGACAGATGCTTGTCTTATGGCATGAGAAGTAGGACTTCTTTTTGGGCCCCCTTTCTTCTTAAATTGTATTCGGTGTCTCACTGTTATTTTTGCCTGAGCTGGATGAGAAGCATCTCCTACTCAACACTGAAGGCGTGGTTCTCTTGTGGCAAACGAGATACTTCCTTGACACAGAGCCAATTCTGTTGCCCAAAGTCCAAGAAGGCTGCTTAAGATAATGACTCTATTAACATGTCACTTTTCCTCTAATTTCAGTAGTTTTAAACTTTATCAACTATCGAAATTGCCTGGAAGGCTTTTAAAAACAGATTTATGGGCTGCATCTCTGAGTTTCTCATTAGTAGGTCTGAAGCAGGGTCTTCACATTTCTAACAAGTTCTCAAATGATGCTTATGCCGTTGGTCCATGGGCCACACTTCAAGAACAATGAATTAGCTTCTTTCTGTACCTCAGTTACATATGTTGGGGTGTTTTGCCTTAAGTCAGATGTTCCTATGAGTGTTCTGTTGAGAGTTGCTTATGGCTGATTAGAAACACCAGCTTTGAAAATGTTTCAGTCTAAAAATTAAGGTGTCCCTGCTCTATTGTCAGAAACAATGAGGTCTCCATTGCCCATGTGCCCCATCTGGGGGGAAACATAGAACTATCTCTGGAGGAAACTGCAGCTCTGCTTGCAGACACCCTCTTGCTTCCTATGGTGAGTGTCGGTGCTCATCCGTGTGCAGAGCTGGCATGGCCTGGACTCCCAGATCTAGCCCTGAAACAATCCCAGGAGGATGGTGGCCTGGGAGTTAGGGACACAGATTTTATCTTTCACTGTCTGTACCTTTGGCAGTTAACTCACTGAAGTGCATTTGCTTCTCTTTCTTCGCACTGGACCATAAGATATAGGCATAGTTGGTCAGCTTTTATCTCCTGACAGATAGTCAGTGCTTGTTATTCACTATTTGAATGAATATGTGTGCATTCTTACAAAGGAAAAGATAAAGAAAGTACTTCTGATGATTCTAAACTTCCTTGTTTCTCAAAAAGCACTTCAGTGATACAAAATGTATGGTCTCTCTATCCACCATATAAATGTTTCTTTAGTAATTAATATGCTAACAGACCCAACTACTAAGAGGGCATTCTGACACTTGGATGCATCATGGGGATCTCAATAGAGTCATGAGTTAGACTCAAGGTTAATTATAGTACTTAATTGATACCCCATTCTATCCCCTACCCCCAGACTCTAAGTAAATTCATTTGCCCTGTGGTTCAAAAATCCACTTTCCAGCTTTGTGTTCCAAACTAAATTTCTATGAAGGCTTCTTGAAAATTTGGATGACATGTACAGCCTCTTCTGTTATAATACAGGTATGTAATATGTGAATTTGTTTATATGCAGTAGATAAACTGAATAATAAAATCACTAAACTATGAAATCACATTAGCTCAAAATATGATTTTTTTTTTCATGAGGTAAAGGAGAAGGTGATATATATTTCAGTTTTTTGGTTGTGGTAAAATTCACATAATCTGACATTTACCATTTTAAAGTGTGAGGTGATTCTATTTGGTGTCACTGAGTAATAATATCAGGTGAATGTGAAGATGCTGCCCAGCTGCCAGGAGTAGCCTGGGAAGAATACACAAAACTCCACACACCCCATCTGCTTTCTCAATTCTTTTTACCCTCGTGCAATGTAAATATATATCGTTCCCTGAGCTACATACTTTTCTTCATGAAAACATTTAACACAGCAGCCTCAACATGAGTGTGTGCCCTGGTTATAAGTATGCAGGGACTGAATGAAGCAGGAAAGCCTTAAGAAGCTCATGGACAAGCCTGTGGAGAGAGGTGAGAGAAATGGAGCATGGTGAGGAAAGGGATCCACGCTGAACTTCATCAGAGACCACAATGAAGAGCCAAAAGAAAGGAGAATGGAAGTTGCGGGAGCCATCGTTTGCTTTAAAGGTGATCAGAAGCACATGCCATGAGTTGAAGAAAAGGCTATAATGCTGACAGTAGCAAAACAGCACTTTCATGGCATTCGGCCTTATTTGGAACCACACAGTAGCTTCTTTTTTTTGTTATGAAAAAAGGAATTTGGCAAAACAACAAAAGCTAAATTTCTATTTTGAGATGGTGCTGAGGAATAACAAGACAATGAGTCACTGCCATCCACCTCTGTTGTCGCGACACTTCAACCTAAGAATGTTCTTCCTTCTTTCCATCCTGTCTCCGTAACTCAAAGCCACAGTGCTACACCATATTGATATACACCAGGAAACTTCATGTGTTTATTTTATAAAAATCAAGGTAAAGTAGAATTATTGTAATTAAGAATTTAAGATGCTAAAATGATGAAATTTTTGAGTTTATTCTTAATTTTTAAAAGTTTATTGTTTTATAAGATTGCAAAGTTTTGAATGTTCTGCTCTGTACCTCTTTCTCCCATTAGTCTTATTTTCACAGGACTGAAAGTCCATATGCAGTAATGTTTTTAAAAACAGCCTTCATGTGATATGAGAAATGATGGTATTTAGAGAACTTTTGATGTATGCTACTTAATAACTGTTGTTAACTTTGGAGAGAGCAAAGGAGAGACCGTTGACAGGCTCTAACTTCTTATCTGCTCTCTGGTCTTTTGTGCTTTCCATGTATAGTAAAATCCCAAGGAGTCTGAGTAATAATATTTTTGTAGTTTTTGGTAATTTTAGATTATGAGCTCATGAGCTCATATATAGTTTGCATTTTTTTTGTGGGAATTCTATGAAGACTGGGTTGAGGCACCAACCTGGCAGAGAGGATTCAAGTTTCTTTCTGCAGATTCCTAAATACTTCCAAACTGTGACCACTTCTCAGCTTGTAATATACAGAACCCCAAGTAGTATATATTTGAACTCTAAACCAGAGAGGTTATGGTTCTGAATTCTTAGGGATATAGCCACATATATAGACACCTCCCTGTCCCTCCCCCTGCCCCCTCAAGTCATCCTTTCACTCAAGGTCTGAGCATTAGGCAGGAGGCTCAATTTCAATTACCAAACTTTTGTGGGCCTATGTAAGGCTATTAAACAAAATGTCTAGGTTATTAAGATCAGAAAATCTTCCCTAGGACTGTCATTGTTTTAGGGTCAGCAAACCATCATATTTCCAGGTCCTTCTTTATTTTGGCCCTGGGAATGTCTCCTATTTTCTTGCAAACTTGGCTATGCATTTAAAACAACTTTTATTATATTTTTTCTGGGGTTTTTAAAATTTTTTGTTTTGTTATGTATTTCATTGTATCACCAGTAAAGAGTAACTGATTTTTCACAAATGATTACCTCTTGCATGCTCAGAGAGGTTAGCTCAAATGAATGTATTTAGATGCCTAAATATCTGGAGTCTTTGACTTAAAACATTGTACATCCTAAGACTTCCAGGCTGATCTCTCAACACCAGCTCCTCTGCTGCCTCCCTGATCTCATAGGTTCTATGTGAAGAGGAGCCATCAGAACAGAACTGTGTATAGAAGAAATGCCAATTGAGATCTGAAAAGCCAATGTCACAGATAGAAGAGGATGCTTGCTTTCACACTGTTATATTCTAGACTTTCATTCTGATTCCCAAATCTTATAATAAATATCCTTCAAATTAAAATCAAGAAACCACAGGAAAATAGGTAACTTGATAAGGAAAACGTCCAGGAAATATGAGGTGCTAGGTGAAGGCAGATAAATGAATCATGCTACTATACAAACAGCATAAATATAATAGAAACCTCACAGTTGATTACAGTGGGTTAATGCTGGCCAAGAACTCCCTGAATCCAGTAATTTTACACTGTAAAGTTTATCAAATGCTAGTGCTAAGATGTTGATCTAGAATGTAGTACAAGAAAGTTTCAAAGAAATGAGCTCACTTTTAAAAATTTTTTTGCCATTTAGAACTTAAATTTCAAGTAATTTTTGACCTCTCATCTCATTTCTTAAGACTGGGACTATTTAAAAGGCTAAATTCACCAAAAACTAAAGTGAGAATACTGGCAGGAACTTTAATATTAGTCAATAAGGCCTAAGTGATTTACACAGTAATTTCAAAGAATAGCTATGCTTATTCTCTATTAGATGATATGTCAGAGTCACTGTAAAACTGCACGTAAGACAATTTAAAAAAATCTATAAATTCAGATTCTCTGAGGCTTGGAGGAAGAACATCTGGACTGCCTGGGTTAAGGGCAAGGTGATGTCAGCCACTGGCAGTTCCTGTGGGATCCAAGTGAGGCGCACAAGAAACAGGATGTGTTGATAATGTTCACAGTATGTACAAGCTTGTTGGCACTGACACAGCCTTCGAAGAGGGCATGAAAGAGGCCACAAATCAGAATCCGAGAATCAGCTACTTTAGCATTGTCTAGGATTGTTTTCTAAACAGTCTTTGGCAGAATACTAGTGTCCTTCCAGGTGTCAGTATGTCAGTGGATGATAGTAAAGATAGGTAAAGAAGAGTTCCAGGGTCAAAATAAGTTTAGAGATTCACAATGCAAATTATCCTACTAAAGGCTCTGAGAAGTCCTGCAGTGAAAATTTAGTTGAATAGAGTCTTTTGAACTTATTATTTAAATACCCCTTGTTCTGAAGTACCTATTCACATCTTGTAGGTACTACTATTTTGTGGACAGAGTTTGTAAATGGTGTTCCTGATTACTTGTATCATATAATCCTCAGGTGTCTCTGATGTGTAACCAGGTTTGAGAACCAGAGGTCAGGGAATCTTGAAGTGGAGGAGTAGACTCACTTACAGAAGGTAAGCCTATAAGGGAGCACCCTTAGAGGCAACATGATTCCAATTTTCTAAGTTTTCATGTGAGGAAATTAAGATGAATGGATTTATTTTTATCTGATATAAGATCTCGATGGGAATCCAGTTGCCTTTAATGACAGCTTGCTCCTTTCCAGTTTGCCCAGCAGGCATTAGGATGTGGTGGGTGGACTATCAGGAAACTGCAAGGCCAGTGCAACAAGCAGGAGGGAAGCCACGAGGGCAAGGTGAAGGTGAAACAGACAGGCTGTGTGGGGCGAGTGCTGCAGAGTTCCAGAGGTGAGGGCAGGCCACAGCAGAGTGCTATGTGTTAGTGAAAAATAATGTCATAGGCTTCAAAGTGGAGAGTGTCCAGATGGGAATGGGTGGAGGCTGGAAAGGGCTCCAGAAAGCACAATGGGTCTAGGCCCCAGAAGCCTAGCTAAGGATCTGCTTGTACTAGTCAGGTTTCTATTAAATAAACTGTCAGTAAGTCCCTTTGGTGATGTTAGACTTTGTTGTTTGGCCCAGCAAAGTAAATGTTATGCTTTAAGGTGTGGAGAACATTATTTGGAGAATTTATTTTATTTCAGTTTAAGGCATATTAAGTTCTAGATTAATTGTTGTCCTTTGCAGTTTGTCTTTGGAGATGTCTAAGGGGATTATTTGTTGAACTATCCTTGAAATTCAATAATGTGAGTTAAACATGATCTTTTACATAAGTTCTTTAAAAACTAACTGTGCATAAGAGAACTACAAGGCCATTACAAACAAAACAACAGAGAACAGACTTCTGTTTATATATAGAGAAATTCTGAATACATGCCCACAAACTGAATAAAAATATTTGCCATTATTTGAACAAAAATATGATGATTTGATTTGACTGAATAGTGTAGTTTAATTAGTTGGATTACAGAGAATTGCAACTTTATGGTACAATTTTTTTCTTTTTAGTTGTGGTAAAAAACACAAAACATAAAATTTAACATCTTAATCATTTTTAAGTACTATGTTCACATTGTAATGCAATCAATTTCTGGAACTTTTCATGTGAAATATAGCAAGATCTTTTTACTCAGAGTTCCTGTATACCATTAACTTCCCAATAAAATGGGCACACTTCTACAATTTTATTTAAGAAACTGAAATAAATATTTTGTTATTTAATATTTGATACATGTAAAATATTACATGTAACATAAGTAAGTTATAAAACATAATAATACAAACACCCATGAAACTACCAAGTAATACAGTTCATTGGTTTGTGGGTTCTTTCTGTATCCATTCCGCATCCTAAAGATGATTTAGCTTTTTAGTTTAGCTTGGAAACATACAAATTGGGTACTAGGCCCTATACTCCTATTTGGGATTAGTTTCTGAGACTGGTTTCTCCTTCCCCTGGAGGAGTTGATAGTATAGTGAGAGAAACACACTTATGAATAAATAAATACTTGTCATCATGAGAAAATTCTCCAATAGATGTGTGAAAAAAGTACTATGGAAACCAAGTGATGTTGCAGCAAATTCTTCCCACGGGGGGAAAAAATGTGTGGGAAGCTATGGAGATGGAGAGATCAGTGAGCTGGACTTTGAAGAAAGAGGAATTGTTGACAGAGTAGACAAAGATGATGGAACTATTTCAGCAACTATTTCAGGATACAATGTGAACAAAGAGATGGAGGTAAATAAGTATATGGTATGTTCAAGGATCCTCAAAGAAGAGAGTGTGCCTGGAGATGGCACTCCATCCATTTAGCTGCTCAACAAACTTTGAGATTTATTGAGTAACAGTTTTGAGCCAGGCACAGTTATGCTCCAGGGAACTACAGCCCTGGCTTCTAACAGCTTGTGCCTACAGGGGAAGACTGACAAACAAGCGATTATAACAGCATGGTCGGTGTGATGAAGGAAGCAGGCGCAGGGTGCCAAGAGAGTCCATGCATAGGGATGAGAAAGGAAAAGGTGAGGCTGCAGACGTAGGCAGTGGCCAGGTTGGCATAGGTGTACATGTGTCATGTCAAGGATTTTAAAGTCCTTTTTAGAGACAATGAACAGTCAAGAGGATTCTGGGCAGGGAAATGTGTAGGATTATGACCTGATTACTTTTTTTAAAAATAAAATTTTCTCTAGTGAAGGTAAGAAAGACTAAAAGGGCAGTTAGAAATGCAGACTCCTAGACTAAGGCAATGACATTCATTCATGCATTCATTAATTCCACAACAATTTATTAAGTAACTATTAGTGCCAGGTATTGGACTTGTGCTGGGGCAGAGGGTGCAGATGAAAGTGACAGATAAGACAGAGTGTGATAGAAGAGGCTATACCACAGACAACTCTGAAGTGAGATAAGACAAGGAATGACAGAAGGAGGTATCAACAACTGCTCTGTGTTCCCTAGTTTGGGCAGCTCAGAGAATGGTGACATACCCATTGTTGAAGAGCAGTTTTGGGGATAATGTGATGAGCTTAGTCTGGGACATATTAAGGGTGAGATGCCTGCATTTGCAATGTCCACTGGGTCTGTACACTATGGGCCTGGTCTTCTGTAGCTAAGACCAGTGAGGGGTGGACATATAAGTAGTCATCAGCATATCCATTATAGTTGAAGTCATGGGAGTTTGCAATATTGCCTGGGGTCAACATGCAGAGAAGACTCAAGGCAAACCTAGAGAATGAGAGATAGTGAGTGGAGGGAGAAGAGCTCATGAAAGAAAACATGAACAGAGAAGTAAGACAAGAGTCTGCACAAGCTAGTAGAGGAGGAAGTTTACAGGAGAGAGGGGTCAATAGTGCCTACAGATGAAAGAGCTAGTATAGAATGAAAAACAAAGAGAGACCGCTGGCCAGGGAATTCAGACTTGCAAGAGATGGACTCTCGTGCTGATGGAGGTTAGGGGGCAGTGGCTGAAATGAATGGGAGGAATTGTGGAGGGTCTACTCCACTAAGAAGTTTGCACATGAAAGGAAGGAAAGGATAAAAGAGTAGCTTAAAGGAGAAATAAGATATGAGACATTCTGAAAGGCTGAAGGAGGCTGGCATACTTTTGTAGGCAGAGGGGAGAAAGACAGTGGAAAGGATGAAGATACCACAGGCAAAGATGAAGTAAGAGGGGACAAAATGAAGAACACAGTGGAAAGAGTGAGAGAAGGGGCAAGGCTGCTTCTCAGGAGAAAGAATGTTGGAGGAGGACATAAGTATATGTGTTGCTTGGAGTGGAAGCATTTCAAACAGGACAGCTTCTACTTTTTCACTGAGATAGTAGGGCAGGTTGTCTATTGAGAGTGAAATGGTCAGAGGTAGGATAGGGATCTCCAGGGGAATGGTAAGAGTTTGGGAGAGAGACTGGGGCTCCATAAGGACGAGGTAACATTTGCTAAGCATGCTGTGGTCCTCATAAACGTGCATGCTGGTGCCATTTTCTTCTGAAGTGACCAGCACCTTGGGAGCAGGAGAGAAGACTACATACAATTAAATTGCTCAATCTAGGTGTAGGGATGGGCAAGGTAAGTGAGGTGGGAATTAGGGAATTGAGGTTGTTCATAAGAGGGTTCTATATATTAAGAGAACAGGCAGGCATTTATTCTATCCCCTAGATTCTTCATTTGGAGGAGCCGGTCTCCACTGGCCTTTGTTTACATGAAGCCGCCACCCTAGCTGGGCTGCAGGCTCACGTCAGGGCACTGCTTCTTGGCTGGGATGATGGTAGGCCCTCAGGGCTGACTGCATTTTCTAAGTCAGTTTAGTGCTCTAATATCACTGATTCACCATTGTTGTTTTTCTCTATACATTCAAACGATTCATATATTTGCTCTTCTAATACATTTCAGCTCTTTTTTTGTGATCTTCTCGTTCAGATTTCCTATCCTTCCTCTTTTTAAAGTTCTATTTAGGGATTTCAAGAATACTGAACCAAACTTATGCGTAGAGGAAGTGGCCAAAGCATGACTTACAGGGTTCTGGCAATGCCCCTTGTGGAACTGAGGCAGGGCTTTATTTGTTTGTTTGTTTAGGGTAAAAGATTGACTCCTTAAATTCCCTTTTTGAAAGTGCAAATAAACCAGGGTGCATAGTCCAATGCCTCTCTCTCTTTCAATGTGAGTGCTTTTTGTCAATGAATAAATGTAGGAATCTTAGGAACCAAAGGTTTACCTAGTGACACTGAAGACCAAGGTGAGAAACACTATGAGGATTTGAACAAGGGTCTGGCCAATTTTCTTTTCCTCTTTCTCCATAAATCACTAATAATAGATTATACCCCACCACAAGAGCAATAAATTAACCCAGATTTCATCAGTCAGGAAGATAAGAGCCCAGATGAGAGTGGGGTCCTTTAGGGAAGGCAAAATGCAATGGGTAGCACCAGTCACTTTCATCCTTCAGATTTCTTCTTCCAGACAAGGCCAGCAAGAAGCAAGAAGATGCTGAGGCAGAGGGCAGGCCTAATAGTGCCCACTATGCCTAGTCTTGTCATGCTGGTCATTACATTTAAAAATGTTCTTTATGCTTAGCAAGTGGAAACCTGAGTATCTCCCCTTCTACCCTGGCCAGCCTCCAGGACTTTGTGAACCACCCCCCACCCCACATCTAGCAATTAAAGGGTTAACATTTGGCACAACTGAGGTGGCGGGTCTTGCAACTGGGTTGTTAAATATTTTGAATATTACTCCTAGAGAAAACTTTTCAGCAGGGAAAGGAAGGGGCACAGCAGAGATACATCTCATGTACTTCACATTTTGCAGGCCCTTTCTGCCTTCTGGTTAGTTCCCATCATCAAGATGCAGCTTTGGTACCAGGTCATAGGACATTTCTCACACTTGGGGCAGAGTGGGGAGAGTGACAGAGGAAAGTTTCAGGTCCATCATTTACAAGGACACTCTGCTAGTCCCAGAACTGTGGTAAGGGCACTGTCACTTGGGAGAAAGAAACTTCCTGCACCCTCTGAACCAGGATCCTGGGGGAGGGAAGCACTGGTCAGCCTCTTTCCTGCATACTCCCTCTACAAAACACATGGCTTTATTCTGTCCCCCTTAGAGCATCGCCACTCATCAAGGAAATGAGTGAAAAACTTGGTTTGGGGGCACACTGAGCATCAGAACTCTGGCCAGTTTTCAGAAATTAGTGTGAGGACAGTTTTTATAGACATCATAAACAGGAAAATTAATCTCCAAGACCATTCCTTGTAAAGAAATCCTTCAGCACTTACAAAAGCAGACCACATTAAGACATTCTGGCTATTTTCAAAAGCAACATGATAAATAAATTAACCAGATAAATTCATTGAAAAATCTTTTGAATATTGCAGAATAATCTGGCCTTGGATGATTCTGCTTCCAATACCGAAAGACATTAATTAAGGGACATTTCCCTGCAAATAAAAACCATAATGAAATATCACCTCACACTTGTTAGTATGACTGTCAGCAAAAAGACAAGAGATAACAAATGCTGGTGAGAAGGCAGAGGAAAGGGAAGGCTTGTGCACTGTTAGTGGGGATGTAAATTGGTTCAGGCACTATGGAAAACAGTTTGGAGGTTCCTTATAACATTAAAAATAGAACATTCATAAGTTCCATCAATTTCACTTCTGGTTATTTATCCAAAGGAAACAAAATCGCTATCCTAAAGAGATACCTGCACCCCCATGTTCATTGCAAAATTATTTCAATAGCCAAGACATGGAAACAACCTAAGTGCTCATCAGCAGATGAGTGGATAAAAAATATGATAGATATATATACAATGGAATATTATTCAATCATAAAAATGAAGGATATTCTTCCATTTGCAATAACATGGAAAATCCTTGAGGGTATTATGTTAAGTGAAATAAGTCAGACAGAGAAAGAAAATTCCTATTTGATCTCACTTATATGTGGAATCTAATGGAATCTAAAAAAAACCAGACTCATAGAAACAGAGATCAGATTTGTGGCTGCCAGAAGTAGGAGTGGTAGAATTGGATAAAAGTAGTCAAAAGATACACACTTCCAATTATAAAATAAACAAGTTCTGGGGATGCAATGTACAACATGACTAGTTAATGGTACTGTATTGTTTGTTTGACAGTTGCTGAGAGTAGATCTTAAAAGTTTCATCACAAGGAAAAAATTTGTAACCATGTGAGGTGATGGATAGTAGCTAAACTTATTGTGGTAATGATAATCATTTTGTAATATATTCATATATCACTATGTTATACATTTTAACTTACACAATCTTATCTGTGAATTATATCTCAATAAACTAGAAAAAGAGACATTTCCCCATTAATATAAATTGCACACCCTACAGTATAGTAATATATTCCCATTATTGTAAATAGTTTTAATATTATTAATAATAATACATAGCACTTACTATGTACAAGGTGCTGTTTCTAAGCAATGTATATGTATAAACTTCTTTAATATTCACCATCTACCTATGAGGTTGGTGCTTATTG
This sequence comes from Eidolon dupreanum, assembly GCA_028627145.1. Classification (NCBI taxonomy): domain Eukaryota; kingdom Metazoa; phylum Chordata; class Mammalia; order Chiroptera; family Pteropodidae; genus Eidolon; species Eidolon dupreanum. Next base: position 63,814,872 of record CM053515.1, read on the forward strand.
TCCTCATTACACAAATGAGGAAATTGGGGCACAGAGAGGTTAAGTAACTTGCCCAAGATCACACAGTTAGTAAGTGGTGGAGCACTGCATGGCTGTTGCTGTTCTATTGCTCCTAGTTGTCTTCACTCAGAGGTAACTTTTTTTTTTTTTTTAAATAATCAGAGGGACTAGGTGAACAAGGGCGATATCTACTACAACAGAAGCCTGGTGTTCATTGCTGCCATCGCCACCACTAACTATCACCACCACCCCAAGCAGCCCTTTCTTTAACAGCCCACTGCAAGGTTTTTTCAAGTACCAGACTTGAAAATAAAAATGTGCTTTCTTTTTTTTTTTCTTTTGAGTCACTATAGAAAGCACTCTGACTGACTCATGGATTTTCTTGACCCTCAACATAAAATGGCTGTACAGCCTTAAGTATTTGAAACATCTAACTCTTGGGGCTGCTGCGGTAAGAATCAGTTTGAAATCTTGGTGAAATCAGTCCAATCTGGATTGCACTAATTGCGCGAGACTCACACCCGTTGTGGATGCCTCCCTGCACACACATGTTCTTGTCTACTGTAAGCCATCTCTTCCCCTCACCCAGAGGCTTCTGTTGGTGCAAGAGCCTCTTTCTTTCCAGAAGTCCCTGCCACACGGATCCTCACTCTGGCTGAGTTTCTCATCTCTTTCATTTATCACTTCTTTAAAATGTCATTCACAGCCCTTTCCCCTTCCATTTCAAATCTAGCACTCTATGAGTTTATGGTTTTTGTTCAACTCGGTTCTACACACAGATGTGAGTCGCTCACACTGTATGCTGAGTGCTGGAGTACTCAGAGATAGCAGAGATAAAATGTGACAAGCTCTTGGCTAGATAGGCTCAATGTCTCTTTTCCCCTGTAAGACCCTCTCTGGAAGAACCAGGAAATGGAAGATGCCATAGCAGCAGAGCAGCACTCACTTCAAACTCACCTGGGCTTTATAGCGCATGCTCTGACACTCTATAAAGGCAGGGTACCTGCTAGAACTAGACATATGAGAATTCATGTGTTTTCTTTCACTTGGTTATTACTTTGTTTGAGCTTTTCTTAGTCTAGGGGCCAGGGAATAAAAATTCATAAAGAGGCACTTATCATTTGGGCATGGCAGGTGATGGCAGCTTATTCCAAGCCCTAAGCTATTCATGGAGACACTGGTCAGAGCTATGTGTTGGCTCCAGATGATGAGGAAAGAGAGGAGGACGGCTTTTATTGATCTTGTAGCAGAAGTGCTTAGACCAGTGTTAGGCACACAGCAGCTGTGTCCTATAAATGCTAGCTAAAAGTAAGGAAATAAAGATGTGTTCCACTCTTAATTGTTAAAAATAAAGAGGACTGAGTCAGTCTTTCGGATGGGCTGATTATGATTAGCTGCTAAGACCAGGTGGTCTTGGAAGAGTATCAGCTAGGACAGCTCAACAAGTGTTAGTGTGTGTGTGTGCATACACGCACCATATCTACACATATGTAAATATTTATTAAATATCAAATAACACTCATCATTTACAGTAGTCCATGGATCCTTCCTAAGCACTGGAGCTAGAGCATCCACCTCAGCCGTTCTACCTAAAATGTGTTCCCATTTGGCGCCTCACTTCCCTAAGCCATATGGATTCCTAATGACTTGTGGGTCCATTGCACAATGTTAGTTTTTGCCAGTTTTATGTCAATTATATGAATAATGCAAGATTTGTCCTCAAACTTTACATGGTTTTCTGTCACCCTATTCTACTCATGGACCCATTCACTTTGTGTCACCTTCTGCTTTGAGTGGCCCAAGGCCTCAGGTGAGGAGGAGGAGCAGCTTGGGACACTTACCACAGTGCAGCAGAGGGGCCAGAACCACCAGAGGAGAGCCAGGGCCAGGAGCAGGAACAGGATCAGCAGGGCGATTGCCAGGATGGAGCCATCGGACTGTGGGGCCAAGAGAGAGGGCGGTCAGCCATGGGGCAGGCCATGCGTGCAACTAGCACGTGAGCCCAGGGTGGGGCAAGGCAACTCCTGTGGTCTCCCCCTCCCATAACCAATACACAGATCTAGGGCCCAGAGAAGAGCAGTTTGCCAAGCAAATAGCTGAAACTCTGCCCATCATTCTGGGCAACTCACTTTATGTAGCCAATTCTCATGAGAAATAGATTTTTTTTTTCAGTGAGGCCTGGATCTGCTCTTTGAGCAACATTCTAAAGAAGCAACCCTGCAAGAGACAGTGCAGGTGGCTGCCCATGTCACTAGGCACTGAGGAGGCCGATCACTGTCCATCTGCTTCTGGACTATCGCCCTCTGCCCAGTGACAGCCTTCCACATCTTGGATCTGCCACCAACTGGGCTGGACCCAGGACAGCTCTACTCAGGATTCAGCCTGCTGCCCAGAACTTGTTCACATAGGTGCATGTAACCAATTCATGAGGCTGTGGATGGAAAGTCCAGAGCCACAAACAGAGACTCATGGACATGGAAAATAGACTAGTGGTTACCAAAGAGTAGGGGGAAGGGAGGAAGGGGGACATAGATAGGGTAAAAGGGGTCAAATATGTGGTGTAGAGAAAGAAATCTAACTATGGGAAGTGAACACACAAAGTAAATATATCTATGCCTTACTGTTAAAATGTACAGCTGAAACATCAGATTTCGTTAACCAATGTCACCATAAAAAATAAATTAATTAAAAAAAAAAGAAGAAGCAATAAAGGGCAGATGGATTCCAGGGAGTGAAGGCTGGAGCAGCTGCTGCTGAGCCTGGGAAGGAGGGGTGTGGTGGCTGAGTCAACGCAGCAGTCACGTCACATGGTTATGTGGTGGCCGCGGCTGAGGCAGGCACCCAAGATGAATTACACTCACTTCAAAACGTGCCTATGCTAGTCCTGAAAACAGGCATGGTTGCTGTGGCCTGAGATGGTTGTGAACTTCTAGCCAACAGAGCTCCTACTTGATGTTGGTGTTCTGGGCTGCTGGTTTACGGAGAAGATTTAAGTTCCTTTTACTCTCCTTCCCTCAGGGCTGCCGGGATCGGAAAGGGGTACAACTTTCAGGAGAAGAGGTGGAGAGGGGCAAATTGTCCTAGGTGTTAATTATTATAGGTTCTCCTTCTGAATAAAGTTGGCAGTTTCACTTTTAGTCCAAGAAAATAATCAGGTATGTTTGCGCAGATGATGATGATAATAATAATAATAATAATAATAATAATTACTAATAAAAAATAATAGAAAGAAAACCTAAATGTTTAACAATTAGGGAATAACCAAATAATACATTATAGAAATACCATGTAATCAATTATTATGTAGACATTATGCTTTCAAATAATATTCAAATGACATGACAAAACATCCCTGGTATAAAGAATGGATTTACATGTGTGTGTGTGTGTGTGTGTGTGTGTCAAGAGTGAGAGCGAAAGAATGAGTGATATTTACTAAAATGTTAATAGTGGTTTTGCTGGTAGTGAGTTTATGGTAATTTTCTTCTTTTTTTAATCTCTATTTTCTTTTTTTTTTTTAACATAGCATAATGAAGAAATAAACTACTGAAGTTGTACTTTAAAAATTTGCAATTGGGAGACCATTCACAGAACAATCAGATTCTAAAAGCTGCCCCTCTGCTTCCATTTACAGAGAAGGGAGGTTGGGTGACCTGTGCAGGGTAACACAGCAGGTTAATGGCAGAGCTGGGACATGACTCATTCCCATCCCAGTGCTCAGCAGGGGCTACTGGAAGCTGTTTAAAGGCAGCTATTACTCCCTGGAATGTCTCTGACCAAAAAGCCAAGGAACTAACAACCCGCCTCCCAAGCCAAGGCTTGGGAATGCCAGACTGTCCCTGAGGGAGCTGTAGCCTTACAAGTGCAAGTGCAGAGCTGGGCAGTGGGTGGGGGGAAAGCACAGGGGCCAGCAGATGGACATGGACGTGGTAGAGAGGATGCTTCTGGACCCACAACATTTATGAGCTACAGCACAGAGCAAGGCTCTCAATGAAGACACAAAGAAATCACGAGTGTTTTCTAAATTTATTGTTAGTTAAGGACAACCCTCTTGATCTCTCAGTCTCTGCATTCCATGCCCATAAAATGGAGATACTAAATCTCACCTGCCTCACTGCACTGATGTGAGGATAAAATGAGCTGTAAGATGTAAGCAGACGTGGCTGGGCAATTGGGATGAAAGCTATCATGTCAAACATTGAGCTGTAGCTCACTCTCCATTTCCCCACGACAGAAAACATGGTGGGTATTTCAGGTCATAAATCTGTTTGCACTTGGAATAATAAATGGTTTTGGTTACTGAGAGGCTTATAAAGCAGCAGTCTTTTATACTGAGTTATAATTAAGTGAAGACTACAGACTACATTTATTCACATTATGTACAATCTCCCCCTCCTGATTTTATATTTCACTTTAGGTAGAGGAACTGAAGCAGAAAGGCTTAAGGAGTATGGGGAAATATTTAAATTCCCTTCTGGAAGAAAGAGAAGGTTTCCTCTGAAGTGGGAAGGGTGAAGGACCTGGCTCAAAAGCAGCGAGAAGAGGCTTCTGTGCTGAGAGAAGACTTCCTGGATTAGGACAAAGCACCTCTGGCCTTTCTCCAGCTAGGCTTGGAGCTGTGCCCTTATGAGGCACAGTTCTCCCTGGCTGAAGCAGAGGAGGACAGCATGGGACTCAGGAAGGAGCAGGTGCAGCGAGGGATGCTGGGGGAGGGGATATGCCCAGGGGCAGGAGCTCCTGATAGGACTTTCTCCTGCTCTAGACACAGCCCCATACAGAGCCCCGAACAGCACTGCCTGGTTTTCATGATCTTTCAGGAACTGTTATTTAAGCAGTGCAATAGTTATCACCAAACAAAGGGCATGGAGTTTTGATAAACTTAGATCTGAAGCTTATGTTTTACCAGGAGATAACATGTACACACAATCTCAGAGGTCCATTCATGTATTCATTCAGCAAACATTTATTGAGGGTCTGTTCTGTGCCCACGGAGCAGATCTCTGGGATACTGCATTGGTTAGACAGAACCAAAGCGCTCACGATCTGCTGAGGGAGATGTATAAGCAGTTAACCAGAGGCAGGGGGCTGTATGTTGTTCAACAGCTGTGTACCTAGCACTTCTTAGGTGCCGGGCAATAAATAAAACAGTTTTGATGCTTAAAGAGCTTCCGTTCTTGTGGAACAGAAATAATGATTATGATGATAATAATTGGTATTAGTACAGCTAATATTTATTGAGCACTTACTATGTACCAAGGACTATTCTATATACTAACATGCTCTCCATATTAGCTCATTTAATTCTTATTAATGACCTTATGAATTCAATAATACTATTCTTCCCATCTTATAGATAAATTACTGAGGCAAGGACCGGTGAAGAAACTTGCCCAAGGTCACAGAGACAAACCAGAATTTAAACCTGGGCAGTTGCGTTCCACAGCTCATGGGTTTAATCAGCAGGTTATTGCTCTTAGCAAGTGCTAAGAACTGGTAGAGAAAGGCAAACACAAAGTGCATGGCATGGGGGTGAAAGGGAGGTGGAGTCCCCACTGCGAGGGGCCATGCAAGCCAAGGCGGGAGACTGGCTCTTATCCTGAAGCAAGGGGACCGAGGCAGATTTAGCCCGGGGGCACTGTGATCAGATTTGTTTCTTGGGAAGCAAATACTATGGATGCTGTAGAGTACAGGCCTGAAGACAAAGCTTGGGGGTCAAAGGCCCAGGTGAAGGGCTCCTGCTAATCTGCCCAGTTCATTTAGGATGACATTTTTGGGGTCATTCCTTCTGAAACTTTTGCATTTTCACAGTGTGATCAGCACTGATTTTACTTACAATAGCTGACCATTATTGTGCTCTATTTACATACCTGCTACCATGCAAAGTGCTACATACATACCATCTCATTTAATTAAATGAACCTAATTTTAATGTCTCTTTTGTAGGGACTATTTTCTCCTTTTTTGTAGGTAAGGAAAATGGAGACTCAGCAAAGGTATGTAAACATACCCAAGAACCTCCACAAACCACTTATGGACATATTTATATGCCCACAATTTTAATGTTGCAAAACTTCATTGTTTGACTTTAGAATCTTGCTTCCCTCTCACTTAACTGTTACACTATGTTGTCAGATGTATAAACATTCACTTAAAAAATATCTGTAATTTAAAGACTCAACTTGAAGCAGCTGCATGAGAGATTAAAACCATGTTTGTAACTGCTGTCTCTCCTCTGATGGAAGAAACTTCACCCATGTGTCCCAGTGGATCACATGTCACATAGGAGAAAGCGTACTCAGAGTGAAATTGGGAAGGAACAGGGACCACAGTAGAGCCTTCTTTCCCCTTAAACATGAGCTTGGCCTGGAGCTTCAACCAATAACCTTGTGAAGAGGAACTGACAACTGTGAGGATTGCTCTGTTACCTGTTGAATATGTATCAGTTTGCAGTGTAGAAATACATACACATCTGCACTGTTTAGTGAACGGTATTTGCTTCATTCATGAAATTAGTTCAAGTATTCTGTTTGGCATCTTCACCAAGTCCCAGGATAAAGAAGCCCCCCCGGGTGCTGAGAAGAAGGCACCAGTGGACGGGAGGCATGTTCAGAGTTCCAGAGCCCACACGGGATAGCCTGGTGCCCCAGAACCTGCCTCTGCTCTGGGCTCTGTTTTCCTGCTCTTGGACTCTGGCTTCTTACTTGCCCTCTCACGTCCCGGCTCACTGTCTTTGGCACACCCTGTGCTAACTGCCACCTGCTCCTAAAGGCTTCTTGGATTGGAGCCCAGGAGGGTATGGGCTCGCTGTTGCTCTGGGCCTGCCTCAGGACCTGTGTATGGCTAGGCCTCTGCTGCCTCCCTTCACCAGGGCAAAGGCTGGCCAGAACTGGAGAGACACCCCCAGACCTCCATGGTCACTACCACAAGTCTGAGTGAAACCACTGAGGTCAGTGACCCCTCTTGTGGAATTGTGCCTGCTCAGGCTGTCTCGGGAGGTGAGCTGGAAGGGGAGAAGTAGCTTCTGAGAACTCACAAGTTCAGCACGAGCCTGCGCCCAGGACTGAAAGCACAGCTCTACTCCAGGCTCTCTGTCTGAGAGTCCTCACTGAGGCGGAGGAGCCTGAAGCAGGGACATGCACAGACCTGGTTGTATGATACAAAGTGAGAGCAGAAGCCAACTGGCCCAGCAAAACTCTCAGTCTGACAACTGCAGGGCTGGGCAGGCCCTGCATGCAATTCACTGGCAACTTTAGAAAGAGATTTCAGAGGAAAAGAAAGCAGCAGATAAATAGCCAAAGTTGATTCCTATCATCGTTATTTTTCAACAACCTAAATATCAATGCAAGTTAAATTCTTATTTTATTTATAAAAGAGAAAACAAAGTTTAAAAAATCAACATGGCCCTTTAATTTAAAGAAATGTTGGTGGGATATGGGGGTGCTCCGGGGTGTGCATGACTAGAGCTGAAAGGAAGTGAGTGGTAGAGCAAGCATCTTTCATTTGGTGGGGATCATGCATTTTCTTCAATGAATAGTTTTATGCCTTTCCCACCTGTCAAAGTCTGCAGTATAATAACACTGTCACAGAGGCCTGTAGTTAAACATGCAGGCACGGAATATTTAACATGAAGGCAGATCTCACCCAGCCCTGCTCCTTCCTCCAAGTGGACCTTTTGCTGTTGGGATGAACTACCCTGAAGGCTGCCTGGCTTGAAAGGCCAAATCTCTGCATCACAGCTTTTACTTTAATTTCTTCTGTTCCCAGCTCACCGAGTGAGGGCACTCTTTTAAGACATGGAGGGAGGTATTGTGTTCAAGAGTATGGATTTGGCAACTTGAATAATGAAAGTATCTCCTACTTGCTGGGTTTCTAGGTAATTTTGGATTTCTGATGCATGGCGTGGAAGGGAGGGCTCCTGTCTGGGTCCACCTGTAGTGGGATAGGAGAGGGGCAAGTCTCTGGACAACAGAGCACCAAGCATTGTTGCTGTTTCGGTTTTGTTTGTGAGTTGCCAGGGTCAAGGGAAGAGGATAAAATGGGGAGGAATTAGTGGGAGACTGAGGGAAGCCCAACTTCAAGAACCTTTGTGAAATCCTCCATCTCAAAGTTAGGTTTGGACTGGGATTTTGTTTGATGCCCACGCATGGGGCCTTTTTGGAGCCAATGTGGTGTGGGGGTCTTTGGTTCGGTTCGGCCTGAATGGCAGTCTCAGCTAAGGAGGGAGCACGTCCCTCCCCACTTCTGTGTGTCCTTCCATGTTGAGGGCACCTGAGTTGGAGTCCACCCCAGGACTTTCTCTTCCCCTTCACTGGTTCAGTAAATAAGACCAGAGTCAACCGAGCATGCTGGGACCCTTTCAAACGGGATCCCTGAAGCTTAAGCTTCATCAGCTTCCCCGTTAACTCTCTGGTTTTAAGTTTTCCCCCGACAGGCCCCATGCCCGCGACAAGGCTGCTAACTCTATTTAATTCTGGGCTTCAGTTCCAGTCCACTTGCTGCCACACTCAGCCGCAGTCTCCAGCCCACAATAATAAAGGCAATACTGAAGATGTCATCTATCATTTTTTTGGTCTCTTTTCTATTTGTCACACGCTTTATTGCCCCCCAAAACAGTGATCCTTCAATATCTCTTATTTTAACTTACCCCAGGATGGGTCCAGGTAACTGTAACAATTACCCTTTGACAACAGAGTAGACACAAATTACTAGCAAATTACACAAATTACGAGAGCCCTCGGTGATGGGTGGTGGGTTTGCCACAGTTCTATGCTAGGATTGGCATCTTCGAGCATTAACACTGACGTACTGAAGATACTCAGATTCTTTCACATGGTTAGACTGCCTTTTAAACACTTAACATAAAGGAATGAATTAGTAGGTTTATTCTACCACACTGAAGAGATATTAGCCAAATTCTGCCAAAAATATGACAAGAAAACAGTTGATGATCCAATAGAGCTTAAAAGCTGGCAATGCTGTTTTCCTGGATCCAGTTGGTAACTGACAATGCCACGGGGCACCCTGGGACACCACAAGACCAGGATGCTATGGCTCGAGGTTCCCCAGTGTTTCCTCTGTCTTCCTCCGCCTCTGCACCTGTCCCTTTCTCTCTGGTATTGATGCGGTTGTCTCCAAAGCACTGTTGGAAAGTTCTTCAAGGGAAAGAGACCCTCTAGCCAGGGGTAGCCTCTTGTCTATAACCTGTAATTTCCTAGCAACTTGCTCAGTGTAAGTACCGAAGAAGGAAAAGGGTCTAGGAATGCGTTGACTTGTGCAGGCAGATGGGAGTGCCAGCTCCTCGATAAAAGGCTGGAGGACTCTGCTGTGCCTCCCTCTGCTGCAGGCTGCTTTCTCCCCTCCCGGGGCAGAAGCTGGCACTTGGGAGGCATTCCAGTGCTCTGAAGTGGAATTTAGAACCATCCTCTGCAGCTGGTCTGAGTTCTGTTTCCTGCCCAGACAAAACTGGCAGGGCATGGGCAAGTTTTATTTTGAAAGATGAAATTTAAATCATTTTATTGCTGCTGAGGAGTTCTGGATGGACAAGTCCAGAGATCAAAATTCTCTCTCTCCCAGAGCTCATATATTCTGACTGTTATTTCTGGAAGTAGCCGTAGCGATTATCTAACTTCTCCACCCACCCCACCCTGCATTTTATTGGAATTCTATTCCCCTGGCTTCTGTAACAATACTCTCCTGAGTCTCCTTCATCCTATCTCTGATTATTTCTTACCCACCTTCCTCATGAGCTTCTCCTTGTATGCAGACACCTAAATGTGGCATGAACCATGGATCCATCTATTTTTCTTTTTAAAGAAAAATATATACTTTTTAGTTTACTTGAAGTGAATATACTTTTTCCCCTCACTTTAAAAAATTATGGTAAAAATATACATACACATGAAATTTGCCATTTTAACCAATTTTAAGCATACAATTCAGTGGCGTTTACGATGTTGTACAACTCATGCATGCACTCTTGGTCTATTGTGGTTTTTCTTTCTAATATTTTCCATTTCGTTTCATAGTTTAAACTCTCATTTAGATATTGATGACTTAAATCTTGATCTCTAGCCTAGATCTCTTCTCATGCTTCAGGGTCATAGTCAAGGCCATTCTGGTAGGTCTAATCGATACCTCAAACTCATGAGTTAAAACTGAGCTCACTGTTTCCCCTTTCAAACCTGCTTTTTCTCCTCTCCTCATTCAATGGTCTGACTTATCAACTCAAACTGGAAACCTAAAAGTCAATGTCAGTTTTCTTTCTCGCTCTCCTCCCTGATGTCACACTCTCTATCAGTACATGCACTCCTTTGAATTCCTAAGTACCTCATGAATGTGCCCATATCTACTCCATCTCCAGTACCATTGATTAGGTTTAGAATCCTATTACTTCTTTCCTGAATAGTTGCATTTATCTCTTCACTGGTTTCTCCATTACCATTCTTTCTACCTTGAATTCCATCCTCTATAACTGCATCTAGAGTCATCTCTCTAAAATGTTATTATGATAGTTCTGACCATACATGAACTTTTTAACAGCTCTTCATTGTCTGTAGAAGTTTTTCACATTTGAGAATTTGATTAATGTACTTTTCCTCAGAAAAGTGCACATTCACATTTACACACAAGCTCACAGACTTTGGTTACAGTTTCAGGGGTCCATCAAATCCCCAGAATCCATTTATGAACCCCTAAGGAATAAGAGCCGTTAGCCCAGACAAGGCCCTTAACCAGGCTTCTCTTATTTCTCCAGCCTCCAGTCTGACTACCTCCCCACTTATACTTTGTGCTTTGACGAAATTGCATATAGTCTCCATGTACACACTTCACTGTCCTCATTTTCTTCTTCCTGAAACACCCTTTCTTCCTTTCTTTGCTCGAGTGACTGTTTCTCCTGTTTCAGATCTTAGCTCAGACACCAACTGATTCATTCATACCTTACGTATTTTTTGAACACCTACTATCTGCTGGGCCCTCTACAAACGCTGGCATTAAAGATGGACATGGTCTCTGCAACCATAGACCTCGTAGTTGAGTGGGGAACACATACAAATAAATACTATCACTGAACGCTGAGTTTGTGCTTCCATTGTACACGGTCTCTATCTTAGTATCTACTGTATAGAAATTATATAATTATCTGCTAGTCTATCTCACTGAACTGTAAACCCCTAGAGGACTATGTCTGACTTTACTTATCTTTGTAACTTTGAGCCCTAGTGCAGTGTTTCAAAGATAGGAGGACTGAAGAGTCACCAAACTATTAGATTGAGGGGAATGAGGCTTTAGCAGACTAACACCTTCTACAGCTGGTGGGTGGCAGAAATGGCACCGGAGCCAGTGTTGCCATGACTGCTCGCCTCCCCCTCCATGGCCCCATCCCTGGAAACTGCCACCATTCTCACTGCCAAGGGCTTGAGCTTTGGAATCGGGAAAGGATGATCTAAATCTTAATTTTTCCACTTATTAATATACAGACTTTGGATAAGTTACCCAACCTCTCTGAACCTCCTTTTTCTCTACATATATGAAATTGAGACATTTCTACTTCTAGGATTGATTTGATACTAACATGATGTCAGGTATGTGTAGAGATCATGGCACATAGCCATCCTTCAATAAATGTGACTTCCTTTTCCATTCTCCCTTCTTGCTTCCCTGCTCAGGCCACGCTCCTGGTGATATGCCCAGGCTTGGCCTAGGTAAATGAATTTGATTTCTGTGAACATCATGCTAACTCTGACTGGAGTTATGGTGTTGGTGGGTGGTCCCAAGTTACATATTTGGGAAACCACGGGCCCTCAGATTGCCATCCTAGTGTCAAGGAAAGGGAATCCCAAGTGGGGTTTCCAATGGTAAATTTAATAGCTTTCATTAAAGTTGACCCAACATTAATGAGGGCAAAACATAGTCAAATATTATGACTTATTCATGCTACCTGAGAAGTAATCCGAGTGAGAAATGGGAATAAAATTGATACGCACCGAAGATATTGGATTTTTTTTAATCTACAAAGTAAGCAGTGTAGAAAAAAAAAATATTAGGTGAGAATGACCTAAGCCCTATGGAACTCTTTAAAAAAAACAGAGCTATAAAGTAATGAGACTGTCCAAATAGTGCACATGGCAAAACTCCCACACCCAACTGAATCTAATTCCAAACTAGTGGCTTTGGCTGCTGGAGGCTCCCATGGTGTAGCCATTGCTCAAAGCATTCTGAAACACCTTCATTGGAACTGAAACTAATCTATGGGCTGCAAAAAGGAAAATCTTATACCTTCTTAGTTATGGTTTGTTTTCCATCAAGCAGGTTCCTAGATTGATAACCCACCATTTATCAGAACAGGTTCCTACAACTTTTGGGGTGGTTTTGAAGTCAAGTGATGAGGACATTCTCCTGTTGCCTTACTGAAGATATTCAAATACTGTGCCTTTAAAGTAATTGCAATTTCAGAGCAAGAGTTCAGGAAATAGTTGGCATAGTGACAGTGTTGTTTGAGAGAGTATGACCTTCTAAGTAAATATTTTGAAAGAGTAGCAATCATTTGGATATAAAGTCTAGTTTGCTATTAATCCTAATAGTTTATGCCTCATATGAATAATACAAGAAGAACTTAGATAAGCCATCATAAGTATGTGATTAAGGGGGAGATTAATGCCGCATTCCTACAAATGAAAGACTTGAGGTCTTCAATATCAAGGTTTTCCAGCATCATCTGGTCCTCTTGTCACCTTGACCTAGTAGAGACATTTCATGTCACTCATAATGGTGAGAATAATAGTTAATCTTGGATTCATTCAGCACTTTCCTTACTCTCCATAAAAATACATAGGGCTTATTAATCGAAACCAATTTTTAGAGAATAATGCAGACAAGATGTAGCTCATTAGTGCTCAGAATTTCTTAGTTCCTGTTGAAATAAGATTATAAATAAGAAAGTTGCATATGACACTGGAAGAAAAATATTCAAATACCATGACACTGGAAGGGAAAGCCTAATTTCTCATTTTCATTTTTTTTGTTTCATTAGGTACAAGAACTTGTTTACTTGCCTTTAATATAGCTATTTATTTAATGTATATGCTTAATTAGTCTTATCAATCATCCCTCATATATTGTCAGCATTAGTATTATCTACCATCAGTTAAGTAAGCATATCTTTTGAATACTGTTGGCTGTTGCTTTAGATTATGAAATGAGAAAGGCAGAAGCCATAGCTATGATTTGGGTAATGCCTCATAGAGACAGATGCTGCCAGTGATTATCATGTGATCAATTCCTCAAAACAATGTCTCTAAACTGCATAATAGGGTATCAGGAACCAACAAATCATTTTACATTGAGTTTCCAACACATGCTAGCAGTAGGAAACACGGAAAGGTGAACAAAGTCAGCCTCCAATCCTGGAGGATGATATCACAGTCCAGTTAGAAAGTCAGGACTGACTCATGGGCTCATTTAGAAGCAGCACAGGTTCTGTGCAGTTCAAACTCTAAATGATGCTATGAACCACAGCGCTTGAGCTCAGAGCAGAGAAAGTTCAAGAGGCTTGCCAAGGCCAGTGAGGCACCTTCGGGCATGCCCAGGCACACTTGGCAGGCCTCGCGACCACAGTGAAACTTGGGTAGGTGTAGAGAGGGCATTCCAGAAGGAAGGCGAAATGTGATTGAAGACGCAGAAGTAGGAACAGCCATAGCCCTACTTGGAGTGAGGAAATGTGAACTAAAAATGTTTGTTCATCAGCAAACATTTTTATCTATGAGAGATCAGGGCATTCACAAATTTTAAGGTCAGCAGGTCAGTCAACTGAGGGTGCCAGGTTTCACTCTATCATGAAGCATTTGTTAGATATTCATTTTGGCCGAGTTTGCACCTTTTATATACAATCTCAAGAACTTTGGGCCTTATAGATAGCTTTGCTAAGACTGTGAATTCCAGCCATGTGGGGAAAATAAAATGATCTTAGCTTCATCTTTCATACTTCCTTGGCCTGAAAATGAAGTTTTCTTGATGCTAGGTTGTGTGTAAAAGAAACCTAGAAATATTTTAGTTGTCACTTATGTGAGTGCTTTTTAATCAAAAAAAAGAAAAGAAAAAAAAGAAAAAGAAAAAGAAAGAAAGAAAGAAAAAGAAAAAAAAAAAACATTAAGCCCACTGCTTTGGGCACTGACTAAATTGACATCTGTTTTAGCAACCACAGCAGTGGCAAAAGAATGCTAGTTACACATCGCTTGTGACACTGACTTTTCTTTTGGGAAGATATAAATTAAATCTCTTACTTCTAAATCTCCTTGGTGTTCTAATGAATAGGGGAGAAGCTGATTGCTTTGCAAAAGGAAAGGTGTTTATATACCTTCCCGGGACTTTGTCATTCTCTAGGGGACAGAGGGAAGAGTTTGCCTGCTTTTTGGGAGTGCAAACAATACAAATCATGTCAGTTCCAAATAATATTGTGATTAGAAGATACGTACAAGGACCCTGGGGCAGGTTGTGATTTGGTGCAATGTGACTGTAAAGTGCCAGCCAGGACAATATGGTCTGGGGCAGGCTTCTGTTGCCTTCAATTCTGTGATTTTGCCAATTTTTGACCATTTAAAGAGTTGGCAATTATTTTAGTGTTGGCAGAAATGAGATCCTCTTAGGCTTTCTGCTTTATGGTCCTGTTTCCCAAACTGTTAATCTCTCCCTTTCCTACTCTTTCTCCCTCTCTACCTCCTCCTCTTCTCCCCTCCCCCACGCACACACTTTTCGGATCATCTAAATTGTGCACTTCTTCCTACAATTGTGTCTCTTTCAACTGGATTCGCTAGTCCAGAATGCTTAAGCCAAAAGATTTAACTGTTTGAAACATCTCCACTAACCCAGGAGTAGGCATAATGAATACATTGGTCATTCACTAAAGCTTGCGTGCTTAGGGCCTATACACTCTCTCAAGTTCTTACTCAGAGACAAGAATTCTCATTTTATGCACAAATTACATAAACTTACTTATCTGCTGTCTGGGTGCCCAGAAGCTTAAACTGTCAGATTAGAAAGGTGGGGGTGGATCGAGAATGGAAGACACATGTCTACCAAGAAGTGAGAGGCCAGAAACAGCAGAATCATAAACTTCAAAAAAACATAGTGATCAGAAGACCGTTGTAGGGGCAAATAGCCTAAGAAATGGAAGGTTCCATAGTAATTTGACAAATTTTAGTTCATGATAACAATGGCAGAGTAAAACGTAGACACTGTATAATATTGTATAACATCCATTTTCTATTGAGTTTCTTCATTTGCAAGTCGAGGAAGTATAAATGTGTACAAAGGTTTCGTAGGAAGAAAGACCTGGGAGTAGGTGAGGGATGAACTCAATTTGCATGTGTTTTCTTGGTTCTCATGGTTGATGATCTCAGTCCAGCCTGCTCCAAACCTATGACAACAGTGATAGCCCATCCTCCAATCTAGAACTAAGCAGGGATAACACAGTCCTTTAGCTACATGTCTACTTCACCTCCCTTCCACCCAAGTAATAATTTTCTTTATGTATTTATCTTGTTTTCTATTGTTTTTACTTTATTATTTTTGCCCTCCCCCCCTCTTTTTTTTTTGAAGGGTTTACTTGCTTCTTTAATGTCTTGGTTCTTTGCTTGGCTAATTGACTTACAACTTTTCTTCTTTTCTAATATAAACATTTAAGCCTACAAATTGCCCTCCAAGAACCACCTTAGCTGCATTTCACAAGTTTTGTTATGTGATATCTTCATCATTGACAAGTTTTCAGTATTTCCTAATTTCTATTATGATGTTATTTTGACTTGTAAAAGATTTAGATGTATGTCCAAAACATCCAAACATGAGATTTTCAAAATGATCTGTAATTGATTTACTATAGAATTTCGACAGATTTTTGGTCACAGAATATTAATTTTTAAAAATTTTTTGAGACTTGGCTTAATGGCCTACTACATGGCTATTTTTTATAAATGTCCAAAGTGTTCTTGAAAAGAAATAGGTATCTCTGTAGGGTGCAGGTTTCCTGTATGCAGTAAAGTGCTGCAATAGCAATGCTGGCCATATCACGAAGTTGGCTGTAAAGCAGTTGGTGATCATGAGCTGTCCTCTGCCTATCCCACACTCTCCAAAGGAGAAGGGCCAGAGTTCTCATTTTCTACTGTAGATAGGGGTGGGTGATGGAGAGGAAGTGACTGATCAGTGATATTCAGCATATATTTCACTATCTTTACTTTCGGTACAGTACAGACTGATGGGAAAGATTTCACTAAATTTAAGATGCAGCCATTGTAGAATGTCTTATTATTTTATGAGCCTTTAGGGGAAAACACTGCCAATTAAATTATGATACATTACTGATAACTTGAAACATTCTGACTTCAGAGATGTTAAAATGTGAAAAAAAAGTGTGCCTTAGAATTTATGAAATAATGGTATTTTTTCATTAATTTTAAATTGGATAACCCCTATTTTATTCAGCCCCGAATTTTTAGACCCTACGTAGAATGTTTTGCTGTATACTTACCATGCGTCCACTAGATCATGTTTAATTGTATTATTCAAATAATTTATATTTTATTAATTCTTTTGTCTGCTTGATCTATTAATTACTGAGAAAACTGTACTTAAATCTCCTCCTATGATGGTAGATTCATCAATTTCTTTTTACAATTTTGTCAATTTTTGCTTCATATACACTGAGGATATGTCATTAAGTGCAGACTAGAATCATACCTTCTAGGTTAACTGTTTTTTTTAACATTATGTAATGGTTCTCTTGATGTATTTTTTTTCGCCATAAAATATACTTTATCTGATATTAATATAGCTACACTAGTTTTCTTTTTGTATTTGCCAGACATAATTTTTCTCGCACTTTTATTTTCAACCTTTCTACATCCTTATTTTTTTTGAATGTATGTTTTATTGTAAATAGCACACAGTGTTTTTTTTTTTTTTAAACACAGTCTATCAATTTATGTTTTTTAACTATTGAGATTGGTTCATTGCATTTATCTTGGTTATGGATTATTTAAATTTAACATTTCTAAAAATGAATATTATCATTTCACTATGTGTTTATCACAGAGTTTTCTGAGCAGAGATTCAGAAATATCATCCCCCCCCCGAATCCCTCACCCCCAATTTACTCTCAAAACAAGGAAATTTTATACTCAGGGCAAACATTTTTTAAAATACTTAGAGATAAAAACACTGAAAGTCAATTGCTCAAGCATCCAAGCAAAACAAATCAGCACAAATTCTCCAAAACATATCTGAAAAGATATTTTTATGCAGACAAGGGTTATCAAAATAGAGATGTTGGCAAACTGTTTTTATTTCAGTTCATAAACAACATTTGAGATCTGAGTTCTGCATTCTGATATTCCTGTGGTCTTTTGCGCTTTCTAATGACAGTACAAGAAACTACAGTTTATCTTGTTAAAATAATAATAAAAAGATACTAGGACATTTAAAAAAAAAGACCTTGAATTATGTATGGCTCTCCCGAGACTAGCTGATAAATAGGTGGGAATGATTTGTGACTAGTATATCAATTGTTTGTAAAAGTAAGGGTGTGCTTTGAGGTTGACAACAAATTGTTCTCAGGAGGAGTCTTAAGTACCCTTTGGTCTGAAATATAATCTCATTGGTATTAGATAGCGATTGGCCAATCTGAATCTCACTAAGAGAAGCCATTTCCAGTGTTACCAAAAACAAGTTTTCTTATTTATTTCCAAAATATTAAAAGCCAAACTCATTCGTTATACTATATAGGACTGATAATGTTTACCTTACTCCCTCACTAGCCTACTTTTAGTTCTAGAATTACAGACTCAGTGTAGAAAGGAGTCTGAAAGCTTTTCTAGTTCAATTGCCCATCTGATGCATGAATGGCATTTACATAATTCTGCCAAGCTGTCAAGTTGTCTGTGTTTGAATACAACCATAACAGGGAACTTTCTTCCACCAGAAGCAGCCAATTTAAAAGACCTCTTAAAAACTGAGCCATTAATTGTGTCTTTCAGCCTATTTTACTTCTTGGACCTATACAGTAAAACCAGACACAAGTGTCTCAGACAGTCTTTCAAATATTGAAAACAACCATCAAATCCTTCTTCATGCCTCCAGCGTAAAAAGTCCAATTCAATAAATTATTCTAAATAATATACCATATTTGGCTATATTTTTCATATATTCAGTTTCTCCAGACTCTCTCTTGAAGTGTCTTTCGTATTTAATACAATAGTAGGGTGGAGATTTTACCCTGACCACATTGAAAGTTTCCCTTACTTTCTAAGTCTTAGATACCATTCTTTGGTTAATTCAACCAGAAGTCAGTCTCTTTGGAGAGCATATCACTGTGCTGATTCTTACAGAGCCTACAACATCAGTGCAAGGAAACTAACATTGAAGACCTACTATGTACCAGGCCCTGTACCAACTATTTAAAGACCAAGATTTTAGCCACATTGATCTGATCCCAAAGCACATGCTTGTTCCCACTCGTCTTCTACAACTGTCTATCCTCTGTGTTTTGTTAAGCCACATCAAAGGACATATTATCTATAGTTATAGCAACAATAAAGTAAAGGCCATCCTTTTTCCAAGGGCTGAGCATGAAACATTCATGAATCACTTGTAGCCCAGGGCTGTGGATTGGTCAATTTTTATACAAAGGTCCCTTCAGCCCAGATAATGTGAAAGTACACTGGAGTTTATTCCCTTCCCAAACGACCAAATTTATAAACCAGTGGTATCCAAGTTAATGCTATTATGTTAGCATACTTGGGACATACAAGTGCTAGATTAATCTTCCTATAATTTTGCTTTGTGCTTCCTTTGAATGGTTTCCCATTGTCCAAACTCCATCTTCTGTCATTCAAATTTTCTGGTCACTCTCCTATTTCCCTTCCAATCCAGTCTCCACTTATTCTTCCACGCTATGTGAAGAAAGATACAGGTGGATGTGGGAGCACATCCCACATCAGGAAATAGAATTATGTTAGGGTGAAGAAATCTACAGGGTAAAGTCAGGGTGTGAGCCCTGGTCTTGCCCTCCTCAATTGGTTGTTGGGAAGGGACTTGTCTTCTCTAAGGTGTTGTTTCTTGGAATTGTGAAATGGTTTAGGAAGGGTCTTGTTTTGTAAAATATATTTATGAAGTAGACTTTTTGGACTGAGAAAATCATGAGCTGCCTACATGTTACTCCTGAATTTCTAGACTGATTAGTCCAGCTTCCTTTTGCAGGAAGGTGAACTTTTTTTGGGTAAGTGGAAAGTAATCCACTAGACTCATTAAGGGGACACTGCTGAGTGTATTCTGCTTATGTCAATTTACTTATCCAAAGGTCTGCATGGAAGATCAAGAATATTTATAACAGATGGAAGAATTTCTGGGTTACCTGTGTGATATTTGCCTTTCATACCCTAAAGTGTATAATATTTACCTCTCCAACTGTACATCCTGACTTGGCATCTACATTATAGGATTCTGGAGGTCAAGCACTGGCTATTCTTTGAGCCCTTAACATTTTGCTCACAGTACTATTTTAATACATGTTGGTCCTGATCTTTTACCCAGTTTGCCCCCAGCATTCTCCTCACTGTACTAATTTCCTTAATGAAGAGGCCCACATACTTATAGCTGCTGGTATGAATTATCCATCCCAAAGATAGCGACCTATTTTGATTGATGGACTGTTTTGCTGACCTTGGAAAAGACATAGAAGAAAAATGTCTTCTTTGATTTCTACTTTTTCTGAAGAGTGCACAGTAATTTTTTATTATGTTGGAATTCAACACTGTCACTCAGCACAGGCTACTGGATTGATTCCCTACCAGGCTGGTGAAATTCAAGAAATTTCAGGCAGCCATGCCAACTTTCTGTTTACCTAAATAGCCATATGACTATAAAACAAGTCTGGATTTGTATTTTCCCAAGTTATTTCAAAACAATTAGTAACAGAATTGAACTGACTTATAAAACAGACCCAGGAAGTTGCCTATGACAGAATTCTGCAGACAGTTCTGAGATGTGGTTCCTGTTCTCCCTTTGCAGTCTGTCTTTGCAGCAACCATGGTAGCCTCCATTGCCGGGTTCCAGAAACTCTCCCCGCACCACCCATCGGAACCAGCTCTGACCAAGGCAGTTCATGCATCCTCAGCCTTAGCTGACCACGTCCAGATTAGCTGAACTTTCACAGGCCAAGTTTCAGGCATTCCAGAGTGAGCTCAGGCCATGCCCATGTTTCCCAAGTCTTAGCTTTTCTGTAGTTACCTAGATTTTTTTTTTAAGATGAAAGATTTTACTTCCTGAATTAGGAGAGATTGGAAGTGAATATCAAAACTATGTCAGTATTATGTTTAAATTAAAATATTAACTTAGAAATAGAAACCCCAAAACGTGGCAGATAAAGACGGCTTTTTCAACTGGTCCCAACTGTTATGTCTCTGACCTTCTATCCTACAGCCCAACCCAAGTAATTACAGCCACACTAGCCCAAAACATGCCTTTACCCAGGCAAAAGCCCTAGCAAATCCCCACTCTTTCTTCATAGCTCAGTTGATTTATTACTTCTTTTGTGAATACTTCTTTGATTCCCCAGACACTCCACTTCATGGTATCCCTACGTATTGCTCATTAAATTGAAAATTTAATTTGTCATTAAATTGAAAATCCTTGAAGTACTTGTCTATTTTCCATGTACTTTATTTTTGTATTCCTTGGTTTTAGAAAATTTAGTGATCTGGATTTTGTATCAGTTTTTATAGTTCTGTCTGGTGTCCAGCTTTGTGCTGTAGACCCTTATGGATGAGAAGTCTGACCTGAATCTTGATCTAGTTGAGTGGGCTACTTCTAGACCCCTTCTCCAGGTCTGTACTCTTGACAAGGGTATGTTCCTAGTGGAGATGGTGCTGTTCTAAAGAGGTATTTGACTACCGTCCTGCCTGGGATCACTTGCTGTAGTTTCTCAGCTGTCAGACTTTTTCCTTTTAAGTCATGGTCAAGCTCCTGATGCTCCTTGGATGTGCATACTGGATTACTGTCCATTCTCTCTGGAGGCTTTTCCTCCAACCTCAGTGTCCCCTGTTCTAACCCTATCTCATTCTGGCCTTCTTCCTCTCCAACCAGTTGGTGCCTTCATGGTCTCAGTAAAACCCTTGATTAAGTCCATTTATTCACTCACTAACTACTATGCATAGGCATTGTGCCAGGTGCTGGGCTGCAATGGTGAACAAGACACAGTCTTTGTTTTTCCTCAAGAAGTATATGGGCTACACCATGCATGAGAGACAATTGCTTTTTTCGGAGTCTGCAAAAAGTCTCCAAGTCTTTACTCCAAGTCTCCAGTTGTTTCAAAACTCATAACCTATCTCTGTATAGCAGCTGGAAGCACATTTTCTTGTGAGACATCGTGAGCTGTGAAGTGCTAAAAACAATACTGATGTTGACTGGGCTCTCTCTTCCTGAAACAATGAGCAACAAGTCTGTAGCTTAGCAGGCCTTAGTGTGAGAGGAGGAAATGAAGGACAACTTGGACTATGGAAAAAGAGCATTTCAAGGGAAAGTTTTGCAGTCTTTGTCTGGCAATACAAAAGGAGAAGGTCCCTAGGCTGGCTGTATGTGCTAAAATTATTCTTTTAGGCCAATTCCCATTTTTATACCAGAAAATATGGTCCAAGAGGAGGAACATAAAAGAGGGGGTTCTGATTTTAAAATCTTAAGATTCTTAAATGAATAGGATTGGGAGTGAATCAAGAGAGTAAATCATTTTTCTTAGATAGATTGTAATAATTTTTTTTAAAACTTTGGAGGCCAATTAGCATCAGGCAAATAGAATGATGAGTCCTGTATGTTTAAGATTTATGTGGCAAACTTATTAAAATGAAGAATCTTGGGCTCCCCATCTCCTAAAGTCCTGATTTTTTAGAATTTCTCAACTTTGGTTCTGTTGACATTTTTGGACTGAATAATTCTTTGTAGTTGGCAGAGTGGGGGCTCTCCTGTGCATTGTTGTGCTCTCTCCTGCACGCGCGCTCTCTCTCTCTCTCTCTCTCTCTCTCTCTCTCTCACACACACACACACACACACACACATCTACAGAAAAATATCACTAGTTTGAAAAAGAACAGTCTGAATTCAAGAACATCAGAAGATAAAATGATTTCAAAATCCCTGAGAAACAAGTTGGCACCATGTTCATCCTCACAGAAATAAAATCATACTCCAAAATGACAGTGAGTTGTGGCTCCTTCAGGGGCCAGTGGAGGATCCAGTCTGTGGTGCAATTCTTTCTGAGGCTGAAGATCTCATCTGCATGAAATGGTACTTCCTCTGATAAAATGTTTCCAAACAGGCGTGGCATTTAAATAATAAGAATTTCATATGTGGTAATAATGCATCAACTTTAGTAAATACTTCTTTTAATTCATTCTTCTAAATGGTTTAAATATTCTCCTTAAGTTACTCTTTACCTAATTCATTTACTGAGAAACACTTTTTTCAAAATAGTGAAGTAATCACTGCCTAATCCCATTTGGTTTATCACCAGATCTAATTTACTGGTTTTGTTTTCCCTTGTTATCCTGCAGGCAACATCTTTAAAGTTTTTGCTAGTCTGTTCCTAGGCTTATCACGGACTCAAAAGGAAGCATATATCTCCTAATCAGGGAAATACTGCCTGTTTATAATTTAAGAGGCAAAAACAGCAAATCTTTTAATGAGACAGACTATTAGACTTTCACTTGGCAAGAAGAATGTCAAGACTAGTGAAGAGCAGTCATTCTTTGACAGACTACCAGTACCTCAAGCGCCTTGTATGCTTTACCTTTAATCTTTATAACCACCATGCAAGACAGGCTCTAAGACAGGCTCAGGTTGGCCAAGATCACCCTGAAAAGTGGAGGGGCTAAAATTTGAAATTATGATGTTTGACTCAATATCCTATATTATTAATTCCTCCATTATGCTACAATTACAGAGCTGTCGTACTTGTTTAGGGGACCCAGGGCTGAGTTTGTTGTGTTTTTACTTTTATTCAAAAAGAACATCTCTGAACAGTGACTTGATATGAGTCCACTCAAATTTACTCAACCTTGCTACTGTTTATAGCTGAGATATTTTTTTTCAAATAAATTATAGGGAAAAGTGGAGGTTTTCCATTGATTTAGTGTTGGTCTTAGACCCTTATGTCTAAGTTTAGTTCTCTTTCCTTTCTTCAAAGATGATGATTCTCCAATCTGGAAACCAAATCCTGATTACACTTAGTAAGGGAAAGAGTCAGCTGAGCCTCAGTGTTGCATATGGGGTGACCAAGTGTATGAAGTGTACATCCTAGGAGAGTAGTTGCCAGTCTGAGAAATGGCCCCAAATTAGAAAGCACCAGAAATTGAGAGGAAAAGAAAAAGACTCATGGACCTTGGGAGAGATGATGTACAAACAACGTTCTTAGCATGTCTAGTTTTCTCTGAGGTTGGTTTCTCTTCAGAGGAGGCCCTCTCCTCACTTCTTCACCTATAATTATCATTTTTCAAATCACAGCTTGAGTTTTATCTCTTCCGTGAAACCCTTGTGATTTCTCATGGATTCACTCCTCCCTCCCCTCCTTGAAATCCTATAACATTTGCACCTGCCTCATATAATCTTGTTCTTTATTATGTGCTCTTTTTATATGCTTGTTGGACTCGTTTCTCCAACTGTATTTTAAGTTCTTTGAGAATAGTGACTTGTAAATGTAAACAGAGCACTGAAGATACAGTTGAAGTTTGAGAAGTCCTTGCTGAATGATTCCCTGATTTTTGTATACTTTGGGTGGGAAATTATAGAATTTTAAGGTATTTATTTAAAAGTAGAAAATATTTCATGAAAAGTTCTTTAAAGCACTGAATTAATTTGCTTTGTTCTCAAAATGACAAACTTCTTTTCAATAATTTTCTTAAAACAGTATCAGATTAGTGATTTTTTTCACCTTTTGCTAGAGGCTACGGAAGAACAGGGAGGCCAGTTAGACTGCAGAGAATGGATGTATTTAAATATGCTGGTAATAGAGGACTTTGGCTGTTTGACCATTTTCTATAGTCATGGAGCTCAACAAAGTTTACCATTTGTATAGGAATCTTTTAGTTCTTGGATGGAAAAATCTCTTTCCTGTAAAACTTCATGGAATTTCTGCTCCTGGCAGGGGCAATCGTTATTCATTGTGGTTCTTAAAAACTTGTGACACAGTTGTCCAAATGGGTACCAAATAAAGCGAGAAAAGTCTCAACTACATATTTTAAAATTATTTTTGTTTCCAGGTGATGGGACTGGACAGGCTGCAACTGGCACTGACAATACTAACCCTTTACTCAGACCCAGGGGATCATCTTTGATCTAAAACCTTGTCATCCAAACCAGCTGCCCAAGAAACAAATGCAAGTTCAAGACCTTACTTCATATTCTGGG
>CM053515.1:63839812-63875139 GCA_028627145.1 Eidolon dupreanum
ATGGGATGCAGAGATAGGAAAGGAGAATGGGAAAAGTAAAGGAATATAAATTTATTTTCTTTTACAGGGACAACTCAGTAGAGACTTTTACATTCATAAGGTTGACTGTAAGAGTGCTGTAGGTTAGGTTGGATGTAGGTTTGAATATGTTGCATTTAAAAATGTATTTATCTTTACTGTCCTCCATAGTTTCTTGTTCATATTATTTGCTGAATGGAAATGAACAGGTGAATTAATAAATAAAGGATTTTTTTCAAATTCCAACATTTCACCCTTAGTTCTTTTTAATGACCACATGTTTGTGTTTAAGCGTTGCCTGCAGTATATAATGTGGTGGAGTCACTGCCTTCCATTTCTCTAAACTGTCAGCACTGTACTGGAAGCACTTTAGGTTTGAAGCTTGTGCCAAATCCCTACTCCAAAAGCCTTTACTTCTTTATGTACATGGATGAGGTAGAGAGCCACGCAGGTGTTTGCAGGTATATATTAGGAGAGGAAGAGAAGAGGGAGAAAGGATGGGCTTGTTTTCCAAGAAATAAATTTTCATGGAGAAACTAGAAAATAGGCTTTTAGAATGTTATTCTACAAATCCATAGTGAATTTGCATTTCACGTTATCCCAATGCAGCACCTCTGTAGTGAGGCACTGGTAACACTACACCCCATTTACATCCATCTTCAGAGAGGGGTTGCTCCGAAGGCTCGCTCATCCAGGAAGCCTTCTACGGAAGGTGTTGATGTCTGTGAGTTTAACCCTCAAAAGTTTCTGATCTTAGGTGTGAGATTTTGGTTAAGGAGAGAGGGAAGGTGGACTTGAGCGACATCACAACTGAAAGGGGAAAAAAAGAACTCTGTAGAGGGCACAAACCCAACTTTCACAGTGTGATTACTAAGGGATATTTCAAAATGTTTTCAAATAGCAAATACTTTTTGGAGATGTGAGAATATTTCCAAGTATTAAGAAAACTAACTAAAGGTTTCAAATGTCTGTGATTATTCCAAGGCCAGGAATTCCAGATGTTTGTAAGGAAGCCACTACATATCTCTGTTTAAATATTCAAGAGGGTTTTAAGATGGTAAGGAGGAAAAAAAATCATACTCTTTGATTCTTCCTTTTTAGAGATAGGACAGTATCTACTATCAGGAGGACAAAACTATTGTGGGTGGCTGGTCAATCAATGCGAGTGTCCTCCTTTCTCTTTCTATCTCCCAGGGCTGTTGTGGCAAAAAGATGTGAAACATTTAAAAGGACACAGCACTGTAGAAAATGCTGTAAATTACTATTTCATCACTGCAGATACTGAATCAATAATTATCTGTGTGATGGATGCCAGATGTAAATAATAACCAGGGCTCTTGGCCATCTGTCCTTTTATAATCAGACTTCCCCAAGTCTCCTGGACAGAGACAAGAATCACACGTCTTTAAATTAAGAACTTGCCTGCTACAAATGTCTTGTGAGAGTGCCAATGTTATGATAATTTTTTTTGCATGAAATGCACTTAGTTTTGCTTTCATATTCCTGTCTTTCATGTCAGGTATTTATCATGATGAGGGTTTCTTGGCTACTCCAAGAAAGAATCATCCAGACTGAAAAAAATTCCAGAATCTACACATGCAAGCCTAACAGTTTGGCTTTTGGTTTATTCAAAATCAGTAAGTTTAGACTGTCTATTTTTCACTCTTGTACTTGAAAGTCCCTAATACTTTGTTGAGGAACGTCAAACTTTGTAAGTCCTCATGAACCAGCACCGGCACTAACACCTGAGAGGGAGTAACTTAGCGCACATGTTGGTGGACTAGGAAACGAGCACTCTGCTGCCTTTGCCCTTGCTGGAGGCTCTTCCAGCAGGGCAGACCCCTCTCTGTACGGTTTCCTGGTTGTGGCCCTGCCCAAAGATGGGACGGCCATTCCCTCCCTGAGCAGGCTGAAGAAAGCCATAAAGGCTGCCAGGACTTACTGAGCGTGACTGACTCGTTGATCTTGAAGCTGCAGAGGACCCTGTCCACGTTGCGGGCGTGTCGGAAGCCGTTCCCTCTCACAACTACTTGAAATGATTCTGAAACAAATAATGACAAGACCCGTGATTTGACTGCAGGCCATTAAACAGGTTTCCCATCTGCCCTGATTTAGTGCATTTAACTATTTCACCAGGCTTAAAATATTTGAACATTAGTGTAGGTTGGAAATCCAAAGCCACCATGTGGGTGCCTTTTGCCACATACTACCCATCTCCTCACTAGGTGACCACAAGGCAGGCATATAGCTTCTTACTTTGAATTCCTACCTTCTTGCCTTTGCTCTTGCTATTTCTCCAACCTGGAATGTCATGCTCCCCTTTCTCTGTTATTCAAATCTTACCCACATCTCAAGTCCTCTCAGTTTTAAAAACTGTGATCTCTGCATCCCAGGGCCACAGGGGAGGGACCCTCTACTTCTTCAATCAACTCAACAACTCTCATGTATCTCTTTTACATATAGAATGCCACCAAAAGGATTTTTTTAGAGCTCAAGGTGCCTAATATTTTTTTAAAAACCACTGCCTTATGGCTTTCCCCTTCTGTCTTGAACAACGTGGCATGTAATTATGTACTAGCTGGTGTTGTTCTTTTGCCTTTCCTTCCACAACCAGAAAAATTTTCCTTTAGGCTGGAAATTTTTGATACTGGCTTTGGCCCTCCTGTGTCTGCTGAGCACACAGTAATAGTACCCACTGTTATGTGGGAATAATTGTCCTTTTCAATAAATCAAAGCTTGCTTATCAGCGGCTAGTTGTCAAGCATTAACCTGTTTGAAATGCTGTTGGCCCCTTTATTGTAGTTATCATTCACTTCTCTCTAATAGAAGAGGGAATATATCTCACAGTTCTCTAGCCCTGTATATTAATTTCATGTTGGAACGATGCATGTTGAATTAATACTTTAATAAAATCATTATAAAGTAAATAATGATTCTTTACAATAGTCTTACCAAGGGGGGAAAAACAGCCCTTGTCAATTCATCAGTTAAATGTTTAGGAACATTTGCCTAAGTTTGCTAGTAACTAATAGTCAGTGCTCTACTTTCTTTTGTCATCCTTTTGTATATAAAACTGGGGCATGGGATAATGCTGTGTGGCATATAAAAAAAAAAAAGAAATCAGCAAAAAGTCAAAAGAAAAAAAATGCAGTATATGTGAAAGTGGATCTTAAATTGTAAATTGCTATCCAAGTGGAGATTTTTGTTGGAGGAAGAATGGAATTAGAGGACTAGCACATGAGACTCTTTCAAACCTTAATAAATTTCATAAGTGTATGATCACCTTAATTCCCAGGAAATTAATTTAGAGATTATGTTTGCCAAGAAAATAATAACTGATGTTAATTGTTCCCTCATTGCGTGCCAGGCCCTGGCTCAACATTGTATATGTCTGATGTCATTTAAAACTGCCCACAGCCCAGGTAGGTACAAATGAAAAAAACCTGAGCTTTGTGAGTTTAAATAACCTGTCCAAGGTCACATGGCTCGAAGCTGTCAGAATCGGAACTGGAATCCAGGTCCATCAGGCATCAAATGCCCTGCACTTAGAACTCAGTCACTATGCTCTTTATCATTATGCTAAAATGGATCCTCTTGTCTTATGACACATGATTAATTTAGAGATTGACACTGTGGTTTTTTTAAAAGCTTATTTTTATTTTAGGCAGATTTGCCCGTTTAGCAGAAAAGTGGATCTTGCTGAATGGGAAGCAAGAAACCAAAACCAAAGTAAAAGAACCCAGAGGCACTGCATGTGCCCTAAGAGTACAAATTAGGACAGAATGCTTTTTACAAGTATAATGGACCTCAACAATAAGGAATTTGAGACTTTAAATGACTTGCCTAAGGTCATGTAATTGCTAAGCAGCAAAACTTGTATCCAAGTGTTCACTGCCTTAGTTTTAAATTATATTAATTAAGGTCATGGGCACATGGTGTTTCAGTACCGTTAAGTCCTATGAATATTAAGGTTTTATATATGCATGTTGATGCATACACACAATTGCTAAGTTTAAAAGGATGGACTTAATGGTTTTCTTTAGATGTCCACCTGGCATGTGACTGATGATGCTGTTGGTTCAACAACAGTGTGGAAGTGTCTTATTCTATCTTATTTACTCAGATTAAGCCTATAGAAACCTATTTCTGTTTTTATTTTGAATGCTAGACCTCCAGAAATATGCCGTTAGATGCTTCTGCTGATTCAAAATGTTTTCTGCCTCACTTCTGTGCCTACTTCCGATTTCCTCAAAGCTCGATGAAGGCAGAGAAGACTCTGGAAACGCGGGCCGCTCGCTGAGGCCCCTTCTCTAGCAACATGTTCTCGCATTACCAGTTCAGCTGCTGAGCCCTCCGAGAAAGAGGCTGCCCACATGTCTGCCTGGCCCGACCTCAGGGTGTTTAGGAAGAAAGACAGCAGGAACCCACGATGTGGCACCAGTGGAAACCAAACAATTTTACCCCCTAGGACTGAGAAGAAGATGGAGGAAGCGATGCTGCGGGAAGCACAGCAGAGGGGAGGCGCCTGGTGCCCTTTCCGTGTCGGAGAGCACATGTGGTTTCCAGAGGAGCCCAGACATCTGACTCGGCAGCCCAACCAGAACGTCAGCTGTTCACATACTGCAGTTATGTAACAAAAACCGTCAGATGAATGCGCCAGCAAGGGAGAGCCAGGACACACCGACTTAACTCCGTTTATCCACAAAGCCCTGACCCCGTACCTTTCAAAATATGTACAGCTAAGTGTTTTTACGCAATTTGCACGTTGAGTTACAGCTCTTACAAGAAGTGGTTAGGAATTGTAGGACTTTAGGAAGGAATTTCTACTTGAAAATGGTCTTTGATCTAATCTTTTTAAGATATGTATTTTAAAAGTATCTTTAAGACATATGTTCATTACAGTTCTTTTGTCTCTCTTATTTATTCTCAATTATAATTTAAGCTTCCTGATCGTAGAAGCCATCATTTCTATCTCTTCAGAATTTTTGACTGTGTCTGACCCAGGGCCAAGTCAGTCTCAGTATAAGTTCATTGAATGAATAAATAAATGGCATCTTGGTATAGAATGAGAATAAAAGAAAAGGACAAAGTGGTAATTTTTCAGGTACCAGTCAGATCTAATCCTTTTTATTTTCTGAGAATTAATAAGGCTAATGAATGAAAAGATGTTCAGCATCATTAGTCATTAGAACAAGGTAAATCAAAACCACAACAAGCTATCACTCCATACTTGTTACAATAGCTATAATAAAACAGATGGTTTGTCCAAGTGTTGGTGAAAAAATTAGAGCCCTCATACATTGTTGGTAGGAATGTAAAACGGTATAGCTGCTTTGTAAGATAGTTTGGTAGTTCCTTAAAATGTTAAACACAGAATACTTTATGACCCAGAAATTCTACCCTTCGGTATTTATATCCAAGAAAACTGAAAATGTAGTTCTACACAAAAATTTGTACATATATGTTTATAGTGGCATTATTCATTGTAGGCCCAAAGTGGAAACAAACCAACTGTCCAAACGTGATGACTATGGAAGTCTTATGATGGAATATTATTCACTCATAAAAAGCTATCAAGTTCTGACACATGCTAATACATGGATGAATCTTGTAGACACTATGCTAAATGAAAGAAGCCAGGCACAAAAGGCCATATATTGTATGATTCCATTCATGTGAAAAGCCCATAGAGACAGAAAGTAGGTTGGTAGTTGCCAGGCTGCAAAAAAGGGGTAAATAGGGAGTGACTGCTTTGACTTTCTTTCTGGGTGATGAAAATATTCTGGAATTAGAGAGTGGTTATGGTTGTATACATTTGTGAATATATTAAAACCCACCAAATTGTACTTTTTACAAGGGTAAATTTTAGATATGGGAGTTTTAGCTCAATGAAAAAAATTAAGGTCAGTGAATAGTTTGATAAACTTATTTCATTCTGTTCTCTCCTTTTCTTTTTTCTTTTCTTTTCTTTTTTTTTTTTGAAATGTAGAACACATCAGTTTGAGAGGACCTCAATAAAGGTTGACAATTATTCATTCTATCTGGAAATGGCAAATCTGTATAATCTTCATTTACTCTGGTCACCTAAGACTTTTCTGAAAAATTATTGTTAATGATATTTCATCTCATAAGTGAGTTTGAATATGCTCTCCTATTAGGTGCTTAATGTAACATCTAAAATATAATATAGAGACTAATGTATATTAAATGCTTTCTGATGCCTAAATTATTCTAGAACTTTAAAAATTTTATTGCTATTTATTTATAACAGCTTTAGTGAGGTAAATAACTTGCATGGAAAGTATATAGCTTAATACATTTTGACACATGTTTATAA
Source organism: Eidolon dupreanum (assembly GCA_028627145.1). Taxonomy (NCBI): domain Eukaryota; kingdom Metazoa; phylum Chordata; class Mammalia; order Chiroptera; family Pteropodidae; genus Eidolon; species Eidolon dupreanum. The sequence continues at coordinate 63,846,168 of CM053515.1, forward strand.
TCATTGGGCAATACCATAAGTAAAAAAGTTGACCTTATCTATCACCCTGAAAAGTTGCCATGTGTCCTTTTGTAATTCCTTCCTCCTGCTGTTCCCCACCACCACTGATTGGCCCTCTGTTGTTGTGGATTTGTTTCATTTTCTAAGATTTTATGTAAATGAAATCATGCAGTAAGTAATTTTTTTTTGTCTAACTTCTTCTACTCAGCATGATTATTTTAAGACTCATCCATAATTGTACTGAGATTTATGCATAGTCTATTCCTTTTTATTACTGAGTATTGTTTATTTTATGGATAAATTACATTTTTTAAATCCATTTACCTGCTGATAAACATTTGAATTGTTCACAGTTCTTGGCTATTAAAACAGACCTATTATAGACATTTGTATGGAAATCTTCCTCTGGACATTGATTTTTTTTTTTCTCTCTTGTATTATTACAATACCTAGAAGTAGAATGGCCAGGTGATATGGTAGGTGTGTGTTTAATTTTAATAAACTGTAAAAACTGTTTTTCAAAGTGATTGTTTCATTTTAGATTCCTACCACAGTGTATGAGGGTCCCTCTTCAAACAGAAATATCTTTAAATGAACAGGAAGTTGAAGAAGAGAATTAAACAATTCATCTAGAAGAGGTACTTAAGAGCCAGGCATGAGTGCTTTGAAAAACAATGAAAAAAGAAAGAAATAAAACCACTATTTATGTTGCTTAAATGTGTCTGTTTTAAGCATCTAATTTCCAAATGGAAAACATGAAGCCTAAAACTACCTTTCTTTTGTGCTACTTCATCCAGTTTTATTACAAATGGTGGGAAACAACACAGAAGGAATAATACAACTGCTTCTGAAATGATAACTTGAGGAGCTAATTATAACCTCCTTCCATTTCTGGAGTACAAAAACTTGAAATGTGGAGTTGGCAGGTTGCACACTTGATTCCAACTAGTTCTTTCTTGGAATGCTTGCCTACATAGTACATTGAGAGCCATTCAAGTTTGCAGCCAGCTGAGTGGGATCAGAGGAAAACTGTGCTTAGGCAAAAGGGTACATTTTCTAGAGAGGAGCTACCCTAGGCAGGGCCAGTCTAACAGTGGGTCAATTCTCCTCATTATACACAGCCTAATCTGCAAATGTATTTAATTAGGAATTTTTAAAAAGAGTCTGTATTGGAAGAGAAGCAGAATTATTTAAATGCAGGTAATGTCCAAGGTGCTATAAAGGCTTTCCACACAGCAAGTTTAATTCTCTGCTTCTGTTTTAGAAGAGGGGCTGTAAATACAGTAACAGAAGCTCCATGCTAAATGGCAATCTTATGCTTGGCCTGAGTGTTGGGTTATAATAGGGAGTGGTGAGCAGTATGGTGAACTGGAAAGAGTACATACTTTTAAAGGGAATTTATTTTCTTGCAATAAATACAGGCCCAGTGTTCTAGATCTGATTTTTCAAGAAGGGATGAAAATCTGAATTTTTAGGTGAAATCAGATTTTTAAATGTTAGCAATTATTTAAGTTTTCTTCAAAAAAGGCAGTGCAGATCAAAAAGAATGTATGTGTAGACCAGATAGGGATTGTAGGCTACGAGTTTATAAACTCTGGTGGTGGTTTCCAGGTCTATCACCTCTTCTCCTAAGGACACACCTTTGTCAATGCCATTCTTAAAACATGGGACTTGGAACCTTGGTCTGGACTTGAAATAGGGCATAGAATTAACCCTCTTGACCTGGACACTGGATGGCTATTGAAGCACCTTAAGATTACATCAGGCTTTTGTTTGTTTTGGTCAGAGGCATTCTTGTCGGCTATCAAGATAGCTATGCTTCTCTGTTTTTTCTTTTTCCCCATATAAACCTGCTTGTATGTGAAACTGGCTGTTTGAATCCAAGCTCAACATTTTTTATTTGTTCCATTAACTTTCACCTTGTTATCTGCAGCTCAACGTATAAAGATCTATGTTGGATCTCAGTTTTGTCATCCACCCAGTGTATTATCTCTTTACCTCTCTCAGAGCTCAGTTTGCTTTCAGAACCACGGGTGTTGTTGAGTTGTTGGTGAAAGCCAGCTGAGAGTGTTGTCTTGGGGGGAATGAAACTGTCGGCACAGAGCTGACAGACCTGGGTGGGCTCCACAGCAAAGGTGGCACTGGGGGCCAGTGAGGGGAAGTCATTCACAGAGTGAGGGAAGGAGCTGAGAGGAAAAGTTTTTGATGAAAGCAAGTTCTACTTTTTTTTTTTTCCCACCCTACAGATCTGTCTAGGGCTTAGTCTCCTAATTATACTTAGAAATATGAACAATCAGTTATTGTCTTGTTTGCTTTCTCTCCAGCTGATAGTGAGTTAATTAATTGTTTTGCAGGTACTCTGAATTCTATCAATGTTCTCCCAATTTTCTTTCAGGAGAGAAACATACAGGCATGTTTTTTTCATCTACGTATAATGTTATCAACATCATAATTCTCACATTCAGTCCTCATTAAAATGATATTGATGACAATAATGCCACCTTGTTTTGTGTAACAGTTTATGCTTTTCAAAGCACTTTCACATAAGTCCCTGGGTCCTGGCAGTACCCTAACAAAAATCGCAGAAGGGGTATGACTAGGTCTACTTGGCAGGATTCATAACCATGGACAATGAAATGGGTTCCAGTGCTTCACGAAAGCCGTACTCCCTTCAGAGAATGATCTGCCATTGACCTTTGAGGAAATCCACGGAAGAACTTTTGGTGTAAGGATATCTTTTGGAAGTTTCATTTTCTTCCTATTAAAGTTCTTCTCTAGCCAGCATGTTTTAGCCATTATGATTCTAATTCAAGAGAGATGGGAGCTTGCCTTTTTGAAACCTAGGGCTAACTTCCATCACTGTGTCTTGTATTAATTTTTTCTTTATAAGAAATAAAGGAAATAGAATTGGATAGTTTACTCCAACACAGGAAACTAATGTTTGTCTATAAAAATATGCAATATTTCACATAAGCCAGAGATTTAAAAAATATCTAAAGAAAGGTTCCTTAGATTGGATTGGCCCAAGAGTTATCTATTTTATTGATTCTACCAAAGAAACAGCTCTTGAAAAATTTATCAGTTTAATTGCTTTAACTTTTTAAAATTATTAATGCATTTTTATCTTCTTGTATTTTTCCTTGGCTTTTAAAAAATATCTTTTACTTCATTATTTATTTTTCTTTTCTATTTACTAAGGAATATATTAAAATTTATGAATTTGCTAGGATCAGTTCTTGTGGACACTGATATTTCTGTGCCATATTCTTTTTATATGTGTGATATTTTTATTGTCCTGAATATCTCAAAGGTATGTAAAGGAGATTTTGGTTTACTAAACTTTGATTCAAGAACTATTTAGGAAGATGTTTTTCTATTGTCTAAGTTGAGATTTTGTTTTTATTTTGTCCTTGTTCTTTCTATCTTTGGCTATTAGTTTCTAATTTTGCTTCATTTTATTTAGACAATTCTAAGGTATGCTAACTTCTTAAGGTGATGTGAAAGGAGTTAATAAGGGTCAAATAAACAAATGTTGGTATACTGTTTGTCGAAGGAATACACGAATGAAGGCATTCAACCAGCATTAATTGACCACCTGTTAAGTGCCACATCCTCTGTTAGGCAGTGGGAAGTGGAAAGAGTCCTTTTTTGTCCTCAAGAACCCTACAGGAGAGGAATTGATTATGCTAATGAATTAACAGAAGTGTATTCTTTGTCTTTAGACTCTATGACTCACTACAAGATTGCAACATTGCAACATATCCAGTAGGATTGCTAAACCACAAGTCTGGGTTTTCCTCATGAATTAATAACAATTAATAAACTCCCTTGTTTTCTAATTATTTTAAAATGAAGGAACTATCAAAATTTTGGAGGTGAATTATCTCAAAGCTAATGACCTGTAGTTGAGGCTCCTCACCGCAAAGACCTCTTACAAGGCCCTGGTGCTGGGTTCATGTGCTCACTAGCCTTAGTCAAACATGCAAAGGTAGGATTTTTCAATTCCTTTTCTTAAAGAGGTTCTCTTGCATCTGTGTGATTGCCATATGTGTTATCAGGTAGCAATTTATTTAAAGGTCAGTGGATCATATTTGTTGATTGCTTTTCTTTGGGAAATTTACACATATCTCTGAATAGTTAGTCACCCAGTGTTGTTAACAACTTTATATGTTTACATATATACTTGTTTTGTTATTAGCACATATTATTCAGTGCCTTTAACTCCTTGAAAGTTTTTCAGCTGTTCTAACATATAGCCAAAAAACTGTTATGAAATCTTTAAGGAATTACTTCATTTATATCAATAAAATTTTCCATAAAGAATCAAAATGTATAGTGTTTGAAAAGCCTAAAAGTTTTTCCTCTATGCTCATAGGGTTGCCTGATGTATTTTCTGTAATAAATTAATAATTAGCATTTGGTATTTTGAGAGACTAGAAAGGTGATATCAACAGTGACCTCTCAGTGGTGAAAGACTCAAGCTTGTGCAACACAGGAATTCACGGGGAGAGAATTTACCTTTTTGTATCTGCAGCACCTAAGACGGCCCCTGGAATTCAGTATGTCCTTAACAATACTTTTTAAATAAATAAAAGAATGTTGGGAAACCTGTCAGGAATCCTATAGAAAGGGCCATGATGGTTGAAGTTTTAGGCAGTCTGTTACAATATGAAATAATAGCAAGACCCCAATCTGGATCAGTTAGAAAAAATATTGTAACTCAGAGAAGACTGATTCCTTGTATAAGTAGAGACTTCCTATATTAATGACAAAACTATAATGGTCCTTTACTTGGACAACTGAGGTTGCCTACACCATTTTGTGAGGACTGGTAGATTGAGCAATTAATTAAGATCAATATATTAATTATGGAGAGAGGCCAGAACCAATTAAATAATTAAATATATCAACATTTCAGGGGTGGCCTATGATCACTGTGATTGCCTGGTATCCATAAGGCTGCCATGAGGAAGGAGGGTTAGACTCCACTTCAAGCCAGGTGGTGATGTGTGGGGATCCAGTATTTCTGCAATATTCTTATAATTAATCCCATGGAAAGAGACAGTTTGGACAGACTTTTCAAAGTTTCAAACTACTGACATGTTCTTCTTTCTTTTCTTTTTTTCTTAGAAGCAAAAATATCTAACAATTTCTACTCTTTCCACTCTCCCCCTTCCTGCCCTTCTTCCCCTCTTTCCCGTCAATAAACATGTGATTCAAACTCAAAATATTATGTGTATGATAGCGATTAATTTCGATTTACCTCCTGCACAAATGGTGGATGGTTCAGCTGCTAGAATTTCGATGCAGGACTTCTTTAAAATCTAGGAGGAGAGGAAATCAAAAAGTCAAAGCACAGATTATTTTGTTAAAACAGTGAAGTTGGTTTTGCTATTAGTTTCCATGATAGGAAGGTTCAAAGACATGCTAAAGTGGGCGTGTGGGCATAGAGCAACATCTTTAGTAGTAGCATTCATGCCTAACATTCAGTAGTAAGTCAACAGTGTGTTAGATGCTTCTGGGTATCCGAAAAGCCACATGAATTATTCATTCATTTGTTCTTTTGGCAGATATTTTTTGAGTCTATGATATGCTGAACCTAGTTATGAAAATGGGACTTACACTTAAAAAGATAAATAACAATGGCTGGTCACATGCACAAGATGCCAGGGTGAAGAGGCAGACAGCAGGAGTTATAGAGTTCATAGGAGGAGATCACTGAGGTCTGGTACATTGGGAAGAACTTCATAGAAGAGATGGGATCCGAGGGTAGGACTTAGTCAAGAGGAGAGGAGTGAGTTAAGGGAAGGTTGGGGTCCAGGCTGGGAATGGTGTGAGCAAAGATGAGAAAGTAGAAATACATAAGTCTCTTTAGCTGGAACAAAAGAAGCTTGAAAAGCAGAAAAAAGAAGAGTGATAATAGGTAGGGTGGAGATGGCCAACACTCTATAGGATCATTTTCCGATTACCATACTCAGAGTTTTCTTTTTGTTAGAGAAGTATGGAAAGATGTTGAGGAAGAGGGCTGTGAAGGCTGCTTTGTTGTGCCACACTCTTCAGGAGGATGCCCTAAGCCTTAAGAGGAAATGTAGTCTTCTCTCCCAAATAAGAATTTGCAGGGTTGAGTGGAGAGTATGGGGGGATCCCATGACCCAATGGGGATTCCATAAGAAAAGCTTCTTCTGGCCAAAGCTGAGTGTCTGACTGGTAAGGTTTAAGCTTCTCTCCACCATTTACAAATTCCATCTCTTATTGAATATTGACTATAAAATTTCAAGCAAGTATTTTAAATAAGTATAGGACACTGAGTTAATTTGTCAAGCAAATGCAGTATATTTTTTGGGCCTTACTTAATTTGGAAATTGAGATGGTTCAGAGGGCTGAAGGAAATCATTTCTATTAATGAAAGAGGCATTTGTTAGAAGAATTAATAGTGAAATTATACAATTTAAAGTCAGTAAAAGAAAAGGTATCTTTTCACATTGGGAAACACCTACTTATTTGCACTGATGTATTTACTTACATATGCTACTTTGTTCCAGCTTAAGTGATACATACAACACAAGTTACATTAAAAAAATATGATACAATAAATTTTAAACTAGGAGGAGATGGATTAAAGGAAAATATAAGGAAGATAAAGTAAGAAGTGAGAACAGCATAGAAAAAAATATACTGTGAGGAGCTTATTTCCTTGCTAGGAGTGGCTCATGGATTTAATTCTAAGTTTTCTAGTAGCACATGAAGACAGACAATATTTATGAGATTCTCAATCTGTAGAATAAAACAAGCCAGTTTCTCAGAAGAAATAATATTTACCCATTCCAGAGAGAAATCTGGGCGTCCTCATAGAGAAGCAATGTGAAAGGAAATGAACAAAATACTTCAGAAATCTTTCTCTGATGTGCAGATGACAAAAATTAAAATGTATTCATTGAAACAGGTTCCCTCACAACCATGTATTTTAGGTAACTTTATAAATCTTAAAGTCATAAAAAAGTAGTATCTTTTTTTTTATTTCTAGCTACTTTCCCTGGCATTCCTTCTCACTCTAGTACAATTTAAAGGCATTTTCATACTTTGATTACAGTATTTGTTTTCAGCTTCTACCTGATTCCACAGTAGGAAGCAATTTGTTCCTTTTTGTCAGCTTTTGCCTTATTTTCTCAGCCTCTGGCTTACCCACCCACTCCTGTCCCCACCCTCAAACATAGGAGCAGCCTCAGTTCCCTGCTAGTCCCCAAACTTGTTTCAACTGTAAAACAATTCGCATGCACCAAACTCCTCACACCCAGGGGCCATCTCTGTTGGAGTCAGTGGTCCTCACACAGCTGGCTCTGGGACCTGGTATCACCACTAGCTCCTGAGTTCCCTTCACTGTCATTCTGACTTGGGATTAGGGACCCCAAGGATAGATCTTGGGCATCCATATTTCCCTGCTGGCTTCTCCATCCTCCCCTTTCCTATGGTTGGTCCAGTCCTTTAAGTCTCTTATGTACGCAGCAATGTCCTAAGACTAGGACTCACCAGGATCCTTATGTGCAATGACTCATAACCCAGGTGACAACTGTCTGACTTGAACTGTGATGATGATGTTCACCCTCTCCCCTCAGTTTGCTATCATTGGGCTCTTCTCGCCTGAAGGGCCACCTCAGCCAGTGGTTGGTTGTCATGACTAAGGGAGATAAACACCACCTTCAACACGTCCATAGGCACAAGTCTCCAAACAGGCTACACTGGAAGAAACTGAATTAACCCATGTGGAGAAACTTATTAAACAGTGGCATTAGAACAACTACAAAGCTATCTTTTGATGTTTTAAACACAATTCCTAAGGCATTTGACATCCTTTAATAAATTGCTTTATCATCTACAACAAAAGATTTCAAAACAGTCTAAGAATAAAAATTGAGCTATTGGATCTATCCTGTCCCTATCCCCAACTCCACCAAAAGATATAAATGAAATATTTTCACCCATGTAAGTTTTTGATTTTGAACCAATGTTTTTGAACCAACTCTAATACATAACCAGAGGTCAGTAAAGGAAACACCCGTGAATCTCTGACCACAAAGACACACTAGCAGGGTTTGTCATAATAAACACATGTTGTATTAGTCTTTCAAAGTGTCTGCAATTAGCTGATAAATCTAAGGAGTGTATGAAGGGCCAAAAAATGTCAGCCAAGTGCTGTGATTCAATCCAGTAAAAACACAGCTTTCCCAATCTTAATTTAAAACATCTGGAAGGGATACACTGTAGCCAATAGAGTAAAATTTATCAGTGAGGGGGATGGGCAGGATTTGTCTGCGACTGTAACTTCTATTAGTTTGAAATGTCTGGTTTCAAAAGGTAGGAAGTCACAATGGCACTGGGTGGATTTGAGGCAGGGGGAGGTTCCCTTGGTTATTAACAGGCCAGACTGTATGGTAATCAGTCTGTCTGAACTTTCCCAGACAGCAGATCAGCTTAGGGACTGGAGACTGGATGGGGTGGGAGGCAAAGGATCTGTCCCCACTCAAGCAGTGGCAGCCATGGAAGAGATGTGACCACAGCACAGGGGAATTGCTGAAGGGAAATCACTAGATGAAGTGGAAGGGACTCAAACAGGGTTGGGTGATGTTAGAGGTGAGAGTATGATTGGCTTCTAATTGAGACAGGCTAAGAATATAATATCACATGCTTCAAGTAAAATCCAGTGTGAGAGTTTGGGTCCTGGCCTGGTTCCTGTACTTACCTGACCTACGGTCCTTGAAAAATCCTTTAACTTTTCTGAAGCCCAATTTTGGGGAGCAGTTTAACATACTGAATAATAGCTTGGAATCTGGAATCAGATTGCTTCCGGCAGCTCATTCACGAGCAACGTGACCTTGGGCAAGTTCCATAACCTCTTTGAGTCTCTGTTGCCTTACTGGTAAAAGTGGGATAAGAATAGTAGCTACCGAATGAGGTCATTGAGTTGGGAATTTTAAATGAGATAATAAAGGTAAAGCTCAAAGCATAGTGCCTGGAATCGGATACTATGTCCCCAATGGCAGCAATTATTATTAAGGACTTGGGCTCTAGAGATAGATAAAGATAGATATGGGTGCTAAATAGATTTATGTTTAAATCCAAGCTCCACTCCTTATTGACCCTGTGGACTTGGATAATTATTAAAGCTCCAAATATCAGTTTCCTCTTCTGTAAAATGGGGATAAGAATAAAAACCTGACCTCAAAGGGCTGTATGATAGCAAATGAATAACAGACTTAAATGCAGAGATATTTAGTTTGTAAAGTTATTTGAACTTAGATGGTAAAATTTATATTGGATTGTAGAGTGAGGTAGAGAGTGAGTGAGATTCAAGAAAATCTGACAAGATTTTTGTTTATAGAAAGAACAAACAGATGCGATTGGTCAATAGATAGTTATTTAACAACCATTGTGCCACAAGGAGCACATGCCCTTCATGAAAATAAGGCACTAAGAAATGTGCTAGAACAACCTTATTAGTAAAGCACTTAGGAGAATGTCTGACATATATTCAGTTTTCAAACCATGGTAGCTGTCACTACTACTTTTGTTATTATTGCTACTACTGATTTTACTCGGGCAAAGATAGTAGATCATATAAGCTTGTACCTCATCAACCACCACTGGCCTCGTGCTTAATTTGCTGAAAGAATCTGAAAGATGGCTAATAATATTACCCTGCCACGTTTTGGACAGATGTCAAAAAAAAAAAAAAGATATATGGGAAAGCATGTTTGAAACTCATAAAAAACTACAGAAATGCGACGTGTTGCTACTGATATGGTTACTTTTGCAATATCGCATTAGATTGTTGGGGGAGTAAGAGACAGCAGATATAAAAGAACTTTGCCAAGTAATAAGAGCTATTTAGTATATTTAATATTTCAAGTGAAATCTATTGTATATAAAGTTTATTTTTTTGGACTCTAAAAATCTAAGGTTCTTTCTCACAAAGTACTCAGCTTATGTAGAGATTTCTCAAGACTCCTTAATGAATTATAAGTATTTGCATAGAGTTATTAGGAACCCCTTCCTTACCACAGGCACAGCTAATTTTTTTTCCTAATTGTTCTGCCTCCTTCTCCAATGAACAACCAGTTTTTATTTAGTTGGCCATTTCCTGTTAGAGGATTTTTTTTTCTACGTGTTAATAAAAGACTACTCTCTTTTATCCATTCATAGTACAGGACCTTCTGCTCCACACATCTTTCAGGGCATGTTCCTTGGTGTCTTATTTATCATGAAGGATACATTCTGCTTTTAAGATGTCTGGGGCTTAAAGCAGGGTTGGGCCCGTGGGTGGTTAACTATCTCTTGACCAATTACATCTGTCTAGTTCTCTAAGACAAACTTAGCAGTTTTCCTTAACTTCACCAAAACCCTGGTAATTTTACCAGTGAAATATTTCCATATTCACCCACATTTTAATATAAATTACCAACCTTCAGAGAACTTGTCACAATTTATAATTATATATTTATTTTTTGATTGTTTGGTCATTGTCTCTCTTCCTCCTTAGACTATAAACTCTTCGAGAGTAAAGACTGGATTTGTTTTTACCCACCACTATATCCACAGTGCCTAACCGGGCAGATAGTAGGCACTCAAGAGATATTCATTGAATAAATGAATAAACAGCACAATTTCTATGTGGCTTCATAAACTGGCAGTATAGCATACCATGTATTGGCTTTCCTTCTTCCCTATAAATATAATCTCAGGGTCTTATGAATAAAAGGCCATATTCTGCATCTTGCAACACATCCCTCTTCTTATTAAGCATGACTATCATCTTTGGGGATTGCCTTCCCAAGAAGCCTATTTCAACATGTTCCATGCTGTTCCTCCAGGTCAGATGTTAAATGGCTTATCTTTTGTAAACAATAATTCTGTGAGTGTATCATGCCTTCATGTCCAAGATCTATATTGGCCTGCTTTGTAAAAGGCCTTGACACCTTTACTTGGCAAAAATGTAGAGGTCTGTATTTGGGGGGTGGGGCTCAGGTTTTCACAGAAGGGCTTACATACGTTATTTCAGCTGACAGCAGAACACATATTGGATAAGCCTGGGATTATTGCTTTTAGTTTAAAAGGTCAGGCAACTTGGTACACACAACTGACTCATCCATGCCTTCAGGACTGTCAATGTTTTCCCCCTGAATTTTGAAACTATAGTAGGTCCTCTGAAAATGTCATTTTGTTCAGCGTCATTTTGTTATAATGTTGATAAGAGGCTGTAAAAATTTAAACTCTTGGTTAAAAACTAACCCATGATTAGACTGGTTTCAGTACACACCGTTTCGCTGCAGTTCCAAGAAAGAACCTATTGACAACATTAAGTGAGGACTTACTGTATTTGTTTTCTAATAAAATCTAAAAAAAAAAGTTACCTTTCTTAACTAAAATCCACTCTGTACTTTAAACCAAGAGCCACACCTATTAACTATGGACATTATCCTCGATCCATGTCAGTTCTATGGAATCTGAATTTAAAATAAGGTTTATGGAATCTAAATTTAAAATAAAAATTTAGTATTATACAGATATCTTTCTGGCATTCATTTATGATTTCATGTATACTCGTACATTATACCAAATAGAAACTCTAACATGCAGGAAACATTTTTAAGGATTTACTGAATTTTAGACAATAAAGCTTATTGAAATAAAATGCTATTCTTCTTTCCATCAGTTTAACACTTAGTGAGAGTCTAGCATGAAGGCATAGGACAAATGAAGTTCTGAAACTGAGGAAACCCACTTTTTTCCACGAAACAACTTTCCGCTCATGTTTTCAGAAGGAAAACTCAGATAGCTGTGAACTCTGAAGCGTGGTTTACTTAGTAAAATGAGCTTGCGGACCTCCCGCAGTGTTTCACCAGATTTGTTCTAAATTGTGCTCCTGCTTTTACAATGGATCTTAACAGCTTCTTAGATATAGGAGGAGGAGCTGGGAAAGTAGGGGTGCCCTAAGGCTTAATTGAGCATGCCCTTCTGCAATCTTTGCAGCCTCTTCAAGTTATGGGATTTTTTTTTTAATTACATTTTGACTTTTTAATAAGCTGAATAGAAATAATAGCTTAGTTGAAATGCCCGGCCTGGATGTTTGCAAAGTCTGAGTCTAATTAATGACGGCTGAGGCAAACAATTTTTAAAAAAAGATTTTCCGCTCACTACAGAAACTACAGTTGATTCTATTTATGTTTCCGGGCCTGCTAATGTGCGTGGAGCCCAAAATGCCATCTTTTATAGACATGGTCTTGGAGGAGAAGGTGGGAGGAGGACTGAGGGGATTTTACAAGACACAGAGGCCACGGAACTGCCACTTGTCATGCAGTGTAGGTCATGAAGGGTATGCAGCCCTCTGGGATACTTTACTATGAATAAATATGCACAGCACGACTTTGGACACCATGGGAAATACAACAAACAGCTAATCTCTGTGATCACACAGTTTAGCATCTGACCCAGAGGAACAGCATAGAGCATGAAAAAGACTCAAGAGCCAAGCAAGTGGTTCCAACAATTGGTGCTGCTGGAGTTCCAGGCAGGGAGAGTTTGTGGCAGAGGAGCGACCAAGGCAGGCTCTGTGGAGAACGGAAGACCGGGGCAGGGCCTTGAGATGGGATTCAGATGGGGCAAAGGAGAAGTGGGCTTCCTCCAAGCAACTAAGCCATACTGAAAAGAAGTGCTGCTGCAATGACCCTCCCCCTCTGAGAGTCCTGGAAAGAGAATTTGTTCAGCCAAGAGAGGTACTTTCCAGGACTACGGGAATTTAAAGCAGGGTTTGACTGAAGGGAAGCCCTGAGCAGTTCTAGTGGGCTCTTGGAAGAGCAGGTGGAAGGGAAGGCCTGGAAGAAAAGGCTTTGCCTTTTGTCACAGCTCTGCTAGGATCCGGGCCACATCAGGAGCTACGTTTCTTTCACCTTCCATGAGTGGAGGGGAGAAATGGTTTTCATACATCAAATAAATATATATACACCTTGGATGGAACAGATTTACTCCTCAGTTTTGCTGATCTTACAAGTTCCTTGATAACAAGGGTGCTCATGCCAAAACTTGCAAGAAATCCTTGCAATTATAGTTGTTTGCTCAACACTTGTTGTTGATCAAACATGCAGAAAGCTCTGTGCGCTGACTCACATTAATAAGAAGCCCAATGTAGGCTCAAATATTTATCCTAGGGTAATGCTCCTAGATAAAGATGGCTAGGTGCCAGTAACTGGGTTTCTTTCTCGTAGACTGTGTGCCTAGTTCTAGGCACCACCCTCAACTGCACACGAAGCGGAGACAGCTGGGAGGAGGAGGAGTTGGCATTTTGGTAAGCAGGCTGAGTGCTAGAAGTCAAAGCTGCAGACCCATTTCAGTGTTATCTGAACCCAGCTTTCATGCAGGTTCCCATTTCACTTCCTGCAGCACTTTTGAAAAGGCAATCAAAGACCTGGAGCCTGGTGGGACCCTTGCTTCATATTTTCACTTGAGGGCTGGCGCTGCACTTAACAGTTGTGGTCAGTGGAAATTCCCTCACAAGCCGCAATAGCAGAAGGCAAAGGAATAGTTTCTTCCCTTGCAGTTTTACTGGCTTAAAGGGCTACAATCTTCCAACCAACCATATTTTGTCTTATAATTTTATCAGCCATATTCTGTAAAAGCAAGTAGGAATACTATCCTAAGATGTGGAGTCCTGATCAACTGGAGGGGAAGATATTCCTTTTAGCCTGTGTCAAGGTGCCAGCTTCTCACGACACTGGAATTTCACTCATTGAGCAGAAATCGGGGTTTTCAGAAGTGCTCTCCACCTAGTAGTAAAGGCAAAGAGCACTCCCGCCCACCCCCGGTGCACCAAGGTCAGACCACATGGGTTCTGCTCTGGCCTCTGCTGTAACTATGTGAACAGCATCAAGCCATTTCACAATTTGGGTCATCAGTGTCGCCTTCTCTGAAATGGAGCTGCTTCCTGGCCTACCCACATTACTCAGTAGCATACTGTGGTTATTCTCCTCATAGGAGTTAGAGACAGACTTGGATCTATTTTGAATCACTGCCCATTGCTATGTGGCCTTGGGCAGGTTAGCTAATCTCTCTGTCTTTAAGAGTATCTGCTTCTGTAGGAGTAACAACATCTACATTAAGTCATGGTCTTGAGAATTTGATGAGATGACTACGTAGAATGATTTGCACAGTGTCTATCTAGCACATGAGAACTCACTAAATGGCAGCACTTCTTATTTTTACCTTCCTAAGGAAATAGAGGTGGGAGAAGGCATAGGCACTCAAGTCAACCCCGCTCTCATGCTCTTGGGCAGGTTATGAGATTCAGTTTCTTCATCTGTAAAATGGGAATAAGACAATTTCTCTCACAGGGATTTTATGACTTTTAAATGAAATAATATTAAATAGGATAAAGGAATAACGTTTGGCTCCTATTTAAGTTATCTATAGCTGTTGATTTCTTTCTGCCTTTTCCCTATGGCCCGCCAATGGGAGACTAAGATGGAAAACAGAGGAGAGCGCTTTAAAAAATAACACATTATACAAATCTGACACATAAGGACTTCTTCCCTTAAAACTGACAGAATTGAGAAAGAGTGAAAATCCCGACACATGGGACTCAGATTGAGAAGGCAGAGAATCAGGAACTTGATGAATCTAGGCCCTGGGATCCAGTGGTGATTTTCTATTTCCTCATTCACGGCCAGGTATTGTGGTAAGAGCAGGAGCTCTGAAGCCAGACCCGGGTTCAAATTCTCTATTGCATCATTACGAGTGGGAAGACTTGGGGCAATTTATCCAGCCCTCCTGCACCTCAGTTTCCTTACCCATAAAGTGGGGATAATGAGTCCTCCTTCAGTGAGTGGTTGTGGAAGTGCCTAGCAGAGGAGCTGGTGCAGGGAAGATGCTCAGTTAATCAGTGATTTTTCTTCTTCTTTACAGGCCTTATCACTATTGATCCTGAGCATTTATCTATTTGTCATCTAAAGGGGATATGGATAAAACGCCGCAATCTCCAGATTCCCTGACTTGAATGAAGCATGATTGTTCTATTGTTAGACTTCGATTCTGGCTACAGTTTCCCACTGTCCTTATAGTTAAATACAACGACCTTCAAGGCTCCAAGTGACTTAGCCTCTGCTTGCTTCTTCACTTCATCTTTAGCCATTCTCTATCCTAGGTACTGCTCTCCTTATGTTCTGCTGTGCACAACCCTAGGCCTCTGCTCTGCCAGGATATGCTATCCATGCTCTTCTGATCAATAGCTTCATTTCATCCTTCAGGTTACCTCTTCAAAGGAGCCTAGGTTCATCAACTCCTTTACTCTTAATCTCAGTAATGCAGTATGTTATTTCTTTTATGCTGTATATCGCAATTTTTAAGTATACACAGTTATTTACTTGTTTTTATGTGTCCCTCCCACTAGATGGTAAACTTCCCCAGGGTAGCGTCTCTGTCTGCTTTACTTGTAACTGAATGGCCAGAGCTCACCATAAAAGATTTTTAATGGGTACTCGATGAGTGAATAAATACTAGAAAAAATAAGGTCATAATGACTTTGTGAACCATTTGAGCTTATTGAAAGCTGCCCTGAACTCTTATTTTGCATAATTAAGCCAGTCCTATTTTATTATGACAAAATAATCAGCTGCAAAACAACATCCATGGGAACAAACTGCAATAGATGCTTCAGATGGGGAAAACGAGAGCTTTCTTTTCAGTATCCAGAAGGAGAAATGAACCTACTTCTTAAAAATAGGAAGCCAACTTTTAGGCCATAATTATTTCTGTCTGGCTTGAGAAAGATGAGCCCTGCTGTGCTCGTCCCTGTTTCTCTGCAAACAAATTAACAACTACCATAAATATAGGTTTAGATATTGAAAGGATCGTAACCGCGAGCATAACTCCCAGATAAAAGCTCCTAAGAATGTTATCATTCAGCTAAAAGTTTGGAGTCTCAAATTATTTCTTTTCCCCTTTTTGGGAGATAATTTTGCTAAAATTTCTTAAACATCTTTAGAGTTACTTCCATTTGGCTGTGGGGAGAGCTTTATAAACATCCAAGCTCAAGTTGAGCTCAGGCAAGTTGTTAAAGTTGAAATATATAAGGAAAAGAATGATTTATGTAGATAAAAGATTCAAATTATTTGAGTAGGAATCAACTCTTGAATGATGTAGGCACATGGCTCATAAGAACTTCTGAACAGATATGAGTTGTCCCTGTTCAGAATCCAGCCACCTAAAGGCAGGACTTTTGCAGTAGCCTCATGACTGGGCTTCTGCCTCTGGATCTCCTCAGTCTCCCTTCTATGTACACACTGCCATCAGATTCTCTTCTTAAATATCACTTGTTAGGTGTTTAAAAATGTTTCAGTGGTTACACCTACTAAGTTAAAGTCAAAACCTCTTCAAGGCTCTTGTCAATCCAACCCAATGTCTCGGCTAATTTCCATTACTCTTGACTCCTTTACCCAACTCTCCCACCAGACAGACAGGTATAATTATTATCCTGGGAATATACTTTGCTCCTTTCCAGCCTTTGGGCTGAAGTCATATCATCTCTTCTCTGGTGGTACCCATTACCCCTTCTTGGTCGTTGAGGAATTCAGGTCTGCCTCACATTCTCACGAAGGCTTCACCCCAGAATCATCCACCTATGAGCTTCCAAAGGATTCATGATCAGGCCCAAATACTGCTGTTAATCATGTGTTGTTTTAATATGGTTGTTACAGTTCTTGTTTATATTGCCAAATATGCCACACTGGCTCCAGAAATTATTTACAGCAGAGGTGCTTCAGCTGGGGATCCAAATTGGGATTGATCCTTCTCTATCCTTTCAATAATTTCCACTTTCTGGTTAAAGTAGTCCGAGTGGGTTTCTAATCCTTACAGATAAATACATCTTGAAGAAGATGACTGTCAGATGTACATATTTAAGACAGGAATTCCCAGCCTAAGGTAAAATTATTTTTCAAAATTTTGAAAATTTAAGTTCACATACATCAACGTTCTGAAAGTACAACTCGGTCACTTATTAAAAAGCACAGATTTAAAAGATTCGGATTCCTTGGCGCCACCCTAGACCCACTGCAATAAAAGCCCTTGAGTACAGGGCCTGGGAATGAGTATTGTAAATAAGATTCCCAGGTGATTTTTATATATATTCAAGAAAAGTTAGAGGATCAGGGGAATCTGACGTTAATGTCTCATAAAATATGGAATTATTTCATATGCCTTGAATACCGTTGTGTGTCTGAAACATTATTAGGTATTTTTACTAGTTATCTCTTTCAATCCTTAAACAGGTTTATGATATAAGTATTATCATCAGTCCCTTATATGAATAAGAAAATAAGTGAAATAACTCATCTGAGGATCTATCTATAGATAGTAACTTGTTGGGCCAGCATTTAAATTCTGGGCTGATCAGATCCAAAGTTCTTACTTCTCACTCCACTTTTTACTCTGCTGGAGTTCTTAGCAAACTTTGGAGGAAAGGAAAGGGAACATGAAGGCAGATCCATGTTGGAGGTTTCCCACGTCAGTCTAGGGAAGTTGGGCAGGTCCAGAGCCTCTGGCTGGTAAACTCTGGGTCAAGATCCCCTTGACATCTTAAGAGGACAGTGGTCCTCTGAGCTCTGAGTTAGCGTTCTATATCCTGTTGAGCTCCAACTGGAGAAACCACTGACTGTCTGCCTGGTCTGAAAACTTAAAGGTTGAGGCTGCGGTGCCTCTGGACTTCAGTATAGGTACAGCACACACACTGACCTTTCGGGTGAGGCTTTAAAGACCAGCATCATCTAATATGTCAGCTGGACCAAAGGCCTGGCCTGTGTATGGAGAGTGGAAAAGAGAGTCCCTGGAAATCAGTGTCCAGTTTATTGACAAGGATGAGGTGATTACAAAACCAAGTTGGGATGGGAAGGAGGGTTGGTGACTGTGCAACCTAAAGAACACTGAAGCTCTCATATCTGGGAATTACAGGTCTAAAGCAGTGGCTCCATTAAAATCACCTGAGAAGATCTTAAAAATCCTGCTCCAGAAGATTTCAATGGGCAGCAAGGCAGAGAACCGTGGGTTCAAAGTGCCTTTGATGGCTAAGTGCTACAGGCTGACCCTACGAATTCTGTGAAAGCAGCTTGCGTTCAGTCATGATTGGGAAAGCTGAGGTCTGTCAAGTGCACACCATCAGTACAGTCTTGCCAGTATGAGAACTGGGGGCTGCCTCAACCCGGCTGCCAGAGCAGGGTTCCCTTTCATTTTTAATTTTCCATGATAGGGTGGAATTAGTACAGGAGAATGAAAAGAGAAACAAGTGTGAAAGGCAAGAGGCAGAAGTGGGACATGACAGATATACAAAGCAATGTCCACTTAAGCAGGAAAACACCAGCCTTAGAAGGATGGAATTTGGGCATTTAGGGCAGATCAGGGGGCATGAAGTGCCCGAGTATCCAGTCTCGGAGGAGGTGCTCTACTCACTGAGTGGATGACGCCTTGCAGAGCCTGAAAGCCGTCATTTACAGGAAACACATGATCCTTACTGTCCGCGATCCGGGCCAGCTGAGAACAAACATACAAACACACACCAAGATGTGTCGCGCTTGGACGCGGAGAATTGAGGAAAGCCACTGGGTCCAGGGGGCTCCGCCTACTCTTAGAACACAGAGGAACTTGAGTTCTTGACTGGGCTCAGGGGCCTCACAGAAAAGCCCCCGGTAATAATGAGCTTACCAGCAGCCCCTCTGGAGTGGGCCCAGAGGCTTGGCTCAGGCTTGTACATTTCTTTTAATACTTTTCTCCTTGGGAGCAGAGGTACGATTGCCCAGCTAGAAGAACATTTGGCCCGAGTTGTTGTATTCATGGATTTGGGGGCAGGCCACTGGCTCATTTCTCTCTCATTCACTCAGATTTCTGTTGGCAACTGTATTCAAACCAAACAAATTCAAGTTTCCTTTCAGAGCAACTTTAATAATAAATGTAAGGTTTGGTGTTGGGCGAGGCCAGCGAATGCAGACCCTTATCTTTCACCCAAATTTCTCACTGAGGAAAGGACCATGGTAGTCGGTTTGGCTGCTCTTGCTTTACAGAGCAGAGGCTGAAGGAAGGAGAAGCTGATCTGTCAGCTTTTCCACCTGAAAACCCCTGTACATTTCTGTGATTGCCACAGTCACTGTCAGTGCCAGGATTTTTACTGATTGCAAAAGTAACACATAGTTATTAAGAAATTTCAGAAAACCCAGGAGTGTTAAAATAAATTTTAAAAAAGTTACTCATAGTCTGTTCATCTACCCATCCATCTACCTATCATCTTATTATTGTTAGTTTTATACACACACACACACATATACACACATATACATACACACACACACACACACACATACATATATAGTCTTTCATACTTTTTCTAAGGAATACACACACATTTATTTAAAATGTGGGCTTATACTATTCCCACTGTTTTGCAACCTTATTTATTCACTTAACAACATATTATG
Source organism: Eidolon dupreanum (assembly GCA_028627145.1). Lineage (NCBI taxonomy): Eukaryota > Metazoa > Chordata > Mammalia > Chiroptera > Pteropodidae > Eidolon > Eidolon dupreanum. The sequence continues at coordinate 63,865,673 of CM053515.1, forward strand.
AACACTGTCTCATGTTATTAAAACAAAAACATTACTAACTACATTGAGGAACATTTATTTAGGTTGTTAGCAAATTTTCACAATTTGCTCATGTATATTTGTACATACTTTTTTTGCCCGCTTGCCAATTATTTCCACTTTTTTTTATATTGAAAATGCATTGTATGTTTAATGGAAAAAAGGGATGTTTGCCATTTAAATAAGAAACTCAAATTCACCAAATTAAATTTTAAAAAAAACAACCAACAAGTTTCCAAAGTTAATTCAGATTTATTTTGACACCTTGGCAGTTTAGCATCTACCGTGAAAAGCGACCAAGAAAAATGCTGCCTGGATGGTCTATGTTAAAAGCTCTCAAGTGCATCTGCAAATGGCTTCACATCCCTTAAATATCCAATAATTCCCTGCCTGCTTAGCATTTCTGGAAAAATACTCTATCTAAGGGGTATTTATGCTGCTGATGCATGCTCTGCACTGAATCACTTGATAGACTCTCAAACCTGAGGAAATACACAATCATACCTGTGTTTCATTGAAATCCTTCACGCCAACACAGTAAACAATTGCACCAAGGTCTCGGGATCTGTTAGCCTAGGTTGGTGAAAGAAAAGACATTAAAGAAAAAAGCAGTGGCGAACACTCCTTTCAGATTAGCAAGACTAACTGCAATTATCAGTATTTACTGAGCCTCTACTATGTGCCAGGTACCACAATGGAGAAGATAATCCCTGTCCTGAAAGAATTTATACGTCAGTGAATGTTGCATTCTAAGGGAATGTGTGGTGGACGTGAGGGGAGTGATTAGTCAAATGGGAAGTGTTGAGAAAGACCCGCAGGAGGAGAGTCTTGATGAAGGGCTTTGAAAGACGAGGGGAAGAAAGAGAAACTGTAGGCCAGGGTAAGTTAAGTCATATTCATTATTCTGGGGGAATGATTATCTTTTCTGTGCCTCTGATAGATTTTTATTGACATACTTTTTCTTCCTTTGTAGTGGCAGCATGGTGGAAAATAATGGAAAGGATGTGGCCTTTGAACTCGATATCCCTGGGGTTGACACTTGGCTTTGCTCTGTAAAATATTTTGGGGATTAAATGACATAATACATGCAGAGCTGCTCACACAAGGCCTAGAACAATGCAGATGCTCAAAAATGTCAGCACCCTTTGTGAATAAAGCTGTTTTCAATGACATAGGATACATTGGTTTAATGGTATGGAAATTATGGTGCATGTTTGAGTAGCTGAACCCACAACCTTCTCTACCATTAAACACTGAGAAGACAACATAATGAATAACATCCAGGTTTTGGCTTGATTTTAATACTCGATTTATTAAGGGCTCTGATAACTGATTTCTAGGTTCTTCTGTGTTTCAGAATAGAAAACAAAAATTGGAAATGTTTGGTATGTATAGTAGGTGCTTAATAAATAATTGATAGTAAACATATAGTAGGCACTCAGTATATACCTATTTATTTGAATTGTGTTCTTTTTATTCCCTCTCCTAGTACTCAAATCCATTTGTGACTAATATTGAATTTTAGAAGGGACAGAAACATCTATCTTTTTTTCTTCATGTTAGAAATAACTCTTGACACTTTCAGGACAAAACAAACTTTTAGACACAGTCTAGTCCCAGCCTTATCTGAAACTCCTTTGTCACTTCTTTTCCAGTTGGGCTTTATATAGAATTATCAAAAATAGAAAGGTTCATTTTCTTTATCTATCTTGAGCTTTATCTTTCTTTTTCAGAAACCGTCCTATTGGCATTGGCACTCCACATATTTTTCTGAGTTTGTATATGCATACCTAAAATTCTTTTCTACTAACCCCTATTTTAAGCCTCTGATACCTATCATTTATTTTCTATTGAGTTATTTCCTTATTAGGGTTTTTACTTCATTAGACTGCTGTCTGGTACCCAGATAAGCCATTCTGCATACTCATTACAGAGTTTCAACTTTAGAATAAAGAAATTATATTATTTTCTAAATACTCAGGGAGTGCCTGTCATATTCACTGTGAATTATTGTTTGTACTAGTTAGGGGTAGTGGGGAAGTAATGCATTCATCTACATAATTTGATCATGCCCTTTGTCAGCAGAGGTTTCAAAAAGCTTAACTTTATTACATGGTAAGGCCCACGAGGGCAGCAGCTGTGTCTTACCTGCCTCTGTGTCCCTAGTGTCCAGCAAAATGACCAATGCATGCCAAGCTTTCTGTTAATGAATGAACAAATGTCTACTTGCTTGCTGAGGGTGCTGAATTTAAATTAAATAGCAGTCAAGAGGTTGAGGTAAGTGTAATGCTCTGATTAACTCTCCTCTGAGAAGCCAGCATCTCCCTATTGTGTTTCTTTTAAACTTGGCCTGAATAAAGTTTTTGTCGCTAATGAGGCTTCAATACATTCCCATGGTTAACTGGTTTCCTGGGGCCATTTATACATATAGATCAAATCTAAAACTTGAAAGGAAAGGATTTCCTAAATATAAATACTACTTTTCAATTTTGAATAAACCTCTTTTTCTGAATTTCTTTATACAAATTGAAAGTTTCATTTAGAAAGAATTCATTAATTTGCTTTGAGGAGTACTTTATGAGAACATAAAGAAAAGGAAAAAAATGTGGAAGGAGAGATTACAATTACTTTGTCATCAACCAATGTTCAACTTTGGTTCTGAGAGTGAGAATCTCAATGATTAATACAGTCTGCCAAGGTTGGCTCTTAATATTTTAAGCAATTCTTTCCCCTTCTCCTGTTTTTAGTAGAAAATGTAAGGGGAAATGGAGGAAAAATGGTACCGACAGTTTTGCTTTAAAATGATACATACTATTTCCAAACTGGTAGATAAATATAGTACTTTCAATAAGGGCATAGTAGATATTCTTTAATCACCCCCAAACATTCAGTAATATGGAAATATTTTGAAAGGAGAAAAATATCTACCATGTATAAGACATGAAAATTCACTTTAAAAACTGAATTATTATTTTTTACATACGAGACACTATTTTATTTAGGACTTTTACAAGAATTATTATTTTTTACATACGAGACACTATTTTATTTAGGACTTTTACAAAGACAATTATCATTTTGGCCAAATAGAAAGATTGTAGCCCATTTCAGAAGGAAGAAGCCCTTTTCCATGTCTGTTTGACACAGGCCAGACCATCGCTTACCTCCCTCTCTGAATAGAAAAAGAGATGTTCGTGGAGTTCTCCATCAGTCAGAGCAATGATGACGCTGGCTGTCCTGTACCCTGCTCAACACAACACAGACCCACTCAGTCCTTCCTGCTGCACCACGGGAAACCCTTTCTCAGCCCTGAGAGTCTATCTCTTCTCTTATAAGCTCAACCACCTGAGGTCAATACTGTGGGAATCAGCAACTTTTCTTTTGGGACTGCAAGCTACTCTGGCATGAAGAAAAATGCAGAGATAGGCTCTTGTTTCTGGGTTTCTCAGTCTTCTCTCAAAAAATGGCCAAATCTGGTGAAATTGTTTCTGGACTGATAGCTAGGAGTGACTCCAGTGAATCAACTACCTATTATTTCTAGTAACAGTCCATGCGACTATCGCCACAGCCTGGGAGCAAACTCTACCATTTGGGCTGTTCAGAGGTCCTCAGACGCTGCAGCTGACCACATGCATCAATCACCTCTTGAAGAGTTTGGCAAAGAGGAATAGTCATCATGATTTACATGCTTACTAGATTATAGCAGTTGGCAAAACCTACTAGAATTCTTCTGGTGGCATTTAGATTTCTAGTAACATTGCTAATGGACGATTTATATTAACTGGTGTTAGTGTTGATACTGGATCTATTTTATTTGTTGTAGGTTAGAGTAAAATCAGAAGTGGACATCTCTATAGGCCTAGGAGAAAAATCCCCACTGCAATACTGAATCTTTTAAAATAAATTTGCTTCAGACAAAGAAATGTTATTCATGAAAGACACAGTAATAATAATAGCTAAAATAATAATAACAATAGAACTAATGTTCTATGTGCTAGGCACTCTATTAAGTAAATTTTTTGAAGAAAATTTCAAATTAAACTGGTATCTTAATATTATATCCAATCATAGTAATGAAGAGGCTTGGAGCTCAGAGGACAAGAAAATTAGATTTGATGTAAAAATCCAAGACTTTACTAACTCAGCCAAGAATTTACTAATTTAATGAATTCAACATGCAAAACTGTTCATGGGCATTGCAGACTGCAGCTCATAATGGGATCTTAGTTACTTTTATATCACTTTTCTTGGCATCAACAAGATAGTAGAATTGGATCTGCTAAATGTCATCTTACTGTGCATTCCTTCTTTGTGATGAAGCGTGTGTCCAAGGATTACAGGCAATATCAAATGTCTTTTGAAACATAGAATTACTGAGGCACTTTTTCAGAAGCAGACACAGAAAAAAGTTAAATAATTCATAATGGTAATTCATAATAAAGTCTTACCTTGACTGTTTTCATAATAAATCTGCTCACTGGCCTGAAAAACACATGAAAGAGCCATGAGACACACAGCCACTGTTTGCTGCTCCAAATACCATATTGGGCAGTGGGATCCGGTGTTGGATACACAGCCATGGCTCAGTCTTGATTTTTCATGCACTCCACCCAGGCTCCACTCAAATATCTAAGGGTGAGATTCATCTAAAGTTATCCTGATTTTTAACTAATATACTTACAAACATGGATCACTGTCTTATTTCTCACGGATTGAGACTCGTTTTCCTCAAGACTGAAGTCACTGAAATTCTATCACAACCACTGAAGCAACAGGTAGAAAACTTGACCTTGGGAATGGACAGCACTTGCATGTGACATGACTCATGAGTGTCAGCCAAGCATTAGCTAACAATCCTTTCACCAGTGTCAGGGAAGGAGCAAGGAAGTTTTTTTCTTCAGTTCTTTTGGATAGCATTAGTGTACAGGCTTATGGAAAATATTTACTTATTTATTTGCCATTGAGTGTTATTTAGTTTCCTTAATACATGTGCCTTATCTCATCGACCATCCTTAGGTTGACGTTTCCATATCACACTTTACATTTGGAGTTGAAAGCTGTTTGAAAATTACCCTTTCAAATCCTTCATGCATGTAAGTGTCTCCTCCTGGCAGGACCTTCTGGAGTTCTTCGAGGCCTTGACGGATTTGTTCTCTGAAATCCAAAGACACCCTATTAGTCATAGTATTTTTTACTGTGCTGTTGATAGTCATATATATTAGTCTTTTTATCTTCATAGATACCCTCTATTGCCCCAGTTGTCCCCCAAAAGCCTATTGGAGGGAAGGTCTTTGTAGTACATTATCCATTTAGGGTCAGCTGTAGCATAGGATGAGTAGGATTTCAAGGACTGAAGGAAGGACCCTTTTCAGAAATCTGCATCTGCTCACAAGAGTCTTCCATTCCCTTAACAGAATGAAGTTTTCATTCTACATTGCAAATAAGTCTTAAAGTGCAACTGCTCCTGAGGGGACACACAACAACTTAGGCACCTTTATATCAAGATACAAACAGCTCATATGAACCAGAAAAGGTGAGTACCAGGAACCCAGGGCCAGGCCACCACAAAGACCACAGGTGGGAGAGGTGGGCGTCTGGAGTGAACTCTGCCAAGCTTTGTTTGAAATACACCACATACTATTAATTCACTTATGGCTTGTAACAGCTCTTGAAGTAGATACTACTGTCATTTCCATTTTCTAGATGAGGAAATTGAGTTATAGAGAGGCTAAGGAACATGCCCAAAGCCTCTTAATTACTAAATGGAGAGGTGACATTTGAACTCAGAGGTCCTGTTCTCAATCATTATGATAAATTGTTTCTCTCTTTATTTGTCTTGAATAAATGAAAGAACGAATGAAATTTATTACTGGTGTATTCTGGCAATTGCTTGGGGAGGAAGTCTAATGAAAAATTAACATTTGTTAAAACTGATGTAATGGGGTAGCCATGGATGAGGCTGGGTTGTTAGGATGTTGGGCATTGTAAAAGGCAAATTGAAAAGGGGTTAGCCTGAGCCTGTCCATGGCCTGGGCCACTGATGATTCCCAGGTGGAATATTTAAGAGCCAGTAATTCAGACTTTGGGGAATGTACTGATTACTGTCTGATTGTTGTATCAGTGCCCAGATATCAAACCATACGCCTGGCTGCCCAAGTCAGAAACCAGAAGCCTTCCTTTCCCTGCTACTGTGACTCTCCTCTCTCCTTACACTCCCCTACACAACCTATCACCAAATTCCATTAGTTCTGCTCTAAACATACCATGAAACTGATTATTTCTCTGTCTCTCCTGCCAACATCATGATCTGAGCCACCATCATCTCTTGCTCAGACCATTGGAAAAGTCACTGGCTATCTTTTGACTGCCTTCTTGCTCCTCTTCCATTTATTCTTCACATGGTTGCCAGAATGTTCTTAATATATCAATTAAAACATGTCACTCACTCTTCTGCTCAAAACCCTTCAAGAGCAATCAATTATCCTCGGGATAAAATCCTAAGTCCTTGCCATGGCCTTCCATTTTATAATTAATACCATTTTATAACTAATACCATTTGATTATGTCATTATTGGTTTAGTTTTTAGATTTTTTTTTTTCAGTTCCAGACTTTAAACTCCATGAAGTTTGTTTTTGTCTCCATTATATCTTCTGTGTGTACTTCAGTACCTGGAACATTCTAGATATTCAACAAATATTTACTGAAGACGTGAGAGGAGGGAACAGACACCTCCACTGTTAATCATCCTCTGAAGAGTTCAATTTTGCGGGGCAAGGATTAGTTTCACTTGGATACATAGAGGGAGGCCAGGCAGGAACTGACCTGGTAAAACTGACCCTAGGTCTGTGCCCATGTGGTGGTTATAAATCATTCTCTAGGTTGTACATTTTTACAGTTCCCCCAATATTTTGATAAAGCCCATCAAAAGGCATAGTTTAATTTCAACTCCATTGTCTGGTAATAAAAAAAAGGCATATATCTGTGCATTAGAAGGAAGGGTAAAGATGTAAGCAGTGTCCCTAACCAAGGCCACCGTTGGGAGGGGAGAGGGTGGCACTGGCGGTCATCTGGCAAAGGGCAGCTTTGCCCTGCAGGGCCGTTTCATGAGGGTGACGTCAGTGACAAGGTGACATGAAGGTAGGCTGGGATAGGAAGATTGGGTTTGTTCCTGAGCAATAGGGGACACTATGGGGTCGAGGACTAATTTCTGACAATTAGGGGAGAGGAGATTGGACATTAAGAGTAAATGTGAAAGAAAAAAGGTAAATGTGGCTTTATTTTTTGGTCATGGACTAGTGAGGTCGAAGACATGCTGGTAACACTAAAATTAGAATACTGCGTTAAGATTGAAGCTTTAAATAGAGGGTTAAAAAAGGACATATTAAGGATGTGAAAAAGGTTCCTTCACTTCACTGTAGTTTTTCCCTGCCAAATAAAGTCTGGGAACTGGGGTATTTTCTTTAAGCCTATTTGCATTTTTTTTACAAGTATTTTCTTGAGCTTTCTATTTTTTTGGTACTAGAACAAGCAAAGGCTATTTTGGAAACTGTGCTTATTTTTGATGCTTTGTGTCTGGCAAGATATGAACTCACCAGTACCAGACAGTGATCACATATACCACCCTTACTTCTCCGAAGATCAAATGACCTATGGCTCCACCTCCCTACTCCTTGCCCCTTCTCTAAGCACCCACAACATTCAAGCAAACGAAAGAAATGGTTTCATGGGAATGGTGGGACAACAGAACTATTAATAAGAGTCTATTTTTTATGCTCTTGTAGAAACAGAAGAAAACTGGGAGAAAGATCTTTTAAAAGGGGTGATAAGAGCCTCTCTGAGGACTTGGTTATTACCAAATGAAATGTTATCTTCCTGGGAAATGAGAGCGGCCGAGAATCCTACAAAGACAGGCTGCTATTAAAGAGTCTCCTGTTTTCCTTAGTGGTTTCACATGTCTGCCAGTGTCCCTACTTAGAAGTTAAGGGTTCTCGGGCCACATGTCTCGTGTTCCTTTTGCAACCCCCGCAACACTTAATAATGGGTCTAGAGTACGTGATTTGTTGTTGAATGAATTCGGTTTGGATGCAGGCATCCATCCGTCCATTCATTCACTTCCACAACTATTGAGCATGCACTGTGCACCCAGCACCACACTGGTTTGTAGGGGTGGGAGTTGGGGAGAAGCAGTACAGTTTATTGGACCTTCCATTGCCCTGGGAATTTTTCTACATTTCATGAAGATTATTTCCTGGGATTCCAGTTGTGCGGTGACATTTTGAGATTTGCTCATGAAAACACAAAAGGATGAACACACATAAGCATGTCAAGGAGCACTTTAATCAGCTTTTATCCCAAGTATCCCAGTGAAGCGTCTACTGCAAAATCCTTGGGGTTATGCAATGTCTTCCACATTTTAAGTTTATAAAACAACGTGCACCAACACCTCAAAATAGCTGAACATCAGCTCTGCATTGTAGACTTCTTGCCTCCAATTAAAAGAGCTTCTGTGGAACTTGACTTTTCTCAAATACCCTGTAGTTGGCTTTGGAGCCTCAATTTACATAGTAAACACACATCACTACTTATTACCACTAATGCTGCATTCACAGCATTTCCAGATGGCCTTATAGCTCTAGTGTTAACTATGAAAAAACATGGAGTGAACAGAACAGGAGAACATAGATTAATTAAAGACATTTTGCTGTTACTTTTGGAGTCACGAAATTCCATGGCCAACGCTAATCACTTGTTATTAATGTATATAAATCATAGCCTCTTCTGGACTTCTATCTAAGGATAGGCCTAAGTGACTAATGACATCAAGATACATATTGAACTAAAGATCCTTTGCTACATACTTTTAAGTGAGGTATAATTTATATATAGTAACATGCAAAAGTATTTATTTCCTTTATAGTTGTTAAATTTATTTTTATAAAGTTGTTTATAGTATTTCTTTATCTTTTAACATCTGTAGGATCTAGATAACATTTCCTCTTTCATTTCATTTTAGCAGGGGCTCTATGGATTACAACATTCATCCTTATTTTACTACAGTTACCATAAGTTAACATTGTACCACTTCTCATATAATGGAAGAACGCTTTACTATTACACTTCTGTATAATCTCTGCTCATCCCTTGTGCTATTATTGTCCTATATTCTATTACTACATATGTAATACACTCCAAAATAGTGTTATCATTTCTCTTAAACAATCAAATATCTCTTAATAAAATTTATTTATCATATTTCCTTCCCCCTGCCCCTTTTTTTTATAGATCAGTTTACACTTGGTATAATTTTCCTTCAGCCAAGAGAATTCCATAGCATTTTCTTTTTGTAGCGTAGATTTGCTGGTGGTGATTCTCTGGTTTTTGTTTTCCTCTGAAAATGTCTTAATTTTGCCTTCAGTTTTAAGGATATTTTTACTGTATATAGAATTCT
>CM053515.1:63875239-63900748 GCA_028627145.1 Eidolon dupreanum
TGATTTGTTTTGTTTACTTCAAGCTTTCTATATTGAGGGCCTGGTTATTTAGATTCCTCCTTGAGTTAGGTTGAACTTGGGCTGGGCCACAGCTTCAATTTGAGTGTGTTCCCTGTTATTAGCTCAGCTCCCAGCCTTTTGCCCTGTTTTGCCTTTGTGGTCTTGTCAGTATTTGAGCTGGAAGGCAGTTATGTGCAGCTTCATATATTTTTGCTTGACCTTTGGATTTAACCCTGGTAGGACTCCAGAATCCAAGCACCACAAGAATCCATGAGATTATGTAATTTCTCTCTACTTTTCAGCGACTCTCCCACTGCTACTTTCTTGGAACAAAGCAGAGAAGAGATGCGAGTGAGGGGGCAGAATTGTCAGGCTGAGAGATTGCTTTTTCATTTGGGGCTCTTTCAGATAATCCATCTTTCTGTCACATACTGCTGCCTAAGGTTCAGCTGGCTTTTCTTCATCTCTGCTCAGTCTCTATCATAGCTAACCTACTTTTCCAATTGCCCATACCAGATCAGGCCTTTACTCCCAAGGATGGAAGCCTCTGCAGATCTCTGCTCAGCTCTAAAGATCTTGTTTCTAATTCAGTTCATCAGTGCTTCCTGTGTGTCTGCTAGCCCCATATAAACATATGAATTCTATTTTGCCTGGACTTTTCTGGTTGACCATGGAAATGAAGGTTTCTTCATAGCCTTCTATGTCTTAACTAGAAGCAGACATACTGTAAAGGCTTTTTCTAAATGTTTGTGACTACACATTTGTCTCAAATCAGGAAGAAAAACACTACAGGCTGATTACTGGCATATAAATATACTCAATTATCTCTCATCTTAAAAATTAATCCTCTGTGACCCCACATCCCCCTCCAGCTACTGAACAATGTGTGCGCATTTCTCTTTACAACACAATTCTTGAAAAAACACTCACTTCTGCACTTCCTTGTCTTTCCTGGTGAAGACTTCCTTCAAATGTGGAGTGATCTCTGGCTGCCTTTCATAGGGAATGAGTGAGACTAAAAGATTTGTTACAAGCTCTGTGTGCATGATGGGGCATGCCAATTGGTGGATGACTAGATTTTGTCAAGGGGCTATTTTGCTGAGGACCTTCAAATATCAATGTATGTACCCTTTTTCCCTCTCTGAGATACTTATTTCTACAGAGAAAAAGTTTTCAAACTCTTTCCTTGGGTATTAGGTCTGGAATTGACAAGGGAGAGAGCTGGAAGTAACAGCATTTGTTATGCAGATGTATCCATTATCTTGGTGTCTGACTATGAAATCATTCTTGTTTAATCTTGCCAGAGAACATATTTCTCTGATGGAGCTAAAGAAGGGGTACTTTTCAGAATGTAGTCAAAGTGGGTGGTTCTGAAGGTGGAGCTCCCTCAGACAAACTTCTAAATAATATTCCAGTTTTCACCTTGTAGCCCTTTCCTGGCTTTTACAGTATCTGATAGTTCCAGGTTTTGAGCTTGCCTGGGTTCTGCAAGGCTACAACACTTGTTCCTCTTCAGCATCTTCTTCTGCAAGAATATATTTGACTTTTCTCCCTGCTGCATACATCATTTGCTCCTCTTCTGTCTTCTTTCTGTCCTCATATATAATGTTTTTAAGGTTTAAATATTTCTTAGTTTTCTCAAAGATGGGTTTGTGGTTTTGTTTCACACTCTCCTGGTTTGGGGTGCTTTTTGTGAGAGAGAAAGGGCCCCAAATGTCTTTACCCCTCATTTTAAAATTGCTATCCTTTACTTTTTAATCCACTTTGTTCTGACTTTTGTCTCCACAACTCTGCTAAAATTGCTTTTGCCAAAGTACCCAGCAATCTATACACATTGTCAATCTACTGGTCACCTCTCTGACTTTATCTTACTCAATCTCTTACAGTGATAGATACAGTTAACCTCTCCCCCAAATGTTTTATTCTCTTGATTTCCATTACAGGATATTTTCTCTATCTCCCCTATCAGTTGTTCTTTCTCATATTTCTGTGTAGGCTTTTCCTTTTCTTTAGTACTTTAAAGATTGAAGTGAAACAACTCAACAAGATCCCCCTAGTCTTACACTTACAGTTTTTAGGTCATCTCATTCTTCCCTCTTGATTGGGCATGGAATTTAGAGGAAGATAGACTTGGAATCAAATGTTAGTAATGCCACTTCCTAGGCATGTTAACTTTTAAATTTCTCAAATGTAAAATAAAAGTGTGCAACTACAAGATCTATCAGTTACCTTCCAGATCAGAACAGTGCATCTGGTTTTATATGGGGACCGAAGAGTGAGTCGAAACAGAACCTAGGCATCTTCTGGGAAGCAGAGAGGCCACACTTGGCAGGTATAAGTGTCTATCATGTGACACAGGGTCAAGTGCTGACCAGTAACTGAAGTTCACTAAGAGAAGCCCATCTAAGAATTTCCAAAGGTTACAGCCCAAGCTGGCAGAAAGGACAGGTATGATGGTTTAAACGCAGGGAAACGTAATGAATTTCTCCAAACAAACTCCTCTTTATGCAGCTCTATTTTGGTTGGTTACTCATTCGTGCAGTGTTGTTCACCGTGCAGTTTCCTGTGCAATTTGGCTTTTGAACAAATCCCATTAAGACCCTCCCCCCACCACTAATCCTTTTCCCCAGTTGAGTCATATTTTGCAGGAGACGGGAGTGGTGGAAAGTGGGCTCTATTCAAGATTTCCCAAATATATAGCTTTTTCATATGAGCATCTTTAGTTTCATGCTGCTCTTAGTTCAATAGGGACTGGGTCTCTCCCAGTGCTGATGGCATCTAAAATGGTCAAGTTGACGTACTTGAGCTCAGTACTACTAACCACAATGAGTATTTGGAGGGGCATAGGATAGAGTGGCACTCTGCTAAGTCCTCTCTAACAGAGACTGCAGAATCCAGAGTCATCTTCTTGAATGGAAGCTGAAAATGTACAGCCCTAGCATAGATGATAAGCAAGGATCATCTGCTTTTGCATAGGCTGGTGGAGGCAGCAGTTCTCTCCAAAGATAGGACTTCTCTGTCACCCGCTGGAGCAATATTGGGCTGGAGGTGGGAGTAAGTAGGGGTATGCTAGGTTCATACCAGGTAATCCAACCCACAAGTCATATGTGGACACAGTCCGTTTGAAAAGGATGAGACAAGATGTTGGGAGGATGTGGGGCAATGAGAACTCTTATAAGTCACTAGTGGGACTGTATGTTGGTGCATATCCTCTAGAGAACAATTAAATCATGCCTAGTAAATTTACATATTCACATCCCATAAGACCTAGCAATTCAATCTCTAGTTATATGATCATAAAGAAATTATTGCTTCTGGCCTCCCAGGAGACAGGTATAAAAATGTTCATTGAAGCTTTGTTTATAACAGCAAAATGTTAGAAACAAACTATCTATGAATAAGAGAAGAGTTAAGTACACGATGGTACATTATTAAAATAAGATGGAACAGAAAAATACACATTAGTTAAAATGAACCACACATGGTTATATCTATCTACATAGAAAAAGTTTCAAAAACATGATGTTAATTATAAAAAGCAAGTTCAAGAAAAACACATACAATACGATCATTTATTATAAAGTTTTACATACAAAAATATATTGTTTGTGGGCATATAAAAATATAGAACATCCATTAAAATGATAAACCCCAAATTCAGGATAGTGATTATCTCTAGTGAAGAAAGAGAAATGGAAGTGTACACAAGGCATGTGAATGTCTGTAACATTTCATTCATAAACATTGTGGTGGATAATGACTGTTCATAATCCATTTTTGCATACTTTTGTTACACTAGAAATACTTAATAATTTAAAAAATTGTTGCGGATGAGTAGCAGAGGTTGAACCTTTAGTTAACAAGGAGGCCCTTAGAGCCTACTGAAGGTAGCACTAAATCTAAGGCTCACATTCCCTCTCTGGAGGTCAAGGGGCTAAGAGTTAGGTGATGTACAGGTGAGGTGTTTCTGTTGTGGAGCTGCCTGATGTAGACCAATACTTCGGTTGTTTTTGTTTGGCCACAAATAATTTGTTAATTTTGGCTATCTAGCTTCAGATATGAGAACTCCACCTATCATTCTTTAATTCCGCTGACTACTTCTGAAGTTTGCCCTGCTGGCTTCATCCAGACAAGAATGTTTCTGAATGCTACTCTGTTAGTTTTTATCCTTTAAACATATTTGCTACAGGAGGGATAGTAGGTGGGCAAGGGAAGTAACATTTCTCAAGTATCTATGCTGTGCCAGGGTCTCTGCTGGGCACTTTTCATGCATTCACTCACAAAAGCCTCACACACCATATGGTAGGAATTATCTTCATTATACATGTGAAATAACACATTCAGCGGTGTGCAGTAACAGATGTGTGCTGGTGGAGCCCAGATTGGAACCCAGACTGGTCCTGGTACAAAGTCTGTATTGCCTCTATTACATCGGTGGTGTCCAAACTAGATACAGGACAGTGTACTGTACACAAATACATAAAGATATCTATACATAGACATATATTTATGTATTTGTACATATATATGTCTATGTACTATTTTCTGGACTATAAATAGTACTCCAAAATTTGAGAAAGAATTCAACATGATTTTTATATAAAATCAAACATTGGCACAATCTGGAACAGAATATAAACACACATGCTCTTTTAAGATGAAAGGATGTTGAAGACATTTTTTCACTTTTGACGAGCCACTTCAGACTATACCCTAGGACCCTAGAAGTACACTACTTTCTTCTATAAAAGGGGTGCCCTAGAGGAAGAGTGCGAGAAGTACTGGGCCACATTACTCTCCATATCAGTCTGTTCCCAGAGCTGCTGAATTGCTTCAAGGTGGGTTCTTTTTACCGTTATTGAAACTCAATATGAGGAGTCTTAGACAGCTTCCTCTAGACACAGTGCCTGTGGCCTCTTGTCTGGAAGAAGTCTCGCTAGAACTACCAGACAAAGGAAACACTAACTTTTATGTGGCCTCACGCTGAAGCGCTATTTTCTACCTATATCCCTCTGTGTGGGAATAGACTGGATAAATGTTAAAAACTTCAGAAAAGGATGTAAGCCAGGGAGAGTTGGGAACTCATTCTTCGAACTACTTTTGGATGTGCTGTGATGCTTTGAGTAGAGTGTGTCAAGGAGGATTTAGAATGATTCCTCAACTGTTTGTTAAAACCCCAGCAACTACAATAGTAACAACAGCACTTACTATATGTCTGGCATTGTTAACCCTTCCAACAGTTCTATGAGGTAGGGACTATCATTCTATTCATTTTACAGATAAAGAAACAGAGGCACAGAGAAGTCAGAAGCTTTCTCATGGACTCAGACCCTATGATATTATCTCTCAGTCAACAGGACAAAAGAATAAATAAATGCTCCACTTTATTTCTCTTAATTTTGTCATCAAAACTTTTTGTACCTAAATGAATAGTATCTCAAAATGGAATAAATCTAGGTTCTTTCAAGCACAAAGTATCTGAAGACTTTTTTTCTCTTTCAGTTTTAAATTTAGAAAAGGTTTTAGAACTATGTCTCTTGGTAATGACAACCTATAATCATTCTGCTCCAGGAATTAAGTGATGTGTTCAGAGTATGTCATTTTCCCCTGCGACACTAATGGCAAAACCACACTCCCAACCAAACCAAAGGATGACTGAGAAGGATAGAGAAGTGTGGTCTCTTGGTTTCCACTCAGCAGTTTGAGCCAAGCGTTCTTGGCTTTCACTCCAACTTCTTAAGCAATAAGCGAGATACTTAACCTCTTAACCCCATCTGTGAAATGCTGATGCTACCTTTTTACCTCTTTGTGAGAAGTATTTCTAAGCTGACGTTAAAAGGCCATGAAGAACAAATGTGTAGAGAGCATATACGCTTTCAGGGAACTGTTTTCTGGAAGAAGTCCGAGGGTCGGGGTGGTGAATTGTGTATTCTTGGATTTGTTTTTAATTTAAAACAATATGTAATGGTAAAATTGTGGGAAACCCTATAGCACAGTGATTGAGGGTGTGGACAATGGAGCCATGACAATTGGGTTCAAATCCAGGTTTCTATACTTTTACAGTGGAGTGACCTTCAGCCTTCTCTGAGTATCCTCATCTATATATATAATTTAATAATTATAATACATATAATAAATAATATGATTCCCATAACAACCCTACAAGGTAGATATTATCATTTTCTCTTATTATAGTTGAGAAAAGTATTCTAGGTTATTGGTACACAATAAACCATTAATAAAAGATTATAAACAGACTAATAACACACATGTAGAGGTATTTATGCATTTGTATATACATATATTGGTTGCTTCCACTTAAGTATATCACAGATAAGAAACAGAAGACAGCAGCATGCACACATGTGCAGTGAATTGGTTAGACTATTTAATGTAGCAGAAAAAAATCACTGGATTTAAATTTTTTAATTTTGTGAGTTAAAAAATAAATTCTACTGCCACTGACTACTTATACGAATCTAAGCAAATAATTCAATTTCTCTGAGAATGATTTTTTTTAGCAGTGAAATAAAGTCAGTGGGTTGGATAAGACATAATAATTCTTTGACTTTGTTTTGTTATGCTTTGTTTTATAATCTTGCAATGGTTAGATGAAAGGTGAAATTTCTGGTTAAAGACAATGATCTGGGTTTATCTACACATTTTAACTCCCACTTTTCTTTCCAAACTGCTGTAGAAACAGCTAAACTAGTATAATAGGAGAATATGTTTTTTACTGCTGGAAAATTGGTAAAGACACTATACATATGCCAGACACCAGAAGAATTTTTGTAAAAATTAGAGTTGCTGAGATAAGGATGAAAGAAAGACCTATCAAGCTGGAATTCCAGAACATGAGAAGAAAAACCTGTGGTCGGTGGTGGGACAGGTTTTTAACATAGTGGTACAAGATCTACACCTGACCATCTTCCTTCGATTTCAGTTTTCTTCCTACCTTGGATGCACAACTAGGTCTCTACCCTTTCTGAGAAAAAATTACACTATGCACATCTAAACTTTCCTATTTTCTTTAGCTTGAGATCTTCACATCTTCAACACAGATTTGCGTGGTCTTTGACAGAACTCACACCAAAACTCAGTGCTGGAAAACCTAGTTGTTTCTCTTTTACATCGCTATACTAAGGAAATGTCTCAGACGTTGGAAAGAAGAGGACCAGTTAGAGGAATTTGAGAAAATTTCCCCTTGAAGCAAACTCATATAAAAAGTATTAAACAATTATAATTCATATTTATGATGAAGATATTCCATCTCTAACACAATGGCATGGTGCCACAAACACACATACACAAAAAAATTCAGGAAAGCATTCATAAGGTTGAGAGATATTATTAGTCAGTTAAAAAATATGCTGAAAACTATAAGACTGATGAAAGAAATTAAAGGCATAAATAAATGGAAAGACAGCCTGTGTTTATGGACTGGAAGACTTAATATTATTAAGATGGCAATACTACCCAAAGTGATCTATAGACTTAATGCAAACACTATTAAAATTCCAATGGCATTTTTTTGCAAAAATAGAAAAACATCCTAAAATTCATATAAAATCTCAAGGGATACTAAATAGCCAAAACAATCTTGATAAAGTACAAAAGTTGAAATGCTAACACTTCCTCACTTCAAAACTACTACAAAGCCACAGTAATCAAAAGAACATGGTACTAGCATAAGGACAGACATATAGACCAGTGGAGTAGAATAGAGAGCCTAGAGATAAAAGTTTGCATATATGGTCAAGTGATTGATGACAAGGGTGTCAACCATCCAATGAGGAAAAGACAACCTTTTCAACAAATGTTGCTGAGAAAACTGGATATCCATTTGCAAAAGAATGAAGTTGGATCCTCATTTTAAACCATACACAAAAATTAACTCAAAATGGATCAAGAATCTAAAAATAAGCACTAAAACTATAAAACTCTTAGAAAAAAACAGGAGAAAGCTTCATGACATTGGATTTGGCAATGATTTTTTGGGCTGTGATACCAAGTACATGCAAAAAAAAGAAGAAAAATAGATAAATTTGACTTCATCAAAATTAAAAACTTTTGTGCATCAAAGGACACTATCAATGGAGTAAAAATGTAACCATAGAATGGGAGAAAATATTTGTAAAACATATATCAGATAGGGGACTAATATTCATAATATATAAAGAACTCTCAGAATTCAACAATAGAAAACAACCTAATTAAAAAATGGGCAAAGGACTTGAATAAACATTTTCCACAGAAGATATACAAATGCACCATTAAGCACTCAAAAAGATACTCAACATCATTAATCACTAGAGAAATACAAATCAAAATAGCAATGAGATGCCATTTCATACCCATTAGGATGGCTGTTATAAAAAACAAAGGAACAGAAAACAACAAGTGTCAGAAAAAATGTGGAGATATTGGAATCCTTGTGGATTGCTGGTAGATATGTAAAATGGTGCATCCACTGTTAAAAACAGTATTACAGTTCCTTGGAAAATTAAATGTAGGGTTACCATATAATCCAGCAATTCCATTTCTAAGTATATGCTCAAAAGAATTGAAAGCAGAATCTTGAAGATATTTATATTCCAATATTCATAGCAGAATTATTCGCAATAGCCAAAAGGCAGAAACAACCCAAATGCCCACTGACAGATGAACGGCTAAACAACACATGGTATGTACATACAATGGAATATTATTCTCTCTTAAAAAGAGATGCAATTTTGATACATGCTACAACACAGATACACCTTGAAAACATGTTAAGTAAAATACACCAGACACAAAAGGACAAATACTATGTGATTCCACTTATATGAGGTGTCTAGAATAGGCAAATCTAGAGAGATCAAAAGTAGAATAAAGATTGCCAGGAAATGGAGGACTTTCAGTTTGGGATGATGAAAAATTGTGGAGATGGATAGTGGTGATGGTTGCACAACTTAATGCTGCTGAATTGCATGCTTAAAAATGTTTTAAGTAGTATGTTTTATAGTATGTCTATTTTATTATAATTTAAAAAATGCAGTGGAAGCCATGAACAGTAAGTTGAATACTGCAAAAATAAAACAAAACAACTTAAACTGGTGAATTACGGGACCAGAGTAAAACATTCTCTAAGAACTCAAAGAAAAATGGTAGAGATTTATAATAGAATGAATTATAATAGAATAAAAAATAGAATTATAATAGAATAAAATTATATAATAGAATAAAAAAGAGATGTTGGATAGATTCAAGAATATAATAGAGAAGAAAAAGTAATAATAAAAGGAATAATAGAAAATATTTCTTAAACTGAAGAAGTTTATTAAATTGTTGGATAGAATAGCTCAAGTCCTATACAAAGTACTGTACAAAAATTAATAAGAGGAGATATATTCTCTTGACTTTCTTTTAATTCCAAAGATAAAGAAAAGAATTTTCTTGTAAGCACCTAGGAGAAAACAACTGCCCACAAAGCTGAAATGTACTAACTTGGCAACCTTCCTTTTTAAAATATGCAATATATTTATATAGAATATATGCAAGTTAACCTTGTGTCACTGTCTCCAGTAAATTTAGGAGAAAAGATAACCAGGATATAAGAACTTTATATTTAATTAAAATATTTACCTGGAAGTAAATAACAACAATTAAATAAGCTGGGACTCAGAAAGGTTAATATTTATATAATCTCCAGAAAAATTTCACCTGAAAAAAGACTCAGCCAACTGAGAAATCAAAATAAATAAATAAATAAAAACGTCAAGTACTAGAAGGAAATATATGTACGTGTGTGTGTGTATTTATAGAATATAATGCAAATATTTTTTAAGAAATTCAACTAGAAGAATAGATATTACTTAATTCTTGCCATTATAAAGACAAGCAAAATTCATTGGGAACTCTTACTAGAGGAGAAATAAAATTATACTCTTTTAAATTACACTATCAAATCACTGGTGAAAAATTAAATATCAAAGGAGGGTAAAGATAAATGGGATGACAAAGATATATTGAGAAAATACAAAAAAAAATTGTTATAATATTATTTTTGAACAAAAGACTTAAAAAGCATTAAATATGACAAAAAGGTTATTTTATGTTGATTGGAAATATATTCCAAAATTAAAACACATATTAGATAAATAATATGATGTAAATTATAAAGCAATGTGTTAGAAATTCAAATAAAACAGTCATGGTAAAAAGTTTTAAAATATTTCTCTGTCTTCACAGATCATGTAAACAAAAATATAAAATATTTGATAAATTAAATTGACATATTTCTTATATAAAAATTTTGATTCATCAAAATACGCCATATTTTCTAACACTTATGGATGATAAAGAAAAATTACTCATAAAATAGTACACCAACAAAAATTAATAATTTTTAAAAGTAGAAATTATATAAACTGCACTTTCTGAAAAGATGCAATGACTCTAGAAAGTAAGAAAAGTATAAAAAACAAAAATTATGTGTAAATTGTGAAAAACTTTGTAAATCATATTAAATAAAATATAAAATTATAAATGTAAACCATTTAGAAATTAAAAATAATGAGAATAGTACATGTTGGAGTGTAAGAGATTCAACAAGGATGAGAGTTCGAGTATAATTTATTTTCATAATAGCTTTCATTACTAAATAAGAAATAATAAAATATAATAAATAAACTTTCAATTCAAAAAGCCAGAAAAAGAGATGAAATAAAAGATAGGAAGCAGAAGACAGGAATTAATAAGAGTAAAAGAATAAGTTAATCAATCATAAAACTAAACAAATATACAAAAGATAATTGATGAATAAATTTAAGAGACAAACCATTGAGTAATTTGAATGGGAAAATAAGAGAAAAAATACCTTTATATGAAAAGATATAGAAGATTTTGAAAACTAAAAGAGGTGTATTCAAAAATGAAAATATCAATACATTGGTAATGTCTACCACTTCTCTAGGTAGAAAATATGATAACAAAAAGTCACATAAGAATTTGAGATAATCATTAAAGAACTTTTAAAATAACAATTTAGATTTAGATGGTTTTCTTCTAAGTTCTATCAAATCCTGAACAAATATGTACTGTCTATATAGTTAAGATATTCCATATGACATATGAAAAGACTGCCAATTCATTTTTCCAAACTCACATAATCCATTTACCCTAAGACTGACAAAGACAGTATAAAATAAAACTCCTGAATACTCTTAATATTAAATATTGATAAGCAATATCTTCAGGCTTATATTAAATCAAATCCAGAAATACAATAAAAGAACAAACCACGATAACTAAAATTTATTCTAGGAATGTAAGCTTAGTTTTTCACGAGGAAATCTTTTGATTTAAAATTTTTAAATGGACAGGACAAAGAAAATAAAAGAGAACTACAATTATCTTCATATGACCAAAGGGCATTTAATAAAACTTAATATTTATTTCATATAAGAATTTTTATGGCAGAATCATTCTTTAATATAGTAGATAAAATATCTCTATGAAGTCAATATCCAATAAGTACATAATTGTGAAACACAAATCATTCCCATGAAAGTCTGAAAATTTTAGCCAATATAGTAAGATACACAAAAAGAAAAAATAGCTATAAATATTAGAAAAGAGAACAAGAGTTATAATTAATTACAAATAAAACAACCATCTTATTAGAAAACTGCTCCAGAATTTACTGGTAAAGTATTAGAACTAATAAAATGTTTCATTAAAATGTTGAGATAAGACATAAATCTACAATACCAATAGCTTTCCACAAACCAATATTTCTTAACTATTTTGGGGGTATAGGCCTCTTCTGATGCAAACTATAATCTCTTTGACTTGCAAATTTTAAAAATAGTTTAATAAAAGCTCCCCAAATTAACTGCTCTATAGTGAACAATAATTTAGAAAATACAACTGAAAAAAATGTAATTACAATGGAAGTAAAGACTTTAAAATGCTTAGGAATAAACTTAACGAACACTATATGAGACTCATCTGAAGAAAATAACAAAATCTTACTGAGGGGCAGAGAGAATTGAAATATCTTTAATTAAGAAAATAGATACAATAAAATGCAATGCCATTTGCTAAGTTTATTTCATACTTTTCATACAATTCAAGTGAAAATCACAAGAACATTTTGAACAAAAAAAAAGTTATTTAAAATGCATATGGTAGGAAAAAAAGATCTACTAAAGACAAGGTAGATTTTCACCCAAGCTTAGAAGTGAGCAAGGACTGGTTTTCCAGATGTTAAAACTAATTAAAATATGTAATGTAATTCTAGTGTAGGAACAGATAGAAATGCATTTTATCAGAATAGAAAACCCATAATGGGCCAACGTCTATGAAAGTTTAACTTTTCAAATTGGTAGTAAAAGATTTTTCAGCAAATGGTGTTGAAAATACTTGCTAAATACTTCAAGAAAAAAAAAAAAGACTTATCTTGGCCTTATACCATACACCAGAATAAATTCTAGAAGAAATAATGATCTAAATGTTAACAAAAATTACAGAAAACACTATAAGTAAAGGTAGTCATAAAAAGCACAATAGCAGTCCAATCACAATTATGAATACTGAAGCTAAAATTCTGAATAAAATATACAGCTAGAATTCAGCTTGATATTAAAATAACATATTACAAGCAAGTATAATCAGACATGCAAGAATGATTCAATATTTAAAAATCTTCTTAATGCATTTCAATATTTAAAAATCTTCTTAATGCATTCAATATTTAAAAATCTTCTTAATGTATTAGTAGATTAAAGAAAAAGTATAATCATCTCAATAGATGCCAAAAATGCATTTGATTAAATTTAATATCTATTCCTGATTTCTTTTAAAGAGTTGGACTTCCTTGACATGATCTCATTTCCAATGATGAAACACTTGAAGTATTCAATTAAGATCAGAAAAAGATATCTAGGGAGTTTTCAGGGAATCATATGTAGTAGTTAACACTAAAATAATTAATTCTAATAGTACTTAAATTAACATAACCTTTATTATGCTAAGGAAAAAACCTAAAAAAAAAAAGTGTTACAATTTGTCAATTGTTTTGCAACCTGATGAAGCTAAGAAATCTTAGAAGAACAACATGATGTAATGCAAAGCACATGAGTTGGACCAAATCCAGAATCCAGAATCATAATACTAGTTCTGTCATTTTTATTATTTAACCTTAGCAAGTTATCTAAATTCTCTGAATTTTAGTGTTGTTATCTGTAAAATTAAAGTAATAGAAGGTGAGATGGACTAAACTTGCCCCTGGCTACTTATTGCTAGTTGTAACAGAACTCTGGACAATATAAAAAAGCAAACACATGAGTAAACAAAGCAGGTAGATTGAGAAAGGCAGTTAAAACCTGGAAAATAACCCACACAAAGATGAATTTCAAATTTGTTTTCCTATTTTCTCTCATATCTTACACCTGAGGGTGAGTCTCAGTACATTGGCAGTGGCCTGGGATGTTACCTAAAAAGCCCAGAAAGACCCTGCATCTTGGCACCCCTACCCACTGTGGTTCAAAGAGTAGGGAGGGAATTTCCATTTGTATTTCTTTTTTATTACTCCTGGCTTTGCCCCAAGGGTGGCCTCAGTAGAGAACTGCTTGCAGCAATGTGGTGGCCCAGACTCCAAGAGAAACCCCACTTTCTTGCTAGAGGACTTGGAAAGGGGGGTCTCAGTGGGAAAGATAGTATTGGGGAATCTTAGAGAGAAGAGAGTTGGAAAGGGATCCCTCTAATTCTGTGTATGAAGCTGTAGACACCCCAGGTTCATCTTTGAGCTGCACATGTGTAAGGTAGACCCAATGCAGCTTAGCAAAGCCTTTGGAAATGGAATCAAAATAAAAACTACCACCACAGAAGAAGAAATAGAACTTGTGGTCTGAACCTAGCCAAGGTGATTTCTTACTAAAGCAAACAAAGAAAAAAAAATCAACATTCTCCAGAGAATTTGAATATAACTCAAAGTCTAAAAAATTACTTGACATACAAAGCACCTAGAATATGTGACAAATTCTTAAGGGAGAAGACAATTAAGATGCCAATCCCGAGCTGTTGGAATTATCAAAGAATTAAAGCATGTATAATAACTACGTTGCATGAGGTAAAGGTAAACACACTTGAAATAAATGGAAAGATAAAAGTTCTCAGCAGAGAAATAAAAAATTTAAAAAGAACCAAATAGATACTTTAGAATTGAAAAACACAGTATCTGCAGTAAAAAACTAAATGGGTGAGCTCAACAGCAGAATGCAGATGATGGAGGAGTCAGTGTATATGAATTCTGATCAATAGAAATGATGTAATCTGAAGAACAGTAGAAAGACTGAAAAAGAACTCAAAACAGACACGTGGAATAATATCAAAAAATCTTAACATTTGTGCCACAGGAGTCCCAGGAGAGGATAAAATGACTAGTGTAGAAAAATATTTGAAAAACAATGGCTGTAAATCCCCCAAATTTGGCGAACGACATAAATTTATAGATTCAAGAAGCTCAGAAAAGCCAAAATAGGATTAACTCAAAGAAAACCATGCCCAGACATGTCATAATCAAACTAGTGAGAATTAAAGATAAAGAAAAAAAAATCTTGAAAGCAGTTAGTGAAAAATGGCATATTACATATAAAGCCGTGAAACAAATGACGACAGAGACCCCACTGGAAATTGAAGTAATAATGATTATATAGGGATAGATAAGAAACGATATGTAAAGTGCTTATTAGCAGATAAAAGACACAAATGATAGGTATTTTTATTCTAATAGTAAATCTACATCTCAGCATACTATGTTTATTTTCCATTCTATTCAACCTTTCTATGGTTTACCTCTATGTGAATTTGATACCAAGAATTGAATGCAAATATACCTTTGACATTATTTCTTTTGATTATCCAAAATATTTTGCTCTTCTTGAAAAGAGAGTCTCTGTTAATTCATGTCTTGTTTTTAAACAAGTTTTTTAAACTCTGTGTTCTTTCAATTATTATGTAAGTATAATAATGCATCTTTTACTGTCTTATAGGGATATTGTGAGGATCAACTGAGATACAGAGAAAAATATACAAATTCCTGTGACAACTAAAACAGTTGAAGTCATATATTTCAGAAACAGTACCAGCTTGGAAGTTCTGAAAGCCTAAATATTTTAGCCAATCTCATGAGAAAGTATTTTAGAGAGATGGCTTGCCTATGTTTTTTCATAGGCTGATAAGGTTAGGGATGTGTTAGTGAAACGTCATGCTTTGCCAGCTGACCCATAGGACAGACTAAGCAGTCACCACATGAAACTCATAGAGCCTTTAGCAAGGCATTTCTGGCTGTTGTTTAATGCATATTCAGCCCTTAAATATTAAATGCTGCTTCTAGTGAACTAGAGATCTAACCTGCCTTCTCATTGGCAGAAGAAACTAGCAGTGAAGTGAAGGAACAAAAAATTAGATTCAAAGTAAGATTCAGATGACTAATGTGAACTAGCATAACTAAAATGGGTCTGAAAGCCTAGGCATTGTAATTGTTTGCAAATCCATGACCCACCTCTGCTCTCTCAAACTTCTAAGAGGCTGAGAGCAGCAGAACACAACATATGTGTGAACTTGGTCTCTTGGCCAAACTCAGGCACGGAGTGAATGGAGTTGGCATGAAGTACCACTAGGCAGCCTCGAGTTGTAGGGAAGGTGTGAAGAATGGGTAAGAGGATAGTTTTCTCTGAATAAAAGACACCTCCACATAAAGGATGTCATCATACAAAGACTGAGAGAGATTGGGAGTCTGGAATATAGCCCATAGGCTAGAGACAAGTTTCGCAGAGGTTCTTAAAATCCTTGGCCAGTATTGAAGGAAAGTACACCGGTTTCTTGGGCTTTATAATTCTTTGTTTAATTTTAACATAAGGCAGAAAAATAGAGTGAAAAAATGCAGAGCCTGCATGTAATGTGAGTTACCCTTATGAACATGATATTGCCTCAGTTTCTCCTTCTGTTAATAAGGAATAAGACACTCCTATTTGTAAAATGGAGTTTCTGTACATCTCATGCATGTATGCATATAATAGATATCGCTGAAAGAGAAACAGGATTTGAAACTTCTATACAGCATGGTGTATTCTTTTTGTTACAGATGGGAAACAAAGACATGGAGCAAAATGGGGGCTAGCTCAGATTTGCCGTCAATGCAAAATCCAGAATATCTTACTCCATTCCGTTAGTCCTACTCTCAGTTATAGAAGAACGTTATGGAATAAAGTCCTCCTGCCCACCCTGTACTTGTTCTCCCTCCTTTCCTTTTTCCAGCATGTCCACACATAAGTCTGTCAACAGTCCCACATGTGTCCCTCCATGGTGCTTCTATCATGTGGACCATGTCACTTTTTAAAAAGCAGACAAACAAATAATAAAAAGTAGATGCAGTGTCATTAACTCAGGAAAACTGTCATCTCCACTCTCAATATATCATCCTAACTGTGAATAAATTGACACGTCTCCATTATTGTTAGTTTTAATCTGCAAGTGGTAAAACCCAGAATAATATTTTGTTATCTATGTCTAACTAATCTTTTTATGTCAACAACATGTTTCCACACCTGATTTAAATTTCCTTTTATTTTGTGGTACCAAGCACTCTTCCTTTCTATCTCCTGATTTAGTAATTATGTATACTATTTCACATTCTTCTCTCACAGTCTGCTTATTATATTTCTGAAACCTCAATGCACAAAACAAATCTAATTTAAATAAATGAAAATATAGTCCCCCAAGAATTTGGTTTGCTAACATTTTGCTCCAAGTTAGCAGATTGAGTCATCAGTCAAATGTAAGATTTACCTTAACGTCATTTAGTAATTTATAATATTTCACCAACATCAGGAAATTCTATCAAAGTCATCACAGAGTAAACTAGCAGATGGGTCAATGTGCAAAGTTCAAGGCTTAAGTAAAAAGAGAGAACCATTGGATTAAAAAGTCCTATAAGTCAAGGCTGGCACTAGAGCAGAAATATGAGAACTACTGAAGAAAAGATGGGCATTTTAATGACATGGATGGAGAGCGTCCTTACCTGTCTTCTGTTAGCTTCATTAGGGTTGTTCCTCGAGTAGAGAAGACAATAAAAGACATTCTTAGCTGTGGGCTGGAAAGGAAAAGAAATTCTATTAAGGCAATTAGAAAGACTATGCAATGTCATTCCCTTCCAGGCTTCTTCCCTGTTCTTCTCTTTATATCACAGCTGCCAGAGCTGAGGACATAAAACCCAAGGGGGCCTCCACAGCTGGTGTTGCAAGTATTTAGCCAGCAGCAGACTTGAAACTATGGACCAAATTGAAGACCGGCGTTGTCTGCCTGGAAGTTGCTTTTGATTTGACATCACCACTCAGCGAGTGTGGATTATGAGTAAGGAAGCTAGAATTCATCACTGCCCTGTGCTCTGTCTGAAGAAGTGTGTCCCTAGAAGAGGACTGGTGTGCATGGTGTCTGTAAAAACAGAGATCTCGATAGATAAAATCTGATAGTGTCTCCACAGTAGCCTTCCTATAAGGAAGGGAGTATCTCAGGCTGTTGTGGCTTCATGCCATCAGTCATCAAGATCATACATCGAACTCCTTTTGCTCACCATCAACTTTAAATTTCTAGTTGGCATCCTAAGGAGATTATCTTAAAAGGAGACAATGTACTGATGAGCCACAAGAATATCTATTCTACTTGGTAGTTATACTTCTCATTATCAATGAATGCATTGGCATGATTTTGATATGGTAGCGCTCGGGTGCTTTGTCAATGTAAAATCCACACTCTGAGAGACAGAACAAGTCTCAGCTGAGGACCAAACATGTTTCTTTGTCTGAAAGATGGGCTGTCAGGCTGGAGTGGATTCACTAGGAATGCCATCTTGTAGGGCTCTCTCTAGGTGGCCAAATGGTTCATCCATCATAGCACCAATCTATTTCTTCACAATGCAATAACCTCCCAGACCTGATCCTGCCCCAGCTCTTATAGCTCCCACTTCCTAAAATGTTTCTCAAACCTGTCCCTCTTTTCCATCTCTTAGCTTAGGAACTTGCCCTCAGTTATCTGACCACTGCAATTATTTCCTAGATGATGACTTTGCCTATCATCATTCCTTGTTCCATTGCATCCAGAATTATTTTCTTAAAATATAAATCAGATCTAGTCACTTATCTGCAATAAAATATTTAATGGCTTCTATTGCCTGTAGAATAAAGTTTACATTGTTCATTACCATATGTTTGATGCATCTTTGGAAACCCTCAGCATGGTGTTTAATATTTGGCAGAAGCCCAAGCAATATCTGGTGTATTGGGTATTGGTCTCTTGAAACAGACCTGGGTTCTTGGTCCATAACACAAACCATGCTGCCTGATATTATCTCACTATTGCTGGGCCAACAGGACATCATATCCTAAGTGACAGTAATAATGATCGCACTAATTATGGCCAAACTTATCAAGTGCTTAGTATGTGCCAGGTACTATTGTGATTTGCATGTATTATCTCACTAAACTTAGAATAACTTCATGAGATCAATACTATTATTATTTCTATTTTCCACAAAAAGAGAACTGAGATCCTGAAAGATAAAGCACTTTCCCAAGGTCATGCAGTGGGACTGGGAGCTTAAAACCAAGCATTCTGAGTCTAGAACTTGGGTTCTTTAACCACGTCACTATGCTGCCTCCCTTACCTACAGTTCGACTCTAGAAAGAATGAATTTAAAATATGGGATATGTAGGTCTCCAAGAGGCAGTTGATATATGAGTCTGGTCTAGAGACATAATCAGGGATTTCTCAGCATACTGATGTGAGTAAAATTGTTCAAAGAAAGTGTCAGCAGTGAGATGGAATGTGAGATAAATCTAGAGCCAACACCAACATTTGAAGGCCTGGTTCCAGTCAGTGAGATGAAAGGAGAACCAGAAGCCAGTTGAAGAGAGAATTTCAAGAAGAAAAAAATCTGAATCAAATGAATCTCCACTGTCCAGCAGAATAAGCACGATAAGGAGCTCACTGAATTTGTCCTCTAGGGCATCACTTAATGACTTTGGTGAGAGCAAGTAGATACAGGGGATGGCAGGGGGTTAAGGATGTGGAGACAGCAAGTCTTTAAAGATATCTGAGTGAGAAGCCAGTAAAGAAATAAAATAGTAATGATAGGAAGACATGATCAGAAGGACCTTTGTTTTTTTGTTTGTTCTGTTTTTTAGATGAAAGGCAGAAGAGATTAGTTTCTGTCTATAGAAAATGGAAATTGAGCCACAGGGAAAGGTAGAGAAAATACACAGAGAAACAAAGACCTGGAGGAGATTAGAGATGAAGGGATAAAATGGACTAAATGAAGGAATTAGCTTCAAACAGGAGGGAAATTTGAATCTCAAAGATGATGGAAAGGGTATATGTGCATCTTTTAAGAGTAAGAATGGGACTTGAGGTAATTAGGTTTGGAACTTAAGGTAATCATTTTTCTGCTAGTCTCTGGGTTCTTGGTGAAACAGAAGGTGAGGTAGGTTTCTTTATTGATAGTGATGGGTGTGAGGTGTAGGTTGGGAGCTTGAAAAAAATGGTTAAGAGTTAGAATCATTATTAGGAAAATGGGAGAGGGTCAGAATAAAGACAAATAAAAGGACTTGAAATTTTGAGGATCCTACTGAATTTAGAAATAATATATTTGTACTGGTATCAGCTACTGTTATTGAAATGCTCCTCCCTACCACAATATCAGCTGCCTAAACTATATATTAAAATGGGTAAGTGAAAACCATTCCTTTTCAAAATTCATTAATGTATTCAAATTTATTGGTTGAGCATGTACTACATGTCAGGCATGGTAACAGGGACTTAGGCTGCAGCTGGCGATAAAATACAGCTCCCCTTTCTTAGAGTTTGCTTGATGATAATGCCTTTGTGCCACACTTTGAGGGGGTCCATAGGCAGGGAGGGTCAGAGGGGACAACCAGAAGAAAGTGCCTTGTGGTCTGGGTTAAGCCATGTCAATTACTCTGGTCCTCAGTTTCTTCATCTATAAAATGAGCGGATTGGATTAAGTGGTCTCATAGCTCCCCTAAACTCTCTCTCTAACTTTTTATGATTCTAAGATAGTGAAGTACATGGAATTGCTGAAGGAACTGGGAAAGAGAAGTGTTGAGTGCCCACTCTAAATCAGGCGTTGGGCTAGCTGGTTTGTACATGTTTTCTCATAATTTTTACATGCAAACTAGGGTTCAACCAAGGTAAGTTAATCAATATAGTTGCACAAGGGAGCTTAGATTCAAATCTACATCTGCCTGACTTCAAAGCCTTTTCCAGTAGACTCCTCTGCTTTAGGAGGAACAGAAGATTAGAAGAGCAGAGACACAGCAGAAACTGTCAAGTATCTGGAGGCAGATTTGTTTTATATCATTCCAAAGGACTAATTAAGAGTGCAGGAAAGGATATTTTGGCTCAATGACAAAACGACTTTTCTAGAAACTTAAATTGTCCAACTATTGGACTGTTTGCCTCAAAAGGCAGCAGTTTCTTACCAGAGGTTTTCAAGCTGAGGGTTAGGTTTGTAAGTTTTTTCTTTTAATTCTAAGCTGCTACAATTCTCTGAAATGTTTTACTTTTAATACCACCCATGTATTTGCTTCTTTCCTCTCCCTCTACTCTCTACTTGCCCAACCTCCAGCCCTCTCCTCTCAGCATCTATTTTTCTCATTCATAGGGGTTTAGATACTTCTTGCTGCAGCTTCCAATTTTTGTTATCACACAGAAGGCATCTCTCTCCAACCAGGCAGGCAGGTATGTGTTGAGACCAGTAACTGAATTTGGAGGGAACACATGTGCATTACCCTGGTCTCACAGGAGAACCTGTCTTTGTAGACAAAGAACTTTATTCAATGAAGTTTCTGGTTACTCATATTGATTGGAATACTCTACAGAGGCCATCAGCAAGAGTGGAGCTGCTTTAGAATTTATAATAATTAGAACAATTTTACCAAAGACCTTGACAGCTGGTTTCAAGGACTTCCATGAAAGCTATCATAGCTGTTTATCCCTTCAAGCTGCACCCAAGGAGGGTGAAATGACCTTACTTTACAAGTGGGTAAGCAGGACCTGTAAGGTCCCTGTGATGTTTATAGTGACAATGTTCAAAACTGCATTGCCCTCTCTTGGAAAGTGGTGTTGAGAATTCTCAGAGAATTCTACTTGACAGAGCACATAGGTAGGCTGACCAACTGTCGTAGTCTATCCAGAACCGAAGAGAATTCCCAGGATGTGAGACTTTCTGTGCTAAAACTGGGAAAATTCTAGACAAACTGGGATGAATTTGTCATCTTACACCCTACATTCTCTATACACAAATCCAGCTAGAATATGCCAATTGCCCCAGCATGATACACTGTGAAAAAAAAAAAGTTAATGATCCTTCTAGAAGAATATATTATTCGACGAGAGAGAAAAAGTTAAAATTTTGGTCTCATAACTAAATTGGGGTCCTCTTGGAAACATGAAGCCAAAAGTTGTTCTAATACATGGCAAAGATGAAAACAAAATCTGGTTCAAGATCTGAGAGTCTACCTTTGTCAAAAAGCATCCCCAAAGTAGTTAGTAATTAATAAAATAGAAAAGATAGGCTGGTTTTTTCTCATGGCGGGGAACTATGCATTGTATTTCTTACCTGATGAATTTATGAGCCAACTGTTCCACAAAGTAATAGATTTCATTCCAGTGGTGCAGCACACTTCCTGATCTGGGAGGGGGGAAAGCAGACGTTACTTAATCAGGTGTTCATTTGTCATTACTTTGTATCATTTCTTTTCATATTCTAGTAATTGATATTTGACCAATCTATTAATTGAGCTCATTATCTGAAACTGCTATATTTTGGAAACTATTTGAAAAGGCATTTAGACTTAATGTTAGAGTTCTTTAAATTTTTGTTAAAGGACTCCCTTCATTGCACCTCCCACTCCTTCCCACCCCCACTTCACACAATCATACACTAAAAACACCCTGGGCTCCACCAGATTCACTGTTTAGTTTCAAATCTTTAAGAAAGTTATTTTTTGTGCTATTTAAATTATTTCTTTGATAAGGGAAGAAAAACAATTCCAATTAGTTTAAGTGAAATTAGAACAAACTAGAAGCCAAGCAGAAAATGATGAACACGCCCCCCCCCAAAAAAGAGTCTAATTTCATTTCTAAACATAGAGGCAAAATCTCTAAATAAAATATTAGCAAATGAATCCAGTAGAAATCCAGAAAAATAACAATTAATTAATTAATTGGTGGAGTTAATTTCGGGAATGTATTGATAGCTCAACATTTGACATCCAATGTAACTAGTCATTCTAATAAATAAAAGGAAAAAACTACTCAGCTTTTCATTATATTAAAAAGGAAACCTCTTACTGAAAAAGAGGGTTACTTTCTTTAGGACATATGGAATAATAGAACTTATATTTGGAAGAGGGCTTTATTTCCCAAGGTTGACTTCTATTTTACTGATACCATTTTCTACAGCTTCAATTCAACTTTTAAATATTTCCATTGGCTTGTACTCAATCTGTTGTAGTGACAACATAGTAGGTTTTTCAATTATAACCAGCTCTTTTCTGTAGCTATGATGCCTCTTTACTTTCATTCAAGGATCTGTTTCAGCTGAGCTCTGCATTTCTGTCATTCTAATAATTATTGAGCTTACAGTTTGCCCCTTCTGGTCTGCAGGTTGTACTGCAAACATTTTCCACTGGTTTAAGATTACTTTTATTTTTTATGCACTCATGTACCTTAATTTTAATTTCTAGAGAGTATTGGTTGTTATTTTTCATTATTTCGGACTATTTTATAGATATTTAGATAAATCTGTGCAAAGCAGATTTTATGCCATCCTTTTCACAGTACAATATCCCTAAGAATTCTCATTCTGGTTGAGTGTGTTCCATCTGTATGGGGAGAATTTATTTCTCTCTGTCCCATACACACACAGATATATCTGTCTAACATGAACACAAATGATGCAATGTGTTACGATCATACAGTAAAAGACTCCATATCCTAAGGATATCTCACTTTTCCCAAGTTAATCTTAACATCAGTTCTAGGAAAAATTCTGAAAAGATGTTTTATGAAACTCAAAAACTGACTTTAAGAATGAAATGAAGATTAAA
Source organism: Eidolon dupreanum (assembly GCA_028627145.1). Classification (NCBI taxonomy): domain Eukaryota; kingdom Metazoa; phylum Chordata; class Mammalia; order Chiroptera; family Pteropodidae; genus Eidolon; species Eidolon dupreanum. The sequence goes on from CM053515.1 coordinate 63,898,411, forward strand.
GGTCTAAAAGTCATCAATTATGAAAAAGAACAGCAAAGTTGAAAAGTTTGCCCTACCAGATGTAATGACCTCATGTGCATAATACATGACATAACAGTAGAGCCAATGGCACAGAATAGAGACCCAGATATCAACCTATACAGCAAAAGAGGTAATTCAAACTGAGGAAGGAGAATAAGCCCTTCAATAATAGATGCTGTGACAATGGATTCTAATTGGAAAAAACCAATTAGATCACTATCTCCTAGCAAATGTAACCTTAGATGTATTAAAACTTAATGGGAAAAACAAAACTTGAAATCTATTGAGTGAATTATAGGAGATTTTTATGTCATCAGGTTAGTGGAGGTTTTCCTTAACCAGATACAAAAAGTAGGGTTTTTTTTTTTCTTTTTAGAAAAGGTTAATTTTGACTGTCCGAAGTGTCTAAAATTCTGAACGACAAAAAGATATCATAAATAAGTTCAAAGACAAGAAAGGGTAGGAGAAGATTTGTCTACAACTAATGTAAAAGGAAAAAGACTAATGTTTAGGATATATAAATAACTGGTACAAGTAAATATTAAAAAGGCAAACACTAGAAAATAAATACAAGATCAGAATAAGCAATCTCCTGAAGGATGGCAAATCAACATTTAAAAAATAATTCAGCTCTTCCAGTAAATATAGAAATGTATATTTAAACACTTGTTTGGGGAAGAGCAAAGAGTTTCATGTGGCAGCAGTATAGAGCCCACAGTGTAAGGGGTGAGGAGTTGGGGAGATAAGGAAAAAGATCAGGGTGAGAAGGGGGATGGGGGCCCCTCCTGTCAAAAATAAACCTTTTCCAATAAACCTTTTCCATTCTAGTCTCTCAGCCTTTATACGTATTCCATCTGCTTGGGACATTCAATGCCCACTCTGGCAAACTCCTACTCATTCTTAAAAAGTCAACTCAGTCTCTGCCTGTTGCCTCTGACCAACACAGATGGGACACATTGCCTCTGTCTCATGCTCTCAGGACATTGTGTGCATCTCTTGGTCATCATCCTCTGATATCGGGCTGCAATCACTTTTTTGTTAGGCTCCTCTTGTGAGAGTATTAAGGATAGTTTCACCTTCAGCATTTACCTGTTTGTTGAATGGGAGAAAGAAGAGCATGGAGAGAAGTCTCTATTGTTTGTAGAAGCTCCTGATCTTTTTGCCAGCTGGACATCACCTCCTCCTCCTTTGGATAACACCCTAGGCTTGGGACTCAGATGGTTCTGGCCAAGTCTTGTGACCCTGTGTGAACCTGAGGAGCCTTCCCAGGTGGATCAATGATTCTAGAGCACAGCTCAATGGTGAATGGGTCTACCTAATCATCAACAATAGATCTCTGAGCTTAAGTAGCTAGGAGTCTCCTAAGAGCTTATCAGACTGCATATCCTAGCCCTGGGCTTTTAATGCTTTGGAAATCCTCTTTCATTAGAATCCAAGCCATTACCCTGGGCAAGATTCAGTTGTATACTTTAAATCTCAAAGACTGGTCCTGGCTTCTCTCTTCCAGCCATGGGTCGATACTCTGGTCCTGGGGATCCTGGTGGAGGCCTGGCAGATATGGCCCAATGCCATGTAAGGGCCTGAGAAGAAGCACCACACGGCTGACTATAAGCCAAAGCCCAATCCAGAATTCTACAACTCCTTTCCACCGGAATCAGGACATTTCCTTGGACACTGGTTATCTGTGTCTTCTTCAGAAATGCAATGTTGTGCTTTGGTCCATATGACCAGGACAAGTACTATCTGAAATTTTAGTTACTGAAGGGTACTGTAAGATGCCTAAAAATTTGAGAGAAATCCCCACATCTCCCCATCCCAAGTTTAATTTCTTTATCAGTAGACTAGTCGTCCAATGAGGGAATTATACTGGAGGGGAGGCAAAGCATTGGTAAAATGAGGACTTAAACTAGAATTGAGAGACTATTATTGGCTCTCTGCTTAAGGAGCAGAGGTTTGTAGTAAATCTTTTTTGGTTCACTATTCTCTTCTCAAGGATTGGCCCTATTTCACAGTTGCAAATAAATTTGCATTCCTTTATTTATTAAACAGGATCACCCAATGATAATTTACTTTCTTTTGTCTTAAAACATTTCATCTTCACTATTCTTCTGACTGATGTAAAATTTATATAATTTTGGTATTCCTCTGATTTGTTGATGCTAGATATAAGGGAAAATTCAAGAAATATCCGGGGGTGTTGAAAAAGTTTAGATCTATTGGGAAAACTTTCTTGTTAATGGGCAGGTGGTACAGTTTCTCAAGAAAAAAATAAAATGAAGCCCCTAAGATAAAACTGGAGTTGAAGAAGTACTGAGAG
>CM053515.1:63901248-63945700 GCA_028627145.1 Eidolon dupreanum
TAACCCATACATGCATGCTCTGTCCTATTCCAAAATCAAATCACTCCATGGAAAAGGAAAGAGCCCCATTGTGGGTGCTGCTTACAGCTCTTTACCCCAAATCCCCAGGAGTAAGAGGCTTGCCTGCCTGGTGCCATAGTCCTCTCCTCTTCCTCACCACCACTCCTTGGCTATAGCTGGACTTCCTAACCCTGAACTCCAAGTACCTCATCCATGGAGCTTCTGGAAACTACCCACTGGCACCTCAATCAGACTCCCACCCTTCTCCCAAAAAGATTGATATGCTGGGCCTTGGACTCAGTTTGGACTTCCTGTAAAACATGCATGCCTCGCCTGCACTTTGCCTTGTCAACTGATTTTCTGGTTTGAAATCTGCCCAGTAGCTATTCCTAGAATAATGGACCCCGGGTGGTATGACCATATTCAGACCCTTAGCTTCCTCTCAACCCCGAGGACCTGAGTGGACTCCTAGTCACAGCTGGGAGAAGTAGGGTATTGGTTGTGTAAGTGGCAGAGAGTGGATCCAATTCCAGCATCTCTCCACCATACAATGTATAAAATATCTTATTTTTCAGGCCAACCTGTTTAAGAGTTAATGATCTTAAAATCCCAGCTATGGAATCCTGATGTTCTCTTCAGGCAGTAATGGCTTTCCCACAACCAATGGAACTGTTCCATTGGACTCTGTTGTAGTTATTTATTTATTTTTTTTTAAGAATTGCTTGTAATGCACAATTGCTGGGCAAACTACAGTCTTAGAGAGTTGAAATGCCTATGTTTTAGAAATCAGTAGATGTGAAAGATCCCTGATATTTGACTCAATTAATTAAGTCCTAACTCAAATGCAATTTCATCCCTGAAGATTTCCATGGGCCAGCCAGGTTTCAGGATGGTGTGGAAGATTCAAGTCCCTTCTTGGGATTTTGTGCCTTGGTTCCACAAATATAAATCTCAACAAAATTTGGAATTCAAGTAACCTCTCAAGAATTCTGCTTGAACACAGTCTACAGTGTTCTGTGCTTGAAGATTCAATATGCCTGTGTCCATCAAAATCAGAGTCCACACCTTCCCACACCACCTCTGACTTGGCTTTGAAAAGGGCTCCCCAGACCTATGAAGGCAAAGCCACCGTTTCCTATAAAACATTTTTTTATGTCTTCTCCAGTGTTTGGAACATAGTGAGAAGTCAGCAACTTTCTGCGATGTTGTACTCACTGTGTGCTCCCAGCAAGGGTTTTGCATGGGGCCCAGTGTTGCCCTCGGATTACCATTCCCTTATGTCCAAGGCAAAGAATAGGAGCAGAATAACTACTCTGAGTCTCATTCTAATTTGTTTGCTGAAATACATTCTTTTGTGTTTATGTGAGTTTCTAAACCTCCCTGTGGTTAAGCTCCTTAGAAAACACAGGCTCTTTCCATTAGCCACATGTACAACTAGAGTCAGAAAGAATCGAGTGGGCCAAATTGAATTTAAATTGTTCCCACTTTTGCACATGGATTAGAATAAAATGAAAGGGAAAAAAGAGAGCTCAGAGTTGGAATCATCACCCAAGAGTCTTTTAAAGCTGGAAAAGCAGAGTTGCTCTATGGATGGAAATTATAAAACTGTCAGTCCCCGCTTTTCCTTAGCCCCACCCAGCTGATGTCACTGATGTCCTCAGTGACCCACCCAGGTCCCCAACTAATTCTGAAGAGTACAGCAGCCTCAGGCACCACAAAGGGGGACCAGCAATTAGTTCTGCCGTCCAAGGCCCTGAGTTTGTTGACCCCCTCCCCATGCTCCCCAGTTTCTTTCTTGGCCTTCCTCTCCTACCTCCTAATCTCACGCTGCACCCTGACTGGCTGGAGCCCTAAACCCAGCCCAGGCCTTCAGCCCTTACCCTCCTGTTACTGACTGGGGTCACCGCCAAGCCTCCCTCCGGCTCAAAAAGCTTGACCTCAACTCTTGCTTCTATTCCAGCTTCTTCGGACACCAGTCTGGACTCAAAGCAAGCCATGAAGCACTGTACTTTGAGTATGAGGCTACTCACCCTGACCCTGTCCGTGTCATGGAGAACTCAGCCCTGGGATGCCCGGCCCCACCCGACTGACTTGTGAACATTTCCCCTTCAGTTAATGTAACCCATGGTTATGATAACAATGACTTTTTAAGCTATAGAATACAACCCATTAGTGACTTGGGAAATCAGTTTGGTGGGATTTTGTCAATATTTTTTAAAAAATGAAATAGAACAAAAAAAATCAGGATATATTGCATACTATAACAGAAAAGAATGTTTAGTGAAACTTTTGGTCAGTTATGTGTAAGTAATGTACATATATATTATATCAAGATGTAAATTGTAATTTTTTCTTGTGGATCAAGATAAAAAAAGATATAGCAAAATATGTACTCCTCTGAACTCCACTAATTCCCCTTTTCCAAGACACACACACACACACACACACACACACACACACACACCCCAGGAAAAGCCTAAAAACATTTTCTGATATCAACCATTGGTATTTTTGGTGCAAATTCAACACAAAATTGTTGTTGTGGTGGTTGTTGTTAAGAAAACAGAAAATTGGTTAGCTGCCCCAAAGGTATTTCTCATAATTGCAATGCACACCAAGATGTGATAAATGAGACCTATGTGTCACTAGCCAAAGCCAACAATGTGATCTGTGGATGACCACTAGGTGACCACGACCAGACAAGGGATGGTACTGTGGCTGCCAGAAAAGTCAGAGGCCACCTTCATGTACATGCCACAAGGAAACAATAAGCCTCCCCTCAACAACACAGCCCCAAGAACAAGAGGAGTAGCGGGGAATGGGGGCTGGAGCGGGGGAGGCAAAACTTTAAAATTAGAGAAATTTACTGAGTATCTAAATGCTTGCATTGGGCTAAGATTTCCAGCTGGGAAGAAAGTTGCCTCCCCTTCTCTCCACACTTGCACCCAGCAGGAGGGTCTTTTGAGGATAAGCAAAGCAGCTTTAAATTATTTTCTATGTATCTGTGTATAGTTCGCATAAGTTTTTTCTACCCTTACACACATATAACTACTGCATTTCTTTATATAAGAATTTTAAAAACTCCTAATAGTAGACTTTCTGGGTTAAAATTTATACAAAATTCCATGACTTGATAGCCATGACCAACCAAATTCCCCCCAGAAATGTGGAGTAATTTACTCCTGAAGCTGTTCAGACCAGCACTTATAAACATTGACTGAGTTCAAATTCCTATTCTTCCACTACTAGTGTGACATTAGAACAAGACGTTTCACTTTCTTATACTTCAGCGTCCTCCTGTATGCAATGGAGGTAATAGTACCTACCTCCTAAGGATTGTTTCGAGCGTTAAGCCTAATATTTGTAAGGTGCCAGGCATTCAGCTTGGCACACAGCAACCATGCAGGACACGGTAGCTGCTGTAACTCACTTCTCACCCTCATGATTATTAAACTCTTAAGAGCAAGATATGAAATGCTCATTTTCTAACGTTTCACTCACATTCTTGATTAATTGTCTGAAATATCTATAAGTTTTATAAGTGAAAGTGGATTATCATTATAGTTTTTATGTGGATGCATTTAATTAGAAGCCATAGATTTTTTTTTTCGTATTTATTGTTCATTTGATTTTCTTTGTTTTCAAAACACTGAATATCAGTTAGGACGACATACATAATAGTAGAACCCAGTGCAAAATGAAAACACAGGGCCTCTTGTACAAAAATTATTAAGAAATTCAAGATACGACAGCAGAGCATTAAACTAAGTGTGGGTCCCTGGGCAACTGTTGACCTTGGTATCAAGATTCTTTGCCCATTTTCTATTGGGGTGGCAAATGTTTTCTTAGTCCAAGAGTCAGTAAATGTTTTCTGTAGAGGGCCAGACGGTAAATACTTTAGGCTCTGAAGGCTATACGGTCACCGTTGCAAATACTCAACTCTGCAGCTACAGCACAAAAGCAGCCATTGATAGTAACTGAATAAAACTTTATTACAAAAACAGTCTGCAGACCACAGTTTGCCATCTTGTCCTAGACAGTCACTTACATTCAGTCTTCCTTGTGACAAGATAATGTAAAAATCTATGTATTTTTTTTTTCCTTGTGGCTGAAGTTTTAGTGTACTTTTACTATTCATTTCCTGTTATTTATTGCTGAGAATGTGGACTGGAAAAATTGTGCCTTGGAATATATATGGAGGCATTCTTTGTGACCTAATAAATATTTCATGGGCATTTGAAAGGAAAGTTTATTCTCTATGGGGTATAGGGTTCAAAATATATTTATTAAATCAACCTCATTAATTATTATTCATATCCTCTATATCCTTTGAACATTTAAGTATTCAGAGAGATGTCTTTTCAGATTCTTTTGAGGAAATAATTTGGTTTTCATCTTCAGTGTTCAAAATAAATGTGAGTTAACATAACACATTTCCTAAATACTGAAGCACTCTTGCATTCCTAGGATAAATTTTACTTGGTCTGGGTGTATTATTCTTTTATTATACTGAAAGTCATGTTTGAATAGTATTTGATTTCAGATTTAAAATTTTTATTGAAATTTAGTTGGAAGTTTGGATATGAACGTGTTATCTTTGGTGGATATTGACATTAGATATAGGCTAGCTTCCTAAGGTAAATTAAGAAATTTCATCTTTTTCTATTTGCTGGAAGAATTTAACTAATACTGAAATTTTCTGTTCCTTGATTATGTGAAAAACTGTCCATAAAACCAACTGGTCTGAAACCAAAAGACCTATTCACATGGACAAATTATTCCCTCTCAAATGTCCAGATTTTATTGAAAGGGGGAAAATTGGAAAGACTGAGCAATTTGTCTAAAGGGATTTAAAAAAAATCACCACATCAGACGGCTTTATCACTTGGGTTCAAAATTTAGGGATTTCCATCCCTCCTACTCTCCAGTAGATGGACTTGGGAGAAAAGAGGAGTTTGGAAGCTACAAGTAAACTACATTTTTTTTTGTATAAGTGACTATAGTACAAGTAATTTTTTTTCTATTTTGCATAAAAACTTATGCTTTTCACTTTCTCCTTTGAGAATGCATTTTTAAAGTTTTAAATTTTGCTGTATAACCTCATTGATGTTTGATAACAGTATTGTAACTTAATAACTTTTCTGAGGCCATTACTTCTGTTTCTTTTACACCATGTCTTTTTCTTATACTTTATTTCCAGTACATTTTCCATTTTGATGTCAATATTTTCAAGTGATTTTTTTAATTTTTTCCTTTTTTATTCATTATTATTATTTATGTCTACTGCACCTGGTCTTCCTAGGTTGTTCTCCCATCCAAGTACTAACCAGACCCGACCCTGCTTAGCTTTCAAGATCAGACACTGGGTTTGCTCAGGGTGTCATGGCCGTAGACCATGGACCATGGCTCCACTGGGGTGTGAACCCAGGATCTTCTGCGTGTAAAGTAGGTGTGCTAACTGCTACAGTATGGAACCATGTCCTCAAGTGATTTTTTTTCAATAAGGGTATGTTATACATTTAAAATTTTTGTATGTCTGAGAAAGCCTAGTTAGGGAATTTAAATATCACATTTTACTTAAGACTCTATAATTATTAAGGGTATTTTTTTTTTTTTTTTTTGGAATTTAATGTTGTAAACTAAAAAAAATGAGATTTTTTTCTTTATGGGAGAAGGGATGCTTTTTTTTCTAAAAGCATGTAAACATTTCTAATCTTCTATTTTAATAATTTATCTAAGATTGCATAAGTTGTAGATCTTTTAAAAAATTAATCAGGCTGAATATTTGGTAAGTTCTCTAGATCTGAAGGCTAACCTTTCTTCAGCTCAGAAAAATGATCTTTTATTGTATCTCTCATGGATGTCCTCTTCTCTCTTTCTAGGACTTTTATTGTGTATATATTGGATATACTATTCCTGGACTTTGTATTACTTATCCCTTTTCTCTAATTTTAATGTCTATGTTCTTTCTCCTTGAGTTCTGGGAAAAGTTTCTCAAACTGTCTTCTGAAGAACCGAATTTACTTTCTGTAGGATTCAGTGTGGTGGTCATTGCTTCCAATGGATATTCAGAAACAGCATATTTTCTTTTCAAAAGCTTATTTTTCACTTGCTCCTTTCTCGTGACAGACTGCTTCCTTTTGTTGATGCAATATCATTTCAAAATTTATGGAAAATACTAATTACTCATATATTTACTTAAATGGCTTCAAAGGTCATTGCCACTTCTTGTATATAATAATCATTATATTTTAAAAAATTTAAAAACGGTTCACTTTTTTAGGTAATTTCTTACAGAAAATTATTCCAACTTCTCCTTTTAGATGACTTCATATGTACTTGAAAATAACTTTCCATTTTCTTCGTATGTAAGTGACATCTTGGCTAGATATAACATTTTAGGTCATAAATTTATCCATCAAAATTCTTCACCATTTAATGTTTCAGAGCTTTTGTAGGCAACCTGTGTCTTTTCCCACTCATAAGTCTTCTCTTGTTTTTGAAAGTAAAAATTCTCACCATGAAGTGTCTAAGGATTAGTCTCTTTTAATTAATTAATTATGATTGTTACTTGAGGAGCCTATTTAATCTTCATTTTCAGGTTTTTCTTAAATCAGAAAAGTTCTCTTCTATTAAACCTTTAAATGTTTCTCCTAAACTATTCTTTAACAACCCAAATTATCTGGTCTATTGGATACCTATTTTTGTCATTTTTATTTACCAAATTTGCTTTCATCACTTTCTTCTAACTCAATTTATATTCAAATTATGAGCATTTATCAAACACATCTTCATCATTCATTTCATTTTCGGCATTATCAGTTCTGCTCTTTACTGTTGCTCAGGTGATTATATTTTTCCATATTATTTTATATTTCCTTAACTGTTCTAGATTCTTTTTCTTCTCATTTTATATTTTATCTTGCTTCACAAATTTCTCATTTTATTTAGCTTCATCGAAATCATAAAACATATAGGGCTAAGACTGACCTCTATTGCTATTGAAAATTCTACCCATAAGTAAGTTCTTCTACCTTTGGAATTTTGTTTAAACACTTTAAAGTGCTAAGATTTTATATGCCCTATTTTCATTTTTGATTATGGAAAGGTAACTGGGTCTGGTATTGGCTCCCCAAATATTATATATATATTCACATTATATATATTCAAATTATATGTAATATATATTATGTCATATATACATATAGATGCCATCATTTCACACTTATAAATTTCTGTAAGAACTTAGTCTGGGGGAAAGGAATGAATAGCTAAAGTAAGTTTATTTTACTGTTCCATCAGTTGGGGGGTGGGGTGGGGAATGGAAAAGCTCCTCATCATTTCTCACAGAGGAATTTAATCCTTGCAAGGTTTGTATATTTGTTTTAGACATGGTTACATCAATGCCAGCTTGCCATATGTAGGGTTTTTTGGCCCTGTGCCTACTGTAGGTTCACATCATACTGTACCTGACCTATGCATCCACATAATCAAAGGCAGAACTCTGCCGTTTCCCTGGAGGCCCAGGATCTGTGGGGAGGACTCAGTAATGCTGGACAGAACCACTGTCATGAAGATGCATGGTGTTCATGGCCTCTCTCTTTTGTGGTGTAACTGCCCCTTTGACTATGCAGTGTGGCTGCCTCTGCATGATGCTGACACACTATGGCAGCAGGGCTGAAGGAGATGGTTCTCATCCCTGTTATGTCCCACTCTTTACTTCAAACTCATTTCCAGATTTGGGGTTGTTCTTGGGGGCTCCTCTAGAATCTTGCCTATATATTTTTTTTCAATTTGACAGCAGAGTTAAAATTGAAAGTTCAACACTCTGGTTGACCTTCAAACTCAGTCCATCTACTTTGTTTCTAGTGGAATTTCTTACAGATGTGTTATATGGCAGCTTAGCTGTCTTTGGTCTTCAACCTGATGCAGGTTCCCTCCAGGAGCCTCCTTAAGACTTTTTTTTTTTGGTTGAGGGAGCAGTTTTAGATGATAGCGGGGGAGGCAGTGAAGGAGAAGCTATGTTCGGCCTCTTTTTCAGAAGTCAAAAATAAACTTTCTTTCCTTTCTCATCTTCCACTAAGCCCCTCAGATCATTAAATTTTAGTTTCTGCATTTCCGATGCCTTGAAAGTGTACTTCCAAAAGTCACAATGCCTTTATTTTTATTAAGGCATATGGCCTCTCTCAGTCTTTTCTTGCTGGATGTATTTACAGTATCCACAAATACGACAGGTAATATTTAATGATTCAGCAAACTTCTTTTGAATGCCTGATAGGTCCTTTAGACTCTATAAAGATTAATAATTACAACACATTTATTGTGTACTTACTATTTATTGAGTATTTATTGTGCACGGCAATCCTATGTGATAATACTATTACTTCCTTTTTACAGAGGAAAGTGAGTTCACAAAGAGCTTAAGTAACTTGCTCAAGGACACACAACTAATAAGTGGTAGGACTGGGATATGAACTCTGGTGGTCTAGGCCTGGTGTTCATGCTCTTAGTCCAAACAGTAAGCTCATACAGTCTCCTTTCTGGTGTTCGAACCTATGCTCCTAACACCTATGCAACACTGCCACCCCCGGAGGGGTCAGGAATTGTACAATTACAATTCACAATGTTAGGTGCAAAGACAGTGAGACGTACTAGAGAATTTTCACAAATTGTTACGGGAATTTGGGAGTGGGGATACCAAGAAGATCTTAAAATTGGGGTACCAGAATGGAATCAGGAGTGCTGAACTGGTTGTTAACTATAATAGAATAAGGTTTACAAGGGGCTTTACCTGTTTGGCCTTTAATCCTTTCCCTTTTTCTTCATTTATGTTGTCTTTTATGCCAGTTAATAATCAGGATGACCGTATAATTAAAAATCCAAACAGAAATACTTTCAAGAATAAAATAGGAAGCTATTAATAATATTACTGGGACAACAAGTATAGGCCAGGAATGTCCTAGGCCATACATTTGTTTGATTATGGCTGGCCGATGGCATTTTGTATTTCCTTTACCTCATATTGTTTATTATTGTGACTGGTGTATAGTTATAGTTAGAATACTTCACATTTATTTACTATATAATTTCCATGACACTGATATTTTCATTATCTTTTATGTAAGGAAAGATGGCATGATGACTGATTCTGATTATAATCCTTTTGCCACCAAGATATTGGGAAAGCCCTCTTCTGGGTAGTTCCTACAGGGACTTATTAATTGAAGCCATATATGGATGAGCATCAAAGTTTGAGGAAAAGATGATAAGGCCACTAAATACGACCCCTGAGGAAAAACACTGAGGGTTATTCCTCTTTATCTCTTCATAATGAAGCACTCTCTGCTTATCAGGGGACACGAGTTGTTGTAAGGTTGAGGAATTCTGAACAAGGAAGGGATTTTGAATGACATGATATAGAGAGGTGACTATTCTTCTTAATTTTTCTTACCCCAGGGAGCCCAAAAGTAGTGATGGGAGGGGACCAAGTACCAATAATCATGTCGAAGGGTAAGAGGGCATCACATATGTGAAGACGGGGGTGGTAATGAAGGGCATTACAGCTAAAGGCAAGAGCAGGCATGGGTTAGTTCAGCCAACTGCATAGTGCAGTTTTGTTGGGAATTACAAGCGTCGAGGTGTGGAAAGAGATTAAGTTTGGGAAATACACAGTGGCCTGATCAATAAAGCTCTTGAATACCTTGCTAAGAAATTTCTATTTTCTCCTAAAAGAGCTTTGGGTGTGTTTAAAGGTCAAAGGGGTAAGGAATATAATGTCAAGATTAGATTTGTATTCTAAAAAGATCAATTTGATACCAGTATTGAGAGAACAGGGTGGATGGGAGGGTAAAGAAAGGATGGAAAGAGACCAATTTAGAGAAGGTTGTAGTGACTTGGGTGAGAAACGGCCTACACTAGGAACTAAGGCAGTGACACAGCAGAGAATGGCACAGACATAGTAGAAATGTGGGTGCAGGTATTGTCAGGCCCTGCAGTCTGAGAAAGAGGGTTACTCCTAGATCTTTGGCTTAAGTGGCTAGACTTATGGTGAGGTCATCACCAGGACTAGAAATAGAGGAAGAAGGTATTTTAGGGGAAAATGTCCAGCTGATTATCCTTTCATTGAAATTCCCTCTCTCGTCTCAGCGGTACCATTCTTTCGACTGTTGCGGCAACTTTCCCTCAGCTCTGTTTAGTGGAGTTTCTTCTCGCCCAGACGTTCCTCTTGGTAATTCCTGGACCCTGGCCATCTTCCTCATTAAATTCCACCTCTTCTTGACATTTCTTATTCCCAGTACCTTGATATTATCTCAATATTATTTATTATCCATACTACATTTTCAACTACTGCCCTTGGGCTAACAACACTCAGGCTTTATTTTCAGCTCCAGTATAAATTCAACTGCCTACTCAACATCTCCACCCAAATATCTCACATGTTCAGACTCAACACATCCACACCAAACTTCTCTTATCTTCCAAAAACTACTCCTTATCCTTGTAACTTTTTCTTCTTCCTTTCACTCCCATCCAATTGCTCATCAAGTCCTCTTGCTTCTCACTTCAAGAGCTCTTGATTTCATTCTTTTTCCTCATTCCCATTATAAGAATAAGTGATGTGTATGTAAAATAAAAAATATATTTAACATGTACATAAGCTTGCCACTTCCATCCTTAAAAACCTTTAATCCCATAATCTATTGCTGATATGAAAAAATCCACTCTTTCTAGATTCTTCTCATGTCACTCACCCTGTCATGCTTACATCACAAACAGTATGTAGCACTTTGTTCTCCTGTATGTTACTCCTTTGCCAGCAATGTTTTTCCTTCATTTTGTCACTTGACAAAATCCTGCTCAATGTTCAAGTTCCAGATCCAGTTACCACTTCTGTTAAGTCTCTTAAGCTTCCGTCACACCTCAACCAAAATTAATTATTTTACCAACTCTGTTTCCCTAACCCTTTGTCTAAACTGTGAAATCCTTGAGAGCCAGGGTCATGTCTTAGGTATTTTGTAATTCCACAGATTTAGCATAGTTTGATAAGTATGGAATTGAATTGATATATTCCTTCCCCCAGTCAGGCAGTCCTGCTTGGAATCTAGAGAGATGTCTTTTGTTAAAGGACCACATCTTCTTTCTCTAGGGACACTCACATACCAAATGTTTCATTAAAAGTTAATGCTATATTATTTACTCTTTAAAACACTCCCTCCAGGCAGAAATTTAATGCCTCTTTTATTGATGAGAAGACTGAAGTTCAGAGATGCTAAATAAAAGGTCACAAAGCTTGGTAAAAGGCTGAAGTGGTATTGTAAGCTGGAGATGCCTGATTCCAGTCAGCAATCTTAACCCCTGTTCCCAAGCCTCAGTTCACTCCCATGAGGCACTGGGGCCCATTTTATGCATGGAGTCTTGACAGGAAGGGAACAAAAGACTGTCCTAGCAAACACCTTGGCTCATGTGTGTATGCACATATAGCAAGACTTGGCAACCCTAAAGGACAAAGCATGGCTTATCCGTGACCTTTGCTCTTCTTCCTCCATACCGCCATCTAAAACAAGAACTCTGCTTGGTGTCGGGTTTTGAGGTGTCTGCTGCCTCAGCTACATCCTCAACATGGAGAAGAAAGGCCATCATTATGGGGCAGCCTTTCTTGTCTTCCTGTTCAGTCTCAGGGAGATTGTGGGAGGAAGAAAACCACATCGAAATCACCTGGGAAACTTTCCCAAAATATGTATGCCTTCCTTGGCTCCCTAGGGTTCTGATCTGGCCTCCGGTTGAGAATCACTAGTTTAGCATGTTCCTTTCCAAGGTCTACAATTTCTACCAGCTCTCATATCACTAAAACCCCTTCCTTCTTCCTCTAGACAAATGCTCCTCCTGCTCGGATGCAATCCTGGGATGCTAGGAATCAGCATTGTCGGCATGTCTTGCGGTATCCTGCAGTCTTTCAGTTAGGGATTCTCAATGCCATCTCACAAGAAGGCATTTAGATATAAATGTAGGGGCATTTATTTATTGGTTATCACACTGACCAAGCAGGCTAACGACGACATTTACAAAGTAGGGATCAGAAATGTTAAGCATCTTATGGTCCTACACAGTGAAAAACTGTCCCACTGAAAATGCCAGCAGCACCCCCATTGAGAAACACATTTGGTTGGAGTCCAGATACTCTTTATTCAAACTCTGCAATAAACAGGCATCCTTTCAGCTCAGCTGCTACACTGTTCCAGCAGCTGCTCTCCCTTCCCGAACTTTCAAATTCCTTCATGTTCCACAAACTATGGACAAAGAGATTCTTAGCTTTCCGATATATTCATGTAATACTTAGGTAGCAGGGAAGCATGCCTAGTTTCCATTTCTACCTTCTATTTAATCTAATTAAACCTTTGCCCACTGTGCTGTTTCATCTAAAGTATGGGAGGAATAAGGAAGGGAGGAAAAGAACAGGAGCCATCACTGCCTCATGGGCAGATCTGAACTGTCATGTCTGATAGTAATTCCAGGTTGATGAATATATGTAAGACTTAGAACTCCAAACTGACTCTTTTTCGGAAGTCTTATCTCTTTACCCTCTCTCAGTGACTATTCCTTTCTTGCTTACTCAGGCCAAAGCAGTGTATAATTACATGCTTGCAGTAGAGGCTTTTAATGCCCACCCATGTCTTGGTTTCCTCTCTAGATACATGGAAGGATGACATTTTTTTCA
Source organism: Eidolon dupreanum (assembly GCA_028627145.1). Taxonomy (NCBI): domain Eukaryota; kingdom Metazoa; phylum Chordata; class Mammalia; order Chiroptera; family Pteropodidae; genus Eidolon; species Eidolon dupreanum. The sequence goes on from CM053515.1 coordinate 63,913,964, forward strand.
CCATCTGTCCATGTGACTACTTCTGACCAACGGTTTGTGAGCAGAGGATGCATGTCCCTTCTGGCTGGAGCATTTCATTGCCAGCCAGGACCTTCTGGCATTTTCTTCCCTTGTAGCCGCAATGGTGGAAGCAGGTGTTAAGGAGTCTCCACCAGCCTGGCTCCCAGAACAACTAATGAGCAGATCCCCTGCTGACCCTCATCAGACATGTAGCATAGGCAGATTATAAACAAAGGTTGGTGCCTTTGGTGTCATTGAGATTTTGAGAATTATTTGTTACCACAGCATAACTTAACCTACCCTGATTGATTCAATGTTCTTTTGCATGTTAACATTCTTTTCGTCTTTGTGCGTAGATTGTGAGTCAGAGGCTTGGGTTTGAGGCCGAGTTTCACCACTTAGAGTGACCTTGGCTAACCTTTCTAAACCTCAGTGTCTTCTTGTGTCAAATGGTGATCATGACTGTATTGACCCTATGTGGTTGTAAAGACTAAACGGGATCATACAGGCAAAGTGTTTGTGTCTGGAAGTTAACGAGAGTTCATTCAATGTTATGTATTATTTCTTCTTGGTATTGATCTAAAATTTACTCTGCCTTCCCCATGCCCCAAATTGAAGTTGTAGCCTTTAGCTCTGGCTGCCTGGAGTCCTTTTAATGTCCTTCTGCCTAAAAAGCAAAAAAGTCTGAGACTGCTTCCTGCTTCTGTTATTTCCTTGAAGCTCCCAGAACAGGACATTGTTTGCAATAAGCATTGTGTTATCCATGCCTTTAATGGATTACATATTTGCGATTGGAATTGAGAAGAAATTTATGCCCAGTTGAAGAAATCTAGTTCCTTTTTTCAGTATGAACCTGGCATGTCTGAGAAACACGTCAGGAAATGTTCAAATACCCATTTTGCCTTTTGTTGCCTAGTAATGTTTGGGAGAGGCGAAATCCAGTCAGTTGGCCACACATCAAAAAAACACACATTCTAACTTAGCATAAAGCAAAACCCATTTGTATTTAGGTGACGGTTAAGTCTCACTAAGGGATACTAGAGTTTGTTCCTGGACCACTGGGAGTCTGTTAGCATTTGGCGATAATTACAAGTTATCTTGAGACTGGTGCCTTCCTCCAACACTCCTGGATTCTATTCTCAGCTTGACGCTGAGTGTTACCAGGTCTCCATAGCTAAGGAAACGAGAGGTAATTACTTGGCTCACCCAGACAGAAACACAAAACAAAACACTTTTGCCTTATTTATTTTAATTTTTGACCCATACGCCAAGCCTTTCAATTTGTAGGCAGTTCTACCAACTATATGTCCTCTCCAAACCTGGAACCTAACTGGGAGGACATTTAAAACCAACCACAGAATCCATTTCAATACACCCGCCCCCCCCCCAAAAAAAAGACATTCCTGGCCTCTGAAAAACACTTTTTTTTCCCTGATGCCTCTTCGAATTATTATCGTAACATTTTCAAGGTATATTTTAATAGACTCTGTTTCCCTTATTCAGAGCCAATGTTGCATTCTCCTTACTGGAAGCCTTGTTCCAAAACATATCTGAAAACAAGCTACATTTGCATGATTTAACACATCTGCAGAGCTGAATGTCTCTTTTCCATCAAGTTCAACCTGAACAAATTACTAATTTATTGGACCTTTAAGTGCGTCTTGATCAGATGCCTTTAGAGCCTTATCTATCAGTTAACCCTCAGATCTCTGAAGCATCTCTGTGGGCTGCAGGGGGTTGGAGCCCCAGAAACTTTCAGGCAAGGATAGCTGACTTAAGAGTAGAGCAGTAGTTCAATTAAGTAACCTTAATTGCCTTATGCACCATCATTTACTGAAACTCTGATGCAGGGATTTTTAATTCCTGGAATCCACCCAGTTCCTCTAGTTGTATTGACATGTGCTTCCCATTATAACCCAACTGCCCAGGGCAGTGATGAGTGGAAAGAGCTGGGCTGGGAGTCAGGCGCAGACATCGTCCCAGCTCTGTCATGATCTAATCCTAGGTTCCTGGGTAGGTCACTTCATCTAGTGGGTTGACAAAGATTGAACAGTTTTCTCCTCTGTAAGTTAGGGACAGTAGTGTTTGCTCTAGCTATCAAGCAAAGTTGCCTTTGGGGCAGTTGCAAGATGGCATAAGTGTTGGGAGATTTTAGTTAGCACTAAAGATTTCTCTTGTAAGTTAGAGGTTGGGAATCCAGAAGGTATTTTTCCCGAAAAAACAATACTATACCTAGTATAGTATACTTGGTTCTATACCTGGTTCCCAGTCAAGTACTATAAAAATCTGTTTAATGACCATGTCCCTGATATAACACATAATAATGATCCATAAAGATCATCACCACCATGAGATCATCCAGTTGTGGGTCCTAGGATTGGAACTCTGAGTGGCAAGACGGAGTCATTTGCATGGGGTAAAGAGAAAGAAAATTGGTGCTGAACAAAAAGGAAGTGGCAGAGGGAGGAGTACAGAGGCTTTAACAGAGAGGAGCACATGGTAAGCCTGTGGGGGGGCCTCTACAAATGTAGGGATTTACTGGGTGACAGGCTGTGGCTTTGGCGAGTCCTACAAGTAAAGTTTCAGTGCTTACAGGCACCCTCCAGCTCACTGTCTCCTCCTTTCCTCCTGCTCCCTATGCCACCGTCCCACTTTGGAAGTCTTTAGGGCACACATCAATATAATCAGCACTCCCCTGGGACTCATGATGAAGAACCCCCTTTTTCCAGGTAAGTGACAAATAGCTCTCTATAAAATAGACCAATAGATGATACCGAAGTATACGGTGTAATAAAAGAAGAGCCCTGTGAGAGGAAAGGTACGTTCATGTCTGTGGGTTTGTCAACTGGGTAGTTAATCTTATAGGAGCCCCTGGAAGACTTAAAGGAGGCTCCTTGACTGTTTTTCTCCGGATAGGGGCCTTTCCAAATCTGACTTTTCAAATCCCTGATCGAATTCCCAGCAATCTACTTTTCCCGACTGTAACTAGAAAAGCATGTTTAAATGAACATAAAATTCCATCAGTATAAAACCTTGGGAAGCTCGGTCCACCAACCCTGTCGCCAAAGCCGCTAATAATGCCCTATTGTGTTACTGTGGCAGGCTAGGTTGTCATTATGAAAGCTTCGCTCCTGGTTGAGAAAACATGACGTTCCATTAAATGCACAATCTGGGTTCCTTCCAGGCCAGAGATGCATCCTGCTTAAAGCCGAAATGAGCTGAGATTTAATGTCATGGAAAAGAAGAGGGAAAAGGGAGTTGAGGGGTGGGGAGAAGAATGGTGAATCTAGTGTCCTGTGACCCGCTGGTTTTAGCTTGTAGACAGCATCTTGATGGCCAAAGGATCTTAGAAGCCCAAAGAAAAAACGAATCAGCATTTTTTCCCCTTTCCATTCTGCTGTAGCTGGGTGCTGGACAGCACTGTTTGAGAAGGTTCTTTCTAGGACAGAAGACTATGTCTTTAGGGCCCACCAAGGATCCTGTTAGCCTTCCTGCCTTTTGGCCCATCCCCCAGCTCTGGGCTCCACAATCACATAAATTAGCCAGGAAGGAGGTGACAAGCTGGAGTTGTGCACGCTGATATACCAAGTTCTAGCAAGTTTTTCATTCTGTACAAAAGTATCCCTCTCTTCAAGCAATGGGACAACTAAAGGAAGTCAGAGGAGCCCACCTAAATGTAAAGGTAGGTGCCTGTAGAGGTCTTCCCACCATTTGTTTTCCAGAGCATTTTTGGGTCTCCGATGTGCTGCAAAGGATCCTTTGGTGCATTTAGAAATTTATTCCAAGATTAAATACAAAAGAAGCAGCATCCTCTATAATTGCAAAGGGCTGAGAACTCAGCACGCTGGTTAGAGATCCTCCTCACACTTAAAATGACTTTTTAAAAACTCAAAGCAATTTATTTTTGTTGAACACAAAAGTAACATATGTTCATGGTAAATATTTTGAAAATCTAGAAAAGCATAAAAACAAAATGCAAAAATCTTATCTTCTAGAGAGAAATACTATTAGATATTGGGTAAACACACACACACACACGCGCGCACGCGTTTGACTTTTATACATAATGTTTGGTTGTATTTTTACTTGAGTATATTATGAGCATTAAATGTTTTTCTTATAATATCTCACAAACATTTATAGGATTCATATTCAATATAATACATTTATCATGCCTTACTCAATAAATCTCCTGTTGTTGGACATTTAGCTAATTTTCAGCTTTATTATTATAAACAGCACTGCTATGAATAGACGTATAGGCATTTCTATGTTACTATCTGGGATTTTCTCTTTAGACATGGAATTGTAAGATGGAAAAGTAGAACCCCATTTTTAAAAAGCATTTGATACATATTGCCAAATTATCTTCTTGTCTTCGCTATCCAATATGGTAGCCACGTGTGGCTATTTAAATTTAATTGAACTTAAGTAAAACAAAAAGTTCCCTTTTTCTATTGCACTAGCCACATTTCAAGTGCGCAGTAACCACGTATCGCTAGTGGCAACCATATTGGACAATGCAGATATATAACATTTCCACCATAACAAAGTTCTATCGAATAGCACAAGTCTAGAAAGACTGTACAAGTTTATATTTTCTTTAGTAAAACATGACAATGCTTACCTCTCACAAGTTGACCAATACTATTGTAATTCTTTAAAAATCTTTACCAACTTAATTATATTTTAATTTTTCATTTCTTTGATTACTAGTAAAGTTGAACTTTTTTATTTATTGACTCATATATATTGTGATTTATTTATATAATAAACCTATTTTTTATTGGGATGATCTTTTAAAAACTGGTTTAAAAAGTAATTTATATTGCAAAAGTTTGTGTAACTTGTTATGATCTTTTGTTGATGGCATTTTTTCACTTATAGAAACTTCAACTTTTAATGTATTTAAATCTTTTCATAGTTTTCTCTATTGTTTCTGCCCCATTTTAAAAACTCTAAATCTAAAATTACAGTAATATTCATCTGAAATTTCTTCAAGTTCTCTCATAATTTCATTTTAAACATTTAAATTTTCAGTCCTTCTGAAACTCATTCTGGTGTGTGGCATAAAGTATATATATAACCTTTTTCTTTTTCCATGTTACCAACCATTTGTCTAAGAATATTTTTTAAAATAATAAATTAATTCCCCACTGATTTAAACTTTCGTTAAATACTTACATAGCCTTGGATCTATTTCGAGATTTTTCTATTCTTTCCACCTATCCTTTGACCTCTGCCATCCTGTTTTTATTAATTTGCTTTATATTATAATATTTGAAGATATTCTTCATTATTCTTTTCAGAAAATGTTTTAGCTCTTTTTGACTGTTTTTTTTTTCCTCTAACATATACCTAGAATCATTTAAATTCTTCTCACCACCAAAATAAATTCTGTCAGAACTTTGAAAAGTTGAATTGAACTTATAAACTGATCTGAGGAGAACTGGTTATCTCTACAATATGGAGTCATTACACTCAAGGACCTGGTGATTCTGTCCATTTTTTCATGTTTTTCTGTATATCCTTCTGAACTGGCTTTTTTTTTTTTTTTTTTTTTTTAGCAGCACAATGATGGGCATCTCTGACTTTTCAGACACAGTCTCTGAACCTGTGAGCTGGTGCTCCTTGCCACTAAAAGTAACAAAAGAAATTCCATTTCTTAGCATTGGAGTATATTTTCAGTATCCACCTCCTTCTCATAAATCTGCGAGAAAGAGATCTCACTTTTTCATCCAAAGAATCTGGAGTTCAAAACAGCCTTTACGGAAAAATCAAACTCCAGGGGCAACTGCAAAGCACATTTGGTTTCTAGCTGGCCAGCTTATTTTGCAGGACTCTTTTTCCAACTCCCAAATACTTTCCAGTCTGTGAAATTCATCTCCCCACCACTGTAACAGCAAGCGCCTCTCCTGGCGCTGGGGAGCTCAAACAGTTTTAACGAGTATGGATCTTCTCTGAGGGGCTTTTTATTGTCGAAGTTGTTTTTTTGTAGATAGCATGGAGATTCCTTGAATGGCTGCGGCTTGGCAAATCTAATGGGATTTGGGAAGTGTTTAATCGGTCAGAGTTCAGATCTACCTTCAGCACAATCCCTAAGCACTATCCATTTTAGCAAGGAAACCGGGCGCCTGCACCTCCCTGGTCGCCCACCAGTCAACTCGCCGAGAACTTGAATTCGCCTACATAAGGCGTTCTGAAGTCGAGGGGCTTTTGATCCGCAGGGGACTTTTAGCAACATCTGGAGACATATTTTGTCACCGCTGCGGGACTGGGGGCTGAGAGGGGGAGGGATGAGAGAAGAGGGGTGGTCCTGGTATCCCCACTGGCGGTGGTGGGTAGAAACCCAGAATGCTGCTAAACACCCTACAATTGCACAGGATGGTCCTACCGACAAAGAATTCCACAGCCTAAAACTCAGTAGCGTCGAGGTTGAGAAATCTGCCTATATTTTTCTCTAACTGCCCAGTCAGCATGTATATTATTAGGAACAAAGGTAATGCATTGCGTAGGACAGCGATTTTTAAAAGCAGCGGAGTGACTTTAAACAGCCCACGCCTCTTACTTTATATGTGCGCGAAAGTTCTGCCTCTCCTAAGAGGCAAGAACTCACCAAGGTTTCTACAACAAATGAGAAGGATTCACAAAAATGTAGTAGTAGGTTAACAGCATCCTCACATTCCCTGGCACTCTCCTCGATTACAGAAAGCACGGCAGAAAGAAGTTTGTCCCCGCAATAAGGAGCGACGCCTTCCCTACTGGCTCCCGCAGTAGAGAAGAAGGATGGGGAGGCGCACTCCCCTGACAAAGGCGCAGCGCCGGGACCCGCGGCCGCCTCCCGCGGTTCTTCTCGGTCCCTGGACAGGCGTCCCTGTCCCAAAGCGACCCTGCTAACAAGCCCAGTCCGGGGAGAAAGCATCATCAGCTCAGCCCAAGGCGCAACAACTCACGGCACTTACTTGTCCAAAATGAAGTACAGGTCAAATCCCCCGTAGCAGGCTGGACCCCCTTCCTCCCTGCGGCCCCCATGCCCGGCGCAGATGAGCACAAAAGTGGCCAAAGAGAGACATCTGAAGCCAATGCCGAGGGCTTTCTGCTTCACGGTGGCCATGACCTGCAGCCCAGGGAGAAGATCGGGTCCTCTCCTTCCCACGCTCCTCGAACTCGCCAGGACCCTCAGGGACGCGCCATGCGAGGGGCCCTCCTCTCGGGCCCTTTATTCCCCCTCGCTCTCTTGAAACTCCCCGGAAGCAATTGTCTGGAGGAGTTCAAGGTTTTCCTTCTGGTTTCCGCTTCGATTCAGTTTCTAGGTTTCAGGTTTCAAGAATCCCAATACTGTACTCGGCTTTTTTTAAAGGGGCTGCTCCTGACTCAGGCCGGCCGGCCGCTCGCAAGGCTGCGCTGAGGTTTTGCAGTTGAAGCAGGTCCGTCCAGACGGTTCTTTGTCCCAGAGTTAAAATATTATGGGGTGGGTTTTCAAATTGTTCTTGATTGGGGGAGTGCTATGCCTTTTCTCCCTCCTCTTTACCCCCTTTCTTATTTTGTTGGGCGAAGAAAGTTCAAAGGATGCCACCTTGTGGCCGAAGAGGGCGAAAGCGCTCCTTGGCGTTCGCGGGGGCGTGACTGTGCGTTTTCTTACTCCTTTTTCTCACGCACCTTCCCCTTTTCCCGCATTACTTCTTCTATTAGCCTTTTTGTCCCTGACCTCTCCGGTCTTACTACATCTGCTGATGAGTTCACTGTAAACATTTGATAAGAACTTATTTCCTCCAAACACGGTGGCTCCCACCCCGGACTGGCATCTTTGCAAACAAGCCATTGTGCAAATTAAGCAGAGAAGAACGAGGTCTTTGTGAGCTTAACCATGCAAGCGACTTTACTGTACTCTTAAACGCAGATCATAAAAGAAACTGTTGGGGTCCGGTTATGTGGCTGAGAACAGCATGAACAGTCCCACAGAGAAGCCTCCTGCCTCCCTGCACGGAAGGCTGAGCATTGTAGACTATCTCCATCTCCAGATTTTAGAAATTCTGTGATAGTTCTTCTTTATAGTCTGTGAACTTTGACTTTTTTCACCCTATCTTTGATGGAGGACAGAAGATGTAAATAGCTTACAAGAGTGTGGACCTTTCAAAGAGTTCGGGACTGGCAAGGAAGTCTTGAGCTAGCCTTTCTATTATGTTAAAACTGAGAATTATATTTTATTTTTAGGAAATTCCATTTCTCAAACCTACTTGACCACAAAATTGTTCTCTTCAAGTAACATCTCTTGACACCCATACTTTGTGAATTACTGCTCTCCAGAAAAAAATAATTAGGGGAGATTAAAACTCTAACCTGTGCAAATCTTCCTTTTCCATAACTTCTCCATCTCCAAAGGATTGAAAACTCATCCTGGTCTCATTGAAGCTCTATAATGAGAATGAAGGTGAGAAGATCTATAAAAATTAAATGGGTTAAGGAAAGCATGAAAACCAGAAAGAATTGATTAGAAAAGGCAAGGTATATGAGATAGGAAAACATAGCAGAGAGAACATTTTTGAGTGATAGGGTTGGCAAAGAATAGGAAAGGACTTGAATGTGGAAAAAGATTTGTGGGACAGGAGGAATCAGGAAAGCATTAAGAATGCCTTCTTGAACAAAAAGAACAAACTAATCAAAAACAGACTCACAAATATAGAGGAAAATTTGGTGACAGACAGAGGGGAGGGGGATTGGGAGGCTGGGAGAATGGGTTGAAGAGTTAAATTAGTAGTTGATAGTTGGGCATGGGGATGGGAAGCACAGCAGAGGGAATGCAGTTAGCATTAATATGATGGCTAAATGGAGGGCTGGGAAGGGTGGGAGTAATTGGGGGGATCGTTTTATGAACATTATAGATGTCTAACCAATGTACTGTATACTTGAAACTAATTTTTAAATAAATTTATTTAAAAAAAAAAGAGAGAATGTCTTCTCTCACCTTCATGCCCTAGAGATGTTTTAAGTCCTTTGGAGTTTGGGTGACAGAGGAATGTCTCAGAGCTTTGCAGACAAAACTGTTTAGGAAGTTAGTGTGGAAGGGAATCAGAAGTGTTCTGACAGAGCTCTTCAGACATCATTATTAAAAACAGGTGAGGGTAGAGCTTCCAAAGGGGGAAGGAAATTCAATATGAAGCAAAGCTATGGGGAAGGGGAGTGAGTAGAAGAGGCTCCCCTGGGACAAAGATGATGCTTTAGAGGACAGAGGGGTAATTAAAGGGATTCAGACATTTGAATGTCCATGCTGCCTCCTCCTTCTTCCAATATTTTAGAAAGAGATTTATTAATACAAGTTGATTATCTCTAGATCTTAAATTGGCTTTATCTTCTTCTTCCTTTAGCCCAGAGAAATCCACTTCAGGGTTTTGTGCCAGCCTCACTCAGTATGGGGAGGTGTCTTTCAAATATGCCCGTGAAGTTACCTTGACATTGAGCTATGGAGATATGGTCATTCCGAGAGAAGGTTGAAGTAGAATGAAGATATCCAGAGTCTATAACGGGGTAAATGAAGCCCCTGGTTTGATTCCAACATCGTGGCTCAGCTAGTATGCAGGAGGAGAATTAGAAACATTTTCTTTGGTTATTGGAACATAGCTGTCCTATAATTAACCACGTGTAGAGAAAAAGGAGAGGAAGATCGGTCACCTGAGGATGGAGGACTTGGGAAGAGTCTTCAATGGGTTCCTGCTAGTATTTCTTATGTTAATTTTACAACTCAGAGATATCCAAGTATAAAGATCCCCTTATGCAAATGTTACCATCTTTTCAAAGGAACCCTCAGTGCTCTGATTGGACCGAGGATATCCGAGCTTCTAATCCCTTCCAAACACCCCCGTGTCCTGGAAAAGATTAACTGACCTTCCCAAGGTCCATAAAAATAGATACGTGAGTTTGAGAAGAAATGCCTCTACCTCTCAAACTCAAGTCAATGGAAGATCAATATAAATGGTGATGTTAGAGCTATGGATAGATATTTCTGGTGTTGGAGAAGGCAAATTAAACATGCATGTGGAATTGTTTGAATGGTAACTTGGAAAACAAGGAAGGAAATTGCTTCTTGGAGAAAGAAGCCATCAACAGTGCCACATGTTGTGGAGTCAAGAAGATACGCTCTGAGAAAACCCTGTGGATTTGACACGTGTTGTTGTGTCACCAAGGAGCATTGCAGTGGAGTAGTAGAGGAGGGTGTTAAATTGCATTGGGTTACTGGGAAGGAAGAACTCTTCTTTTAAGAAGAGAAGGAAATAAGAGAGTAACCTGTAAATGTTTAAGTGTTTTATATGCTACAAGAAAAGATCCCAAGATACTTAAGGATGCCAGGAGTTGCAAGTTCCCTGCCTCCCAAAGATTGGAGAATTTGTCTTATCTAATCATATTAAGACTTTAGTCCTGTACCCTAATTATTGTTCTACCTGACTTTGCCAGACTTCCTTTCTTGACATAGAAATTGTTAAATATGACTTGCCTACCTAACAACCTCCAGTGACTCACTCTCTCTAACTTGCTCTCCACTCTCCTACACAAGAGACTGAGCCCCTTTGGTCAAGCTGTCAAAAACAAAGTTTACTGTCTTTACAACATTCCCATCTATTCTTCCAAGAATATCATTGGACACCAAAGCACCATTTGTCTTGGGTCTCGGCAGAGGTTAGGGAAAATGCTCCAGATAACACAGACTATCCAAGAAACCTAGGGAAATTTTTTTCTTAGAAATATTTATCTACATTATGAACAGATCTGACACTCTCCACCACATTTTTTTGTCATTCAGATAGGTCCAGTATTTGCCAAATTCTTGGAAGTCCCACTTATGCTTGGGCTTTGGTGGCACCCCATAGGCAAAACATTGCTTAGTAAAAATAGTCTCTTTTCGTTGTTATGACATTTTCTTCATGCTTGTCCTATATAGAACCATCATTTGCAAGAAGTCAAGAGAGCATTCCCAGAAACAATTCATAGTCTTGAAAAATAAAATTTCTAAAGAATCTGAATCAAGTAAATAATGGCTTTTGGTCACTAGAAAAGTAAAGGTACTGGTAATAACTTTAAACCCAGAGGCAGAACTGTGGTCTAGAGCAGGATACCTTGACGGCATTCTGTAGGCCAGGTCATTCACAGCTTTAGCTTAGAAACAATCAGAGCCTTGTTGAGCCCAACATTTCATTAATAACGCTATCCAAAGTCTAGTCAAGTCTAGCTTTAAAATAAATTCAGTCTAATACATTCCTTAATTTAGGGCAATCCAAGATCCCACCCTAAAGCCTTATTAACAGCCACCCAAATGCAGAGATAGGACTCACTTAACACAGCCCCAACCCAACTTTGATCAATCCAGAGCCCTGAAAAAAATTAGTCAATTTCATATATGAGTCCATGTCAGCCCAGAGACAGATTCTGTTTAATCTGGTTCACAACCCAGGTCAGCTAAGTCCACAGACCACCCTAGTTCATCCCAAGCCAAACCAAACCCAGCATAAAGTTTAATCACCCAATCCCCTTTTAACGCAACTCAGCTAGAGTCTAGCCAAAGCCCAAAGCCAAACACAATGATCTGTATGAAGAGCACATTCCTGCAAAGACTCAGACAAGAAAATAATCTATAATTCACACTAGCATGTCCTAAAAAATCCATCCCAGATTATCACAAGAACTCAAAGCCTTGAGAACAAAATGTTTATTTCATCTAAAACAGAGACCAGGCCAATTCAACGCAGAATCCAGACAGAGGATGAAATGGTCCAGGGAACTGACAAGCCCAGAGTTTACAAATGTCCAATGGAAGACTATATCAGATAACTCGAGACTAGTACAAAGCTAAATACAAGATCAGTTCAGCCCTTTCTACCCAGTTCTGCTCAACCCTGGCATATTTAAGCATATTCAAGACCAGGATCCTACTCAGAGACCCCAGATCAGTTTACAACTGAAGATACCAGAAGAAATCTACCTACACCTGTCAATCTCATAATTCCTGTAACACTTTGGCTAATGCGTCCAAGTCGCAAGCTAGAAAGACCAGTGGTTCTCCATGTATGTGAGGAGAATGTGTGGGAAGAGTACTGAGAAGGTGATTGCAAAGAGGTTTACTCACTCTGGAATGACCAAGAGAGTTTTTTCAAGATACATATATCTGTAGCCAATCAGAAATGGATGTGAGGCTTTCAGGGACACTTATAGGTTAATACAGCCTTACTGTGGCAAATTTCTTTTCCCTCCATGTTTCATACCCTCTTCTCCTCTGTGGAGATCTATTTAATAGGCAGAATTAGTGGCAATTCTCATAAACTCTTTGATACTAAGCAGGACAGCACACTAATTAATTGTACAATTATACATTAGACTTTTTTGGAACAAAGCGCAGTTCCGTCATTACTAACAGGGCAACTGTGAAAGTGACATGACCATAACACAGCTTCCCATCTGCAAAACAGGGATAATAATATTACCTACCTCATTGGCTCATTGTGTGTTTTCAATGAAGTAATGTATGTCATGTGCAGCCCTCAGGAAACACACTATTGATTTTGGCTTTTATTGTTATTGGAGGATTCTGGGAAATGTCATGTGAATTTCTCCTAGAGATGAGAAGAATAAATATAGAAGACCCACTGTCAGAGTGCTTGATTTTTCTACCACCCGTGAAACAAGGCTATTTCTGTAACATGGGCATTCACATTATTAACTTAGAGAAACGCAAAGATGAAGATTCTAGCTCATCCAGTAACTACTGGGAGTTGATAGTTTCCTAGGATATATGCAGAAAACAAATAAAAAATATGCTTTGGGGCTATCAATAATCTGTTGGCAGCAATGTTTTTTCTGCTAGCCAAGAATGCCGGATAGCTAAACTCTAAAGAAATGTCTGAGAAAATGATTTTATTCAGTAATGCTTCTTTCCTATACTGGGTTTTTGAGATCTAACAATCCACAAAACAAAATATTTATTATTTTTAGCCTTCTTAACTCATTCATTCATTCAAACATAGTTTTTTTTGGATATTTACTATAGAATGGGCCCTGTGCTTACACTGAAAGTACAAAGATGAATACAGCACAGATCTTGCAGAGTTTGGTTGGTAGACACAAATGCATAGACAGATTTTGAGACAACAGTGTGGTTAACTATTATCTTCTAGAGGAAATTCAACACATTTCCTCCAACCCACCATGCTAATTCCAAGGAGAAGTAGATCTGACATAATGGAATCATCAGTGATAATGCTATTTGACCACAACGCTTTGGGACTACTTTTCCCAGACTGTGCACGAGTTAAGACATGACAAATGTTTCTTCTCACTAGTATTGAGATAGTTCTTCCTTAAGAAAATAAACTGATCAGGCAGGAGCCCATGGCAAAGAGAACAAGATCTGGCCTCCAGTCTGGAAGAAAAGGATCTCCAGGATCCTTGTCCCAACTCATGAACTATCATGGATCACCAGGGCATAGAAGGGCTAGGGGGCAGAGCTGGGGTTGGTATCAAGGTATGCATTCATCTAATGAGTTTGCCTCTGAGCATTGACTACTTAGGGAACTGATCGGGCAGCTGCCAGAGTTAGGTTAGACTTCTGGTATAGGTTTTCAGGCTCCACTGAGCATGTGCCCAAGATGGAGGTCTAAGAAGCAGGTTCATCTTGGATCCTCAAATATGAAAGCATTTGCTGTTGCTGTGGCCAAGGTAACAATGGGGAAGTTATATGTCATTCATTACGAGGGAGCTTCTATGTCCCATGGGACAGAATTGATTCCTGAAACTAGAGCAGACATCTCTTAAAATAGGCAGAGCTCAAGGCAAGGATGGTGCTGTTACCCAGATTTTGTTTTCCTCTCCATCATACTTCCATCAAAGGTTATAGATTGACTTGCTATGAAATCTTAATCATAGTAATAAATTTAGGCACTTATTTGATGAGTTTAATTCAAAGAAAATGGACTTACTAAATAAACACATGAAGAAGACCAAAGGGCCATACAGAATAGGGGAGTTTTCATTGGATTGAGATGGAGGAAAAACCCAATGGAATTATTAAAAATCTAAGAATCAACAAAGAAAAAATAAAGACAAGTGCCAAGAATACTGTCCTCTAGAAATCAGATTGCCTCAGAGGCAGAGGTAAAACCTCAGGTGATAGATAAGAAGGCTTTGGAATTTGGTGTCAGAAAACAGAAACTATAAAACTGAAGCATGAGGGAGTTCATCACAAATTTAATAAGTAATGGGATCAGCTTAAGCTATAATTCTTAATCATGCAATCAATTCAGGGACTGTAAGAGAGGAGAAAAAGGAAAGAAAAGTAAAACATCCAAATCCAGTAAACTCTATACATATATAATAGCACTTTTGAAATACGTTTTCCACATATGGATAGTTCTCAGTAATCACGGTCTCTTAACATAAAATAACAAGAAGTACATTTTCTAGTCTTCATTGCTATTACAGTTTAAATACATACTGGTGGTCCTATTATGTGTCCTTAGTTGGATTACTTTTTCCCTTTGAAATGTCTCTCTATATTTTTTCTTTAAAATTTACACTATACCCTTCTTCACTTTTAATTGATACTGTTGCTTTACATTTAATAGTGAAAATTGGAATCCAGAAGACATTTAGATATGTAAGTCTTATACTCAGGAACAATGACTAGGCTGAAGAGCTTTGGAGGTCATAAGTGTATAAGTTGAAACTATGAGTGTGCATGCATACCACCCTGGGAAGTGAAGAGAGTGATAAGAAATGAGGGTCAAAGATAAAGTACAGGGTCACATCAGCATTTTTATAGAGCTCAATAGAAAAATAGGAACCAAGAATGAAAATAAGACATTTCTAGGAGGGAATGGTCATGAATATCAATTGGGGTAGAGAGGATGAGAAGATAAGAACTGAAAACTGCTCATTAGAGTTAAGAGCTAGAGGTTCTTTGCTTATCTTCATGAAAGCATCTTAATGGAAATGATGCTAGAAAAAAAGGAATATTCACAGAAAAGAAAGAGAATTCTTAAAAATTAAAGGATAATTGTAAAATTGAAAAACACAACAGAATAAGTGAAAGATAAGATTGAAGACTTTTTTCAGGAAGCAGAGTAAAAAAGACAAGGAGAAGAAAAAGAGAAGAAAAACATATGTTGAATAATGGGCAAGTACAGGAAGTCCAACATCTCAATAACATAATTACAGAATGGAGAACAGAAGAAATCACAAAGAAAATTTCTGAGAATGAAGGAGAAGAATTTCTAGTGTGTAAAGACCTCTGAGTCTCCAAAACAAGGGCTAAAAAGAGATCTACCTTAAGCTTACTATTAAATTTCAGAACATTTGGGACACAGAGAAGATTTCATGAGACTCTAAAGGGAAAAATCAGGTCACATATAGAGAAACAGGAACCAGAATTGCCTTGGACTCTTCAACAGTAACATTTGGATACAGTAGATAATGGAGCCTTTGAACTTCTCAAGAAAATAATTTACAACCCAGAATTCTATACCAGCCAAACTATCACTGAAATGTCAGGATAGAATAAGACATGTTCAAACATGCATGATTTCAAGAAATTATCTGCCGTGAATATTTTCTCAAGATGTTGTTGGAGGAGCTACTGTACCAAGATGAGGAAGTGAACCAAAAAGAGGAAGATGTAATGTCAATGAAAAAAGGAACCCAGCTGTGATGGTTAAGTTTATGAGTCGACTTGGCTAGAGCATAGTGTTTAGTTATTTGGTCAAATGCCAGTTCAGATGTTGCTTAGAAGGTATTTTTTTTTTTTTAGATGTGATTGATATCTAGATTGGAATTCTTTGAATATAACAGATTACCTTCCATAATGTGGATAGGCCTCGTCCAATTAGTTAAAGGTCTTAAGAAAAAAAGATGGAGGTCCCCAGAAGAAGGAATTCTGCCTCCAGACTATCCTGGGACTCAACACTGCAATATCAGCTCTCCTCTGGGTCTCCAGCCTGCTGTCCTGCACTGCAGGTTTTTGGACTTGCCAACCTCCACAATTGCATGAACCATTTCCTTAAAATAAATCTCTCTCTCTCTTGCTCTCTCTTTCTATACATCGTATTGGTTCTGTTTCCCCAGAGAACTTCGACTAATGCACCAACTCAAGATAAAGGCAAGGAGAATTCTTAGGATGACAGCAAAATGATGTCCCAGGATAACGGGCATGCAGATGGCCTAGAGTGCAGCCTGTCCAGATAGAGGAGAACAAAGGTCTTGGGAAAGAGAAATTGATAGCTACCTTGACGTGATTGACAGGAGAACTAAATCTTATCTCTAAAATAGAAAGTTAATGGATAATGTCTGAGACTGATGAATCAAAATATATGTGTGTGCATATCATTTATAAAATAAAGTTTAAAAAAAAAAGTTGAAAAATAAACAGAACATAGAGTAATTTATAAACATTGAAGGTAGCAATAAAAATCATGTACATATATACATATTGTATGTATAAACAATATATATAACAATATATTTGCTTTTTAGGTAGAGATGTGCTTACAGTATTTGCCTATGCTCTTTCCACCATGTGACCCTTTGGGACAGTGGGAAGGATGTTGACAAGTTTGTAAGTGGGAATGTGAGGAGTTGAATAAGTTTTGAAAGACTAAGTTTAAACATCATAATCCTTTTTGTTCCATTTTCTTTCACTATAAGAGTCCCTGGGAACTATATTTCCTGGATTCCATTCATAACATAGTGCTTGGCGTAACAAAGTACTTAACTCTTTATTCTACTGCCAGCACACTGGTTTTTGCATCATCGATTTGCAACCCACTTAAATGTTTTAAATAATGACTGCATTATGTTTAGGCAAGTGGTTGCTGAGGCTTCTTCCTTTGATTTATGTCAGGGTGAAGATTCTTGAATTCAAACAAGGGTGCTGTTTTTTTTGTTTGTTTGTTTTTGTTTTTGTTTTTCTGTAAAATCACTTCTGCAGAGCAGATGTACAAAGCCAGAAAAAAGGGAAGAACCACTTGAATAAAAGTGTTGTCATTGCATTTCATTTCCAGGAATGTTGATGACTTCCTGTGGACACCTCCCACGCTCTGAAGGGTAAGGCCTCAGGGGAAGCTGAGGTGCTGCCAAATCTGTCAGACACTCTGTCCAGCCACAGACGTACCCACAGACCTGTGTTCCTTGGAGCTTATGAAGTAGCAGAAGTCAGTGCAGAGATCTAGGGAATCAGATTCTTGGAGTGCCTCTTGAATATGACATTAAGTATATTTGGGGTCAATGGCAAAGGTTGTCTACTAATCAGAAGGCTAAAGGTCATATTAGTCTATCTGAAGCTGAGTCTTCCTAAAGCGGGAGAGACAGGGAAATGTACCTGTGATCAGAACTCTGAACAGCCATCCCCCTTTCAGCCCCTGGGAGAAGGTAAACTTGTGTGTCCACTTCTCTCCAAGTTGCTGCCAAACTAATCCTGTTTACTTCTGACACCATGGACACTCTTCCCATCTTTGAAATAAAATGGGCTGGAGAGGGAGCTGAGCAGATGCTAAAATCTTTGTTAAAGAGTTTTGATAGTGTTGGAAAGGGGAGGCAGGACCAGCACCAAGAGTGAGCGATGTTGAGTTGCGGGTAAGAGGAAAGATAATAGAGTGGTAGATTCTCTGTCTACCAGGGTACTGCATTCCTTCATTGGTCAGTGAAGATATTAGCATTGGTTAGCATTCTGGTCATCTACTGCTACAAAATAAACCACTCCAAAATGTAATGACTTGAAATAATAATTTATTAGTATCACTGATTGTTCTGTGGGTTGACTGGGGCTCAGCTGGGCACCCCTCATTTGGGGTCTCCCATGTCATTGCAGCAAGATATCGGCTGGGCTGCAGTCGTCCAAAGGATCAATTGGGTTGGCTGTTCAAGTTGGCTGGCAGTTGATGTTGGCTATCAGCTGGGAGCTCAGATGTTTAATTGTAACGTGTATGTGTGTCCTCCCCAAATGGCTTGGGTTTCTTACAGCTTGGTGACTCAGTTTCCAAAAAGAGTGGTCTAAGAGTGTGCAGTCCAAGGAACTCAGGCAGAGGTGGCAAGTCTTCTTATTTCTGACTCTTGGAAGTCTCAGAACATCACTTCTAATTCTTTCTATTGGTCAAAGAGAGTCTCTAATGCCAGCTTAAATCTGCGGAGAGGGAATTAGATTCTACTTTGTGATACCAAGACAAGCATCACTACATAGCAAGGTAAGAAATTGTTGGAGGCTGTATTTCAGGAGTCTACCACAGCCTGAATAAACTTCAGCCAGAGCATGACAGTGGTGATCCTGGATATATGTAATGAAATGAAACGAATGATTATAAATGCTTACTCTGCATCAACACTTTTGCATACATTATTAAATTTAATCTTCTTAAGAATTCATAGGTGAAGTAGTGTGACGGATTGATTTTTTAGTTCCATTTCTTCACTCTTCCTTGGGTCCATGCTCTTTGCAGTGTAGTGTTACAGTGCCTCTCACATGAGAAGTACACAAGGGGTTACTTCTCTATACCTTGACTTTTAGCTTGGCCATATGACTTACTTTGGTCCATGGGATGATAGTAGATGTGATACAAATAAGGGTTTGCAATGTGCTAATTTGGTTGGCTATGCCCTATGGCACTTTTGCCTTTGCCATGAGAAAAATTTCTCCCAGTGTGGTGCTGTGTCTTCCACTTGGAACCCAGAATGAGACACATGGAACAGACCAGAGCCAGCTGGATTCATAACTTAAAGCAGGGATGTTTGGCCAAGCCCAGCCTGAGGTCGGTCAGTTATCAGCTAGCTGACCATAGATGGGTGAAAATAAGTGCTTTTTACTGAATGCTATTGAGATTTTTGTGGTTATTTTTAATAGTTGACTAATACAGAGGGCATTATTAGCTTCATGTTCTTTTCCTGGCACCCTGAATGGTTAATTAACTTACCTAAGGATCAGTTTTTGAATTGAGCTCTGCTTAACTTTTCATCCCACACTGTCTGTTACACTAGTACTATCAGTGATGGGTTAAGGTAGATAGATATGACCAAGCTCCCACATTGTCCTGATGGGTGTGGGGTGGGGAGTGGAAGGAGACTAGTTTTTAGGGATCTAAGTGAGAAGGCTACTCCCTGCATTGCTTCT
The DNA here is from genome assembly GCA_028627145.1 of Eidolon dupreanum. NCBI lineage: Eukaryota > Metazoa > Chordata > Mammalia > Chiroptera > Pteropodidae > Eidolon > Eidolon dupreanum. The sequence goes on from CM053515.1 coordinate 63,933,099, forward strand.
CTAGGAAATTCTTAGAGATTGCTGAGAATTTTGATCCTGGGGTGTGTGTATAGGTTGGGAGGGGGGTTGCTCTGCTGAGTTTCACTGTTTCTTGAGTAATTTCCACCATAGAGATGAACTGAGGAGGCTGGGCCCATCTATAGAGCTCAAGCATAAAAGACAGCATTGTTGATATGACTGCCTTGCATGGTTAGCTAAGGCTTAAAAGGCCCTGGGAGGGTGTTGGTCTCATAGAAATGAACTCTGCATGTGTGCGTGCGTGTGTGTCTGTGCATGCACATGTGACAATGAGGGGTGGGACTGGGGCTCTGTACCCTAAAGCTCTAACATTTGATACTCTTCACAGTGAGAACAAACAGAGACTTGACATTCATTTAAGACTTAACTTTTGATATTTACGCAGATTAAAGCTCTCTTTTATATCCCATGCTTGCTCTCTCAATGAATGATATTATGTGAATAAATGTGTGAGAGGAAAAGCACTGGACTCATTGGTTTATTCTGAAATAATTTTAGATTTATAGAAGAGTTGTGAAGATAGCATAGAGAGTTCCTATACACCCTTTACCCAGTTTCCTATAATATGTATGAACATCTTACATAACCATGGCACAATGATCAAAACTGTGAAATTAATGTTAAGACAACATTAAGAAGGCAGGGTTAAATAATGTTAAGAAACTAACATTGTCACAATATTATTAACTAACCTACAGACTTTACTTGGATTTTACCAGTTTTTTTTTTTTTTAATGTTCTCCTTTCTGCTCCAGGATCCAATCCAGGAGACCACATCGCATTTAGTCATCATATCTCCTTGGTCTTTTTCAATCTGTGACAGTTTGCCATTCTTCTCATAGAAAATTGAATTACGTCTTCCAAAAAGATATGTCCAAGCCCTAGCCGCTGGTACCCAAGCACGTGACCTTATTTTGTAAATAAGGTCTTTACAGATGTAATTAAGTTAAGGATTCCAAAATAAGATCAACCTGAATTTAGAGTGGGCCCTAAATCCAATGGCTGGTGTCCTGATAAGAGAAGGAGAGAAAAATATGAGACAGAGAGACATATAAAGAGAGAGAAGGCCAGATGAAAACAGAGGCAGAGATTGGCATTAGGCTGCCACAAGTCAAGGAACACCAGGAGCCACAAGATGCTGAAAAAAACAAAGAAGGATTCTTTTCACAGCCTTTGTAAAGAACATGACCCTACTGACACTTCTAATTTTGGGCTTCTGGTTTCCAGAATTATGAGAAAATAAATATCTGCTATTTTAAGCCACTGGGTTTGTGGCAATTTGTTGTAGCAGCCCTGAGAAACTAATATAAGGACTTTGACTCTTCTGAAGTGTACTATCAGATATTTTGTAAAATTCCCATTAAGTTGAGTTTATCTGATATTTTCTCATGATAATATTGGAGTGGCAGATTTGGGGGAAGAATACCAGAGACATGAAGGGCACATCACATCAGGGGGTACGGGATGGCAACATGACTTAATACTGATGATGTTCACTTTGATCACTTAGTTAAGGTGGTGTCTGTCAGGTTTCCCCCTTGTAAAGTTACCATTTCTCCTTCCCATATTCTATTTATGAGAAGCAAGTAACTGAGTCAATCCGTACTCAAGGGCAAGGAATTAAGTTCCACCTCTGTAATTTAGATTCCAGTTTAAATCTTGGAGCTGACATACATTCATTTTAAATATCCCTGGAATGCTTTTAAAAATTTGATCATAGCCCAGGCTATCAAATTTGTAGACATTATTATTTTATTATCATTATTAAATTTGTAGACATTATTATTTTATTATCAGGACTGCCTTCACTTCAGATACCAGTTGCAAGTCCAGGTGTCTCCAGGCCAACCGCACTTCTGATCAGCTGGCTACAAATTCAGAGGTTCTCACTATCCCTTCAGATTTGATAATTCACTAAAATAACTCAGAACTCAGGAAAGCACTATACTTATGATGATTATGGCTTTATTATTGCCATGGGATACAAATTAGAACCAGGTATAGAGAGGTGCGTAACGTGAGGTCTGGGTGGGTCCTGGTCAAAGAAGAGTCCTTTGTCCTCTCTCTATAAAGTCAAGATTGTGACCCTCCTTGCACATTGATGTGAAGTGTTCCCAACTAGAGAAGTCCCCTCCAAGCTTTGGTGTCCCTAGTTTTTATTAGGGCTTTATCATGTAGGTATGACTGATTGAATCATTGGTCATGTGACTCAATCTCCTGCCTTATCTCCTTCCCTGAGGTCAGGCTGATATAATGTGGCTTAAAGCTTCAAAACTCTAATCACATGGTTGGCTCTTTCTAGCATGACCAGTCCCCAACCTGAGTCATCTCCTTCACATAAACTATCTAGGGACCCACCATGAGTCATCTCATTAGCATAAACTATCAGGTGTGGTCTGAGGGGATCATTATGAATAACAAAGAAGTTCCTATCACGTGGGAAATTACAAAGGTTTAGAGAATACCTCTCAAGGACCTGGGACATAGGCCAGCTATATTCCTTATTATGCCTATCTACTGTGAAAACGACTTCTTCCCCACCTCAACTTTCCATTGATGGTTCCTCTTCCCTCATGTTATTTTGTTCCTTCCTTAACTGTTACCATTATTATTCATATTGTGTATTTATTTGTTGTTTTTCTCTACCACTAGGAAGTAAACTTCATGAAAACAGACACTTTAATTTCTTTTTCCTCCTTGCCTAATCTCTAGTTCCTAAGAAAAAAGATGTTTAAAACAGACCCAGCCTAATTTGAATATCTGGGTAGGAGTGACTTAAATGTGAGGTTTGGTAAACTTTCTCTTATGCTTGAATTTGGTTGTACTTCCTGATCGTCCTGATTGGTTATTTCTAACTTTTGAATATTTGAGAAGTGTGAAGCTCAGTTAATAGATATATGCATCTATTGATAAGAAAGCACCTTGGGAAAAATTGACTGTAGGTTAAAATTTGTTAGTGAATGCTCTGGAAGGATTCAACTACTGGAGGTTAAGTTTAAACTATTTGGTTATGTCAGAAGTGTGACTGGGAGGAGATCAGAAAGATATTCTAATAATGCGCAAGGGCTTATCTAAAGTATTTCTGTTACTGTTTCCCTCTTAGAATCAGTCTTGTAGCAAGATATTATCTCCTTCTCTCTGGTGCCTCTTGGGGTTATGAAGTCACTAAAACTTCTGATGACTCTGCCAGCCAGCTCTGTGTGCTTTCTGCATCTCCTCCTGACTTGAGATGCACCAAGGTGATAGGGCGAGCCACAGTTTGGCATGAGTTATTCAGGTTATCTGCAAGGACAAACAAAACTGAAAATGGGAAACTGCACAGCAGGTTTCCAAAACAGTGATTTAGAGTCTTGTGGAGAGCATGGCTTGGCCCTGGCACAGCCCAGGAACAGCGGCTTCTCTTTGCAGACCTCTCGGCATCCTGGTGTTGAATGAACTCATTTTCACTTACATACTCTTCTGGGGACATGGGTCAAAGGCTCAATGAATGTTTGGAACCACCAACCTCAGAGTTGAGCAAGAGATGAGAGGCCTCTGCTCTGTTAAAATAAAAAAGCAGTTTCTTTCCATCCACACAAAGTCAACCTTCTGACTGTCTTAATAACATTATCGTAAGATGCCTTTTACCTTTTAAAAATTGTAATTAAGTATCAAGTGCAAAAGACTATTTAAAAATGTAGCATAAAGTATAAAGAATAATGATACAACACACACCCATGAACTCCCCGCTCCTTAATCTAGTTTGAGAGAGAAAGCATTACCATTACCTTGGAAGTCTTCCATTTGTCCCTCCGCCACCCCTTATTTTCCTCTCAGGGGTACACGATTACACAAAGTTTTGTATTATCATTCCCTTGCTTGTAGTCAAGTTTTACCACATATGCATATTTTAGTTTTGCCTGTTTTGGGGCTTTATATAATACAATATATTTTCTTCTGCAATTTGCTTTTTGGACTCAGGATAATTTTTCATAGAGTCTCTTATATTGTGTGTGGCTGTGATTAATTTGGTTTTCCTTCTGTAATATTAAGTATTCTACTAAATAAACAGATGATGATTTATTTATCTATTCTACTGTTGGCAAACATTTGGATTGTTTCTAGTTTTTTTTTTTTGCTGTTCCAAACCTGCTGCTATGAACATTTTTGTACATGTTTCTGGTTGCCCCTGTGCAAGAATTTCTCTAGAATATATTTTTAAGAGTGGAATTATTGCGGCTTAGGATAGTCACATCTTCAACTTATTAGACAATGTTGGATTGTTTTCCAAAGCAGTTGTATCAATTTATGCTTTCCCTGGCTATGTTCTTTTTACTCTATATCCTCTCTAACACCTGATACTATACTTTTTCATTGCCCATCAGATGGGTATAAGATGATCTTTCATTATGATTTAATTTGCATTTTCTTTATTGCTAAGGAAGTTAACATCTCTGCATACTTAGATTTACCATTCAAGATTTCTTTTCTGTTAGAAACCCATTAATTTCCAGTTCTCTATTAGTCACTCATCTTTTTCTTATTGATATGTAAGAGTTCATTATATAATTTTTATATTAATCCTTTATCCAGTTTATGTGTTGTAAATATCTCTAGTAGCTTGCGGCTTGCCTTTTCATTCTATTTTTGGTGCCTTGGATTAACAGATATTCTTATTTTTAATGTAGAGAAATTATCAATATTTTACTTTATATATATGGCTTTTTCTAAGAAGTTTAGCAAATCTCTCAGTAGTCATAAAGTTATTATTATTATCTTCTAAGACTTTATTTTTTCATATTAAGTTTTTAATATGCTTAAAATTTATTTTTTAACATGGAGCAAAGTAGGGGTCTGTTTTCATTTTCTCATTTATTTTTATTCTATATGACTACCTAATTGTTTTTAAAAATTCATCTTTCCTTTATAGACCTGAAATGCAACCTACAACTTGTTTCAGTAATCTATAGCTTTGTGGATCTATCTGTGGACTTTCTATTTTGGTCCATTGATGCATTTGTAGATCTCAGTACTTATATCATATTATCCTAATTACTATGTCTGCTTACTATCGGACATAGTAAGCAGAATTTTGATGGGTCAAATTCACTCATTTTGTTGTTCTACATCAGTAACTTGGCTATTCTTGGCCCTTTCAGGTAGGGTTTGAGATTTTTACCTTGAAATCTCAAAAGTTAGCTTGCCATAATTTCCTGGATGATGGCAGAAGACATGAGACCCCTGGGTGAGAGACAAAAGACTTTATTAATCATGGCACAACAAGTAGTACAAGTATGAATGTTAATGTCAGAGCTTCTTGCCCACATGTTCCAAGGGTAATGCATAAGACCCAGATGGATTCTTGTACAGACAGTGGGTTGCAGAGAGGACCCTGAGCTTAGAGAATTCAAATCTTTTATAATAGAAGTAAACATGCCTTTTGTTCTAAAGAGAGACAAATGCCTATCTTCCAAACCTGTTTCCTATACAAACATCCTTGCAAAAAACAGTTGAGAACAAAGGACAGTCAGTGCTTCTACTCATGTATAGAAATATCAAGGACTCCTGGAGAATCATCTTCCAATTGGCCAATGATCTTCCATCTATATTCTAAATTTAGCTTGTCACGTAGCAAACACACACATACACACACATGACTTGTTGGGAACTGGCTTTGAATTGAATTGAATCTACAGATTGAGGGGGAGCTGACATTCTTATAATACTGAATCTTCTAATCCATGGCCATAGTTTATCTGTATTTAGTTATTCTACCTTAATGCCTCTCAATAAAGTTTCCATAGAAGCCTAACACATCTATGTCTGCTTAATAATTTTGTTTTAATTTATTGCTTAATAAGATTATATCCTATCTTGGCTCAGATTCCTGCGGTGTCTCCCTATTCAACTCAGAATAATATTCAAAGCCACCAATGGCCTGCAAGGCTCATCATGATCTGGTTCCCCCTACCCCTTTGCCCTCATTTCCTTCTACTCTCTTTTTTGTTCACGTTGCTTTAGCCACACTGATCTTGCTGTACTTTGAATATGCCAGGCACACTTCTGCCTTAGGCCTTAGCACTATTTCCTTTGCTTGTAATGTTTTTCTTCTAGAAATATGGACATGGCTAACTACTTTATCTCTTTCAGTCTTTGTTCAAATGTCCCCTTTCCAACGATGCCTATCTTAAATACCTATTAAAAATTGCAAAGTGCCTCTTCCCTCCTGGCATTCTTGATTCCCCTTATTGTTTTCTGCATTTTCCCCTTAGCTTTTATCATTTTCTATTCTACTGTATAACAGTACACAATACTATCCTACCAAATATCCTACTATTTATTTATGTATTTGTTTGTTTATAATAATTGTGTTTATTGTTTATTTCTGCCTCTTCTAACTAAAAGGCTAGCTACATGAGACAAGGAGCTTTACATTTTTATTAGCTGATGAATTTCAAGTGTGCACAATAGTGCTATATGTGTAGCAGGTTATTTAAGAAATATTGTTAAATAAATTAAATAATTTTTCCTAGATATGTTATATCGTTTATTGCTCTTATAAATGCTATTTAAACAATGGAAGTTTCTATATATTTGCAGCTGATATACAGAAATGCAATTCATATTTAATAGTTATTTTTATATTCATGGACTTTTCTAAATGCTTTGATTCCCATATTATCTATAAATGCATGTGTTTTTTTTGCAGGAAAAAAGATGTCATCTGTGCATAATAGTTTCTTTCTTCCTTTCTTTCCTTCCTTTCTTCTTCCTGCATCTCTCCCTCCCTCACCCCCCTCTTCCTTCTTTCTTATTTCTCTTTCTCTCTCTTTCTTTCTTTCTTTTTCTTTTTCTTTCTTTCTTTCTTTTTTTTTTGGTCTACTGACTTTCAGTACAACTTTTTTTAATTCCAGATTTTCTAAGTTACTTATTTATTATGAACAAATATTCAATGATATAATTTTGCTACTATTGAGATACATCATAAGATTGCTGTCTTTGGATATTTTAATGTGGCAAATTACATTGTTAATTTCCTAATATAGAACCAATGGGTATTGCTAGGAAAAAATCCAACACAGTCATGCTGTATTATCTTTTTTACACTTTGCTCAGTTGACTTGCTACCATTTTGTTAAGACATTTTACATCTATCTTCATGACAGAGATTGCCTTGTACTTTTCTTTTTTCATTCAATACTTGTCAAGTTTTGGAATGAGGTATTAATATTCTCATAAAGTAACTTGGTATTAATATTCTCATGAAGTAACTTGGAAAGTACTCCTTTTTACTTCCTTATACACTTGAATAGTTTTACAAGATTAGAATAATCTGTATTTTCAGTGTTTATTCAATCTCAGTGTAAATATCATTGTGGCTTAGAATTTTCTTGCATGTAATTTTTAAACTTCTGAACTAATTCCTTTACTGGTTATAGAATTATTAAGGCATTATATTTCTTCTTTAGTATGTTTTGGTAGTGAGTGTTTTAGAAATTCAGTTCACCTAAGCTTTCAAATTTATTGACACAAAATTATTTATAATTTTATTTTATTAACATCTTAATATCTGTGGGATCTGTAGCTTAGTATCTTTTTTTTCTCATTCCTAGCATTGCTTGTGATTTACCTCTTTTTATTTCTGGTCAATTTTTGCCTTTCCATAGAACCAGTTTTTGACTTTGTTGAACCTTACTATTATATATTTGTCTTCCGTGTTATTAACTTTTGATATTGTCAATATTATTTTTTCTTTCTGTTTATTTTTGATATTTAATGCTTGTCCCTCACATTTAAAGTTGAAAGCTTAACTCAATTTTTAGCCTTTCTTCTTTTATAAAATAGACATTCAAGACTGTAAATTACTATAGCTGCTGCTCACAATAGAAGGTTTTGGTATGAAGTGCTTTCATTATTCCACAGTTCAAAATATATTCTACTTATCATCATGAATTTTTCTTTGGCTCATGTGTTATATTGAAGTTTGTTTCCTGATTTCAAAACAAATGGAATGATCTTTTTTTATTCAGAGGGCAATATTTATTCTAAGTTGAAATCAGAAAAATGTGTTCTTTATCATTTGAAAAATTTTTTAGATCTGATTTATCCTTCAGCATGTGATCAATATTTGTAAATGTCCCATATGTGCTTAAGAAGAATATGTATTCTGCAGTGTTCTATATATGTTCATTAAAATAAGCATATTAATTGTATTAAACTTTTTATATCTTTAACTGCTTCATTTGTAAGTTAGTGTTAAAAGATATATGTTAAAAATCTTTAACTAGTATAGCAAGACTGTTAAATTCTCCTGAAATTCTTACAATTTTTCCTTTATATATTTTGATAAGTGTATATAATCTAGAATCTTTATATTTTCCTAGTGAATTTAATTTCTTATCCTGAAATAGTTACTAGACAATTCTTCTATGAAACATGAGATTTACCAGCTCCCAAAAGTCAGCCTTGATGTTGTATCCAGTTTGTGAGTCACAGTTTTATTTTTTTTCTCATTCACAGTAAAGCAGCATCTAAGACTTTGATATTTGATGAGTCTTGGACAGGTTTCTACATCTTACACTGGTGGTACACTTCATGTGAACAGCAATGAAATTGTCTCAGCCTAAAGAAAATTATAATTTCCTCCTACTTAGGATGGTAAATATTACATTTTTCAAATGGTGGTAATTAATGTCTTTAATTTTGTTTGGTAGGGTTATTTAGGGATATCCCATCTGAAGACTTGGGAATGAATTAGATACCATTTTACAGCAAGGGTCCCCAACCCCTTAGGCCTCTCACCAGTACCGGTCAATGGCCTTATAAGAATCGGGATGCAGAGCAGGAGGTGAGTGGCTGACTATGGAAGCTTCATCTGTATTTGCAGCCACTCCCCAGTGCTAGCATCATTGCTCAGCTCATTAGGCATTAGATTCTTATAGGAGCACTGGTTCCTGGTGCCAAAAAGTATGGAGACCGCTGTTTTACAGCATCCAGAATTTTAAAAAATCCTGAGAGCAATTTTAAAAAGTAAACTATAGATTCACATTGTAATACACAATATTTGAAGTCTTTATTTTCTCTGAGGTCTTTCTCCTTCAGTGGAGACCTCAGTGCTTTGCTTCCACGTGACTTCACTTTCCTGGCCATTATAGAATGGAGGTCATGAACTCTTGAATGAAATAGTGGGAAGGAAAATTGGAATCGGGATTTAAAAGTATTAGACATTACTTCTTAAACTGGAAAGACATGTAAACATGGGAGATGAGGCTAACATTTTGGTTCAGCCATATTTGTAGAAAAAGCCATCTGCGTGTTGAAAAGAAGAGGAAAGTAGAATTTAGAGAGGAGCAGAGAAGAGTTAACACATGGCTTCAGAGAGAGAGAAGGAGACTTGAATTTTGGTGTCAGTATAGTTCCTGTCTCCAGGATCTTTGATATCAGCTGCTTTTGTTGCCCTAAGATTATTTTATATACCCCAATATCCTTGCAATAAACTTTCCTTTTTTGGCTTAAGCTACTTTGGGTGGATTTCTGCCTTTGCTAATCTAAAACGTCACTGCACACATCAACTATAGAACAGTTTTCAGAGCAGTTGGATGGTCTTGGAACCATTCCCAGAGCTGTGGTTAGTAGTATCCGAAGCATCTGAAGGGGTTCTTTATAAGGGACACATCCTGAATATAGACTAATAGTTGGGTCTAACGCACTTCGACATATTGCTACTACCAAATTGCACTTTTGATTCTGTGCATTCCAAATGGAAATTGTAAGGAATTTTAGGTTAAACTAATTTCAGTGCTAAATAGGTTTATTGAAACGTAAAGAAACCAAACACAATTAGGAGAGAACATTTCAGAATGACATGATAAAAAACAATTAGAACTCATGTTTTTCTGCATAAAATATTGTGATGACTAAACCCACAACAACTTTTCTTTTTCAGGCTTCCACGGTTTCTCCACAGAATGAAATGTTCAGAATCCAGAGTATATTAGCATCAAAGCACTTTTCTGAGTAGAAAATCAGGCTTGCCCCTGATAAAAAGAAAAGAAGAAGCCAGTATCAATGTCTTTTCAAGAACTCTTTTTCTGAGGGAGGGGGTAGCAGTGAGTGGGGAGAAGGGGAAGTCATACAGTTTCCAAATTAATTCTGCAACAATTTCAAGATCTAGCTATCTGGCTATAAAGGTTAAATCAATAGATTCAAAGATCTGAAAAAGCTGCTCTTAGGTTAGGTTCCTAGGTGGACACTTCATTTTTGTGTAAATTATCCTTTGAATGCTCAGAAATTAAGTGATTGAGGTGTAAAAAGTCAAAAGATTCTATTGGCCTTTTGCTTTCATTTAGTCAATCACGTATTTCTTTGATTATGTCTTGAACGTACTCTAATTTCACCTTTGAAAGACAGTATTTCAGGATTCTTAACAGCACAGGACACAGAGCCAAGATGCTTAGGATTGAACCCGGCAAGTGTTCTGTGACCTCTCTCTGTGCCTCAGTTTTCTCATCTCGAGTATGAAAACAATAATAGAACCTATCACATAAGATTGATTTCTGGAGCAAATGAGTTAACACATCTAAACCCATGAACAACGCATGGCAGGGAACAAGTGCTACATAGCCTTGATTACCATCTCTAAGTAGTTAGAATCTTCTGTGAACATGCCTGAGAATAATAGTCTGACAGTTTTACCAGCACTAACTTAGAGTGCATAATGGGGAAGCTACTCACCTTGAATCTCTTCAGCCATGTATGTTGGAATCCCCTTGCACATGCCAGCGATGGAATCTCCAAACTTATCCAGGTCATTGACTTGGCCAGGGTTGATTGAATACATCAGGCTTTTGGGAGGTGGTCCCCCCGGTTCATTACCCTGAAGCTGAATATAGAAAAGACAGGGGAAGAAGAAGAAGAGAGAGAATGAGTGCTAATCCCATCCCAGCAGTCTGTTGAATTGAGGGTTGTATACCAGGTCAACAGGCAGTATTGCTTGGTTATAATTTTTCTATAATCAAAATGAAGAAGAACCAATTGCAAACATGTATATCTCAGAATTTCTCACTGTCTCAAGGAATTAAGCTGGTTTGAAACCTCAGCTTCTCATAAAAGCAGAAATCTGAGGTTAAATTTATTTGGAAGCTTGGGCCTCATTTGGTCATTCATATTTCTGAAATTGAACTATGTGCTGACTAAATTCTGGGAATGCAGTTTATTTATTTTTCTACCCTGTTAATGAAAGGTACCCATTTATCGGTTATATGAATATGAACTCAGGCAAATGTTTTAAAGAATGATGAATCCCTTCTCCTCACTCACTCCAACTGGGGTTGCTATATAAAATACAGGACATCCAGTTAAATTTAAATTTCAGATAAACAAATCACTTTTTAGTAAAGGTGTGTCCCAAATATTACATAGGACATACTGATGCTAAAAATTATCAATTGCTTATCTAAAATTCAAAATTAACTTGGAATCCTCTATTTTTATTAAATCTAATAATCATAACCCAACTCTTGCAGAAAAAAATGTCCTTGGAGAAGTGCTAAAGGCTCTCCTTGGTGTGGGAACTTTGTTCCTCTAACAATAGAGGCTAAGTGTTCTGAGAAACCTCTGTAGGGGAAGGTGTGAGCCACAGCATTTGAATGTGGTGGTAGCTGCCTCTCCTCAGGCACTTAACCAATTCTTCTTCCCATTTTGTGCTGCACACTACAACATACTATGGTCAAGAGGGGACAATCATGATAAAAATAAAAAAAACTTTTATTTTTACCTTCTTCTCCTTGACCAGTGCATCAAGGGCTTGAAGAGATGGCATGGCATCCTTGTTCATTTTGTGTACAATGCATGCTTTCTTGTGAAAGATTCTGATTGCAGCAAAGCCCTGTTAGGAAGATGGTAGAGTGTGAGAAGTATGTTCATCAAGGAACTTTCCTCTTCAGAAAACAATTTTACCAGTGGAGAGAACTGGAACTCTGAGATCACGATGAACTGGGATAAAAGTGCAGGATTTGGCTCTGTTTTGCAATCACATTTAGGCTAACATTTGTCAGATTAGACCTCTGAGGGCAGAGACTCAGTGTCTAACTTGTTGCTTTATCTCCAGGTTCTAGCATGGTTAAAAATTACTCTACATGTCTGTTTTGCTGAAATAATTTAAAATACTATACTGCTGAATTTTGCTGAATTTCGTTAACCAATGCCACCATAATAAAAAAGTAAGTAAGTAAATAAATAAATAAATAAAAATTATTAAAAAATACTATCACATTTTAATCTTCTTTGGTCTTTATAATATTTCAAGGAGTCATATAAGACAGGAATTAGTTTTTAAACTGATTAGATCATAAAAATAAAACAATAAAGAGTCTTTTCAACAGTGTAAAGTTTGTTCAACACAGAGCTGATAACTGCACAGTTGGGTCTTCTAACCAGAACCAAGTGTTTTTTTGTTTCCCTTACCAATTAATATTATCATTTACATTTCCTTTGGTCCCTTTAAATTACAGGTGAAATGTCAGTTTCTGTCTTTTCAGAAGAACTTGAAGATTGAATGAGGTAGACTATGCTTTGGCAACAGTAATATTGTGAAGGTCTTTTAT
>CM053515.1:63946200-64058877 GCA_028627145.1 Eidolon dupreanum
CATATATCTATTAATTTCTATTATTGATTTGCCTATTAATTGAGTAAAGGAAACAGGCTTGGTTAATATTTTTCTTAAAGAGTAAAAAAAAGAACTTTGGCCCAAAGTCCCCTCCCCTCTCAGACTCTATGGGTCCTGTCTGACTTAAGACCATTTCTGCTAACAAAGGGCAGATGACCCTTATCAATAGCCAGGGGATGAGTCTCCAGTTTGGGCAATTATCAGGATTTGAGGGGGAGGGCCTTTTTTTTTTTTTTTTTTACAAAGAAAGGGGGGAAGAAAACTTAACTAGGTTTACTAAAAAGATTAACTCTGCGAGAGATGTCCCATTTCATTTCCTGTTAAAAGATTAAGAATTTTACAAGTGACGTCCCATCTCACAAGTAGTTATTTTAGTACCTGGATGCAGCACCTTGTATACTTTTTTGCATGTCATTCCTTACCAAGGGCTTGAGGTTGATATTTCTTCTCTTTTTTCTTTTTTTTTGGGCGAGGCAACCCTTGGTTGACTTCACAGATTGTAAAGACCTTGTCAACTTACAATCCCTAATTTTTTTTACTTTTTACGCCTATAGCACCTGGTCTTCCTAGGTGGTCTCCCATCCAAGTACTAACCAGGCCCGAATCTGCTTAGCTTCCGAGATGAGACAGGATTGGGCTTATTCAGGGTAGCATGGCCGTAGACAAGGTTGATATTTCTATAGTGGGCCTGTGAAATGCTGGTCTGGAAGATGCTCCAGGACAAATAAATAGAGAGAGAGAAAGAGAGATACAGTTCAGGATCTAATAATTCCCCTCTTAGAAATTGGTGATGCACATTTACATACCAAACATACGGGAGAAATCTGTAATGTTATTTCATTCGGATTCCCCTAAACGTAAATGACCATAGACCTTGGTTGTTTTTCCTTTTTCTTTTATTAATTTAGTTTTTTTTAATGCCTATGAACATGCCCGGGAAACACCTTCCTTAGAGAAACAACAATCATGCTGCCTCTGAGGATTTGGAAATCCATTTTGGGAGGTACTGATTTGAACTAGAAGCCAAGAGACTTAAATTCTATTCTGCTTCCTTCTTTCTGTGAGTCTTTTTTGCCCTTTAGGCCTTAAGTTTCCTATTGGGTCAAACAGAAGAAATTCCTCCTTTCTACAATATTGTTATCTCAGTGGCTTCAAAAATCAAAGACCCTCTTCCTTTGTACTTTGTGTGATATGTATAAATGTGTGTTTGCGAGTATGTGTATAAATCTGTGAGTGTGTGTGGGTGGGTGAGGGTAGGGTGGATGGTTGACCCTAAACTCAATCCTTGTCTCTCATCCAAGGCCAAAAGTCATAAGGAAGCATGAACAAGCCTCCTGCTCCTTCTCACCCTGAGAGCTATTTGTTTCTTGTCCTCCCATATGAGAAAGACAGAACATGTCCATGTTTTTTTGTTGTTGCTCTTACCTCAATAGAATCTAGAATATGCTGCCACACAGATGATGCTCAATAGGTCCATTTAAAAAATTAGAATAGCATAAAGAAGGTGTTCAAGTTAGAAAATAAAAATGTGTTATATTTATTCATTTCTGAATTTTGGAGTCAGATAGAGAGGTGTTTCCCTACATTGGCTATGGTGATGCATCAAGGGAGTCCCAGGAGATTACATGGTCCTAAGGACTTTGGGTTAGTACTGGGGCAAACCTGCCTATAAGTAAACAGGGCCTGCCCTGCTGCAGAGCTTGAAGTGGGGCCATGCCAAGAACCAAGCCCCTATCATCGTTTTATCTTCCAGCACTCACACCCAAAGCCTCACTTGAGGCCACACCCTGTTATGTAGAACTGGGTGGGAACTCCCTTTGTGTGGAACAAATGGGATACAGTCCATGTATACTGTGCTCATATTGACGCAGGAGAGCCAATTTCCCCAATTTGGCAGGGAGACCAAGCCCTGCACTGAGAGAAGAGGGTCCTCTGGCGGAGAGTTTGGAAAGAATTCAACAAGCACACTAAAAAGTTAGGGGCAAAAAGAGTTTATTAAAGAAGGAGAAAAGCAAAGACTAGAGTAAGCAAAGACAAAAACCCAAGAAAAGAAGAAAAGCCCCAGAGTGTTCTGGGGAATTCAGTTTATATACCATTCTTTAGTTCCTGTGAGTTATAGTTTAAAGACTTTGCTAACCCATTTCCTTTGATGTGGACATACAGTGAGGAAGCAGAAGAGTATGTAGCGTGAAAAGGTAAGACTATGTAGAGTGAAAGGCCTGCCGACAGTTCCCAGCCTTTAATCCCTAGGTTCCCTACAGTTTTAGCCATAGGGAATGACAATTTTATTTTTTGTAGGGCAGCCACTTAAAAAAGACTCTGTATTTCCTGGTTCCCCTTCACACGTGTGAGGAATTGGTTGTTAGCAATCCCAGTAGAAATCTTCCTCTGTTCTGCAAGTGTCCTCCTGGCCTGGCTGCAGGGCTGATCAGCATATTGCAGTCTCTGAATGTAGCTTAATTTAACATTTCAATTTTCTCACCTCCTCTCTACATTAATACTGTAGATTTGGAGGGCCTTTAGAGCTTTCCTAGGGAAATCAGACTTCTTTGAGCGGAAGGGAATGTTTACTTACAGGGTATTTTTTCATCATTAAATATCCTTATTCAAGATCCCCCTCCTGTGCAGACTTGTTAGTGGGCTGACCTTGCAGCCCTTAACACCTGTGAAGCCCTCAGTAATCTTGTCTTCTGTTTAGTTCTTGTCCCATTTTCTGATATTCAGGACTTATCTGGTCTTTAGCCCATTTAATTTCACACTATAATTTATTTGTTTGAATGTGGAAGCCCTTTCAGGCAGAGATTCTGTGTCAGCCTCTTTGGCTTTATTGTTGTTTTTCTTAGCGACCTATGCACCAATTAGAAGATCTTTGTAATGGTTCCAAGTCAGACGGTTCATTGTGAGACCAAACATACTTCATCACCTGGGGGAAAACTTCTGCCCCTCCCATGCCCTCATTATACAGAGGGCTGATCAGCATATTGCAGTCTGAATAGAGCTTAATTTAACATTTAAAGCTGTTCTCTTGCTTCCCCCTACATTACTTCCTACATTACTTGTATCAAATCTTCCACATACATTTGTGGCCAAAAATGGCACACCTAACAGCATAGCAATGGGAACATGTAAATTAACATTTTAATAACTTTTGTTAGAAAGCTTCTAATTACAGAAAATCCATGCTTATTGCATAGTTGTTTTTGTAGAGGAGAGATATTCTTTTCAAATTACAGCAAAGTGGAGAAAGAGATTTCTCTTTTTGTTGTTTCCTCTGGGATCATTGCCTTCCCAAATATATATAATGCTGCCTTTCTGTTGCTGCTTGTATGTTTGTCCAATTGCATTGTCAAACCTTCTGGATGCCTCCAGAAGCAACCAAGGATATGTCTTAGAAATTGGAAAAATCTTGCTAAAAGAAGGTCTCCTGAGTGATGACTTCATTTTTTGTAAAATATACGAAAATAGAGATAAAGAGAATGTTGAAAAATAGAACCTGCTTAAGTATTTCCATAGTGAAAAGGATTTGGAGAAAATATGCCCAAATGAGGAAAGCACAAAGTGTCAGTAACATGCTGCTTTATAATTATCTCATAGCCAATTCAGAAATAATAACATATTTTGTTCATCGTTCAGTTGAAGCAGCTTAGAGAAAATGGTGTAAAAGTGCTTATGCTTATGGTGTGTTTCTTCAACCATAGCATTCAGGCCTGGGAAGGACAGAAGTGATCACTGGAAGATGAAAATCAGATCCCGAATGGTGAGGACAAAAATGCCACAGCTGTGAGAGCCACACCTGGGGCCCAGGTCCTGTGAGGGAGGGCCCAGTGGCCGTCTCACTGTACTGTCTCCATGGCTTCCCCAGCCGAAGAGGCCAAAGTAAAGAATTTGCCTTAAGTCCACTAAACAATGAAGCACAATTTTGTGAATCACTGTTTTCTGCAAGGCGACTTATTTGAACTGGTTTCCTCTTCTACATCCAAAATGGAAAATGTATGCACATGTGTAATCTTTTCACTTCTGGAAGAACGCTTACTCCTAAAGTAGGGAGGAGGCAAGAGAATTAAAATGTTAATCAAGCCACAATCGGAGACTGCAATATGCTGATCAGCCCTGCAGTCAGGCCAGGAGGACACCTGCAGAACAAAGGAAGATTTCCACTGGGATTGCTAACAACCCATTTCCCACACTTGTGAAGGGGAAACAGCAACCAAGTGTCATTGCCTATGGCTAAAACCATGTGGGACCTGTGGATTGAAGGGTAGGAACTGCCAACAGGCTTTTCACTCTGCATATTCTTACCTTTTCACACTACATACTATTCATACTATTCGCCTTCCTCACTATATGTTCATATCAAAGGAAATGGGTTGACAAAGTCTTTTAAACAAATCACGCACAGGTTCTAAAGAATGATATATAAATTCCCTGAACAGTCAGAGTCCCTCTCAGTGCCTTTTCTCTGTCTCTTTCACTGTCCCTCTCATTCTCTGCTTCTGTGAGGAGACCACACTTTGTCTGTGGAGTGTTATCCCTTTTCCAATAAACTTTCCTTTTGACTCTAACTTTGGCGTGTATATGAATTCTTTCTAGACTCCCGCCAAAGGACCCTTTTCTCGGTGCAGCACTTGGTTTCTCTCCCACTTGGGAAATTTGCCCTGTCCTGCATCACTCCAGGGAGGATATTGGATCCTCAGAGGTGGCTCAGGGAATTGTGAGCTTCCGAGTATATTCAGTCATGCTCTCTTTCTACCCCACCCCCGCCCAGCCTTTCGTCCCCAAAAGTGCTTAATAAAATGTATCCATTTGGAGTTATTCTGGGGTGTGTATATTTCCTTCAGAGGTCCCACTGTGTTTGAATAAAGAACAAAGTCTCCTTATTCAGACCAGGAAAGTTTTTTCATTTGCTTCTCAGCAATGGGTCACCAGGCATAAAACCCTTTACTCATTTTCTCATATTGAAAAATAATTAACAGCAAATCACCATGCTCCAGAAAATGCAATGCCCCAGTTAAGCACAAGTGCTATAGAAGATTCAAAGATCTAAAACATACTCCAAGATCCTGAAATCTATATGAGAGACAGGCCTTGCTTCATGGACATATGAACAGCATAGTCACATGGGCTCCCCCTTAGAAGAGAGCCCCATACTGGATGAGTTTAATGCTTTGTGGGCGCTATCTTGAAATTCTTAATAATTTTATTGTTAAATTTGTGTTTTTTTTAAGTGAAGTTCAGCGGGACAATGGAGCATGAACTGGGGGCTTGCTGCCATGGCTCATGTGAGGCCCCACCTCCTGTCTCTCCTCTTCTCCCCGGATGGGCTCTTGAAGACTCAGCCTCTGCCTCCACTGGTGGGGCCTAGATACAGGAGCAGGAAGACTCAAGGTCAGACACCTACACCTGTGTACAGAGTCACAGGGTGGGGCCTCAGGTGCCTTTAAGGATCTGCACTTACCTTGCAAGTATCTTTATACCCAAGGGAGTGTGCTAGTAAATAGCAAATCAAAAAAACTATCATAAGTTGAGAGAAAGAGAGAAATTATGGAAGAAAAGAAAAGGAGTTTTTCCTGCTTTTTGAAGAAGGGGTTTCATATTTTTATTTAACACTGGGCTTTGCTTATTATGTGGTTGGCTCTGATGGGAAGCAAGACACACACATAGTATAGATATACCAAAGTAAAGTAAGAAGAAGGTGAGGTTCTAGGGGATTTTGCAACTTGTCTAAAGTCACATGGCAGATGAGAATGGAATAATGTTTTCATGAAATCCTGAAGCCTGTGTTCTTTCTCTTATGCCTTGCAACTTTTCCAAATGAGCAGTGGAGACAGAACATTTAGAGGAGTGTGAGCTCTTTAAGCTGGAGTAGTTACAGAGGCTTCATGCAGAAAATGGAGCTTTAGTTATGCCCTATGGGACAGCCTGGACATAGACATATAGGGATAAAGAGTAAAGCTACTTTCACCTAGGGGAGCGGCAGAGGTGGGTGGTATAACTGGAGGTTCAGTGACTGTGAGGAAACTAACTTATAACATTCATAACACTCTCAGATTCACCTTTATGGTTCCAAAATATCTCATTTAATCTCTATTGGATAGAGAAAAATTGAGTCAGAATTTTTTCACCTATCAAGAACCTACATTTTGCTATACACTGAGCTGGAGATATTATATGGATTCAATCCTCACCGATAGCCATTGAAACTACCCTTTCGCCCTGGCTTTTATGCTCAGGTTATATCCCTGCATATCTGAGGTTCCTTTCTCCTTCTCACACCTGTAAATTCCAACACCCTGAGCTCCTCCCAGTAAATTAATATTTTAGTTGGTGGCCATGGGCGTTTCTCTAAAAAAAGGAATCATTTGATTATTATTCTTTTTTTTTGTAATTGACACACCTTTAAATTTGATTTGGTCTCTTCATAAAGGAATATAAGGCACATATAAAAGGAAATATCTAAACAAACATGTATATTTAAGAAGTGTAGATACCATTTATTGTTGAGGATTTCATGACTCACCTTAAAATAGATTGAAGGTATATACAGATGATGTGTAATGGACATCCTGAGTATCTGTCAGGCTATGAATCCTTTATGATAGAACTTATATTCCTTGTGTTTAGCATAGTTCCTGCCACATGATTAGGCTCTATGAAGGATGATCTCAACTGAATGTTGGGAGCCCTTTGCAAGCTGCTTCGGCACTGCTGCTGATAAGGAATTATCAGTTCCTGGAACTTCTAAGGAAGGAGAATTATCAGTTCCTGGGACTCCTAAGGAGGAGGTTTCTCAGTCCCTGAAACTTCAAAGGGAGGTTTCTCTGGCTTTGTGTTAATCTTAGCATTTGTTTCTGGGGACCTGTGGTCTTTTTACAAGCAGTTTGTCACAAGCAGTTTGTCACGTACTCAAGCTGTATAAGTATATGGTGCTAAATAAACTTGGTGCTGCAGCTTTGACTGTATGCCCTCCCGAGATCTTTTTCTCTTCTCTGTCTTTTTTCCTAACCCTCGCTCCCCTACTCAGGACTGTTCGACTCTGTCTGGCTGGTTCCGGCAACTGAAATTCAGGTACAAAATAGATTCTACTAATTTTGACCACTTTCTTCAAATCCAGACGAAGCCAAACGATTTCCTCTCTCTTCCTGAACGGCAGATTAAAAAAAGAAAAAGAATTTAAATGCAGAAACGATCCCCCTTAGACCTGTGATAGTATCAATGGAATTTAGCTTTCATTGTCTGTAGCAAGGTTCTTCCCTCTTTCAGTAACTGTTCAAAACTTCTGGCAGTCTATCCAAGTCCTCTTTGTCAGCTCTACTGTTAACCTAACTGCCTACCACACCCAGAAAATAGAAGGTACCAGACTTCTTGATCTGTTATCCTCCATTGCTCAATCTCTATCTTCACACATTCTTCATTCTGTCTTATCTTGGAGGAATGTCCTCTTAACAGATTCCAAGACCGAAATTTCCATGTCTGATGATCATCTTCCTTCTTCGGATGGTTGTTCTTTTCTCAAAACTCAATGTCTTCCTGTTAATTTGGTACTTCTTTTTGGCTTGCATGGGCAAATCTCTCCAGTGCTAAAAACAAAACAAAACAGAACAAACAAACAACTCAAAACAAACATAAAAACCTTCCTTTAACTGTACCTTCTTCATACAGAGAGCTTATAACTCCCATTCTCTTTACATCTCTCAAAAGTATCATGTAGATTTTCTGATTCTATTTCTTCATCTTCCAGTCATATCTCAACCCACTGCAGTTTGGCTTCATGTTCAAAGGACAACTGGTGGTGCTGAGACTCAAAGTGACCAAGGCAAGGAGCCTAACCCTGCAATACTCCTATGACTTGGCTCTGTACTTTTTAACCCTGATAATCTCTTCTTTTTTTAAATTCTCTCCTCTCTTAACTTCTATGACATCCATTTTTATTTCAACAACTCCTTTTACCACTCGAACAATTACTTGCTCTCTTCTTTCATCTGTCCCTTCAACGTTGGTATTGGATTCTATACTTGATTCTCTTCTTTCATCACCCTGTTCATTCTTCTTGGAAAACCTCCTCTATTCTGAATACTTGAACCACTCCTACATGATGGAAAAACAGATAAAAATTTATCAAGCTTCAGACTTTGGTTTACAACTCTGTATATTTAATTGTCATGTTTTAAGATCAAATGGACTCCAAACCAAACTATTTTCATTAGTCCTCAAACATTCTGTTTTTCTATAACTTCTATTTATTTGAGTGGCATTTTTAACAAGTAATCAATCAAGATAGGCACTTGAGTAATTCTCAACTCTGATTCCTCACTCCTTCTTCCTCTCTTATACATTTGGTTACCACAGCCAGTACATTGTACCTCTTAAATACTTCT
Source organism: Eidolon dupreanum (assembly GCA_028627145.1). Taxonomy (NCBI): domain Eukaryota; kingdom Metazoa; phylum Chordata; class Mammalia; order Chiroptera; family Pteropodidae; genus Eidolon; species Eidolon dupreanum. The sequence continues at coordinate 63,954,597 of CM053515.1, forward strand.
TTTAAAAATACCTTAATTCTTTTTCTGATCAGAAAAGTAACTCATAGGAAATTGTAGAAAACACGGAAAATAATCAAATAAATTGATTGATACATTATTCTACTATGTAGAAATACTCACTGTTAACTTTTAAGTACATTTCCTTTTCATTTCTTTTGAGACTTCTTTGATTAATATGTTATGTAAAAACATATTATTTTGTCTCCAGATATTTTGGCGTTTTCCAGTTATCTTTCTGTTATTGATTTCTAATTTAATTACATTGTGGTCTGAAGACATACTTTGTATGATTTCTATTCTTTTAAATTGTTAAGGTATGTTCAATAGCCCAGAATGTGGTTTATTGGTGAATGTTTCACATGAGCTCGAGAAGTATGTATATTCTGCCATTGCCGACTGAAGTATCCTATGCACCAATCAGGTCCAATTGATTGATGGTGCTGTTCAGTTCAACTATACCCTTACTGATTTTATGCCTCCTTGATCTATTAAATACTGTTCAGGGGTATTGAAGTCTTCAGCTAAAATTGTAGGTTTTGCTATATCTCCTTGTAGTTCTATCAGTTTTTGCCTCATGTTTTATGATATTCTGTTGTTAGATGCATATACGTTAAAATAGTTTTATCTCCTGGAGAATTGGTCTCTTTATCTTGATGTGATGTCCTTCTTTATCCTGATAATTTTTCTTGTCCTAAAGTTTGCTTTGTCTGAAATTAATATAGGTACTCCAGCTTTTTAAAAAATTTATGTTAGGTGACATATCTTTTTTATATCTTTACTTTGAACCTATCTCTGTCCCTTTATTATTTATTTATTTATTTATTTATTTATTTATTTATTTATTTATTTATGTGTGTGTGTGTGTGTCTCTATATTTAAAGTGGGTTTCTCGTATAATATGTCCCTCAGTTTTCAATTTGTTTTTACATTTTGCTTATTTTTTATATTTAATGAATATTATTTTCCTAATCAGGTTTATTAAAATATAATTTAGAAACAGCAAAGTTTATCCTTATGACTCTCAGTTCTATGAGTTTTGAAAATGTATGAAGTCATAAAACCAATAGCAAAAGCAGTATAGTACATTGCTATTCCTCCCCAAAACTTTTCTGTGTCCCTTTATGGCCAACCTTACCCCTCATGCCCAGGCCCTGCCAATCACTCATCTGTTTTGTCCTTTTAGTTTTATATTTCTAAAATGTCGTATAAATGGAATTATACAATAGGTAGTCTTTTGATTCTGGCTGCTTTCACTCAGTGTAATGGATTTGAGATTCATCTGTGTTGTGTGTCAGTGGGTCGATCCTTTCTTCTTGCTAAATAGTATTTAATTACATAAATGTACCATAATTTATCTATTTAATCATCATTGAAACGCATTTGGGTCTATGGTCATGCTATCCTGAACAAGCCCAATCCCATCTGATCTCGGAAGCTAAGCAGGGTCAGGCCTGGTTAGTACTTTGATGGGAGACTGCCTAGGAAGACCAGGTGCTATAGGTGTAAAAAATAAAAAAATTAAGGATTGTAAGCTGACAAGGTTCTTGCAATCTGTGAGGTCAACCAAAGGTTGCCTCGTCTAAAAAAAAAAAAAAAGACACGGGTTTATTTCCAATTTCTGGTGATTACAAATAAAACTATTATAAATATTCACATACAAGTTCTAATGTACACATATATTTTTATTTCCCTTGGGTAAATACCTAGGAGTGGGATTTCTGGGTCACATGATAATTGCAATTAACTTTTATGAAAAATTGCCAAACTGTTTTCCAAAGTGATTATAGCATCTTCAATTCCCGCCAACAACATATGATTGTTCCAGTTGCCCCACATCTTTGACAACACTTGGTATTTTCAGTTTTGTTTGCTTGTTGTTTTTAGCCATTCTAATATGTGTGTAGTGGTTTTAATTTGCATATTCTTAACTACCAAAGAGGTTCAACATCTTTTTATGGACCTCTTCATCATTTGCATATCTTCTTTAGTAAGCTAACTTTTCAAATATTTTGCCTATTTTTAAAACTGAAATGTATGTGTTCTTATTATTAGTATGAAAGTGTCTTATGTATTTTAGCTATAAATTCTTTATTAAAATACGTCTTTTATAAATATTTTCTCTTAGTCTGTGTCTTTTACCTTCATAAATAAAGTTTCATAAAGTTTCTTCTGAAGAGCAGAAACTTTTAACTTTATTGAAGTCTAATTTATTAATTTTTTTATGAATTTTTAATTATAATGTTAGCTGAAGATTTATTATAGATGACTTTTATCAGAATGAAGATATTCCTTTTTATTCCTAGTTTGCTTAGAGTTATTATGAGTATATAAATTTAGAGAGAAATGTATATCATTAAATACTCATATTAGAGAAAAGAAATGCTTTTCTATCAAGATGATCATATAGCTTTTTATTTTTACAGTAAATATGTTGAATGATATTGATTGATTTTTCACATATTAAAGGAATTTTGAATTCCCAAGAAAAACTTCACTTGGTCATGATACATTATTATTTTTATAAATTTCTGTGCTTAATAAGCTAATATTTTTGAAGATTTTTTTTCATCCACGTTCATGAGAAATATTGGTCTGTTCTCATATATCTTTTTTCTCATATATCTTTTCTCATATATCTTTGTCTGTTTTTGGTATCAGTGCAATATTGGCCTCATAGGATGAGCTGGGATGTGTTAGTTTCTCTCTTATTTTCTGGTAGAATTTGTATAGAATCAATATTTATTTTCTCTTAAATATTGGGTAGAATTTGCCCATGAAACCATCTGGACCTTGAATTTTCTTTGTGAGAAAGTTTTAAAATACAAATTCAGTTTTTTTCATTGATATAGGGTCATTCAAGGTATTTCTTTCTACTTAAGTGAACTTGCATAATTGTCTTTTTTAAGAATTTTGTCCATTTCATTTAGGTTGTTGAATTTTTAAATATAAAGTTATTTGTAGTATTTCCTTATTCTTTTAATGGGTGTAAAATCAATGAGGTGGTGATATCTTCTTTTTTATAGGTGATATTGACAATTCATGTCTTTTTTTTTTTTCTTGAACAGTCTGACTAGAGATTTATCAATTTGACTGAGTATTTAAAAAAAACCATTGGTGCTTTTCATTATTTTTTTATATTTTTTCTATATCCAATTTCATTGAGTTTTGCTCTTTATTATTTCTTTCTCTGTGCTTGCTTTGGGTTTAATTTAATTTAATTTAATATTGAACCCAAATCTGTTTTTAGGTTTCTTAAGATGAATACTTAGATCATTTATTTGAGACCTTTCTTTTTTCTACTATGAGTATTTAATGCTACAAAATTTTTTCTGTAAGAGCTGCTTAAGAAACCTCATCCCACAGATTTCTATATGTTGTATTTTTAATTCTATTCAATTAAAATTATTTCCCAATTTCTTTCACTTCCATTTTTAATCCATGGCTTATTTAGAGGTGGTTTTTAAAAAAAACATTAAAAAATTAGGGACTTTCCAGATATCTTAGTTTCATTTCCATTTAATTTAATAACACTGATTGAATTTGCAATTCTCTAAAAATTTACAAGGTTGAAACGTTTTATTTACAACAAATAATCATAATAATATTAGGTAAATTTTATTGAGAGCTTACTCTGTGGCAGTGACTGTTGTATTTTATGTATGTGAGCCCATCACTGTTCACAAGGATGCTTTGAGGGGACACTTTGTTATCATTTTTTTTCCACATGAGGATTTTAAAGTATGTGTGAGAAATTAGAGACATTGGAATTCAAATCCAGGTGGGATGTTTCTAGAGCTTCACCCATTTACCATTTTTTGTTATCATTTCCTCTTCCTCTAATCAGGTTTTTTGCCCTTTAAAAAGATGTATGTGTTCATTATTTTCATGTGGATTTATGAAAACCTTTTGTAAGTTAAAAATATTACCCTTTGGAAATTTTTAATAAGCACGTGACTTTATTAATTATAAAAATAAAGAATGCTATTCACTCTTAAGGAAAAACATAAAAAATATTGCCATTTGTTTCTCATAAGTGTTAAAAGTATTTTTCTGAGTTTTAAACTTGTCTTTAAATTTTGTTGTTTTAAAAACAATTATCTTTTATATTTTATGCAGTTAAGCTTATATATATCTTTCTTCTTGAAATTTATTCTATACTGTTAAGCTTTGAAAATCTTTTGCAGTGCCAAAATCAGATCAAAATTACTTATATTTTTCCCTGTGTTATTCTTATTTGCTTCTTTTACATCATGTATATGGTTTACATGTATTTTTAAAATTTAAATAAATATTTTCTTATGGTAGAAACTACATTAGCTTACCCAAATAACTATACCTCATCCTAGGGGCATTTAGATTGAATTTTTTTCCCTCCCAACAGCAAGTTTGAGCTCTTTCTTGGGTATGGCAAAAAATGACATGAAAATGAATTTATAGGCTAACTGTATCATATCAAAGTGGAACTCTGAGAGAGTTGGGGAAGAGAAGAGGGTATATGTTATGGCCTTAGTATGTGAATTTAGGGTCATTAAATAAAAGACATTAGCTAAATTTAGGACCATTAAAGGAAAGGAGTAATTAGTTATATAATGAAGAAAACAATGAAGAATATAAAAATATTTTTTGCTTATCATTGACAAGCATGGCCAATACAATTTGTACTTTGGATCATTATATTCTACTCATGCCTCTCCTCTGATACTTAGCATTTATTATATTTTAATAGTTATTTCTGTTTTATAATAGAAAGCAAATTCTCTGAGAGCAGAGACTCTTTGTGTCTAGTTCATCCTTCTATTCCTTTCAGAATGTTCTTCTAGTGATTTCCATAAGGTAGAAAGTCAATAAAAATAGAAGGAAGAAGGAAAATAAAGGAAGCAAGGAGAGAAGAAGAGGAGGAAGAAAGACAGAATGGATAAAGGTAGTACAAAAAAAATTAAAAATGGGGAGTTTAAGATACAGCAGGAAAGAACAGAGAAATTATAGTCAAATGGGTTGAGTGTCTTTTGTGACAGTTGAGTACATGAACTTCTTTCTACTTTTAGGATCACATCTTTTTTCCTTCATTTAGAATATTTCCTCACTCATACCACTTAGGGAGGTTAGTTTGAAAGAAGAATGTGGAGTGAGTTAAAACCCAAGCTAAGAGTCTTCAACTTTGTCCTAGAGTTGATGGAGAATTTTAAAAAGAACACAAGAGCAATGTATGCAAAGTAGTGCTTTAAAGCCATAGATTAATATTGATGTTGAGAATGGAAGAATGGGCAGCCTGGAAGCAGGAAGAAAATTTCGGTCTTTTGGCATAGACAGGCTTCCTCTTCTTGGCATAGAGCTGAGCTTCATTTCCCTCACATCTAGATATGGTCACGTGACTGCTCCTTACCATGGATAATGAACAGATGTGGTCATTTTCTGTCTGAAGAAGTTGAAAGCAAATATGTCTTCTCATGTTGTTGATCTAAACTCCCATTTGCTAGCTCGAAGATTTTGGAATAAGCATGAAGCTACATGTGGAAGACAGAGAAGCTACATAAGGAAAAAGCTGTAATCCATAAATCAGCACTTGGCCAGCCACTCACCATGAAGTTATCTGTATTGGACTTTATGTGAGTGAGAAATAAAAGTTCCTTTTGCCAAATCACTGAGCTTTAGGTGTTGCTTGTTACAGCAGCTCGTGCCAATTATTCTGACTATTAAAGTCATTATAACAGGGACATTGTGTAGTGGTGAGGACAAGAAATGGAATATAGCAACAGATGAAAAGAAAGATACAAATGGGAGAGGCATTATAGAGGGAAAAATGTCAGAAGAACCAAGGATGACTTTAAGTTGAATCTGAAGACCTGGAGAAATTGTCAACGGAAATAACAAAGTAAAAAAAAAAAACTGCTTTTGGGAAAAAATGCAACTTTTATTTTAGACATGTTGAGTCTGACATATTATGGTACATTATGGTATATCTAGATGTAATGTAAATGTCTGCAAAATAAAAAAGAAGAGTTGAAAAAATAAATTGTGTGTAAGAGAGAGAAAGGAAAGGGAAGAGGGGAGAGAGAAAAGAAGCGAAAGAGAGGAAACAGAAAAATAGAGAATTTAGGTCTCATAATTTAAAAAGTAACAGTTAAAATAGGTTTAAACTTATGTAAATAAAGTCAACAAACCAAGTGAATTTGCTATTTTGTTTGAGCACTAGAGTAGCAAACAAAAGTCTTATCTTTGCCGCTAACTGTATACATGACCTTGGCCACATTTTTTAACCTGCTTGAGTCTTAGTTTCCTCATGAGGGCTTTGAAGAGGTTCTGAAACAGCTCTTTCAATCAGAACTATCCGTGGAGGTTTAAAAGTCTACATGTCTGTGCTCTTTTTTTCAGATGTACTGCATCTGTGTCCAAGGTGCAGGTACAGCCAACATGAAGCCCTTCCATGTTAGCAATTTCACCCCCTCAGTGGGAGCTGGGCAGCTTAGTCATGAATTTCACTTACAACAATTTTTACAAACGGTGTCTCATTCTCTCTGTTTAAAAGTGTTCACCACTAAGTTATGGGTAGGCATGATTTTTCCAAGCCAGTATTTCAGTCAAGAAACATTCTAGAAGCAGAAGCTTCCTTACTAATGCTCCCTACCCCCCTCCCCCCACCTCCTGCCACACACACACCCTATCTCAGCAAGGCAAGAAGTTACACTTACCAGCAACTGCAAAGAGAGGTCACATAGTACTAGTAGTTAAGAGTGTGGACTGTGGAGTCAGATTGGGCTCAGATTCTCACTTGCTCTGCAAAGCTGTGTAATGCTGAGGAGTCATTTAACTTAGTTTTCTTTTCTGTAAAATGAGACATATACAAAAGGTAACCTATAGCGTTGTTATGAGAATCAAATGAATCAATATATGCAAAGTGCTCAAAAAGTGTTAGAACATATCAAGTGCTCCATAAATGTTAACTATTATCATGATCAAACCTATAGATTCAGAACTCCTGGGGACAGGCAGGGGACAAAGTAGAGGGTAGAGGGTAATACCTCCATCTGCCCTCATGTCTATAGGTGAGGGAATTGGCTTGCTTTGGGGGGACTTTGGAGCAAGATATGAGAGAAAATTGGCAGAGGTACCACAAAACTTTAATCCTTCTTGCTGCTGCTATCTCAGAAAGATTTTTAAAAGCAGAACATTTTACATCCACCCCAACTGAATAGCCAGTGTAGTGGAATTCCAGTGAACTAGGTAAGGCCCAAATTGCCCAAACAACTGCTTTTTAAAAGCCCCTTTTAAAAAAAGCTGCTAGTTAGGAAGTCACTGTAGTTATAGATTAAGGACTTCATTTATGTTATTTCTTTGCTTACTATAGTGATTCTCAGTATTTAACAATTTTGCAATTTCTTATTTGTTTTTGTATTTCTCCACCTGAGTTCGTGATCCCCTCCTAAAACTGGCTAGCCTTTTCTGATTGTGGCATTATAAAAATTACACAAATTAAACTTTATTCTCTCTCTCTTTTTTAATCTGAGAATTTCTCAATGTACCTCAAGATAACTAGAGATATATAAACCATAGTTTTCACAGTGGTTTGAGTAAGGTTTACTGTAAAAATTTGGTTAAGCCTGGTAATTGGGCAGGGAAATCTCTGAGCCTCATTCATCATAAAGCCCTGATAATTGGCACCAACTCTGAGGGGAAGGAGAAATAAAGTCACAAAGCTGCTTGTTTCGAAACAGGCTCCCTCAGCCACTGTTTTTGCCTCCAGTCTCAGGTCCATTTCTTGAGAGGAGGAATTCAATGAACAGGGCAGATATGAAAAGATACTGAATGAAGATCCAGCTCAGGTCTTAAGGGAGGACTTTACCATCAGGAGAGATCTTATTAGGAATATGTTCTCATATGTCTATAAGATGTTTGTGTAAAATAAGCGTCTTGCAATGTTTTTAAAGGGTGGAAATTGAACTCTCAAGTGCAGCATGGAGCAGATAAGCAGGGAATATTTACAGAATGACCAAGTGGTGAAATTTCATTACTGACTAATGAACTTCATTGATATTAGGTTATGTGGTTGGGTCTCGATCCTGATAAAGGAGTTTGCTGGGGTGTGTTGGAGATATGACATGGTCTTTTCCAAAGAGATCGATCTGAGAAGATTTCCACACCTGAAAGCCAATATAAAGGGTACAAGCTGCACCAAGCAGCCTCACTTGCTCCAGCACCTCCTTCCCGTCAGGCAAAATGAAAATCCTTGTGAGTATTTGTTTGTGCTTCTTTATAGTCTTGTGGTGGCTTCATGTAGAGAGTGTTCATATCCAATATGTGCTGTATTTCAGGGTTCTTAGACAAACATTGTGTATGTGTTTAAGTTTCTGTGATTGAATTAATGATGTTTTTGGTGGGAAGAATGTTGAATAGTAAGTAGGATATGTCCATTGTGTATTTTTTGAGATGTTGACTAAAATATTATAAAGAAAAAAAATTGGAAAAGAAATATTTAAGAATGTTAATTTGGAGGATTTTTAATAATAATTCTTACTGTGAGCTTCAGAGGGAATTTAGGCTTTTTAGTACAAATGCATTCACTATCCAAAAGGAAAGTGAATTTTAAAATAATATCAATAACATCAATAATAATAATAATAACAGTAGCAGCAGTCATTTCCCAAGTGCATACTAGGCCCTATGATAAACACCTTACATGAATAATTTCATCTATTCACATTAACAGCTCTATGAGAAGTATTACTCCATTCCACAGATGAGGAGCCTGAGGCCCAGAGGAATATGATTTTCCCAAGCTAGTAAATGTGGGATTTAGGCTTGACATTTACCCATTTTAGGCCCAACTGACAGGAGCAGTAGTGGCAAAACATTCCTGCCGTGACCTCCTTTTTCCCTCCAACTGACCCCAGCCCTGATCCCAGTCTCCCATTCTACCTTGTAGTGCTGCATGGGCAATAGGCCATGTTCTGAGGCAGAGTGGTACTACTTCCCCCAGGCTCTGTCTCTTATTCTCATTTAGCTGCTGGGGGAGAAAGCAAATGGCAAGTACCTCCCCATAAGGTGTTTAAGATTGTCAGCTTAAAGAGTTCTGTGCCCTAAGAGTCTCTTGATTTTCCAAGAAGAGACCTAACCCAGTAACACAAACCTATAACCATTGTGTATTTATCACGATGTTGGTGGGTGGTTATTTGGGGGCGGGGACACGTCACTAGTTCTTTCTAACCATACCACTAAAGTGGTCAGTTCTCCAGTCATCTGTAAAAACTTCTATATTAGACCCATAAAATAGAATACATAGGCATGTCAGAGATTACTAGAAGCCTGAAGTCGAGATGATGCATCCTTATGTAAGTAGGCAGGTTAGATATCTGCATTCAGGTTTTTGTAGGATACTCCACACCCAGTCACCATATTGGCTATATGGAAAATGAAGTAAAAAATCCTACTGATGGTTCTTCAAAATGTCTGCTTTCCCGCAGACCCCCACCACCAGCAGTTTTCAATGACAGTGCGGCACACTGTGATGTTCAGAAGAGATAGCACGAAATCAGGATCAGCTCGTTGGATCAGACTTTTACATAACTACAAAAAACTGTCAGAACTGCCTCAGTGTCAGTCTCATGGCCTGCTGGCCTAACGTGTCTGATGGTATCACTAAGGCATGGGTTGGTAGGAGAATAGGGAGATTTTCCTTGGTGTCAGCCTCAAAAATCAATCATGCCCCCAAGCATCTTATTTTCATAGCTTCCCTTGGGAATCCATTGTGTCTGTTGCCTTCTCACTCTCAAGGAATTAAATATTTTTTTTCTTTTTACCAGTGAATGCAAATTAATCTCTTGTAATTCAAAACCAGTGTGAGTCTCACCAAGGTATTCTCAAAGTAAAATCAGTCCTTCCTCACTGCCCACCTGCCCCAAGGTCTTCCCTGCATAAGAGCACATGCTGTGTAGGTTTTGATGTTGGGAAGGGCTGGGAATTGGGTGACAAAAGTAGGAACTTGTGTCTGAAAAATATCACAAACTCAATAAATACCTTTCAAAAGAGTGAATGTGTGTGTTTCATACTTTAGAAATGGATCGTTGACCACCCATGATAACTCACCAGTGTCCCTCGGTGTGCATTTTCTGAGATATTTACACTTTTCCTGTCTAGTGTCCCCTTCAGTGATTACCCTACAAGGAATGGAAGTGATTGCTCTGTTTTTCAGGTGATATTTCTGGTGGTGCCAGCCATCTTTGGAACACAATCTCATGGATACGATGTGAGTTGATTCATTATGGACTTTATAGCTTGATGGTTTGGGGAAAGGAAAAAGAAGATACAAGATAATTTGAAGGAGAGTAGAATGCCCATATGGTCTATTTTGGAGAGAATCCCAGAAATGGCTAATAATGGAAACAACGCCATAATTTATTTCCAATTGTAACACCTTAAAAAATGTAACCTATTGCTTTCAAATGTCACTAATCTCATTTCTCCTGTGCTATCATTGATTCTCCTATATAATATGCAGTAAACTATGAGGAAGAGTATTGCATTTTTATTTTAGTACGTATTTTAAGGTCTGAGATCCCAGTGGCGAGGTTTCAGGCTTCAATTTCTTGGTCATAACAGGTAGACGGCTTTATTTTGCTGGGAGGGATCCTTTCAAATGTATGTGGTTAATGGAAAAACCATTATGTCTTTGTTCTCAATCTAGGTTTATAACATCATTAGCCCAAACAACAAAGGTGGCAATGTTCAAGAGACAATGACAATTGACAATGAAAAAAATATCGCTATCATTAACATTCATGCAGGATCATGCTCCTCCACGACGATTTTTGACTATAAGCACGTAAGCAGCAAAAGAATTTTTATATTCTATAAGACTGGGTTTCTGAAAGGAAGAGGGTAGTCATTTAGTACATATTTGAATTCCAAAATCTACTCTTTCGATTCCATCAGAATTTTCTTACTTGTTTTTTTCCCTTTAAATAATCAAATTATTGATTAAAAAAACAAACAAAATCACTTCTAAGAAAAAAAACATGACAAGAAACACACACGTTTACTTGATCTCTGCAAGTGGAAATTGGGCATGTGACAATGTCTCATTACAGATTCAGAAAGAGTGATCGAAGCCCAAAATAGTGTCTGGCACACAGATTCTTAAAAATATTTGTTGAATGAGTAAATTAATGAATTAGAGCTTCTAATACAAAAAAATTATGCAGAAAAAAATCATGGAAAATTGCAAAATAGCAGAAATCTAGAACAGCTACACACATTTAACTATGTATGTGGTATATGCAATAATTCATTCTTCTTCTGTAAGAATGAAAGTGTGTTACTTAAAAAATACCAAACTATTTCCAAGATTTAGTTACTATTATTAACAATGGATATAAGTAGTTTGTCTGAATGTGCTTTTCTTCTTCTTTTCATCTAGAAATCTCCTCAACTACCTTTTAAAAATTGAAGTGGTGAGGATTTAGTTTATGCGTTTTCCATTATCATCAGGCTTGATCTCCGTCTATTTTTGAATTTTAGGAACTTGCAATTCGGAAGAATTGAAAAACAGGAAGTAGAAAGATTTATGTTATATACAGTCTTAAAGGCTGCTTAAGTATTTGGAATTCTGTAGAGAAAATTCTACTCTAGATGAAAATTAGATGGCCTTAGGCTCCTTCTGGCTCCAAGGTCCTCCCCCTCCACTGCTCTTCCAATCCCAACTTCCTTCAACCCATCCCTATCCAGCCAGCTTGAGTTTGAGTCAGAGAAAAGATGGAGAGAAAATGGTAAAGGAGGGAAGAATAGATGAAGCATCTATGTGTGTGTTGGGGGGAGGGATGAGGGTGACATGGGGATGTTAAGGAGAGTTTCTGAAGTAACACTGTCCAATAGAACTTTCTGAAACTGTGTTTTCCAGAAAGAAGCAGCCACTGTGTATACTGAGCACTTAAAATGTGTGACAGAGGAAGTACATTTTAAATTTTATTTAGTTTGAGTTTAAATTTAGCTAATAACTAACATATTGGAAAGCATGGTTCTAAAGATTATGGAATTTACTCTAAATTGAAGAAGAGGCTGGACAAAGTCAATAGAAAGAGACAGAGACCTGCTGCTTCTCAGTCTTTCAAATCACAAACTGCAGATCCTGGTTCTGTCACATAAAACGCAGGGCACAGTCATGGGTTTTCACAATTTCAGAGATAGACATGACAAATGAAAAAATAAAAATACTACAAAAAAGAAGTCATATGGATAGAACTGATTGCAGATTGAAAGGCAATCACACGTCCTCACTGTGCATGCTCAAGGCTTCTCAAGGTTCAGATGTCGTCCTCACCAAGCACAGAACCCAGGGAATCGGGAGGGGCAGTAACTGTACTTTTGGTGCCTCAGGGTTACATCGCATCTAGGGTGCTGTCCCGAAGAGCCTGCTACGTCCTGAAGATGAACCATAAAGCCATCCCTGCTCTGGACCAACTCAAACGGTACATCTATGAGAGGAAGGTAATTCTGGAGTACGCTTAACTACTCCCTGTTCTTGAGGCAGCGAATACTAGTGCCTATAAAGAAATGAAGAGGGCGAGGGGAAAGGTCATATTACACATTATAGTGGATGTGATACCCTCCACTTATTAAAGTGTTTTCACATTTATTGTTTTTGAGGCAGGAGTACATCTCTTAGCTTGATTTCTACCATGGAGTCCCAAATACAAGAACTTATAATAAATTCCAGTGTCTCTGTAGAAAGAATTGAACAGCCTCTGATCTCAGAGCAGGGCTCTAAGAAATGAGTGATTATTACATTTGAAGACATAAGGTGCAAAGAAACTATACAGTGTAGTGAGGATAGACACTGTATGAAGCTAGAAATTTGGGATTTAATTCTCCATCTATAATTTTCCATTTTTGCCACCTTTGGCATGAGTTTTACCCTCTCTGGGTTTCATTGTCACCAGAAGCAGACTAACACTGGAAATAATAATGACGCTTCTCTGATGACCTAGTGGTCAGAAGGAGATGACGTCTTGAGATCCCTGACTGCCTTCTATGTAATAATCTGAAAGAGGAAAAGTCACAATTTAGAATAAGATATCCCAGCTCATGTCACTTTATTTTACCCAATTCCATTCTAACATACTGATCTAGGCTTTGAACAACATGTTCTCCAACAAATACACCTGGGTCAAGTACAACCCTCTGAAGTCTCTGATCATAAATGTGGACTGGTTCCTGTTTGGGTCACCCATTGAGCAGCTCTGCAGACATGTCCCTTTGTATAAGGGGGAAGTGGTTGAAAAGACGTGTGAGTACCAACAAATCTTTTCTTCACCAAATATTTTCTGAAAGCTCCAATATGCTTACCTGATACTGCTAGGTGTTGCATGAAATACGAAAAAAAAATGTGAAACAAGACTCAGTTTGGTTTATTTTGGGAATTAGATACTGACCGTGTACAGAAATTTTGCTAAATGTTAGGGAGATACAGAAATGAATAAAACTCTGCCCCCAAGGAATACATAGTCTGGTGGAGAAATCGACCAGTTAACATGTAAGATGAAAGAAAAGAAATAGGACTTCTGGGTGCCAAGAAAAAACTATTGGATTCTTTAATGTACAGCATGATGACTAGTTAATAATACATATTGCATATTTGCAAATTGCTGAGAGCAGATTTTAAGCATATGCAAAAACATTACCTATGTTAACTATGTGAGGTGATGGTTGTATTTTCTTGATCTTGGTAATCATTCTACAATGTGTATGTATGTGAAAACATCATGTAATATACTTTAAATATATACAAATATATTTGTTAATTATTCCTCAAAGATGTTTAAAAAAGATATAGTCTCAGAATCTAGGATAAAGTTGGTCCAAGAAAAGAGCAGGCAAGTGCACTAACAGAGAAAGAATAAAAGGCCTGGTTTATCCAGGTAACATATGTCACTGCAGTCATCGCTGGTATTTTTACATAGAGTTTCTAAATATGGCAAAGAGGCCAGAGTAAGACAGGTGGGGCCACTGATGTTGAACACAACGACGATAAACAACAGCAACAACAACAACAACAAAAATTTGGAGAATAGATGAAGACAAAAAAAAATTAGCATTCAACACATTTCCACTGCCTAGAAAAAATTTTTACTTAAGACTCTTTGGTATAAGGTTATTATTACTTATAAGTTAAGACACATAGGCATGGCATCAATGCAGCGTGTCACAGCATCAACTAGATTGAGCTATACAGCACTCACAGGAATTGTCATTCTTTTTAAGCTAATACATCATTATCCTTTGCAAAACAAGTATAGCTAAAATCTTGGGCAACATGAAATTACATGTACAACCCCTAGTCAAGACATTTACAAAAATACATTGGTTTGCTGCATTCTAATAATATATTCCTTAACGTTCTTTCTTCGAAACTGTTCCTCTTTTTCAGATAATGTTGGTGCTGAAGGCTGTGCAAAGGTTGGGCTCCTGGGTATCTTTGGAATTTCCATCTGTGCAGACATTCATATTTAGGCATCAGCCTACTGGTTTCATCTTTTCAAAGAAATACACCCTTTGGTTTCCATTCAGCAGCCAAATTAAATTCTTTCTCAATATCCCAACTAGTTTTGAGATTCAGTAGTAAAACATAAATACTTTATTTACAGACTGGGTGTTTGCTGTTTGTCTTATAAATAGCAAAGCGATGCCGAATGTTGTTTATGTCAATTGCCAGGATATCAATCAAGTAAAGTGCATAAAGTGTAAAAATTCCCAGATAAGGGGTCATCCAACTTTTGGGTACCCTCTCTTGCAAGAGAGCTGTAGCTCTGCGCTTCAATAAACCTATTGCTCTACCTCTTAAAAAAAATTCCCAGATAATATAGCTGGGTCACACATAGGCTGATCAGTTGCAGGGAGGGACACTACCCATCACTTAGGAAAAGAGGAACCTCACTGAAGATATTAACAGGATGGAGGACCTATCTAGGAAAGCCAAATCAACAGATAGATGGAAAACAATTTCCAGTATTTCAAATAAATTGCATAATATGGGCAAATTCCAAGATCAGTGGCTGATTCTCATGTGGACTAGTCAGCTGGGTGCAGGTTTGAAGCAAAGAGAAGCTGCTCCTATTTCTCTCAATGCGTCTCTACTTCATAATAACCATTACTGAATATAGTTACAACACCCACCACAGCTCAGCCCTGGGGTGGGTACGCTACAGGAACGAGCCCCAGGATGAACTACCATGGTCAAGAAAGTTATTTTTTTGTTGAGGAAATGAGATATTTGTATGAAGTCCCTTGTGAAAATAGTAAAAGAGTGTATGATAAAGTGCCAAATGAATGATAGAGTGTACTAGCTGGGACCTTGGTGTTTGCAAGCGATGGAACCCAATCTAATTAACAAAAGCTAAGAGGGGGAGGAATTATTGTTTCAGCTTACCATAGAAGGTTACGAATACTCTGGTTGAGTGGCTGGAACTTGGTACTCGAAGGTGACCAGACTCTCTTCCTCCTGTCCCAGCCCTCCTCTCACCATGCCAGCTTCAGCATCTTACATCGGCTTTCTCCATGAAAGCTTTCACCAGCTTCTCAGTGTCATCATTGGAGAGGAAGTGATTCCTTTTAGTTTAATTTTAAATGAATCTTAACTTTAAAAAATCTCTGGAAAAGACCCTAATTGAATCACTTGGGGCACTCCTGTGGCCAGGACTGCTGGAGGTAAGAGTGGGGGCAGGGAGAAGGGATGTTATGATTGGCAATCTCTTTTGGAATCTACTCCTCAGAGATGTGTTATGAGGATTAATTTTTATAATGTTGTTCCCATTTTAAAGGCGGAACTTTAACTCTAGCTTTTCCCTAACTCTACTTTCTTTAAGTCAGTTAGCCCTGCTGAGTGCTGGTGTCATATCGAATACCTGTGAGGAGCAACAGGTGGAGTGGGCCAGGCACATGTGGTAGTCTTAGGAAATGCCTAGGTAGCCCACAGCAGCACTGAAAGGCTCGTACTCCAGCGGTGCACACACGGTGCCTGGAGCCAGGCCAGAGGGCCAAGTGCTGTGGGGGAACGTGGACCCAGGATAGCAATGACCCTGCTCAAGGAGGCTGCCTGTGTGAGGAGCCTGGCTGGGGGGCTGCCAGGGTAGAAAGCACCACTGAAACTGACATAGACCAATGAAAAGCCTCCATAGGAACAATCGCCAAGGTACAGGATAAACTCCACCCCATGCGGGCAGCAGAATAAGGAGAAACAGCATATTCCAGGCAGGCCAAAAGTCCCCTCTCCTGATCCTTTGGGAAACTGAGAGCGTGGACTGGGCAGGGAGCAAGACGATAAGCACCGGGAGGCTACTACACTTGGCTGGTGAGCCAGCCCACAAGTCCCCACAGACCCAGGCTCAGGAGCAGTCGGTTCCTCCCTGAGGCTACAGAGAAGCAGGAATGATGGGGAGAGTTAGGAATGCTCCTGTCTAGTGAGGAAGAAACTAGAGAAGGGAGTGTGACTTTCCCCCTAAAGGAAAGTCTGTCCAATGGAATGTCATTCTCTGAACAAGGAGGCTGGGGAACTTGACCTCTGTCTTGGATCTCCTTTCTCTGGGAAGGTCCTCTTGGGCAAGGGTAGAATTTTTGCAGGAGTCTCAGAGGGAGGGTTTTGTGTGAGTTCAAGCTGGGATTTAGACCTGATGAAGGACTGATGGTGATGTCCCTCAGTGTATGTTTGCAGGAGGATAAGGACAAAGCCGAAGCAGATCTGGGGCATGTCCCTAACCCAATAACAAATCCTGGAAGGAAGGAACAATACCAAGCACATTGTGACAGACATCTCATGGTTGGATTTGACCTGTTTAGTTCCCAGTGAGCTCATGCTTCAGGCCTCAGGGTGGTGGCCAGAGACTCTGCCTAGAAAAAACAGAAGGGACAGAAGAGAAAAGCCTTTTTTTCTTTAAGAAACCAGGGCATATGTTGCAGCAATGTGTATGATTGACACCATGGAAGGAGACGCAGTCTCCTATTTCTGCATTAAGTCCAGAGGCCCGTGCTCCTCTGACCCCCTGCGACTCCGCAATCAGTAGCAGAAATAATGGCAGTTTCTGACCTGAGCCCATTGTCACCAGAGGGGCATAGGCAGTGAAGACTGCTCAGCTGTAGGTTCTCAGTCCCCTTCTCCCGTCTCTAAGAGACAGCATTGGAGATGTCATCAGAGGTCAATGATAGTAGCTGCCCCAAGGAGGGAAAAAAAATAGGAAAAGAAAATAGAAAATTTCCCTCCTCGGAAGATCATGGCTAATTTTTCACCACTTCTTAGACACTTTCAGGGAGACTCAAAAATTAGTACAATGGACTCAGCACGAAGCTTAAGCTCTTCAATTAGGGGTGGAGGACAGTCTGTTATTAGTATTAGTGTGATTGTATTTTAAACAGAAGGCCTGTGGCCCTGACAAACATGGAATAAGTTTGGGTCAGGATCAGGAGCACTGGTTTGAGGTTCAAATATGGTAAACTGTTTTATGAGCGCTGGATTACATAAACTTGGTGAATTAACGTTAGCAGTGGTCATCTATAGGGAGGTACTAGAGACTGGATGTTTGTGTCGCTTCCAAATTCACATTTGAAACCTAATCCCAAATGTGAAGGAATTGGTGCCATCATTAAAAAAGGCCCCAGAGAGTTCCTTTTTTCCTTCTGCCATATGAGGGGACAGCAAGAAGATGGCCAGGCCATCTACGAACGAGGAAGAGAGCTCTCACCAGACACAGAACCTCCTGGTGCTTTGATCTTGGACTTCCCAGGCTCCAGAACTATGAGAAATAAGTGTTTGTTGTTTATGAGCCATCCAGTCTATGGAATTTTGGAATTTTGCCCTCCTAATCTCAACTCCTAAAGGACCTAAATCCTGGTGCATGGGTGGAAGATTCTTTATAAGGTCAAGATTGAACTTGTAACCTGAAGGAACAAAATCTACCTTGACGATCTCTGTGAGGTCTAGAGGACTGTGCTTGCTGTTTCTCAGGACAGCTATTACAGCCCAGTCGGGGACAGCCAGGAGTGATGAAGCATGGAGGCAATAGGCCTTGAACCCAAACTTTTTCGGAGGAAACTGGCCTAGCCAGCAGAATATCTGGAGGGATGGTAACAGATAAAGACAAACGTGGTGGGTACATGGGGGTCCTGAAATCTTCCGGAAGTAACAGAGATGTTATAATAGCCAGGTGGAGCCTTGAGGTGATGGGAAATTCAGGAACAGCTGAAGCTCAGAAGTCTGGGATGGGGAAAGAGGACAATCTTGTAAGAGCAGTCAGTAGGCAACAGCTCTAGCACCATCACAGAGCGCTAGGAAGCAGCGGTCCAGGCAGTCATAACAGGGACTCAGGCACATGGGACAAGATAGGGGCTGGCTCCCAGAGCTCGGATAAAGATGAAGTGTCAGGGACAAGGTATATACAGGTTGGGGTGGACTGATAGCTGTGATAATTTAACTCTGGGGGTTCATAGAGCCAAGTCCTGCTTCGTGGTCCTCTCAGGGCTTCTGACCAACCAAGCCTTGGCCTGTAACATCAGATATTTCCTACTCGAGTGTGTTTATGCACATATCTCCACTATCTTTGTCCTTGGTAAGCCGTATGTGACCAAATCCACAGGTTCTGAACCTCTGGTCTGCCCACCATACCTTACCCAGCTAGAAGTTTATCTTGGGCCTTTGCCATATAATCGTATTTCCATTCACAACTGTAGGTAACTTTACAGAGCTGGTGCTCAGCTTCGTTTCCTGCAGATTGGCACTGAGGTAACCCAAGTCCTCCCACTCCATGCATATGCGCTATTGAGCACTCATCTCTCGCATCCTGCTCCAGCCCCGCCCCGCTTAAAGTTCTTCAAACTCCAACACGGCCTTCCTTGGACATGTGTGGTGGTATCTCCAATACTCCCTCCTGTTTATTCTTGCTTCTAAAGTAAGACGAGTCAGAGATGTTCCGTGTGGCATGGGTAGGGCTGTCTCTGCCCCTCCTAGCTATAGGAATGGACAGAACCAGAGCTAAGAGGCCAGGCCCCTTATTCATTTGTAGCAGAGAGAAAGGACTGGGCGTTAACACTAGGGCATTCAGTCCAGTTCCAGAGAGAGGTCTGGAAGGCCCCGTTTCACTTGGATCTCTCAGGGATTTTCGTGGTGCAGCTGGGCCATCACACTGAATGGCTTCCACAGAATCTCAGCACCAATTTGCAGGAGACAGAGATGTGGCCTCAGGCCTGACAGCTTGTTTGTGCCATGGCTGGTGTCTTTTGTTACTTATTGTCAAAATGTTCAAGAGATTCTTCAAGGGACACCCCAAAGAGAAGCCCTTAGAAATAAGATGCTCTAGGAGAGGCCCCTCTTCCTTTTCACCATGCAGGTATGAGATATTGTGGACTGCACGTGGATGAGGATGCCAGGACCTGGAGAGGACGGTGTGGGCAGGGAGAGCTGGACCATCATCTGCCAGACCAGGGAGGCGAGAAACTTTATTGCTCTAAACCAGAAGGAGAAATTGTATCCAATTTTCTAGATTACAAAGCTGGATCTTGGGTTGAAAGGCAGAGGGTAGAAATGAGGAGCTCTCTATCGGGTGGGGTGGGTGGCTGGGCCCTAAGTGCTGGTTTCAGGCCCGGAGCTCTGTCTAGGCGAGTTCATCTTCCACGTGGCCAGCATGGAGCTTCAGAGCCCAGAGATCTCACCATAGATGGAGGGACCCATTAAGGACAGAAGTTGGACTTCAAAACTTGAATAAAGGTCAACTGCCAGTGCGGTACCTTTAAGAAGAAAGAGAAGCACTTTACAAAAATATTACATAATTGCTTTAAGACCCCAAAGTAGAGTGGACATCTTATGACTTGCACCTAAATCAGATATGATGCTCGGGAAGACCGTGGGACTAAAATGGGGAGTCTCCCCCATGCTGTAATAATTGGCTCCACATCCCCTCTTTCTATTTCTTTTACTGACCTTTAATCATCCTCCTCAACCACCAGCCCCTCAAGCTCTTCCTGCTGGATCCTCTTGTTATGAAGAAGCCTTGTTTATTGGATTAATTTATACTAAGATATAAGTGACAGGCAACAGCCTAACAGGAAGAAGTTACTGACTATATCTAGAATAGCAGGCAGATTCTGAAGTCTTATCTGAGTGACCACTGATACTCCACCATGTCCCCAGCAAGGGTGCCAGTCACTGAGATGTTCCTTCCCCAGTGCGGTCTATAACTATTAGGTCTCTACTTTCCAACTTCTGTACAGCCTGAGACACAGGAGGACTGAGAATCCCAAAACAATGGGCCTCTAATACTGAGATGACAGGCACTGTGCTGCTTGGACCGGAGTAATGAAGCTTTGGGTCAGGTGAGGGTATCCATCAATTGTTAAATCCCATTGATGAGATGACTATCTTCGACCCTCGGTAAAATTAAGTTAACTCTGTTTTCTGCTCTCAGTGAACTCTGATGTCAGGAAATCATCTCTGCCACCCCCAGGAAATAGATCCCAGGCAACATTATTTTCATACCCAGTAGCAAAGAAATGGAATAGATCTGAAAATTGTCGTTAGAATTAGCCAATGACCTAAAAATCATATTGCACTTTTGTCTCACTCATGGTCTTGGGTTTCTAGTAAGTTATTCACACATCTTTTTTTTTTCTGCTGAGCAAATTAGATGGGGACCTCTCGGCACATGTCCTTGATGGGCGTTCCATTCTGGGCTAAGTTCTTGAGGCGGCTGGGTAAAACAATGTAGGTAAGGCCACGAGTGGTAGATAATACTTTAAAGCCAGGAAGAGATGACATTTCAAAATGATGAGACAGCAAGGAGAGGTGGTACAGCAAGGAGGAGGCAAGGAGAAACATATTCCAGTGAACCTGGGCGATTCAATTTACAAAAATAGCTGTGAACCCAAACTTGTCATTTGGTCTCTGGCTGCAGTATCCTGTCTGGCCACAAGGTGATGACATTACTCCAGAAAAACCTGTGCATGAGCCTATGTGTCTTTGTGACAGTCTGTATTCCTTTAATCTCTCTTAATTTCTCAACTCTTCCAGCCTCCAGTGCTTTTTCCCCCATCTCTGATGATAATATAATATAGTTTTAAAATTGTTTATTACATTTATATTTTGTTTTTACTTGTTATAAATCAGATGAATGTAATATTTTATATTTCTCTTGAAAAAATTAATAAATTGTTTTATTTTTATGTGACTCGAAGTGCAATTTTTTCCCCCCAGAATTAGTGACCCTCTGGCAATGGACATTAATATTGTCCAAATGTCCTGGGCGGTTACGTAAGTAAATGACAGCAGATTTCAACGGCTTGCCGAGGACTTCTTGCGGATTTTTAATTTATTTGATTCTCCTCATCATTTAAGAGCCTGAAGGGAAGAGCATTTCAGCAGTTCTGAGCTTATTTTTAACTAAAGATAATATGTGTCTATGTGTTTGGGGGATGTGCAAGGGAGGAGAGAAGGCATAGGGATGCCAGTACTCTACTAGTTCACTCAATAGATTCAACAATTATACATTCAGTAAATTCAGCAATTAATGTTCACTAACATGTAGCTCACACTCTTTTGGAATACATAAAAACTATGTCATCACTGTCATCACATGGAATTTTCATTGATCCAATTATTATTTGACTTAAATGAGCCCTGGGGTCCTTTGCATGACAGTGAGATTTCATGGGCGTTAAGAATGAGCATGAACTGAATTCCCCCTGAGTGTATAGCATCATCCTAGAAGGCTGCAGTGCAGAGTTGGAAAACACTAGACTACGAGGGGACCACAGTGAGCTGGTCTCACCTGATGATCTAGGACCTTGTTAATATCATCTAAAGTTGGGAAGGCAGCTTGGTTCATCTTGGTCAAGACATAGGCCATCTTGCTATATAGATTAGCCACCAAGAGGGCCTTAAAGCAACACAGTGGAACCATGTCATTCATTTAGTCATGATATTAGTGGGCTCCTAATTGCCATTAGTGCTGGCAAGTAGCCGTTCTTTATTCTGAGAAGTAGAGCACCCAGGAAAAATGCAGCTCTGGGCACCAGAGTGAAGGGCCAGCAGTAGGGTTCTTTAAATGGCCCTCTTATATCAGAGACCTCAGGAACCATGTGAAATCAATATCTCACAGGGACTCACACCAGTGTGGGATCCTTACGGACCACAGAAGTTCCTCCGACAGTTGCTGGCTCGAAAATAAGTCACGCAACTGCAAGAAAGCTGGTCCCTTACCTAGAGATAAGGATTCCCATTGAGAGCCCAAACCTAGAGAAGACAAATGTAGACAGTGTCCTTTTCTCTCTGGAAAAGCATAAAACTAAATTTTGGAGCGGACCAGGTCTTTTTTTTTTTTTTTTTTTTTTTTGCATTTGTAATGAAAGTGTTCCACATCTTACATTCTTGTAGTCCAAGATTCCATTACATTTACTCAAAGCATCATTGTCTCGATGCTGACCATACCTTGGAAGGCATTGACATGGATATCCTGGGTTCCAATAGATCCATCCAGAGGATGGATGTTGCTGAGATTCTGGAGAAAACTAAGCAACAAGGATAAGAGTTCAAAGTCCAGAGTTTCTGTTTTGCCCATATCTGGCAGGTTTAAAGGGGTGCTCACAGAAATTTGAGGAAAATCATCCTGGATTATCACCTATGCAGTACTTCCACTAAAGGAGAACTAGACAAGTTGGATGTCCTCCATCCTCACTCACCATCAGAGCCAGAGAGGGAATTAGGGAGAATACCACAAAGATAGAAAACATAGTCTGAAATGAAAACAAATGTCAGTGTACCCTGGCTCCTTTAGTCTCAGATGAGCCCAGAGTCTGGAAACAAATGAGATGCCCTCATTTATTAAAAGACTCCCTTGGGATTGGAGCCTTCTTAAGATGATCTATAACTTCACAGTCTCTTGTGTCCCTGGGCCTCCAAATGTGTCAGAAGACTGTTTGGTGTGGTTGGTAGGGGGTGTGCTGGCTACTCAGAAGGCAAAGCTCTATCATTTGCTCAAGAATGTCTTTTGTTTTGCTCTATATCTACTGTCAATCACTCGGTTGAAAATTAGGCAACCTGACCAACCACTTGATCTGCCCATTGGGCTAGACCATCTGAAACCAAATTATAAAATAAGTGCTAATTAAGGTTCTCAGTCTTCTCTTTCTGCACCTTCCTCTTTCCTCCCAATCACAGGGACCCCTCTCTGTCCCCTCTGGAACCTGATATCCTCTTGTTTTTCTTTCCTCTACATTCTCCCACCTTGCCTGAGAAATTTGTCACTTATTCACACCTTATTTGGAAACAAAGTTTGCCTAAATGTTACTCGTTCTTTATATATTTTCAGTGAATTATTTTCTTGGTGTAGCCTGCCTTTCCTGTTGAGGGAATTTCAGGTCTCAGAGAGTAAATGAAAGAGGATTAGTGGGGCAGGAACAGGCTAGGATAAGAAAGTGTGACAGTGAGCCTTTCCTTACACCGCATAGTTCATTATCTGGTCTACTTAAGGCTCACTCAGCTCAAGTGCACTTACAACATAAGCAAAAATT
This sequence comes from Eidolon dupreanum, assembly GCA_028627145.1. Classification (NCBI taxonomy): domain Eukaryota; kingdom Metazoa; phylum Chordata; class Mammalia; order Chiroptera; family Pteropodidae; genus Eidolon; species Eidolon dupreanum. The sequence goes on from CM053515.1 coordinate 63,978,132, forward strand.
GACAGGCCACCTCCCTCTTCTCGCATCCCCACGATATCCTATGCAATATTCCACATACAATGACACCACAAAAGTGAGATTCATCTTCAATGGAAACTAGCTACTATCTGAACAATAATCATAATGTAATGAGATTAATCAAGAAGATACATGAGATACAGATAGTGATAATATTTTATTAAACTATTCTGAGAGTTGATGCCATCTATTAAATATATCTGGAACTTTCCTTCACTGGCTATTTGTAAACAAGATGAATCAAGGAAGAGAGAACCCTAAAATATGACTGTCTCCTCAATACTCAGAGATTCTTGACCTTTTAAGAAATCCATCATTCAGATGTTCTAAAACAGATGAGTTACATATCAATTAATATTTGGAAATTCTATCTGGGTTTAATTTGAAGAGTTCATGGGGGCAGAAAAAAGAACTGTTCCCTGGCAATTTTGGCTCAGATAACATAATCACATTTGAAATCAGAAAATATACTTACAAAATGTTTCATATTGCCTGTCTCTCAGACACCATGCAACTGCATGCATAATAGAATTTTCCATGTCTCATTTATTTTCTAAATCTGGTTTGTATAGTCCTAGACCTTTCAACTACTGCCTCGATAAAGTACTCTGGAGCAGTTAATCCAGATACCATTCAGGGGAAACAAAGGCAAGTTTATGTAATCACAGTTATCACTTTTTTTTTTAATCTACTTCTAAGTATTTTCCCTTTACCGTAATACCTCTGCTGGTTCCAAGGAAAACATGGCAAATGAACAAGGCTTTGTGGGCCGGCATGCTCATGACCTTAATGACTAAGGTAAGGATTGCAAAAAGCAGATCCTGCAAAATGGTCCTGACACAAAATCAATGAATTAGTTGTTTCTACTTCTCAATTCCAGAAAAGTTCTTTACTAACAGTGCAAGGTTGAGAAAAACTTTATGAAGCTGAAAGAGAGGGATTGAAATTACAAGGTGAGATTGAAAATCAATATGATTAGCTCTTTGTCTAAACCCCAAATTACATAAATGGTCCTTCGATGCCTCTGCCTACCCACCAAGCTGGCCTCGTTTTGCCTCTTCAAACATCCGGATATTCCGACTTTTCTGATATTCTGATATTTTGCTTTCACCATATGGTTTGTCTTTCTCCTAATAGCTTCATTTCAGGGTGCTGTTTTTTCATAAAGGATGGTTTGACCAGCCCTGGAACTCCTGAGACAATGACAACACCTTCCTGCGATGAGTCAAGCACTAATTCAGGCCTTTTCATACATTATCTTATTTTTTCTCAAACCCTTGGCTGGTAGTGACCCAACTACCTGTGTCAAATTTCAGAAAGCCAGACCCAAACAGATTTTTTTTTCTGAGAGAAGATGAAACATATGGATGAGTTTAGGCACTGAAATCATCAAAGAGGGAAGACAGACAGCTAAGTCCCTACAGTGCTTGATGTAAATTGGCTATGGGCTGAAGTAGATGAGCTCTGGAGATAATAAGCTCAGACAATATTATATTCATATTTCCATCACCATCAGTACTTAAAAAAAACAACAACCATGCACAGAGCACACATTCAATTTATTGACTGAATAAGCAAAATGTATTAAAAGAATGACTTTCCTTCTTTTGCATGTGAACATCCAGTTTTCCCAACATGATTTATTGAGGAGACTTTTTTTTATCCATTGTGTGTTCCTGGCACCATTGTCAACGATACGTATTTGGGCTTTCTCTTCTGTTCCACAGGTCCGTGTGCCTGTTTTTTATGCTGGTACCATACTGTTTTGATTACTATAGCTTTGTAATATAGTTTGAGATGAGGAAGTGTGATGCTTTCATCTTTGTTCTTTTTTCTCAGGATTACTTTGGCTGTTCGGATCAAAAATTTAAATGTCAGACTTGAAACTGTAAAAGTACTAGAAGAAAACACGGGGAAAAATATCCTTGACATTGATCTTGGCAATGATTTCTTGGATAAGACACCAAAAGCGTAGGCAAAAAGTTAAAATAAACAAGTAGGACTTTATCGAACTAAAGAGCTTTTGCAGAGCAAAGAAAACAATCAATAAATTGAAAAGGCAACCTACAGACTGAGAGAAAAATTCACAAACAATATATTTCTAATAAGAGGTTATTATTTAAAACATATAAAGAACACATACAACTCAAGAGCAAAAGAGCAAATAATCCAACCAAAAAGTGAGCAAAGGACCTGAATAGACATTTTCCCAAAGAAGACATACGAGTAGCCAATAGGCATATAAAAATATGTTCAACATCATTAATCATCAGGTAAATACAAATTAAAACTACAATGAGATATCACTTCGCACCTATTATAACGGCTATTATAAAAAAGATAAGAGATGACAAATGTTGGTGAGAAACCCTTGTGCACTGTTGGTGGGAATGTGAGTTGGGATAGCCAGTATGGAAAATAGTATGGTGGTTCTTCAAAAATTAAAAATTGAACCACCATATGATCCAGCAATCCTACTCCTGAGGATATATCCAAAAGAATTGAAAACTGTACCTTGAAGAGATATCTGTACAGCTATATTTATTAAAGCATTATTCACAATAGTTAAGATATGGAAACAAACTTGGTGTCATTTGACTAATGAATCAATAAGATGTAATTGCACATACATGCACAGAGGAATATTATTCAGTCATAGAAAAAGAAGTCCTGACATTTGCAATAAATGAATGAATCTGGAGAGCATTATATTAAGTGAAATAAGCCAGATGCAGAAAGACAAATATTGTTTGGTAACACTTATATGTGGAATCTTAAAAAAAAAAAAAAAAAAAAAAAGTCAGTTTCATAGAAACAGAGAATAAAATGGTAAATGGTGGTTCCAGAAGCTGAAAGAGGGGAAAATGGGGTGATGTAGGTCAAAGGGTATAAATTTTCAAAGGTAAGAATAAGTTCGGAGGATCTAGTATACAGTGTGGTGACTATAGTTAATAATACAGTATTGCATATTTGGAAGTTTCTGAGAATAGATAAGTATTCTCACAACACTCAAAAAAGTTAACTGTATTAACTATGTGAGGTGATGAATATGTTGATTATCCTGATCTTGGTAATCATTCTACAATGTATATGTATATCAAATCATCACATTGTACACTTTGAATACATATAGTTATATTTGTCAATTATTCCTCAGTAAAGTTAAAAAAGTAACTTTCAAGAACTAATGAAATGTCAAGCTTTGTCTCTAAGTAGGTGGTGAAAATGAGGAAGAACTAAATGTTAAACCTTTTGTTTTAAGGGCCAGGGAGTTTGTGAGAACCTTCATAAAAGCAATTGAATTTGCAGCCAGAAGAGATCTTAAAATTCAATGTGAATTCTTTAGTGAAAATGTAGAAATCAAGAGAGAAAACAGGAAGGACTGTGAGTTGTAGAATATCGAAAGGAAACATAATTGTATATATTAGTAAGACACTTTATTACCTCATGGTTAAAAATTCGTTTGCTTCTTATTACCAACCATGAGTTAGGAGAAGCAGCAATTGTCAAATCATTTTATAAATGGGGACATGCAGTCCATAGATTCTCACTGAGCAAGGCCAAATCCTAGCTCTAGTAACCATGTCTCTCAGTGTAGTGTTAAAATTTGAACCCGGGACTATAGACGTCAAAGGCTCCTACTACATGCATTTTCCTCAACAATGCACTGCCTTCTGGGATGCATTAACTTCAAGCTATGGATTAATAGAGCAAGGGGCCCAAGGAACAAATGTTCTCCTTTCATTCCCTCATCTATAGTTGCTTGCTTTTCGGATAACCATGCTGAGCAAATAATTTTCTTGGAGTCTCTCCCCAGGCAAACAGGGGCCACGAGTCATTCAAGTCCCAGATAGTCAAGCACCACTCCTCCTATCCCTAAGTCCAAGTTTGAGGAGCTTGGAGACCAAAAACAAAGGCAACGGTGTCATAGAGGCAGAGGCAGAACCAGAGATGATTCAAAATGTGTTTCTAATCACGTACCTATCAGAAAAAGAAGGGGTACTTAAATAGGAATGCAAACAGATAAAAGATTGGAGGCAGAAAGAGACAAGCTAAAGATCAGGCTCCAACAAATCACAAAGCCAGGAGGTGGACAAACTCTGTCACTTCTAAGTTCCCCACCCATTAGCATCTGGCAGGAAAGATGTGGATGTCTGGAATACAGTCACCCAATCCCCACCCTCACCCCAACTCAACCCAATATTCTTTAGAACTAGGCTCTTGGGTCAAACTCCTCAATTTGTTTTATTCTCTTCCAGCTCTACTATCTCATATTTAGAACAGTACCTGATAGAGCAGGTACTCAAAAAATATGTTAAGTGAGTGAATGAACAATTGCACTGATGGTATATTATCCATCCCTGTGTCTCCTGGGGTGCTTAGCAGTGTCTGGTACATAGTGTGTGCACAGTAAATAATTGTTGAATTTAATAACAAATCATGGAATCAAGTATTTAATAATAATGTGAAGGAGGCAGACAATTAAAATCTGAACAGAATAGTACGTACAACAAGGAAAAATGGCCATCTTTATAAACTCCAATTATAGTGCAATTATAAGGTTAATATGTTTGTCCCTGGGCTTGAGGGTAGGGGTGAAGAAAAAGGAAATTGAAAGCCAGGCATCTGGCAAAAGTTGTTTGCCTTTTATCTTACATCCTGGAAACTCTTGCAAGAGCAAAACTCATTTGCCCAGATTCCTTGTCCTGCTTAGTATTTGCTGAACACCCTTTGATTTCTCTGCAATGTACCTACCACCTGCTGTAAACAGAAACTTCCTCATCCTTATTTTATTTTCTAGTTTTGTCCTGGAATGCAGACTTCTATATTCATCCCTGTAATGGTACTGATGATATTTAACTAATCTTTCCAACTTTGCAGAACTCAGTGGACATCACAACTAAGGTATTCCTTTTTTTTTAACTTGTAAAACTTTGCTCATGCCCTCCATACTTGTCTTTATTCTTAATCTCTAAGAACATGAAAAATATAAATCAATAATCAATCATGTAATTTTGGTCACAAACTAACTCTCCTTCTGCTATTCTTGTTTTGCTTGGCTTGGTTGCTGTTGTTGTTTTTAATTGTTCTTTCTAGAGTCCAATACACAATGTATCTGGACTTTGTTTGGGTGCCATTTGTTTTATATGCCTATATTCAATTAGGATTATATTTATTTGTTTCCTATGGCTGTTTTCAAGGCCCATGCCTCCTCTTTTCTTTCTCTGCCTTTCAGGTTTTCTCCCTTCAGCCCTCTTTACTTCCTGTATTTCTCCATACATCTTGAAACTTAGATCTGGCCTTCTAGGACACTGACTGTCTAACTCCAATCTGTTCCTGTTATCTCGTCCCTTTCTGCCTCAGTTTCCCAAATGTTTTCTCTGCCCCTTCATTTGTCTTCCCTGAATCCCAGACCCAAATATTTTCTCCAAAGCAGTCACCTTTGAGACTGCATTTCCTGAGCAGGTACAACCTTCTAGCAAATCTTATCTTGCTGCATCTTGTATCTACCCTGAGTTACTTATCTCTATGTCTACCCAACTTGCAAGTGCTTAATTGCTCCCACTTCTTCCTAAAGTTCATTTCAGATAAATTGGCAGCAAGGATCCAGTGTGCCCTACCTTGATAGGCAGCTGACATTGTCTTTTACAAAGTTAAATTTTACAATAGAGCTTTTCTTAAAGTAAGGAGTTTTATCTAGGCCCACAATTTGCAGATGGTACTAAACTAAGCCCCCTGAAATTTCATGTAAAACTTTACATATGGATACATATAAGGTTTGTTCCTCCTAGGGAGAAGAGCCATACTCTTCTCAAATTTTTAAAGGAGACTTATCTTAAAATATTTAAGAATCACTGCCTTGAAGATCTTCTTTTTCTCATAGAAAATACATATTTCTTTAATTTATTTTCTTATCTCCTAATTTAGTTCACTTGAGAAAACTTCAGAAGTGGAGAATAGTAAGAAAGGTTGATTTTAGGTTGTAAAACCATTTTGGAGGTGGAGATAGTAGAGTTTGCCTATCTTATAGATGTGGAAACTGAGACCCAGAGAAGTAGGGACAATGTTCAGCCTAAGGTCGTACAGCAAATTAGTGACAGAATTGGGACCTGTGTGCATTGGCTGCTGGTCCCAGGCCATTTCTACTAGGCTCACATCTTTCTTCCAGGCTCTGTATTACCCTGTTGAAGATTTCCCTTCTCTTTAACCCTAAGGCAGATCTTGTTATTTTATGATCAAAACTGGTTATGGCTTCCATGTCATTCAATGTAAAAGCCTCACGAGGGACCTACCAGGGCCTACAGGGTCTATAGGGTCAGACTTCCATTACCTTTGTGCCTTCACCTCTTGCTGTTGCTTCTCTCACCCCTCAGCTCCAGCCACTCTGGCTTCTTTGCCTTGGGGCCTTTGCATGTTCTGTTCCATCTGTCCCTCGCCCCAGGAGTCCTTGTTTTCTCCCTCATCTTTTAGGTCCAAGATGTAATCTCAATTAGGCCTTCCCCAGGTGCCCTTTCTACAACTGCACTCTGCATTTCCGCTCCTGGCACTCTCAATCCCCTCTTGCTTTATCTTTCTCTACATGCTGATCACACCTTAACATACTCTGTAGTTTACCTGTATAATCAGACCCTGTTCTTCCACTTGAATGTAAGCTCTGTGAAGTTAGAGACTGTCGTCTGCTTTGTTTAGAGCTCTATCCCCAGCCCATAACACAATGCACAGCATCCAGGAGGGACTCAATCATCGATTGTGAATGAAGTAGTAAATCATTCATATAAGTGCCTCAGAAAAGAAAACAGTTTCATGAGAGAAAATAACAATGAGGACCCACTTTAGATGCACGGGGAATGGGAGGGGAGGAGTCAGGCCACTTTGAGATGTGACGGTAAGATCTACCAGAAGCATGACCAGGCTAGGAGTGTGGGTTGGGTGGGGAAGGAACCTGATCAACTGTTTTGGTTTGGTCAAAACTGAGAGGTCTTCTTAGTGTTAAAAAGAAAGTGCCATAGAAATTGAGACTTGTCGGTCAATCTAGAGAAAGAGGAAGAGGCTGTCCCCAGCAGAGGCTGGGACAAGTGCGTATGCTCTGCTGGAGAGGCCACAGGGCCAGGCTGGGCAGGGCCTTATAGGCTGGGCCAGGGGGTGTTTTTTATTCTGTGTCTGAAGGGAAGCCATCAGAGGGTCTTCTAAAAGACCTTTCTAGCTCTGGGTGGAGAATGAGTTAGAGGCCGATAAGAGTGAAATATGACTTATCTCCAGGTAATAAGGGTTGTGAAAGGGGGTCTGGGTTATATGTGCTTCAGCTCAGATTCATTTCAGGCCCTTGGAGTGGGGTTGGGGACAGGCTTAAGTTATTGCTACCTAGACTCTTGGGATTGAACACAGTGGGCAGATTGGGGCCTGCCTAATTTCAGTTAATATAGGCACTTACTGTGAATTGTTAAGTGGGTGAGATCAGGATGGATTCTTGATAAAGAGAGAGCTTGTCAAGGGGGATTTCTGAGCCATTTTCTATATCAAATCAATAGAGGTGTTAATCCTCAATCTTGATAGCAGAATAATTCAATTGCAGACTTTGGCTTTAAACCCCACTGAAGATTAACCAACTGTCAAGGACCTCAGCCGCCAGCTGACAGGCCTTGATGATGAAGAATACCAGACTCACATGGCAGGGACTGTGGACTTTCTAGGCCTGACTCTTGCCATGGGCACAGGGGCAATGTCCAAGAGCTCCTGGAGAGACCGGGGTGCTCGTGGCCTTCTGTCTTCACACCCCAGGGGCAGGAAGAAACCTATTCTGTGCCAGATTGTAGGGTGGGATCTCTGGCCCAGAATCTTTAAGGCAGGAACTAGAATCTAGGAAAAGTGACTGGCAGACAGCCAAGCATCATAAAACAATTTTGCTCTTTTAAAAACAAATTTTTAAACAGGATGAGAACATTACCAAGCATCTTGAAAACAAAGTTGACCCTAACACTTTCTCAAAGTTATGATTATTCTTGCGTAAGCACTCCTAATAGTTTTCATGAGAATTTATCTATTACCATAATTTTTATAAATAAATATGTGGCCTGAATTTTTTTATAATTATATATTTCAATGAATCATTGAAAGAGGCTAACAAAGTTGGGGATATACAAATCCAGGATAAACAAAGAGTTTTTAAAAAACGGTTATATGCTTAATGTTGCAATGAACATGTTTGTGTGCAAATATTTCATAATATAAGATAAACTCACAGAAGTAGACCAAAATCAAAATATTTGAAACACATTATGATTCATGGTCCAAACTGCCAAATTGCTTTCCAAAGTATTGTGTTAATTTGTACTTCCACTCATAATATGAGTATATAAATTTTATAGCAAGAAGTATTATCCTTTTTTTAACTTTTATGGTTTAGTAAGTATGACATGTCTTTGTTTTAATTTAATTTTATTGATTATTAATGAGATAATTAAATATTTTTCCATAAGATATTTTTTCTTTTACTTTTTTCCCTAGCTGCTTGCTATTTATAATTTCTGTATAATCTTTAGCTTCCTCTTCTGTAAAATGGTGATATCAACAGTATTACCTCATAAGATCATTGTAAGGATTAATTAATCAGAGCAGTGTTGGATAGCGGTTATAGGCTGAGCTTGGATGTCATTAGACTGTCTGGCTTTGGATGCTGATTCTGATATTTAAAAGTTGATGGTGGCAAGTGCACATTTCCAAGAGCAAGGAGGATTGGAGATATCGTAGCCATCTTTGGAAAAGTCCTCTGTTGCATTAGCCATTTTTTTAAAAAAATACATCTCTAATTACACAAATAAAACATGAAAGGTAAGGCTAGAGTCCCTTTTTGGTCAGCACCTCAATCTTAATTTCCTCTCTAAAGGTGACCACCATATTCTGTTTGGTGGACATCTAACAGAACCTTTTGTATGTATAGACATACATCCACATGCACACATTCATAGAAAATTTATTCTGTTTCTATTTTCACACATATAGTATCATATTATATGTATTTTATTTTGATGTGTTTTTTACTCAATATGTCCAGAGATTGTACTATGCCATGCATTGAGATCTCTTTTCTTTAGCGTTGTGCATAGTATAGATATAGGTTTTTGAACAATTCCCCTATTCACCAGCAGAGAATGAGTGTCCTTTGCCCAGACTCTTTCTGACAGATAGAGAAAATGCTTTCAATTTTTGCCAGTCAGATTAGTTAACATGATGTGATAATTGTTTTACTTTGAATTTCTTTAGCTAGTGAATATTATATCTTTTCATATATTTATGGACCATTTGATTTTCTTCTGTGAATTGATTATTTTTATACTTTGCTCCTATTCAGTAGGGTCATTTAAAAGTTAATTTATGGAAGTTTCTTTATATATTATTTTTTTTACTATGAAATTCTTCTCTAAGACTTTGTTATCTTTTTAGCTTTGTTTATGGTCTTTTATTGAACAAAATTTTCTTATTTTGATGTAATGTTTTTTATCATATGTTTTGTGTTTTTTAAAAAACTTAAAAAAAATCTTTCCTACCCCCAAGATATTTCCCTTTAACACTATGTAGTTGCATTTTCTAAATTTAGATTAACAATTCATTTAGGATTTAGTTTTAGGAATGTGTGACTTAGGTTTTAATGAACAATCAGTTTTTCCAAAACCATTTATTGAATTCTTTCCCCATTGATATAAAATAGTATCTTTACTGTATGCTGTTTCTATATGTATAGATATACTTCTATATTATCCATTGTGTTACATTGATTCATTGGTTTACTCTTATGACAATATCACAGTTTTTATAACTATAGCTTTCTAATATATTCTCCTCTCTCTCTTTATTCTTTTTTTAATTTACAGCTATTTATTGCATATTGATTTGTGACAGGCATTTTACTAGGTTATAATTACAGCTCTTCCTCCACTCCAGTCATTTATTCTTATTTTTCCAATTTGTCTGGGCTATTCTTGCTCATTCAGTCTTCTATATGAATTTCAAATCATCCTATCAAGAGCTTTTGATTGGCAATGCATTGATGTATTAACTAATTTGGGGGAGAATTAACAAATAATTTTCTATTTGTAAATTTGTCATTTTTTCCTTTCCTCCTGCTTACTATCCCTTAACTGCAGCACGCCATTCACAATATAGCCACAAGGTGGGTGTAGGAGCAAAGAAAGCGAAACAGGCTTAGCGAGGAGAATGAATGTGCCAGACAGAAAGAAGGTGTAATTATCTTTCACTTTAATACTTTACACTTATTTTGCATAGCTCCCAAACATTTCATTTACATTATTTCCCTAAGAATGGGCAAAAAAAAAAAAAGTGATCTTTCCCCATTTTACAGATGAGAAGTGAAGCCCAGAGAGGTGAAATGACTTCTCTAGGATATGCAGCCAGCATGGAAGGATCCTCCCATGTCAAGTCGAATGCATTTTCCACTATATCCCACTGAAGATTTCAGATTTCCCTTCTCCATACCATCCAAAAGGAATACAAAATAAGTAGAAACTGAAATTCAAAGCAATAGCAGAAAAATGCACACAGGACCATCATCCCTAAATTCAAAATCTTAGCATCGCCTTCTATGGCTCCATCACCTCCATTTGGTAGTTTAGGTGGCCCCTAAGCCTGTGTCTTTTCCTTTTTGCCATATCTCACATCTGTTTTTTCTCTCCTCCCCACATCATCACCTTCATCTCACTTCCGCTATCAGGCATGACCCCAGGTTTCCCCTCCAATCCATCCTTCACCAAGCTAGTAATTTTTGTTAGGCAGAGATGAAGAAACTGAGAACAAACAAGGCTATTGTTTCAAGGATCAAATGGGAGTTGGTGGAACTTCCAAAGCAGGCAGGACTTTAGGAACATTTGGTGGGTTGATGCATAAGATGCCGAGGCATAGGGAGCTGAAGCATGTTCAGGTAATCATCTCTATCTGATTGCCTGGTGGAACCTGGGGAGAGAGGAAGCAGCAGGAAGCAGGTGAGTGGCTGTTCAAAGTCAAGCAGGCATGGACCTTATGATTTTTTAGGAGATAAATTCACATCTTATGGGATAACAGGACCAGAGCCACACTGATCCATGGCTCTGGCCTGGGATCAGTTATGCTCTGGCCATGCTAATTCCAGCACCTTTGAGCCAGGCACTTGATTGCTCGGGGGTTGTGCTGCTTTGACTCTGTTTCCTGGTCCTGGTTATTGACCTCTTGTCATATTTCTCATGATTGGGATTTATTTTAGATCCAGGCCCAATACTGGTCTTGTACCTGAGCTCAGCGCCCCCAGTTCTTCCAGCTCCAGGATCTTTTAGAGCACACAAACCTGGTCCTAACTCAACCTATCAGGTCTCCCTGATCCTGGATGTCTGTTTCCCTGGAGGTCCATCTGTGTTTTGGCCCAAGCCTCTGATTCTGCTCTCCCTTACTAGACCTTCCTGCGACTGAACACGTGCCTTGACCCTGGTCTCTGCCTGCTTACTCACTTCCTCCCTGCACCTGCTGTGGACCTGCCCATAGCACCTTTCTTGGTTTCTCCTGAGGTGCCCACAGGGAGCCTCTCAAAGTGTCTCCAAGGACATGACATATTGTCCATTGACCCCAGAATGGGCAGAGCAGGCAAATGTGTTGGTTCAAGCACGAGGCAGCACCAGGCAATTCCTCCACCAGGGGGCTGCTGAAAAATGAGCACCCTGACAGGAGTCTGTTTTCCCCAAAGACTTGCTGCTTCACTGTGGAAATGTGATCAGGCGCCACGCCTCTCAGCACCTGCTGTTTCTACTTCCTATAGCCTTAAGAAGAGAAATTAGAAGCTTTAATTTTGCCTTATAAGGTAGCGTGGGGGAAATTCTACTGTAAGACGGGGATATGACTCAGGGAGGCCTGCAAGGGGTGGTGAGAGGTTTCTGTACAAGCACAGGTCAGATGTACACACACACACACACACACACACACACACACACACACAGTGCCATGGCTTCATCGTGAGGTTTGGGAAAGAGGACATATTGCTTCAGCCACCACACACACATATAGGACTATAGCTCCTTGTCACCTTCTGTAAATTCTTTTCCTCTAAATTTCAGAAGCTGGATTCATAACTGCAAGAATGGCGGTTAGGAGTTTTTATTCATACCACCTAGGAAGCAAGCCTGCGTAAGGTGTGCCTCTAAAGGAAAACATCAGATCGAAGAACCCATTAAGGGGCAGGGGTAGGAAAAACATGGAAACCTTAGCCAATTTGGTGAAGAGAATCAGAAATTATGTTAAATTTTAAAAAGATTTAACCACATAGTAAACATTTCTTAAGCTAGCATTGTGAGTCTACATCTTAAAACAAAGAAACAAACAAACAAACAAAACACTTATTTAAGAGATAGCCATAAAAACAAAAACATCCTCACTCAATTCTTCTGTTATCTATAACCCAGCCTTACACCCCAAAGTGAATGCAAGTAGAACCTTAAGCAAGGGGAACAAAATATAGAGAATTGAAAATGCCTTTCTCTTTCTCTCTCTTAGGCCCCAGTTTACCCTGTGGCCTGGCAACAGTAGATGCTGAATAATCTGTTGAGTGAATTGGGGAAGGTCAGGCCCCTGGAGAAGGACAGGAGGTTTGGAGCTTTTAGGGTGGTTTTGGGAGGACCAAACTCAAATGCTTCTCCTTAGTCAAGTTGCCTCCCTGGGCAGCCCTCCTGCCCATTCACGCCACTGGGGGTGGCCTATGCATATTTTTGTTGTCTGTGGCCTAACACCTCAACCTGTGTTCTTAATCAAGGGTCAAGGACCAAACATCTCAGACACTCTGGACAATTGCTGAATGCCTCACCCATCTCCAAGCTCCTGACATATCTTCATTTCATATCATATATCCAATCTATCCACTCAACATTTAATAATCTCCTTATAAAGAAGGCCCACTTTATCTCCTTGCCAACCCTACCCCCTCCAATGCAACTCTTTCTTGTCAGTGAGAGGGCTCAAATTTGCCGCTCAGAAACATGACTTTTGGAGAAATTGATTATTTTAAGCTGATTATTCTTAAGAAACAAAAGATTCAGGAAAAACCTTTGATCTTCCCTGTAACTGCCTAAAAGAATTTAGATAGAGCCCTGCTCCAAGAAGAGAGTTATCATCATATGTAACTATGGTTTAATATGAACTATATGTGATAGACAGGGAGGAACCTAGCAAGGCCTCTTTGGTCAAGGCCTGTGTCGCATTGCTTGGCCTAGCAAACATTTATTTACCAAACATTCACTTTTCCATCTTTGTGTGAATTGCCTTCCTTCTTTGTGAAGTCCAAACCACTATCCTTCGTTCTCCTTAGCTCAAGGTGGCATATAAGCATCAACTGCCTGATTTGTCCTTGGGTCTCATTTTTTTATGGAACCCCAAATATACACAGGTAATAAATTTAGTTATTTTTCTCCTATTAATCTATCTCATGTCAATTTGATTATTAGACCAGACTGAAGAACTTAGAAGGGTAAAAAGAAAATTGTTTGTTCCTCTACTACATTAGTGTGACATTGCTTTGCCCCTGTCCCCTACACCCCTCAACCCAACCCACAGGACTCTCAAGTTACCCGATAGCCAACCTTTGTCCAAAGTTAGTACCCTGGTTTTGGAAAGTGCTGTTCAAGGTCCTTCACAAATACCTATCTACTGTGCATGACCTATAGACTAATTACCAAGTGAAGCAGTTTATAAGATAGCAAACATACATTCACAGTAGACCACTAGCTATTTCCTTGTTACCATGTAACTGTTTCGTTAATCACAGCAGAATTTATTTATTTCATCTCCTTGTGCTCACTACCCATATCCCCTCCTTACTCAGTGTAAGTAGGTGTAGGAGACAACTATTGTTCCAAATATTGACTGCACCTCCTTGGGAGGGAGGGACACATTTCATCTCCCCATTGACGTCAGACTTGCCTGTGTGACTTGTTTTGACCATTGAATGTGAACAAAAGTGGGATGTGTCACTTCCTGGGTAAAAGTTTAAGGAGCCAGAATTTGCTCCACCATATTCCCTTTCTTTCTGCCAGAAGCAACAGCAATGTTCCACATAGAGGTTGCTCTGCCTCCCTGAGTCCCAGACTGAAGATGACAAGGAGTAAATTTGCAGCTGACATATCATGGACATGTACTATGAGCAAGAAGTATACTTCTGTTATTGTCAGCTTTGGGGGTTGTTTATTACCATAGCATGATATGCAGGTGGAAACACTACACCCCAACTCCTTGTGTTTCCATAAGGGCGGGGGTGGAGGGGCAGGTCTTCTATTCTTCAGAAAGAAAATAATGTGGTAGAAATACTTCCAGTTATTCCATTCTTCCTAGAAGAGGAGATGTGCTTTATTGATCAGTAGTGTGGAGAGGGAGGTGGCATAGGGAGCTCACTCCTTCCAGTCTCTCATCAGGATCTGTCTATAGAGAGCTGGCATCTTCTGCAAGTGGCCGTGGGGTAAGCTCCCAGAGGCAGGCGTTGTGGGGATATTGGGGAGGAGGTGCCAGTGAGTTGGTTGATAAACTAGTAAGAAGTCCACGTGGGCAAACACCTAAACCAATCCAGCTTTTATTAGTGATAAAGATGATATTTTGTTCTTCATATATCTGCCCCTGTGTCTAACTAACTCTCTTGTCTAAACTTGGAAACAAGGATGTTATTTATTTGCCCATTAAGTCTCCAAAACACAACATCTATGTGGTGCAGCTCTATTCCCCTAGCTTATTATATAGCATCAGTGACATCCCCCAAGGTGTTTCTAGGGGACCTGCGAGTCATCCAGAAAGACTAGCTGGCACAGCCTGGTAAGCCAAAGATGGTATAAGGAAGGTGTTACTGTTCTGGTCACAGGAGAGAAGAACCTGCTATTTACAGGGTCAGAGGGCTGCTGTTTGTGATGCATCAAAACTCAGAAGTCATCATGTATCCAACTTTCCATGCTGTTCTTCAGCAAACTGCTTTGGTGATCCAAAACAGAGACTCAGAATATGATTGAAGAGATGCTCAACAGTGCCTCTGGTCTACACCTTTTGACCAGGTCCATTCACTTAGAAAACCCATTTACATCATCTGCCTCATTCAGCTCTAACATTTCCTTCCTCTGAGGAACTAGCTCAGGAGGACTGATGATGATGGGGATAGGCCATGGCACCCTCAGCCCAAGCCACTAAAGCTTTTGGTTTAGCTTGCTCTAACAGGAGAGGACGATGGTTTTCAACAGAACATTAAATATGTATTTCATGTTGAAAAATGAGAATTAGACAGGTTATGTGACTTGTTGAAGGCCACGCAGCTATTGTCTCTGTGCCTTCTTTCAAAGTAAATATCTCTTCTCTCAGGATTTCTCAGCTGTCAGAGTTAGGGAGTATATGTATGCATATACATACATACATTCACACATACTTAGATCAAGACATAGATATAGATGTACCTGTGTCACATTTTATATATAGATAATTTATCAATTTATCATTTATATCTACCTATATCTATATGTATTAAAAAAAAAAAACCATAATTCACACTGACACCTACAATTTAAATTTAACACCACAGGGTTCATTTTAGTTTTTCACTTTCCTTATTTGTAACTCTCCTCTCTGACAGTAAGAGACTTGGCTCCCATTATCATTAATATATTTACTTATCTAATCAATAAACCTGCAAGTGATCAATCTCCCATAGCCTCCAGCACCCTGTCCCTCATGTGGACACCCTCCTCACCCCACTCAGGCTCTGGCTACTATGCTTCCTACTCTCACCTCACTCTCCCCAGCGTAGATGTCTACCACATAATGCCCACCTAATGGATGGAGGAAGAAATTGTCATTAAGTTGTTTAAGAAGGGACTGAAAAGACTAGCAAGAGCATAATTTATTTTTTTGCAAGATAAAGGAGAGGAAAGCACCTCCACTATATCACTGTATTAGTTGAATGATCTTAATGTGAGTATTTGAACTAGCTTAGATTTTGAAGGGAATAAATCTGGAAATAACATCCTGAAAGTTTTACACCAAAAGGTGTCCCCAAGTAATCTTTGTTCAAATACAGCCTCAACAAGCTGTGATGACCTAACCCAGAAATGACAAAAGCAATCTGTGAATAAAGAAAGACCCTGTGAAAATTTCTTTGTGATTTGCCCTTCAGAGGAAGAGGGTAGAGGTGTGGGTGGCGAGTGTACTGAGCCAGGAGTCAGCCCTAGGTTCTAATCTTAGTGGCAGAACCCATGCAAGGAGAACCAGGAGACAGATTCTTAACTAGCTGAGTGTCAGTCTTCTTGGTAAAACCTGATTCTCTCCAGGTCCTCAAATAGTCAGCGCAGCATCCCCACAGCTCTCTGTGCATCTATAATATTGTCTTCCCTCCTTCCCCAAGGGCAAGGACCAGGCTTTACTCATCACCCCCACTGTGCCCAGCCTTTGTGAGCAAGTGAGTGCAGTACTGAACAGCCCGGTCTGGCCAGTGGCCCGCTTTAGAAGGACTCACTGTGAGGACAAGTTGAGGGCTCACTCCCAGTTTGCACTGCGGAGAAGTCCTGCTTATTACGACGGCTGGTGCCCTGGAGGGACTTACATCCACCCCCACCCCTGCCCTCCTCGGAAAAAGCTCTGATTCCTCGATAAGGAGAGGAAGTGACTGCCACAGGAATTTGATCTGTGATAACCCGTTCCGCCACTCATGGTGGATTGTGCTGTGCGTCTGTTAATGTGCAGCCGCTTGTCGCACGAGGCAGCAGCCGCCACAGCCTCTGAGGAATGTGTGTCCAATATTTGGTGCTGAAAGGCTGGAAGGGGAAGCAGAGCCCAGGACGTGTCAGGGTGGATGAGTCCCCTGATGGAAAGGGCGTGATCCTCATGTGGACAGCAAGTGAGGACCGGGCAGTGGAGAAGAATGTAGAGAGGATTAGGAGGTCTTGCTTTTCTGTGCCTAATTATTTAAGGGAAATATAAAATCGATCCTTTTAACATTTCATATCTGTTTCTCTTTCATCTTTCAACCTGGCCTTTCCGAAAGCTGAGTTTTAAATGAGCTGGAAGTTATCGGTGCCTGGTGCTCATTCCAGAATTTTATGAAGAGCATCCTTCCTTTGGAGATGAAGAAATTGTTTATCATTTTAGTCTGTAAGACAGCAAAGGATCCCAGATTTTTCAGTTTGCAGGGTGAGGGAAGGGGAGCAAATTTTCAGAAGTAAAGAACCAGGTGGTTGATACATTCCTATAGGAGGAAGGGAAAACCTTCACTGTTCAAAACACCCTGACAGGTATCCCACCCATTCATTAGGGTCATTTGTTAGTGGAAAGAGCCCTGGATTAAGTGAGTGAATCGTCTGCACCAGCTTTGTCCTTTCTGTCCAGAGAAAGGAAGACACACTCCTGAGCCTCACATTCTCCACCAGTACAATAAATATCCTGCTCCTAGGCAACTCCACTATGAAGGTGCTGTGTGAAAAGCCAAGGCAACAAATGGGCAAGAAGCACTGGTAACTTCCCTTAAAGCATACATGTTCCCTGGACAGTTAAACCTATTGTCATTCATTTCGTAATGTTAATTGTATTAGCAGACAGCATTCTCCTAATCCTCAACTATAATTAGCACTGGAAAAAAAGAGAACTTTTTTCAGAACAGACTTCTGTTCCCACAGCACAAGTTGATGGGGAGAAGGGTTTTAGTGCTGGGCAGTCGCAGGGATGGTAGAGAGGGGATCAGCTATGGGATGCCAGTGTGCAATGGTGCAAACGCTCTGGACTCACAGAGAGTTGGGTTCAAATCCCGATTTTGTTAGAGACCAAATCATCTGGGAAAAGTCATCATTACACATCTTTAGGCCTAAATTTTCACATCTACGATATAATGATGGGGAATTTCAGTAGATTATCTGCGGGCACTAACATTCTTGGATTCTGTGGTTTTGGTTGTGATAGTAGAATACACCTTAGAAAATGAACTACTGTCTAGTATCTGAAATGTTATCTTGAATTAGTACTTAAAAAAGAATTAGGAATTATAATTCAGGCCCTGAACTAAGAACAGGTAATTAGTGTCATTTGTAGAATCCCCAGTATAAAGCCAGTGGTTGGCATAGTAGGTGTTTATGTTTTATGTTTATACAATGCAAGCCTTCATTTTAATTCAAAGAACAAGTCAACTTTTCCACTTATAGCACTGTCTATGTTATTATTTTATATAGTCTGCTTATCAGAGATATTTTAAATTTTTTTTAGGCATAAAAAGTATATAACTAGTTAAAAAAGGAAATAAGCTAAATATTTAATAATAAGAGATTGGCTATTCAAATTTAGGTATATACAAATAAATGATGTGTTATGCAGCCATTTAGTAAAGATTACATAAATGTACATTGGCATAAAAGATATTCTAGTTATATTGTTAACAGTAGTTTACTAAGCAGCTCTTACAGCATGGAACAAAGTCCAGAACACTTACACATCAAATGTCTGCAAAATAAACGTTTCTTCCTTTCTTTTTTTTTTTTAAGCTTAATTGACATGTAACTCACATGTCATATAACTCACCCATTTAAAGTCTGTAATTCAATGACTTGTAGTATATTCAAAGTTGAGCAACCATCACCACAGTCAATTTTAAATTTTTTTTTTACCATGAAACAAAACTTCACACTCCTTAACCATCACACCTGAGTCTCCCACCTCTAATCTCCTTGACCTATTAATTAATTTTTTTGTCTCTATAGATTTGCAAACATGCTCTTGATTTATGTTTTAAATTCACATGTATATATATTGTTTGCTTTTTTTTCAGTGGATCTTGCGTGAAAGTATATCCAATGATCATGCGTCAAAACAATTATCACTTAACTGTTTGTTTTGGAGCAAAACCAGCGACCAAAGTTGCATCTGTTATTACGGGTGATTTCAGACCTGGCAGTAATGCTGCTTAGTGTGTGGGATGAGGTGTGCAGATCCCAGGCTTCCTTTGACTTCTCATGGTGCTCTTATTCCTGGCCAGAGAGAAAACTTTTAACATCCAGCTCCTTTTTATTCCTGATCTGGGATTTCTTTTTATTTTTTGAAGAGGGGAAGAAGTATGACCGAAGCCCTTACCCTTAACACCAATTTCCATGCTATGGTTTGCACAGCCTTGTTTTTCATCAAGAATTACTGATTTGAAGTGAAATATTTTCTGTGTAATAGATGTAGTTCCCAAACTCAACTAGGTCAACTCAAGTCATACATATTTGTTATTCATGTTTTTGAAATGATTGTGTCTACTTGATTCAGGTATCAGAAAGAAAGTTTTATAACCAAGGGAAATAGGGTGATTTTTAAAGAAGTAGTTGCCTATTTCCTAAAGTTCATATATTTCATATATATGAATTCATTACTCTAATATTTATTAATCATCTATGCAGAGAGCTCCTAATAAAGTGTTCAGCTACATAAAGAAGCATAATCCTTACTTAAATAAACTTTTAATTTGTAAGCCTGCACCTCCAGTCTTTGGATACCATGCTCCTTTCCTTATTTACACTATTTAGGAGATCAGCCTCTGCCTTCGATGGCAACTAACATAAATCCATCTAGAAAACAATGTACATGAAATTGAACCATATGTAGTTACCAATATTCTACTATCTTTGGTGTACAAAAAAGGCAATTTCAAATGGCTCAGTCTAGTAGAAAAACTTGCACTAAATCATGACAGTGAATGCTTAAGATGTACTGAGTTGAGCTTAAAATATTTTGTAGACATTATCTCATTTAGTCTCACAACGACACTGTGATATATGTCATACTTAGATCTCCATTTTATAGGTGAGAAAAGAGTATCAGAAAGTTCATAATCAACTCAAGTTCAAATGGTCAATAAACAATCATATGGTATGATACACAAAAAGATCTGTGTAAAACGAAAAAGACTATGTTCTTGAATATTATATTAAGAAAATATTAAAGGAATTGGAGAGAAAGTAATGGCTATGAAGAGGTTCTTATCCAAGTGTCTTGCATATATAGTGTGTGCTGAATAAAGTTAGAGAGTAGAAACAAGAACAATTAATGCTAATAAAGAAGCTAAAATATGGAATAATTTCCACATTTTATTTTTTATTTCAAAAGATACAGAACAATCTCCCCTAAAGCTGTAACAAGAGCTCCATTGAGTTCTGTCTTCATCTATTTTCCCCCCCCAGAGGTTCTGAAAAATGGAGCCTTCACTCAATTTCACTTTAGTCAGTAATCTGATCACTACCAAGAATGTTGAACAGGAATCTTGTTTTCACACTAAATTCTTCTCTTTCCAACGAGGCCTCAAAACCTCCCAGTATCTAACCATAAACTGGTTAAGAGAAGAGATATATACTCAGGAAAATTGAATAGTTATATGAAACGTCAGTAGAAGGGGTATATGGACTGTGAATGGGTCCTGTCCTAACTAATACACTCCAGCACAATTCTTTTGCTTCTATGATTCAGGCAGTCTTTGGACAGAAGCAATCTGCCTGGTAGGATACCTCTGAGTTTATTAACAACAATCAACAACTGATAAAACACCAACGTGTGAACCACTTAACTCCATCTTGTGACAAATATGGTTTCCCAAAATTCTGTCATTGTAATCCACCACTCTATAAGTTTTGTTTGCAAATTGTGTGTTAGCAACTGCTTCTGCAGCTATTTCAGAATCTTTGACATCAATCGATGTTTTTTTGGGCAATGGAATAATACAAGTCACTCTCATAAGTCATTGGTACCGAAGGGCAATGCTAAATTCTTCCAAAGCATTCTGGGAAGAGCATCAAGAAGATGGCCATAAATGCTATCAGGCACTGCCTGCCACATGAGAGAACCATTCAGTGCGAAGAGAGATATAAAGGAGTGTGACAAAGGATGAGCATGTGCAGGATAACTAAAATTAGTTTCCAATCTGAGATCCTCATTTCTGCCTTCTCTGGAATGGCTGTCATTATCCACATTTTTCCCCATACATGGTCCATTCTGAAATAATCGCTATTCAGAGGTCTAAATGTCAACTGCTCTGAAAAAGCTACTGAAATTCTGATGATGAATGAATGTATAACATTTCAAACAGATGCTCTGTGGAATCTTATCACTCTGCCAGAAAAGCAGCCAGGGAGAGAACCATGGTCTTATATTGATGAAAGCTCTCGTTTCTGGCCTTGTAAAGTGATGTGAAGTGATCTCAAATATACAAATGCATAGTTGCAGGTTGATACTTCATCCCAATAACAGATACCATTTGACCTGCAGTTCTTCAGCCTTCCCAGTGTGGCCTGTAGGCAGCCCCATTTCCCAGGGAGGTCAGAGGTTGGATGTCAATAGGCAAATCGGAAAGCCCTCTCTCAGAGTCACAGCACAGAACCCTTCAGAGACCAGCTATTATATAGGTCCAAGTGAAAGGCAAGGATTTCCTCTAAAGTTCTCCCTCAGAGAAGAGGTCACCTTTTATTTGAGGCCTTACAAAGTCTCATCCCACAATTATTGTCTCAATTATTTTCTTTTGACCAATGAAGTATTGCTTGGAGAAAACATCAATCCTACAAACTTAGTTGAATATTTAGTGAGATCTATCTGTTTGAACTGACAAAATTTTAAAAAAGAAGCAAAGAAATTTAACCTGTATTTTATAATTATTACTGGAAGTATGCTTCCCAATAGCAATCACTGAATGTTATAGGAAATAAAAAGAGCCTTTCAAAGATCAGCCTAAAAACAAAACAATAAATGGTTACCTTGGACAGGTCATACATACATACCTCAAGACAATGGAAACACTAACGGCTAATGTTATCCAAATGCATGTTTATGCTTAGAATTAGTTTTCTAGTGAAAGGCTGATATTACAGTTGACTTAGAAGTGAGATGATAAGGTCTAAAAGCTGTGCTAAATGACTCTAAAAATTGTTCAAGTGATGACACTGATTTTGAACATTCATGTGAAGATGTTACCTAAAACAGAGAATAGGTAGCTTCAAAGCCTGGAGCTGAATAGACGACTATGTACATGATAACGAGAATGAAACAAAGCCTCACTGCATGAAGCACCGTTCTACTTGCTTTGTAGATGGTAAAAGTAAGGCTTTGAGGAGTTAAGAAAACTGCCTAATCAGATCAAGGACCACAGTTTTCTGATCATAGGTCATACTCTCAATAGCAGGAAACCCTAAGCTAGACTTTGTATTGATTCTGAGCAATACATTTTGAGTTATATTTTCAAGCCATGGAAGTGAAAAGAAAATAGTCAAGGTTTTTTTTTTTAAATTTCCTATAAATAAAAGGAATAGAAAGTTATCTACAGATTCAATTCACAGCTGAAGCAGGAATAGCGCTTGGCTGCAGGTTAACGAACACTGAAGATGCTGTAAAGGAGAATCCCAGGTTTGACTGCTGGTTGAAAGTCCTGTGAATGAAATCCCTGCAGAAGCTTTCTTTTGCGGAGCATGAAACAAGTGTGCCATGTGTGCACAGAGCAAGAGGGTTTGTGGGCTTGGCTAAGGATGATGGGAAACAGTTGATTGAGGGTCATGGGAAGGAACTGATGGGAAAAGTCTGAGAAACATTGGTGAAACTGGCAAAAAAAGAAAAAGAAAAAAGAAAAAAGAAAAAGGTAAAGTTGTGTTAAAGAATTTTGCTAAGTTACTTAGGATGTTCATTAATTTAGTAAAACACTTGAGTGAGTGACACTGGATCCTGACGTCTTCAACAGCAACAATTTAGCAATGAAAGAGGAACTTCTTCCTTTGGAGAAATTAACCTCTCATTGGTACTGTACCAAGAAAAGAATAGCAAAGTAGCAAAGGAAATAAAGCAGAAGACAATCTTTATCTTCTCTCTGGAAAACCTGTTATTTCTCCAAGGCCTTCTCCCCCTGGTCCTTGGCAGCCTCTTTTACAGCTGTCTTCCCCATCTCCTCACTGTTAAACCACTGACTATTTCCACTGAGGACCTCATCATGCTGTAACATGACTACTTCTGGTGCTGCAGACCATTTATTCATTTTCTTTACCTGGATGCTCACCTTATGCACCGTCTCAGAGCAGCCCACAATATTTGTCACCATCCCTGTGGTTCTGTTGACCCAGTTGACTTTACTACTAAAGTTTACAATATTACTTCAAAATTGCTGGACTTCAATGTAGAGTTGACTTAAATAACTATGGAAATGCCTCTAGTATTGACTGGTTAAGATTCTTTAGGGATTGCTTAAAATTCTTGTTATATTTTACTGAATTTTATGGAGGAAAAATGGTATGTTTTAGTGACATTTATAGATGCTGGGATTGATATATGGCTTGAGTTGTATTGCTCACTAAGCCAAAATTTTGGGATGTATAATATTGTCACACCTATATGATGTATTGTTACCATTAAAACTCTCCATCTGATTTCTGTTTTAAACTTCAGTTTCAGTATGTCCATTTACCTCTTTGACATGTTGACCTTGCTGGTCCGTTTTTAGTTCAAAGGTGCTAACCTAAAGATTTCTCCTACAAACCACCTCTAAGACCATTAATTTTACAATTTTTATCTTTTAAATGAAAAAGTAAGTTAGAAGTCATTTTTTATATGTCCCTGAACAGTCTTCTCACTTTTCCCTCAGCTGCTTGGGCTTTGGAGTCAGACTTCCTGGATTGAAATTTTAGCTCCACTACTTAGTACATGCTCTGTATAGACATATTATTTCATTTCTTTGAGCCTCAGTTTCCTGGAGAGCAAAATAATGCCTACCTCATGGAATTGCGAGAATTAAAATGGGTAACTCATGTAAATAAAGTACTGCATCGTCAAACACCGAGTGAACTCAGTATTTGCTGTAGTTATTGTTATTATTATCATAATTATTATTATGCCCCTACCTCATCCTTGTACTCAGTTTACTCGTTAAATGATTTTGCCTTTTACTTCCCAGAGAAAATTGAGGATATTAGGTATGAAGTTCCTCAATTTCTCCTACCACCTTAAATATGGCTGCCATCTTTTCCTCTCTCCTCCATATAGGCAAAGGCGTTCTCCTTTCTATGCCTTATCCTTTTCCTCCCAGCTGTGGTTTCTCTGCTACCCACTCACTTCATCAAATCAACTCCTCTTGGGAATATGTAGTAGTGTTGAAGTGAATGACTGGACTTTGGAATTGAACAGAGCTGGTGTTAATCTTGGATCTTCCTCTTCCTGGTTCTCTGTCCAGCATCCTCATCTGTAGAATGAAGATGATGACAGCATCTAGGTCATAGGTTTAGGGGAGAATAAGATGGCATAATAAACAGAAATCGTGGGTCTCAGTGCCTGGCACAAAGTAAGATGTGAATAAGTGGTAGCTTTTTATTGTTATGTCTGTTAGCATTGTCAGAGCAAAGCCTTTCCTTGCCAGCCTAGTGCCACTGTGCATTACACAGTGTAGGTGCTTAATAAACATTTGTTCTAGTGGTGGTGGTGAATGATGAATTATTAGCCATGATAAGTTGCCTCTGGCTGGGGCTCAAGATTCCTGACTCCTTCAAAGAGCTGCCTGATATCACCACCACGAGTCCCAGAGAGTAAAAGTTATGTAGCAGGGGGATGCTCCAGGCAGAATAATTTTTTTTCTATGAGGATTTTTCCCAAAACCTAATGTAGTTTCTTAATGAGCTGGACTGGACCTGGCAGAGGAACACTTTTTCTCTGGCCATAAGCAGTTCATAGTTTAGAAGAAACCAAGGGCAGCAGCGGTCTTCTTGTTTCTTTTCCCAAGGACCACACCTATTTGAGAAGAAAAACAACTCTATAGAAAACACAGTTAAAAAATAAAAAAGAATGAGTTCAGAGATCTTCTTTCAGAAGGCCTAGGGAAGGGGGCGGTGGGTTAGGATGGAAATGCCCTTCTAATTGAAAAATACCCTGACCCTTCTTTTCTCATCAGCCACTTGGAGGACCAGGATTCTCATGAGATAAGCCCTGGCCAGTCTTCCTAACACAATCCAAGAGAAATGGTCAGAAAGAATTCTGAGAAAGGAGAGTAGGTGGCTGTGATATGGGACAGAAGATGGATGGTAAGAGGCAAGAGATGTAAGTGTTTTAGGGATTAGAATTCATCAGCAGTTTTTAGGAAGATTGAGACATTTAGAAAAGTTAGTATCCTTAATTTATATGTAAGTTTCTTTATGCTTAACTCTCTTTACAGTACTATATAAAACTCAAAGCAGATAAATATGTGAAAACATCTGTCACAAATGTGCTTCTTTGTTTATTGACTCATTGAGTATGTACTATGTGCCAAGTTTCATACTAGGTCCCAGGGATAAATGAATGGAATACAGCCTCTTCTCTCAAGTCGTTCATGGTATTCAAGAAGAAAGGCATTCTAACCTTATCTCAGGGAAGCTGATACAACTCACAAGTATGTCAACCATTCAACAGAGAATGACCCTTCCTGTGCCTGGAATAACAGCTTGAGGATACATATTTTGGAATTCTTTTGACCACAGATTTGGTCGTTTGGCTTTATTACAGAGTTCACCTAGGTGTATCATTTTAGCTAAGCCAATGATTGCTGTGTGATAAGACGGGTAGAATCGGGCAACTACAAAAAATCTCCTTAAAAAAAAGTCTTATGTTTTTCTATTATTCAGCTATCCAAACTCCATTTGGTTGGCTATTTAAAGAATTCTAATGTCCTCCACTAGAATTCCTTTTAGGTTCTGTTATCAATCCCAACTGCATAAAATCCCGGAGGTAATTAACCAATGAGTCCTAAACACAAAGCTTTGATAGATAATTTACTAACAATAATTTTGGAGGGCATGTGAAGGACCATATGAATGGTTTTGGTCTCCTGGACTTCCACATAATGTAAATTGCATCAGAACAAGCTTAATCTAAAATTTAGCTTATCTAAAATTTACTTTATCATTTTTCTGTCAGATATTCACATTTCTTTGTAAGGATTGCTTAAGCAGAATTGCTGTCTTATGATATCATATGATTAGATTGAAATTTGACTCTGTAACCAGACCTTTTTTCATTGAAGGGAAGGAAAAAAAATTTTTTTTTCTTGGGAGTAACTGAGCCTTTTAAGGCAGAAGTGGCCATCCCTTTCTGTTTAGAAGCTGGAAGACTGATTCTGTAAATAGATCTACCATTTCCACATTACCTAAAACCAAAGATTTTTCATGGTTTCAGGTTTCCTTTTCCCTTTGTTCTATGTGTGGCATTTAATCAAGATGGGTTACATGTAAACTCTGATTTCACAAAGAAATGTACGATGTTCAGCAATAGTTCGGTCACACTCTAGGTATCGTTCTGATATGGAAGACTTTCTCCAAGAAGCCCTTCTGGCATGCAACCTTCTGAACTTGTCAAGTGAAAGTAGTCAGAAAAGTAGCTGCCCACTGATAAGGCAGGTCTCAGTTATTTCTATTTCCTTTCTTCTTTCTTCCTGCAGAAGGTCTGAGACCAGCAGGGCTGACCTCTGATGTTCCTTCTAACTTTGAGAGTTAATGATTCTAGGTTATATAGTATTTGCCTCAGTGTATCATGAAACTGGGGAGGAAGGGGTTACTTTTATAACATTCTGTATAGTTGCACATTTTCAAACTGTGACCCTGACATTCACAGACTGATTTGGCTGAAATGAATCCTTTTTACTTATTTATTTTTTTAAATAAAACTGTATTTCTTTTTCTTCCAGGTATTCATCACCTAGTAATAGTCACTTTCTAAGTTTAATAAGTGTCATGGTGTGCTTTGACCTTGTAGCTCTAGGGAAGGTTCTGATGGTGATTGCTCAAAGAGGGAACGTGTCTTCCTTCAAAGTGTGTGTATACTGAATTCTACAGATAAGGCAACCACATCCTCTTAATGAAAAAAAGAAAGAGAACTAATATTTTGCCTGTTTTTCTGAGGAAATGGAACAGAACATTTGAGATTGGAATAGTCCTAGGAAATATGAAAATATTAGATAATTCATTCAGCTTTCAGGGAAATCACATTAACAGCTAGTATAGAGAAGCCCACTACTCTATTCCTGATTTATGCATATAATCATACAGTCAAGTTTTTATGTAGTGCCTTATTCACCTTCTCAGAGTCCAACTAAGTAGATTATGAGCCTAACAAAGCCTGTTTAGGCAAATTGGAGGGAGCAGTGGTAAGAGGGTGAGTTTGAATCCAAGTTTCCCCAGCATGTGACTCAGGGTGATTCATTTAACCTTTTGAACCTCAGTTTCACCTGTAAAATGAGGAAACAAAATGCCATCCTACAGAATGGGACTGCATGCAAAATGGCTGACACTGCGAGGGACTCAGTGTAGGACTCTGGGGTTACTCCCTTTTCCACATGAACGTGCTTGGAAACCCCAGGAGACATGCTCTGCGTGGCTCCTCCTGGAATTACAGTCAAAACAATTTGAAATCTACTAATTTCTTTTGCTGAAATAATAGCACTTACTGGCATTTCTTAGTTTTCCCTCTGAGCTGCTTTTCAGATCTGAGTGTCTTGTGAGGCGTGAATGGCAGCTTATCTTGCTGAGAGTGTGGAATAAACCCTTAGCAGCCTCTGGTGTTAAAGGGCTTGACTTATCTCAGGGTGTGGTGGCAGAGTGCCCTGGCTGAATTTATGTCTTTGTCTTTGCACTCTGCACGGTTGCTTAGCACAGTTGTCAAACACCTCTAGTGATTCTAAGAGCACATTGATGGACAGTATGTTCCAATCCTAGGATATCCTAGGACAGTGGACATTTTCATTTTTAGCGTTTACTATTCAGAAGCACATGCCAAAAAAACGTTTTTGTTACATTTAAAGAACTATGAAAATGTTACTTAAGATACAGGTAATGTAATCTTCCATAACACGTAAAGCTTGCCTCGCTCTATGAACAAATGTGCTTCTAAAAGGAGGGTAAGTGTAACAAACTCCATTTAAAATGTAATTTTGGAACTCACTATTCCACGAAACTCTTGGTGAAGCTTTTTCTAAAGCTAATAATAATGATATTCTGCTGCTAAGAAATTTGATAGATACCATCAATTTATATATTTTTCCTAAATGTGGGCTATATTTTTTCTTTTTTATGAACAAAGGAGAATAGAATAATCATTTATTTCATTGTTATCTTCCAGGGTTTGAGATAGCATATGAGGTACTAGTTCTTAGGATGAAAGGAGCCCTTCTCTCAGGACTTCTTCCAAAGGCCTTTGTATGACCAAGATAAAGGTTCAAGATTGTTCCTTCATATTAATCCTTTATTTATCTAAATTTGATTTTTGTCTAAAGAGTGAAGTAGGCAATCAATATTCCCCATACATGATCCCAGCACCATTTATCGGATCATCTATCTTTTTCCCAGTTATCTGCAATGCCAGTTATTATATATAATTTTTCCCCATGTTTGTGAGTCTTTTCCCAGGCTCTTTTCTGTTTTATAAATCTATTCCTACAAAAACGTAACACTGCCTTGATGATTATTGATTTTTAATGAGTCTTAATATTTGGTAAGAAAAGTCTCCCATCTAATTCACCAGGAGTGTCTTAGCTATTCTTGAGATTTGCTCTTAAAAATTCAGAATCATCTTTTCAAGTTCTATTAAAAGTCTTGTTAAGATTGTGATGGAAATTTATTGAATCTATATATTGATTTGGGGATTATTGGCATCTTTAGCATATTGTCTTCATGCTCACACACTCAGAATGTTGTTCCATTTGAGTAGGTCTCCTTTCTTGTCCTTCAATAAAACCTCTCTTGCTCCTGGGTCTGGTACTGTTCCATGCCTTACATGGGTTGCATCATTTATTATAGAATGTGAGCACCAACACAATACTTTAAAACAGTGCTTTCTTTCCAAACCAAACTATGCCTTTTATTCAGAAGACTATCTCATGCTATGTTGCAGATCCTAAGAATGAATGAGGAGAGCAGCAGAAGAAAGAGACTTTGGACTCAGTCAGAGTAACCAAAGTCAACAAACATAAGTGTTGGCAAGGATGCAGAACAATAAAAACTCCTTCTGGGAGAAACAATTAAGAAAACAATTTGGGAAAACAATTTAGCAATAAGATCATTCATGGTAGCACTCTATATAATAGGGAAAAGAAAGAATCTAAGTGTCTATCAACAGTGTAATGAACAACTAATTTTTATATGTTTATAAAACTGATAACTATGCATTAATGAAAATCAATAAAGTATAGGTACACACACCAACATGTGTGCATCAAAAAACATTCGCTGAGTGCAAAATAAGAGTCATGCAAGAAAACATACAGCATGATTCAATTTATATATAAGTAAAATAGGCAAAACTAAACTATATATATTTTAAGAATTTGTTCATTTGTTAAATCATAAAAATGTAGCAGGTTGATTAGTAGAAAATTCAGTCTATTAGCTACCTCTGTTGGGGAGCAGGAGATGAATGGGGAAGGGTTACATTAGAGGTTTTAAAGGTATAGGCCTTTTCCACTTTTTAAGCTGAGTGGTGGGTATGTGGTTGTGTTTATTTTATTATTGTCTTCAAACATTCTTTATATATTTTATATAAACATTTTATGTGTATGATACATTGCATAATACACTGCAAATTCGTAGATAAATAGTGTACAATGGTATATCAACTAATCTAGATATATAATTGGCCTCAAGAAAATGCATGAATTCTTTAATAATGGACATTTAAGTGGCATTTATGCTTACTGTAAGAAATCTAAATATGAAAATATTTGATTGTTATCCGTTATTCCTTTATACTATTTATTAGCTACTATGTGCCAAGTA
This sequence comes from Eidolon dupreanum, assembly GCA_028627145.1. Lineage (NCBI taxonomy): Eukaryota > Metazoa > Chordata > Mammalia > Chiroptera > Pteropodidae > Eidolon > Eidolon dupreanum. Next base: position 64,007,915 of record CM053515.1, read on the forward strand.
AAGCTCTAGGCACTTATGATATATTGATGAACAAAATTAAGATCTCTGCTACCATGTAACACATATTCTAGCTAGGGAGTGAAGGGATGACAGAGAGAGACAGATAGAAAACAAGGATCATACTATACTAATAAATTGTATTTTATGTTGGGAGGTAATAAGTAAATCTAGAGCAGAGCAGATAGTTTCACGGTAGCTTTATAAGGAAAAGAAACAGTTTTAATAGGGTGTCAGGGCAGGTTTTATTAAGGAGATTAATTCTGAGCAAAGACTTGAAGAGGTTGAGAGAGTGGCCATGTGGATTATCTGGGGGAAGACTACTTCAGGAGGAGGGAACAACTGAAGCAAAGGCTGAAGGTGGGTATTTAAGGACTAGTATGGAAGCCATGGGGCTGGAGTAGAGTTAACAAGTGGCAATGATATCACAGAGGTCATGGAGGTCCATGAGGCTTTTGCAGGATTTTCTTTGTCTCCACGTGAGGAAAGGAGTGATGATCTGATATCTTATCAGGATCTGGCTGCCATGTTGAGAATCGATGTTAGGAGGTTGGGGGCAGAGGCGGGAGGCCCAGTTAATAGCCTGTTACCTCAATCCAGGCAATAAGAGATGTGTCACAGACTATTGGTTTCCATTTATTTCTGAAACTGGCAGTATTCTACAGAGAATAGACATTATTTGTCCACTCTGCATTTTCTCTTTCTCTGACCCACATTTCAAGTAACCAAGTATATTAAGTGCTCTCAATCTTAGAATATGCTGGCAATCGTATGTCAAGTTTAGAAGTCCAATGTCTTTACATTTCAATAAAATTTAAGTTCTTCTTTGCTACTTTAAAAATCCTCTTACAAGGCTATGGAACGTCTACCAAACAATTACTATAATTAATGGTTGTGGAGACTATGTGGCAACATGAAAAACTTTTAAGATGGAATGTTCAGTAGGAAAAAACAAAACCAAAAAAACCCCCAAGAGGCAAAGTTGTGTATTTGTATAGGATAACCTAAAAAAAAAAAAGACCCATGACCTCCTAATTGGTCCAGTCCCTACTTACTCTTGGACCGCATTTCCTATAACTGCCCCCTTGCTCGATATCCTATAACCACCCTGACCTGACTGTTGCCAACGCCACCTAAGGATGCTCTCACTTCAGAGTCCTCACACAGCCAGTTCTCTCTGCCTACAGCACTCTTCCTGTGTGGGCCTTCGTGGGCCTCCCTCACCTCCTCCAGGGAGGACTTCCCAGGCACTTTCTCTCCTCTTACTTTGGTTTGTTCTTTACATTGTATTTATTACAACCCAACAGGTACTTCATTTTATTTATATGTTTGTTTATTTTCTCTCTTCTTCCAACTGTAAAGTAAACTCAATAGTGTCAGGGGTTTGGTCAGTTTTCTTCAATTTTTTTTTTCTGACAGCACCTGACACACGGCAGACACACACAAGATATCTTGTTAAATGGAAGACTCTAACAAAGACCTGAATTTCTTTATTGCTAACTTAATTATTGATGATAATTCACTTTATAGGCCTTATTGGACAGTGACGAGATTGATGTGGAAGATTATAGAAGGAGGGAGCTCAAGGTCTATTTAAATTATATCATTGGAGGAGTTGAGATAAGGGGATGGCCTCTGTGTGTTGGTGTGTGAGATCCACTTGGCAGGCTGATAGGCCTTGGGTAAGCAGCAACCTAAAGGCTGAAGGGTCACTAGAGGCAAGGGAACATTTCCCCAGCTGAAAATGTGGACTCTGGAATGTGGAGCTGATGAGAAATGTCACTGTCAAGGCAACTTCTAGCTCTAGAGCGGGATGCTGGGGCAGATGGGATCAGAGAAGAGCAGAGAAGGATGTCCCTGACCCATCCTATGTACAAGGCATACCAAATGTTTTTCAAAGTCTGGGTACAGTGGGCAAGGTCTGGACTGAAGAATGAGAGGGCAGCCAGAGAGTAGATTTTAGTACCAGGTCAGGCAATAATCAGTGCGGGCTATCTGTCCTCATCTTGAATTTGCAAATTCAAGTAGCATGGGGTTTGCAGAGCTCCAGCCTGGGACTTTTAGGCAGAACTTATTGTCACCCATTATACATAGTACAACAAACAGAATTACATTCTGCTAAAATGTCAAAATATTGCCATACAGGTTGTAACTAGTTTCTGCCCAAGCCCCTTCCACAGCATCTCATCTCCCCAGGATCCAGAGCTCAAGAGGTGAAGCTTGGGGCCTTTGGGATCCTGCTCTGTACTGCAGCTAGGATCTGTTTTGATTGGCTGGGACTTGTTATAAAGATTGCTAAATATTTTTATCACACTTTGTTTGAGAAGGTATACCTTAAAGCGCTGAAAATTTCTGAGGAGGCAACAAGAGTAGTGTAATGCTTCTCTAGTGGGGTCCAAGGTGGAAGGGGTTCCAAGAACTTGGAGTCATGTTCAGAGACCTCCTAACTTCATTGACCTCTTGTCAGTCAGGAGAACTTTATCAATTACATTGACCCAGGGTCTGGGCACAACTCAAAAGGAACAACAGAATTCATAAGTCTGTTGTCCAAGGGGTCTCACTTTGTCTGGATTACAGATCCCTTTGAAAGTCCAAAGGAGTTAAGTCTTGATTTTTCAAATTTATACAGTTATTAGAACCAGTCTTGAAAGTTGGCACAAAACTTCATATAGCAGAGACACTGGAACATGTTGCAGTGGGATTAAAAAGCATGATGCGTAAATGATTATTTTGCTTTCCACTTGTGGGGGTTCTCTGCACATCTAGACACACCTTTTGTATCTTTAGCTCAGCAATATAGTGATTTTCAGTCAACTCTAAACAAACTGTAACTCCTTCCAAATGAGTGGGATACAAAATAATGAGATCATTGCAAAGTAGTAGAATAGACAGTGTCCACAAAAATCAACATAGGGGAAGGAATGTGGAGGAGACAATTGGATCTTTTAGAGTCAAATAAGAGTCATCAAGGAAAGTTTCTAGAGAAAATCATGGAGATAATGAGATTCTACAGCTAAAATGTAAAGTAACTTAGGCCTAGAAAAGGGAAGAAGCTCATGTCCCCTTCCTCCATGCATGAAGTCTGATCTCTTACCTCATCCACACCAGCAGAGATCTGGGACTTAAGTAGCTTGCATTTTAACCAGTCACAGGCATTGATATGTGTTTATAGAACATTTTCTTCTTCTAGCTTTAAATCAGCCAAAAATATGAACATTTTTGTGATGGAGAAACTGGCCCAAATATTTAACCCCATAGTTACTCTGAGACCCAGTGCAGGGCAGCTAGCAACATCTCAGTTGCATGTATCTTACCCCAGAGAATGTAAAAAACTAGAACTCTGCACGGTGGGGTGCCCATCCTCCTGACCTTTGAAAACAGTATGCCCGGATTACAAGTACCGCCACTTACTCTGCTGTCCTGTGGCCGTTACATGCACATGCCTGCCATTCAGAGATTTGGAGTGTGCGTTGACATCTGTGTGTGTGTGAAGATAAACGGGGGCTTGTTTTGATGCAGGATGTGATACAGGAGTCCTGCTGGCATGCTGTCAGAAACCTCACGTTAAAGTGTACCACTCGCGAGACGTGGTCTGGCCCCTGGACTCACTTGTGGACCTGTTCAGGGTATAATCTATTTTCGGTTTACAGTTGTCTTTTTAATGTGGGAGCAGAAACCTCAACCAAAATAGAACAATGAATCAAAATCAACAACTGCTAAACAAATCGACAATTTTGAGTAGAGATTTTTCTTCAAAATTATGTTCTTTCTATGGTAATTCAAAAATTGGGGTAAAATTTTATACTTTAGGAGAGCAAAGATGACTATAAACCTTAGGGAGCCTAGAGAAAAAAGTAAAGTGGAGATACTATAGCTAAGCTATTGGGGTAAATGCAAGAACTTTAACTCAGAAACTAAGAGAGTATTCCAGTGTACCAAGTATGTCAGATACAGTCCTCTGAACACAGTGCCAGGGTTCCTGAGTAATCACACAGGGAGCATGGTGAGAAAGTCAGGGAGACACCTGTCCCACCTCGTCAATGGCAAAAGCACCCCCCAAAGTTGTCCACAGGATCATCCTGACTGCACCATGCTGCTACCACCACTAATTATGGTTGGAAAGTGAAATGAACTTGATTGTCTTTCCTAAACCAGACGCACAATCAATTCCACCATTGTTTTTCAAATCAAGGCATTTGGCATTTTTCATTTGCCTAATAATGTCATTCACCAAGCTTTGACTGGAGCCACTTGATGATCAATTTGATTTAGCCATAAAGATAGATTTGGGAGAGATTTTGCAAATTGTTGCCTGCCTCCTAACTTGAGTTCCCTGGGGAAGGGCTGGGCTGGGGCTTAGTTAGCCTTTCAGCATCACTGCTTGTGCCTCAGTCTACTGGAACACTAAAAGGTATGCATGTCTGATTTTCTCTTTCTTTCTTTCTTTCTTTCTTTCTTTCTTTCTTTCTTTCTTTCTTTCTTTCTTTCTTTCTTTCTTTCTTTCTTTCTTTCTCTCTCTCTCTCTCTCTCTCTCTCTCTCTCTCTCTCTCTCTCTCTTTCTTTCTTATGAGTCAGACTGCCTAGGTTCAAATCCTGGCTCTATTACTTTATAGTTTTGTGACCTCTGGCAAGCTATTGAAACTTAGCGACCCATATATGCAATGGGGATAATAACATGGTTATTACATGGAACACATTAGGTGATTGATATATATATATGTATGTATATAAAGTATATAAAGTATGTATATAAAATTTATTTTAGCACAATACCTGTTTGTAGAAAAGCACTCAATATAATTCAAGTTGCTTTTATAATGAAGCACTCTCCCTAATTTTCAAAAGCCATTTTAGCCAGATCAAATCTGTACAAAAAAAAAAGAAAAAAGAAAGCAAAAAATGCTATTGACCATGAAATTTATACTTTCCTGTTGCTAAAAATGTTAGATTCTAAAAATTTATATAAATTTATTTTTATCTATTGACTTAACTTGAAGTTATTGGAAATTTGGTCTTTTTTCAGAAGTGTTTACGTAAGGATGTAAGCTCCATTACTCGAATAAATACTTATCGCCATTGATGTGTATTGTGTTGACTCTTAATATCTGTTCTATGCATGTGTGAAAGTGAACCACAGAAATGCAGGATTTGGGCATTCCTGCCAAAAGGAAGTGAATTGAAAGGAAGAGAAGCAGAGCCTTTGCAAAGAGAAAATTGTGCTATCTCTCAGCCAGTGTCAGAATGTGGAAATGTTTACAAAATGCTCATTAAAAGAAAAAAGGATTGCAAGATAGAAACAAAATCTGGTGCACAAGTTTATACTAGAGAGATAAGAAAGGCTAGGCCCCTATAGGGGATTTTGTTATCCAATTACTGCAACCTGACTTTTGGGGGAAGAGGAAGAATGGTAGGGGGAGGGAGAGAGAGGGGAAGGTTTCCAAACTTGTCTCCAGTGACACGAGACATTTACGCTCCACAAGATAAAACTGCCACTTACAGCCCAGGAGAGCTAAACCTTCCTGGGTTGGCCTGGGGGCTTGAGCAGAGTCATGGGTTCTCTGGCCCTGCAGCTGTGTGCTCTCCTTTGCCTGGTGGCTCACTCTGTTACTGGCAACCCCATCATGAGCCTAGACCAGTCGCCTCTGGAAGAAGATATGCCCCTCTTCGATGATGTCTTCTCAGAGCAAGATGGTGTTGACTTTGACGCGCTGCTGCAGAGCATGAAGAATGAGTTTCTCAAGACATTGAATCTGTCTGACATCCCCATGCAGGATTCAGTCAAGGTTGACCCACCAGAGTACATGTTGGAACTCTACAACAAATTCGCAACAGACCGGACCTCCATGCCGTCTGCCAATATCATTAGGAGTTTCAAGAATGAAGGTAAGTTTACGTTTTATTGATAAAATTTGGCTTGGATTTTTTTCAAGAAGTGACAAGTAAATTTACAATGCAAGGGAATAATATGGATAATAAGGATAAACACATCTATATAAAGGTGTGTGTACACAGATACATAAAACAATGCACATTATGGTCTATACCGTATTTAAGCTTATTTTCCAAATAGTATTAAAAGGTATTAAAGGATATCTTTTAATCCAAAGCCATAAACTGTCTACCATTTTGATATTATAATTGGGCCTTTAAAATTTTTTAAATTTGGACAGCAAGTAATATAAAAAATTAATGTTGATCTACTTCTATACTTTTGTCATTTTTCAGTTAGGCCTCAGTTTTCACTTGGCTTTTAATCAATTACAAAATTTTCCAACTTCTACTTAAAAATGACGAAAATAGACAAAAAACCAGAATGTTGTGATTTGTATTTTGTACTTCGGAAGAGTTTCTATTTTGTGACCTTATTTAAGAAATGTTCAAACAGGATAGAAACTCATATTTTAGACATTCTTCCTAAAGTTTTGTTACATTTGTTGTGACATGTATATTCCTGAAGCACTGTTTATAGTTTCCAGAAGAGTGTATGGCCCAGTTAGTGATCCAACTTATTTTTTTTGTCTTTAAAAAGAGTGACATACAAGCTTTAAATATCAGTGGGAAAAGTGTGTTTTCTCTTCCCAGATCTTTATTCAATAATTAAATCTAATTATCTAGCAAGTTAATCCTTCAATCACCTTGGTGTCAGTAGGCAAAAATAAATAGATAGATAGATGATAGATGATAGATAGATAGATAGATAGATAGATAGATAGATAATAAAACACCACCAACAAAATCCTCCAAAACAATTGAATATCTATGGTAAAAGCTATTGGTCTAGAAAACCTAATTCTTTGATATTTATTAATTATGTTTTTATATCATTAACCAGGTTCAAAAAAGGAGGATTTAGGTTGATATTGGTCAGATATCCTTAAAAGGAGAAATGTTGTGTCAAAGAAATAGCTCAGGATTTGGAATTTTGATAGCAGGTTAACTTAGTAGTTGTGGATAATTAATTTCTTTGAACCTCAATTTTCTCATCTGTAAATGGGGGATAATATACCTACATAACACAACGGAGCGACTTAAAAGAGGTTATGAGTAAGAAACATGCCATTTGCTAGGAGGTGTTGAACAAACAATAGTTATTACTAGTGAATTCCCTAAATTCTGGGAATTAGAGAAAATGTTGAAGAGATATTGCTCAGTCTTGGAGATACCATTGGCTTTAAAAATTGTGTTGAGGATCAAAATTTCTAATATTTATTAACATATTCGATATGTTATTTGGTAACATTTAGTACGATAGTGGACATGGCAAGCTGAAATTACAGATCCCTTTGGAAATGAGTCTGAATTGAAAATGAACAGCCTCCTTCCTTTCCTCCTGTTTCCAAGCACTGAGCCTCACGCCTGGGAGGGGAAAAACGCTCGCGTCCCCAAGGAAAATAGGTTTTTCAGTTTTCACTTCTCTCATGGAGAATTTGGATGATTCAGGTCAGGAGGTGGAGTTTACAGAGCTTCTCTGTACTAGAGATCAAGAAGGGCAGGGACATCTCTCTGTGGCCTGACCACCCCACCCGCCTACGTGCCTCTGTCAGTCTGCGGTTGGAAGTGTTCAGCCCCCAGTACTTAAATCCTGCATAGAGCACACCCTGTTGGCGGCTGGTCTCTCTCTTGGGACTCTGGGTCTGCTCAGTGCAGCTTCCTAGGAGACTGAGACTAACAAAACACAACACAACAATATGAACCCCCCCAAAATCCTCCAAACCTAACTAATCCAGGGGAAACACTCCCCACTTCTAAGGTGGAATAAGTATGACTTCTATTCCTACCACTGCTCTGACCTAAACTTGTCATCTGGGGGACCTCAGTTCTCTGCATTGAGGTTCAATTTCTTCTGGTGTAAAATGAACAGAGTAGCAATACCTGCATTGTAGGGACATTGTAAGAGCTAAATAAAACAATGTTTGCAGAGCACCTGGCATATGAAATTTGCTTAGCAATGTAACTCCTTTGCTTATTAGGAACTATATTTGCACGCATGCAAAGTGAACTTATTTTTAACAGCTTTATTGAAGTATAATTAACATGCAATAAATTGCATGCATTTATAGTGTATAATTTAGTAGGTTTTGACATATGTAAACAGCCATTGAAACCATCACTAGAATCAAAGTAGTGAACATACTCATCCCCACCAAAAGTTTCCTTGTGCTCCTTTTAATTGCTTCTTCTCACTACAGTGAACTTCTATTCTGTACTTTTCTCATGTAAAGAGCTACCAGTCTACCCCCTTATTTTTGGTCTTCACATGTTCCTTGACCAAGGGGAGTCAGCTCTCCCCCATTCTTATGAAGGAGGACAACTCTCAAGCTACTTGATGTAATAAGAACATGTCATACCGATGAATCACTTTGGTCTGATGCCCAGAATCACCAGCTAATCAGTATGTTTAAAGTGCTGTCTCTGTTTAAGGCATCATGGTAGATTGAAGGCATAGAAGGGAGTTTAAGCTGTAGCACCTGCCAGCATGATGACAGTCTAGTTGGGAAGATCTATTCATTAAAAGGCAACTGAAACACAAAGATGTAAGTGGCAAAGGTCAAAGGAGGGATAGGGAATAAGCACTCAGTGACTCAGAGGGGAGTGAACTTTCAAGGAGGTGAGGAAGGGAAGGTCCCTCAGGGAGGGGTCACAGCTAGATAGGTGGAGATGAAGGAATAAGGTTTTCCAAGGATCAGAAGAACCTAACCAAAGATGCAATAAACAGTAAAGCAAAGGTGTGTCTTGGTAAGTGGTGAAGATATCACTCTACTTTACACAGGAAGGCTTACAATTTATTTAATCTTTCAACAAATACCATTGAGCAATTAAAACATTCCATGCTCTGTAGGTGGTGAATGGGAGTAATGGCTGGATCGAGATGTGAAGATCTGGTTAGAGCTGGTCTGAAGAGCCACGCTAGAAAGTTTAAACATACTCTGTTGACCAATACTTCCTACTGGCAGTGCATGAGATAATTTTAGGCTGTACTTAGAGGAAGCTGTGAATCATGTGAAATTATCATACATTTTTATTAATATGAATTAGATAAAAATCCACATAATATCACTTCAATCCTCTCACTATATAAATGTTGTTGCTTAGAACAAATCTAAAAGAATTAATAAGTATAAAAATAATTAGATCTAGTTAAAGAAATATATTAGAGTATAATCTGGTATGGGGACCCCAATGAAATAATGAATTGGCTAAACAGTTGAGAAAATGCTGCGAATGATGATAAGAGGACCCTCAACTGGTGGTCCTTAGCATCTCTGGTGTCATGGAATCCTTTGATTGATGACAGATTCCCTCAGGAATTCCTTGTAGGCATGCGTTACCTGGGGCAAGAGTGCAGGAGCTTTGAGGTCCTATAAAAGTCTCAGATAGGAATTCAACATGATAATATTTGGAGGTATGCTTCTTAGACTAAAAGAACTTTAAATTTTTATTTCATAAATATTCTCGAGCAATTAATATGTGCCAAACTCCATGCCAGGTGTTAACGGTATGAAACTAAGATGGCCAGTCTATCCCCAAAGTTCATTTCCCTCATTCCTCCTTGTCAAGGAACACATACTCAAAATCAATTGCAGTGACCCCCTTGGTTTATAACTATTTTCTTGACCTTGTCAGGCTTTGGCGTCTGGAGCAAAAGTCAGCAAACTTTTTCTGAAAATGGCCAGAGAGATAGTACATAGTCTAGGTTCTATAGACCATGTATTTTCTGTTACAACTATTTAACTGTCATCATAGTGCAACAGTTATCACAGACAATAGAGAAATGAATAGGTGAGGCTATGTTCCAATAATGCTTTACTTCCGAAAATGGGTGGCCTGTAGGCTACAGTCTAGAGGAATGTCTTCAGGAAGACCAGTGCCCAGCCAGCTATGTGGGGATCTCTACCCATTACAAATGCAAATACCACAAGCCATGAAGCTCTCATCCCTGAAAGCTTCAATAAAAGAACCACCACCACACATTTCCTTTTCTAGCTCTTCACTAGTTAGAAAAATTGGGGGTTTGCTCACACAATCTCCAAGGTCCCTCCTAGTTCTATAACTCTGTGGCTGATAAGCTACACAAACAAGGCAGGGTGAGTTTTCTTCCACTCGTTAGGCTGCCATTTTCCATTTTAGTCTTGGCAGTTTAACTTGATTTAGCATCCTATCATTGACCTTTCAATATTTTCTGTGTCAAAGAATGCTAACACTGTGTTTTTATGCATTACTATCCCTCATTCTCTCTGTATCAAGCTTTCTTCATGGATAGGCCTTCTTATGACATAAATAAACATCTGTTTTTCCTTGTGACATACTGCAAATCTGATTTTTGTCTTTTTGTAGATCTGTTTTCCCAACCAGCCAGTTTTAATGGGCTCCGAAAATACCCTCTCCTCTTCAATGTGTCCATCCCTCACCATGAAGAGGTCATCCTGGCTGAACTCAGGTTGTACACGCTGGTGCAAAGAGACCGCATGATATATGAAGGAGTGGACCGAAAAATTACCATATTTGAACTATTAGAGGGCAATGGGGACAATGAGAGTGAAAGAAACATGTTGATCTTGATGTCAGGGGACATCTATGGAACCAACAGTGAGTGGGAGACTTTCGATGTGACCAGTGCCATCAGACGTTGGCAGAAGTCAGGCTCATCCACCCACCAGCTGGAAGTCCACATCGAGAGCAGACATGACGAAACCGAGGACACCGGCAGGGGACAACTGGAAATAGATATCAGTGACAGGAATAAGCATGTCCCTTTGCTTGTTGTGTTTTCTGATGACCAAAGCAGTGAGAAGGAACGAAAAGAGGAACTGAGTGAAATGATCACCCACGAGCAGCTTCTGGAACTGGACAACCTGGGCCTGGATGGTTATTCCAGTGGGCCTGGGGAAGAGGCTTTGCTACAGATGAGATCAAACATCATCTATGACTCCACTGCTCGCATCAGAAGGAATGCCAAAGGAAACTACTGCAAGAGGACCCCCCTCTACATCGACTTTAAGGAGATTGGCTGGGACTCTTGGATCATTGCCCCACCTGGATATGAAGCCTATGAATGCCGTGGAGTTTGCAACTACCCCCTGGCGGAGCATCTCACACCCACAAAACATGCAATTATCCAAGCCTTAGTCCACCTTAAGAATTCCCAGAAGGCTTCCAAAGCTTGCTGTGTCCCCACGAAGTTAGAGCCCATCTCCATCCTCTACTTAGACAAAGGTGTTGTCACCTACAAGTTTAAATATGAAGGCATGGCCGTCTCTGAGTGTGGCTGTAGATAGAAGAGGAGTCGTGTAGCTTATTTAATAACTGTAAATGTGTATATTTTGTGTTCTTATTTAATAAGATTATTTAATAAGGGTGTACAGATCATAGCAGTTGCTGCCTTAGGGAAATGGACAGGTCATTTTGTTGTAGGAAGTGCTTCTTTTGCTATATAGTCTCATCCCTTCCAATCTGTTTTTCTTTGGACTTGTCCTTTCCTGGCAATGCCATCTCTAACAGCAAGTGGCAAAACCATACTACTTGTCATCTACATCAATTCGAAAACAACAATCCCTAAGCAGAAATAAAGTGTAGAAAGGCAGATATTTGTGTATGTATGTGTACATAGATAAACTTATAAAACTCTTTTGGCTCTATAGAGGTAGATTACATTCATACACATGCATGACTCAATCAAATGTGTGTATATTAAAAGCCAATGGTATGTCCTCAGTTGCCTCTTCTCTGAGTAGGATTTATGTCAAGATAATTTGCACCAGGAATTTAACCATCCTGAGAAGTATGACATTTCCTAAACACTGTTGGGAATGTAGATGTAACTTTTGTCAATTTAGTTTCTGCCATTGCTCGAAGCAGGAAGGCCTGGTAAAGGCTGCTGCATGTTTGAGAAGAGGGGTTATTTGATATGGAAATTAAATGGCTTCAAGAGGCACAGAATAAACCAATGGGGCAACAGTGTGCTCTAGAGGGCAGGGCCTGCTCAAGAAAGGAAAACAGTGAGAACTTCAGGGTGACATCTGTTCTGGAAATAACAGGAAAGCAAGGCCATGTGCATTGGCCTTTATTGCTGCAGAGGGTAAAGGAGGGGCAGGTGGGTTATAGGGGAGGAGGGGGAAAGGATCTAGATGCTATCCTAAAATGTGTTTGTAAAATTATAAGCAGTTCTAATTGGAGAATGAAATCTTTAGGACAAAATAAAATTATCAAAGATGAAGAGGAGGAAAATCAGAAGGGATCTGCCTGTTGGATTCTTCACTTAGCATTTTTCTTCAATTCTTAATATTTCTCCCTTGCCTCTGCACCTTTTTGCTTCCCTCTTTCTTCTTCGTTCCATGCTCTGCACTCATTCCTGTGTCTCTCGTCTTCACTGGCCTTCATTGTTCCTGCTGTGAGCTGGAGGGAAATACCTGAAAGGATTTCTTTCTGGGTGAATGGAAGAAGTGCTCTAATTTCTAGATTTCTCCTTGATATTTAATTTGATTTTCTTTTAACAATATCTTTTATGAAATGTTTTGTTCATGAGAATATTTAAGTATGAGAAAAAGAAAATGAAATTCCAGGTGGATCTGTCTAAATAAATGAATTAATAAATAGACACACAAATGACTTGAAAGCTAAGCCTGAATTTTCAAATCAGCTTTGTCCCATGGTAGATGGCTTCTAGCCTTCCCATTCTTCCCATTCTGCAGTCTTCCCATTGTGGAGCTGGCCAGGACTAAGGGACTGGGAAGTGTTTCTGACAGGAATGGTCCTGTGTGTCTGCCAGCATTTGGCCAGTTGAACGACAATACAACTCTGGCTGTGGTCTAGCCACCCTTCCCCTTCCAGCATCATGGGCTTTGGGTGGGAAGAACCAGAGCAGGCAGTTCTCAGACTGTACTGAAACCTCCAGGCAGACAACACAGACGGTTGACGCTAGAATCGGGAATGTGTTTTCCAGTACATTGTCCCCCACTCACCTTGTCGAATGCTTCCTTAAGAAGTCTGGCATCATTGTTTTACCCTGGGAAACCATCAGCAGCATCTCTTTCACAAAATTCTTGGGGTTATAAACTCATATTGCACTAGAAAACAGAGGCAAGAGAAATTATTTTGAAGGACATTCTGCCCCATTTGGACCTCACCTCTGTACATCTGGATATATAGATTCTGAAACCAAACATAGGGCACATCCTGAGGATTTTTGTGGCCCCAAAAAGTGGTATTCTGACCATCAGTGAGTATGTAGTGAGTGACAATTTGAGATGGCCATGCAACTCAGAATCATTCATTTATGGAATAGCCTCCATATACAATGCTGTGTGTGTGTGTGTGTGTGTGTGTGTGTGTGTGTGTGTGTGTGTGTGTGTAACTGCCTTTGGATAGCCACACTTAGAGCCCTCAGTGGGGTGTGGTGCACCCTTCACACTTACGGTACACACAGTATAGTCACATACTCTACTGTACTTCTATTCCTTTCTAAAGGACACCAATAGATATATGATAAAATCTCAGCTGAACAAGGTAGTTCTGGTTAGATAAAAATCAGCAAAACTTTCTTTATGTCTAAAATATATAAGACAGTGGTGTGCTGGTAAATGCTTTACAGCCAGCAATCCTGGAGTGGGGACGGGGTTGCGGAATAAGCCCTGATTTGTGAACTTCAGTCATGTAAATACTCCAGCAATGGCCTCTTTCAAACTACTAATGTGTTGTAACTGGCTTGCAAAATTCTTGAAAACTAACAGTCAGCTCCCAGGAGCCATGCTTGCCTACTCTGGCGCCCTGCTATTAGCACCCTGATGTTAGAACACTAAGATATGCCAGGCCCTGCTTTCCTCATGTCCTCTGCCAACTCTGCCAGGTTCCTGAAGAAACCTTGTCATGAGCACTTTCAATCACTCTTCTGCTAAAGAGATGTGAAAATCTAGGTTGCCTGCGGCTGGGCCGTACACCACAGATGCTTCTCCTTTACCACAGTCCAGACGGAAACATGCGTATCTATGATTTTCTTCTTCCCTATGGAAAGAGGGTACAGAAAGCCACAGACTGGATATTCAAATATTGCTAGTGGTATCTTTTTTGCTTTCTTCTCATCAAAAAATGAAGAAACATAAACCATAAACAGAGAGGCCTTCCAGCTCCCATTAGCCTCTTACAGCATGCCTGCCACTCTCCTACATCGCTGCATTACTGTGGAGCCACGAAATGGTCAGATCCCTAGGAAATTAGAGCCCACTAATGTCTTCGCTGGTCACAGACCTTGACTACATCCCATGCCTGTTTTTTTAACACTTTGTGGACAAATTATCATCACTGAAGTTGATAAACCCTAAGGACTCTCGAAAAGAATCGTAACAGAGGGACTTGGGCAGCCAACACCCAAAATGGTCATGTAAAAGTTTTTAGGTGTCCTGCTATTTATTAATGGATATATTTATTTTTGTAATATAGTGTAGAATATCATATATTTTATTTTTATGTTTGTGATTCTCTCTTGGATAAAATAGTTTTCTGTGCTTTTTGAGTATTACTGTCTTCAAAGTATGGCTCCTTTATAATACATGGCCTGTATTTTCAGTCTCTTTTTGCATCAGAATTTCCTGTTATTTTAGGGAGCCTTGGCATAGGTTTGTCATCACATTGTATATTTGATTCTTGTAGGCATGTTGTGAGCCCGTTGGCATAATTACTGATTTATAAATAGTACAGTTTTAACTGAATGGTATACTTTTAAATGAAGTGTAGGTGTTCTAGAAAATATTTAACCAATAAATTGTCGTGTCATTCCATGAGTTGACATTGTCATTTTTCCATAAGAAGCAAAATGTTGTCAGGCTGTGAGGAACTGTGATTACTGCTCAGTATTTATTTGGGGCTTTTCATTCCCAAACTAGGTGCTTCCCTCTGACTATATCCATTGCCTTCACTGACCCATCAATTCAGAGACTTGGTTGGACAAATCCATTTGTAATTTGACCAATTACTTTATAAATGTAAAAAGTGTTCACTTGGTGATTCCCAAAAAAAGTTCTTCACAAGGTACCTAATTGTTTCCCTATGTGAAATGTTTGACCCAGAAAATTAATGGTAAATATTTTTCCCAGAACCATTAGTAATTGTTTTGATATTCTTCAGAACCTATATTCTTTAAGTAAAAGATATTTTCATAGGAAAATATTTTACATATTACGTCTTGCTGGACTCTTTAACAGCCCAGAAAGCCCAGCAGTGCTGTTTCAAATCCATGTACAATTGGTATGTAACACAGAAGGGGCTTTGCCTTTTTTTTAAGGATTGTGGACTTTTCAGAAGTCCCATAGGTTGTATTTGGCCCTTTGACATCTGGTGATAAAGGGACACGACTGTGACATCTCGTCCTCAACAAGCTCATTTGATTTCACACATTAGATAGAAAGAAAGTAGATAGTGCTGTACAAAAACCACATAAAAAAATGTTTCTGAGTGGGAAATATATCTGTAAGTTTATAACCTCATTAGGGAATGACCATTTGCTGTGATCAGCATGCTGTCACATATGAGCACTTGTTCTCTGAGTGCCTGGATTAATTGCAGTGGGGATGTGGACATACTTGTACCTACCTAGCAAACTTCTATAAACATGAGAAACCAGTTAATAGCATGGTCACACCAATCAGCTGAGGCACATTTGTTTTCATGCGTAAAAACTGTTCATTATTTATGTTCAAAATTATGAAGGAATTACTAGTATAAAAGGAAGATGGGAATAAATCTTTTACACTGTTCATAAATCAAATGTGTACATTCAGTGTTATCTTGTTAAATAAAATTGAAAAATTGTTTTGATGATAATTATTTACAAGTTATTTTTACTTGAGATGAAATCCTTTTTGCACTCCTACCCCGTTTTTTTTTTTCCCATTTCCATTTCACAGTATATCCAGATGAAATTAAACATCCTATTATACTAGTAGAAGATGACCTAAAGAAACAATAAATTGGTTTTAGCTTCTAAGTGGTCTCACCAGAGAGTGAGATTCTGCTGTTATATTTCATACAACTTTGTATATTCTATGAATGCCAGTGACACACATATAAAGTGAAATTGGTTTTTCTTTGGCAATCACTGAAAAATATTTCTTCTTTGAGTTTAGAAAGAAGCAGATTAAAGAGTAATTACTTTAGAAAAAAATATTCAGGCTAAATAAATTTCACTGAAATTTGATTATTAAATTTCATAGAACCTCAGGCTTAAAAGAGACTTTTAAAAGTTGTCAGGCATGCCCCACTCTTTCCAGGAGTCCAGCAAAAACACTTTTCATTATTTATTTTTGCAAATATTAGTAAAGGGAAGGGAATGTACTACCTATTTAAGGTCACCTCTTAACATTTTTAGAGGGCTCTGCCTCAGTCGTACTCAATTTAACAAATAGTTTAGCTCATTATGCACACAAATCACTGCAGGAAAGACAAAGGTAAGCAGAAAGTTTTAGAGAGTTCTTCCTTATATAGAACCGAAGTCTCTCCTGGTGTCCCTCATAACTTCCCAGTTCATAACTCTTGTGGCTGCATCTACACATCTAATTCATCTTCATGACAGTGCCTCAGTTTGCAAATAGATCTCCTGTCCTGGATCTACTGTTGCCCTTTTCCTGCGATAGTATATGTCCAAACACATGGCCATACATAGGGAGCTCCCTTAGCCAGATGGAAAACCTGCACTGAGAATAGACCTGTCCCCTGAGTGGGTCACAGGCTTGGAGGACAGACAGATCCTGCTGTCTGTTTGGAAGAAAGTTCATTCTTACTGCAGAATGCGGGAGTTGAAGGGCATAGATATAGTCCCAGGTGGACTAAAATTCCTTCCCTCAGACAATCATCCTGCACCTCTTTTGCGGGGAATCCTCTAATGTCCTGGCTAACAGGCTATATCTGGCAAGTGTGTCAGCAGGGAGCACAGCCGTTGTCCCTCATATCAGAACAACTGATAAAAGCAAGACAAGCATTCTAGTCCTGGATGAAAGGGAGTTAAGAACCCAAGTTGGGGCTTAGGCCAAGGCTGAACTAAAAAGTCCTGGAAAAGCCATTCTTAGTCTTAATGCTGGAGTCTTTAGCAACTTATTCATTCTCTCCTGTAAAGGATTCCAGGTGTGGATGTGTCTCACAGTGTGGTGCCCCGACCCTTGTTCCACATGTAGTCTGATCTGAGTTTGGTGACACAGAACCGGCCACTGTTGTTCTAGGAGTTTATTGTCTATTGATACAGCTGGAATTCCATTGGAATTCCACTGGGGGGAAAAGAAATCATTTTCGAAACTCAGGTTATACATTTAATATGTCACAGTTTCTAACAGTGCTCCTAATGTGAGTTGATCCTGTGGTGTTGCAGGAAAATAATGCCATGAGACTGGCTGCATGTGACTCTAGTCACATGGATGAGAGCCCACTTTTGTGCAGAAGTGACTATTTGTAAATAAGGGGCCTATTTGGAGAAGGTGAGAGCTTGTTAACTTGCGTGGTTATAAATGGATTATGCGATTATCTCCTACTCATTCTCCCGAACTGTCAGTTTACAGGAACCAGTCCCTGCCCTCTGCATGAGCATGGATCCAAAATGCTCATCTTGTTTTGAGAGCCCAGAGACAAACGGACATCCCAATCCATTTTTACTCGCAAACGCAACTCTGAGAATCTTATAAAAAAATTTAGGCTACTCAGTTCAAATTGAGATTTTTCAGTGAGAGGCATGAAGCATCATTGTCAAATCAGGCTTCAGCAGAAAATTTTCACTCACAGGACACAGGGCCAACTTTTTTGCACAGCATGGGAATGGTGTTAGAAAATTCGGTTATAATCCCTTATTAGTATTCCTGCCTAAAATGTATAACATAACCTGATAAATTATGAAGAAATATGAGATGAACCCATTTGAAGAACATTCTGCAAAATAACCAGACTGCACTCTTTAAAAACGTCAATGAAAAGCAAAGAAAGTCTGAGGAACCGTTATAGATTTAAAAAGACAAAAGAGACAAGACAACTAAATGCAACATATGATCTTGGATTGGATGCTAGATCCCTCCGAAATGGGTGAAAAGAACACTATTATTTATTTTCGTTCAGTTCACTGCTGCTCAGCTGGTAGCGTCCAACTCTATCAATTGTACACTGTCACCTGATATTCATTTTTAAAAGTCTTCTGCATAATTACTGCTCTTTTTTCTGAAGCTGTGAGAAGTTGTATGGGAGGAATAACAGCTTTTGACCAATGCAATATCTAAGAAGTGAGCAGGCAGCATTAAAAATAAGACCTTTGTCCAGTCGGCAAACTCAATGGAGGAAACAGATGAGGAAAAACTGTTTATCAGTGTGGCAAACCTAATGTCAATCAATACATGAGCTGCAACAAAACATTTTCCTAAAATAACCAAGCTCAACACTACATTCCCTGAAAAGAAGCATGCTTTTCAGGCAATAAACCATCTGTTTCAAGTGTTTAGAAAATGGATCTCCAATCAGTGGTAATTTAAACTTCCTTATACCCCAGTTCAATGTTTGATAAGGAGAGAGTGCTAACAGGATGGGAACTGAATTACTATATTAAGAAACTCAGCCAGAACAAAAACCAGCCCCCTGCAGTTATTTTGTTTATGCTCCAGACTCATCTGTTTTAATTAACATAATATTTACATGAAACTAGCTCCTGTTACATCTTTTGCTGCAACTGTCACGTGTTTTCTTCTTTGTTTTTGTTTCTGTTTTTGCTTTTTTTTAAAGTTCTTACAAAAGCACAATTGAGAATACGCCTGAATGAGGTATATACAGTATACACTATAGCATCACACTATAGCATTACAGCATCCAAGGGTCAACCTCACCTGCTTTGTACAGTCTGGGGTCAGGCATCAGGTTACCAGATAAAATATAGGATGTCCAGTTAAATTTGAATCTAAATTAAACAATGAATAATTTGGTTAGTATAAGTAGGTCTTAAATATTGCATGAGAGGTACTTGCACTAAAAACAAGTTTGTTGTTTATCTGAAATTCAAATTTAATTGGACGTCTTGTGTTTTTATTTGCTAAATCTGGCAGCTTTAGCCAGAAGTAGAAGATTAAATGGGTGGAAAAAGCCAGAGAAAAATGAAATAGTTATCCCCTCTATTCCCAAATGAGCTATTTAGAGCATCATAAGTCAAGTCTCTTAGGGCTCATTGTTGAAGAACAGCTTTGAGATTTGAGGTTGGAATTCACTTGACCCTAATACCTATAAAATCTACTAATACTAAAACAGTACTAGTACCAGACACATCATCCTCCCCATTTCTCTGGTCATCTTACATTCAAAAATACTTTTTTATGTTGACTTTGCCTATTTTAGATTTTGTTATATTCACAAAAGTGAAATTATGGGAGAAAAGAATATGCACATTTAGAATATGTTATTTTGAAAGATATAGCAAGTTACTTTCCAAAATGTTATACCAAATTATGCTCCATCAGCTGTATATAAGAGTGCCAATTCCATACAGTTTCTAATATTCATTACTATTGCTTTTCTTAGTAAAAGCTACTGTGCTTGGTGTGTGTCCCCTAAAAAAATGTTGAAACCCTAAGCCCTAGTACCTTGAAGTGTGACTTTATTTAGAAACAGGGTCATCAAAGAGGTAATCGGATTAAAATGAAGTTATTAGAGTGAGCCCTAATCTAATCTGACTGGTGTCTTTATAAAAAGAGCAAATTTGGACACAGAGACAGACATGAACACTGTAAGAATATCATGTGTGAAGGTGAAGGCATTTGAGTGATGCATCTCCAAATCAAAAAACTCCAAAGTTCATCAGCAAACCACCAGAAGCTAGAGAAGAGCATAGAACAGATTTTCTCTTGCAGCCTTCAGAAACCAACCCTACTGACACCTTGATCTCAGACTTTAGCTTCTAGAACTGTAAGGCTATATATTTGTATCATTCAAGCCATTCAGTTTGTGGTACTTTGTGACAGCAGCCCTAGGAAACTAATACAGAAGCTAAGTATAATAAATTGAATTAAATAAATTTAAATTTATTTCTTTAATGATTGGTGAGTTTGAACACATTTTTATATATTTGTTGACTAATATGTTTTATTCTATCAATAGACTTTTCCTGTCTTTCACCTATTGTTTATATTCTTCTAACAGATTTAGTGGAGTTCTATATATTTTATGCAATTAATCTTTTATTATATGCTGTCAGTTATTTTCCTGTTTGTTTCTTGTCTTTGAACTTTTTGAAAAACATTGTATTTTGCTGTTTAAAAGTTTTACATTTTTATTTAGTTAAATCTGTCAGTCTTTTCCTTTGTGGTTTCTTGGTTTCTGCATCATGCTTAGAAATGGTTTTCCATCTCAAAATTATTAAAATGTTTTGTCAGCAATGCTTAGCCTAGAATTATAAAAAAGTCTAAGAAAGGAGAAGAGATAGAAGGAATAGGAAAATGTTGTCCCAACTAGGACCATCATAAGTCAATTTCACATTGGGCCTGGAAAAGTTTAAAGATTTACTTTTCTTTTTAAGTTCCTCAAAACCCTCCAGTTTTGCAATTGCCTCTCAGTCTGTAGTTCCTATGATCTGAGAGCTGATTGCTTAGTTTTTCTGCACTGCCCAGGGCACGAGGGGTCCACTCCAGCTTCTTTTATACCATTGGATGGTGCTCCTGTTATCTGTCACTGTGTAACAAACCATACCCAGACAGTGCTTGGGACAATGATAATAAAATGATGGCTGTGGCTTCATCATCTTGAAGTCGTCCTCACTCACACATGTGGCACTTGGCCGGGGGCTCCTTGAGTCTTCTCTCTCTCTCTCTCTCTCTCTCTCTCTCTCTCTCTCTCTCTCTCTCTTTCTCTCTCTCTATCCCTGCCTTCTTCTCTTCTCTTCATGCTATCTCTCCATATGGCCACCCTAGGGAAAGTGGACTTCTTATACGGTGACAGAAGTTTTCCAGAGTGTGTGTCCCAAAAGCAATAGTGAGGCAGAAGTGGATTATCTCATTATCTAGCTTTGAAAGGCAGGTAACATAACACTTCTGTCACATTCTGTTTGGTTGGAATGAGTCACTAAAGCCAACTCAGAATCAACAAAATGGGAATTAGACCCCACATTTCGAAGGCGGGGTATGTTCATGAATTTTCAGACATCTTTTAATACCCTCATAGATAGTATATAAAAAATCTCTTTGCTGATTCTCTCTCACTTCCGTACATGGCCCATCCCAGGCCCATGGGAAACATACAAGTATTTGCTGCCCCACGTAACCCTGAGAGAGCCAGCAAGTCCCTGCTCAGCAGCAACTTCTCTTCACTCCTCCACCAGACTGGGTCTCCAGTTGGTCTCTTGAACGTGAATTTCTTAGGTAGTGCTCATACTCGAGTCCTTGATGCCCCTCCCTGCAAACACAAGAAACACATATCAAGCTCTCTGGGGGTACAGTTTGAAGCAACTCTTACTACACTTGAAGTGAAGAGCAGGTATCCTTCTCACTCTCCTTAATCCCAGCAATAAGAGCTAGTCTAAGTAAATGAGGACACATTTGAAATGAATTAATAGTCACCAAAGTCAAGTTTTGAAGAACACCTGGAGGTATGAAAAATATTTCCTCACTAAGAAAATATTTTTTCTTAAATTAAGTCAAATCATGATAGGTTTTTAAAACTTGGTGACTCAAGATGGTTAAGAAATATGTTTAAGCTAGAGGTATAGGCTTCTTTTGGTTTTGTTTATTATATTTAAAGCTCTAATTGGAACTCTTGTTCTTTGGACAAAGGAATCAGAGAAAAACTAAGTAACAACTAAAGTCATCTAGTCAGGTAGTGGGACAATTAATCACATGCTCTAGATATTGTAACTTCTTATATCAAGATTCAACCTCATGTGACCAAGATGCTTTTAGTAAAGTTGTATGGTAAGATTTGCCTCAATATTTGTTTGTTTTAATGATTAGAAAACAAACAAAAAATTTCAGGTCCTACTTGACCATATTTTTTATTTTCCAGGCATTCATAAATGTATTTTAATGAAAACCGAATTTTAACAAATACATACTGCTAAAAATTATTATTTAGTAAGTAGGCATCTGTATGACGTGGTCGAATGTCATTGGCTTGAGAAGCTGCAAAGTGAGAAGCAAAGTGCTTTTGAGACAGCCCAGGACATGGTGTTGAAAAGTTACGTGTGGAGTTAAGTAAAGATTGAAGGCAGTGTGGATTCACAAGGCAAGTACAGTAACCAAGTCCCATGATCCATCACCTTTAGGTTTGTTGTTTTTTTGCCATGACAACTGCTTATCTTTGGTAGATGCTTTTGGATCCACAGTTGACACTTGAAGAAGTGGCTTTTCTTAACTGTCATGACAAGGACTGAATATGAAAATTCAGCAACACAGCAAGAGATTTGCACATGGATGACATTAGGCAGTTTATTATGACTACTCTTTTTATGATCACATAAGTGATATCGAAAAGACACTGAATAGTGCTCACTTCGGCAGCACATATACCAAAAGTGGAACTATACAGAGAAGATTAGAATGTCCCTGCACAACGGTGTCACACAAATTCATCAAGCATTGCATATTTCTTTAACAACCAGCAACAACAACAAAAAAGACCCTACATGAAGAATATTGGTTACTCTGAGCTCTGATATTCATCAATAAAATGTATTAATCAATCACCTAAAACTAATTTGAGCCCTTTACAGCTAAAACTAGTGCTATTATTAACACATTGACTTAAAATCAATAATAGAAAGATCAAACTGTTGGCCTCTAACCCTTGTGCTCAGGCAAATTAGGCCAACCTGAAGTCCCAATGCCAGATTGCAGGCTCTGCCATGCTACTCTGAGTCTGTATGGCCATCTTGTTCACTGGTACAGCCTAGTCCCTGTCTTCTTAGACCATCAAAAGATCCATCACTCCCTTTGAGCAGTCTAAAACAGGATGGCAACCTCCCCACCCCACCGGGAACACATCCTGAGGCCGGACTAGTAATATAAAGGAGTGAGGTGGCCTGGAGACTGGACCGCTAGAGGGCTCAGGCTCCATCTGTTGGCAACAGCAGCAGTGCAGTTTCAGGAAATTGTTGCCATGGTAGAATATAGGCCCATTGTACCAGACCTTCCAATTTTTAAGATAAACTAGGAATACGGAATTTAAAATTTTTCATATTTCCCATTTGATTCTACAAAATGCCTATGTTCTGGAAAGTTTACATAATGCACATTTGTGAGCCAAATTTGGCCCATAAGCTACTTCTTTGCCTTCTCTGGCCTTGAGGTTAGTTAGGACACTGGGAGAATCACATCCCTCCTGAGTGGGACTATGACTTTCCCCACTGAGACTGTAGGTCCAGCCATTGTTTCCAGAACTGGAACTATTTCCCTTGAGGCTCATTCTTTCTGTTTGATTTCCAGCTGCTTCTCTTCGTCAGGATGGATCAAGAGTTGCATTGGATGCTTCTGCATCTCCCAGTTCAAGGAGTTTGCCTTTGCTCCTTGGTAATGTAGAGCCAACAGCAGCTTTGACACTCCCAACAAGCCTATTAAGGTCTACCCTTGATTCTGGAATTTTTCTACAGTTCAACATTAAAATGGGACTTTCTTCAGCTCTGTTAATGGCTCTTAAACTAGTTTGTACATCTGAATCATTTGAGAAATGATTTTTAAAACAGAGTCCTTGGTCTCACCCAAGAAAATCTGGTAGTCAAAAGGGTATAATGTCAGGCAGCAGTTCTCTTTTATTCTTAGGTTCCCTTTGGATCCTTAAAAATTACTAAAGACCCCAAGGAGCTTGTGTTTTTGTGGATTATATCTGTTTATATTAGAAATATAAACTGAAAAATTATAATATGTTTATCAGTTCATTTTAAAATTAAACTCATTGCATATTACTATAAATAACATATTTTTGTAAATGATAAATATATTTTCCAAAACAAAACTGATGTCATGAGAAGATTGTCATTGCTTTACAATTTTGAAAATTTCTTTAATGTCTGGCTTAATAGAAGACAACTGGATTCTCCTATCTGTTCTGCATTTAATTCATTGTAATATGTTCTTTTGGTTGAAATAGATGAAGAAAATTTGAACTTCAAATTTGTTATTGAAGAAGGAAGACATTATAACAGCTTGTTCAGGTAACTGTAGGTAATCTTCTCTGATACTACACTAAAACTCAATGAGAGATAGTTTCTTAAACGTTTGATGCAAGGTGAAATCTTAAGCCAAATCAATGAACTCTTTGTGCTTAGTGACATTAAAATCCATTTGTCTTCTTGCAATTTCAATGGATCTTTTACCCAAGAGTGATTCTATAATATCATTCATTTATCATTTAGAAAATATTTGTTCATAGATCTTCTAAATGTTGACGCATTTCATTGTACAATATTATACAACACGTAGCCTCTGGAAAACTCCATTGTACAACCTGTGAGAGAATAAGAGTTAATAAAGCAAATAATGTCTTAGCATTATTATGAAAATAGTTTTGACTTCTATGGACCCTCTTGTGTAGCAAAAAGAGCCCTTTGCTAGAGTTATATAGATCTGAATTCTCCCTCAGGCTCTGCTCAGTGAACTTAAGAAATTTCCTCAGTTTTCTATGGTTCAGTTTCTCAACTAAAAAATGGAAGTTTAAAACGCAAGTCAGTGTTTATCACTGCGGCACCAGCAGCATTCAAGCAGAAAAATTTGTGGCTATGAGGGACTGCCCCTCATACTATAGGGTATTTAACATCCTTGACTCTTCCACTAAATACGAATAGTGCCAAACTCTGCTCTCAATCACTGTAACGCACACAGACCCTAGAGAGAACCCCCTGGAGGGTGATACTCCCTCTCTTCTAGATCTGTTGGATTTACGGTTCCTTTCAATTCTGAAGCGAATTCTAGTAAAAGTGAAGAAATGACCTGAAATAATTTATCATTTTGAATTTTTCTTTTTCATGTGTGTGTACACATTTATTTAGGTATTGTGGACATTTCAAAATGTATTTGACTTGAACAAATGTCTGTGATTACTTTAGTCTAGTAACATGGAAGGTAACAAAATTAGAAGAGCTAGAGTGGGGACAGGAAGGGGAAAATAGATATTGGGGGAAAAATTCACATTTTCCTGGCCACATTTTTACAAACTTAGGGTTCTTGAAATCTTTAATAGTGGATAGTGCTTTGCGCATTCACTTGTGCAGCTGCCCAGAGATGTGGAAAGGAAGAGTTACAGAGAACCTACAGGTAACCATGCAATCATGCCTCCACCAGCTCTGTCTCTTTTCTGCTCCTGAAGGGGTAATGTGGCATAGTGGCTAAAAGGCTGAGTGCTGAGGCAGCCTGGCTTTCTGTTACTGATCTTCTCTACGCCTGAGTTCCCTCATTTGCCAAAGGAGAAGAATAAAAGCACCTGTCTTACAGACTTACTGTGAGAATTAAATGTGTTAATGCACACGGAGTACTGGAATAGTGTATGCCAAAGGGTACAGAAGCAATAAATGTCCGTTTATAGTATTACTGAGGAAAGTCAAGAAGCTCCATTCTCCTCCACTGAAAACCTTGGGCCACCTTTGATGTTTTATTCTCTCTTTCCTGTTAATTTTTCTGTTCTTTTCCTATAAGGCTGAACATAAAGCTGATTTTATCATACTTTTATGTGTACATGTAAGATGTTGGCTATAATGGGGGTTGCGCCATCTTGTAGCCCTGGATGGCTTCAGCACAGAGCTCTTAGAGAGTCCACCTGATGTCCTTTCTAAATGAAGGCAAAGAAATTTCCCAATGCCCAATAGAGCTATCACACCAGAATTTGGGGGGATTGAAACACACACTTCTGAATGAGGCTGATCTGAAACTGTCTCTGTTGGTAATGAAAGCCCCACAGAAATAGACCAAATGGAATTCCCAAGATTTTTAGCTTTGCAATGACTGCTGAGTAGAAAATTTCAAATTAAAAAAAGAGAGAGAGCACCCTCGCTAGGACTTTTCTGCAGTAAACATTCGAAAAGGTTTAGAGGTGACTCATGGAGGAGGGCTGCCTCTTCGAAATTTTAGCAGTTCATGCCAAGGTTGTATCTTTTTTTTTTTTTTTTATCCTGCTCCAGAAAGAAAGAGATTGATTTACATTTGTGCATTCTGCTGTTTGCAGAACCTCCCCCTAGGCTCCAGGGAATTTTCACTTTCACATCACCAGAGACATGAGGGTGGTGGGGAGATTAAAAAAAAAAAAAAAAAAGCAAAGACACCTACCTCTTGGGTTAATTGTGGATATATTTGCAAGTTGGCTTCTGGTTGACTCCTGCAGTTCTGAGAGAAAAGTTCTGACAGATGTGTATATTCCATCAGCCTTGCAGAGATAAGGAGAAAGTGACCTCATGGTAAAGCTTCTGTATGTTTGTGTCTCTGAATAAACACTCTCTTGTGGAACTTCTAGGTCTGTGTTTCTTTTTTTCTGTTCTTAAGTGGCCCAGACGTTTGATCACTCTTTCCTCAAGAATCTACTAATGACCAATTTAATTAAGTACTTGATGGCTAAGATGAGTTTATGGTCTCATATATCTCTGTAAGTGTATAAATTTATATATTTGTAGAGCTGCCAATGACTTTGAATTCACCTAGTTCAACCCTCTTATTTTCAATATGGAAGCTGGAGCCAGAGAGGCTAAATGAACTTCCTAGATCAGAAATTGCTTATAAAGCAGGAATGAGTTGAGAATTCCCAAACCATAACCCTTTCTACTACTTACTCCAGAGATCTTGAAATTGGAGTCCATATGTCCCCTGGAGAGGTGTGCACAAGATACACAAAAGTGACAAATACAACCTGGGGCATCTTCCCAGAGTTTAAATTTTGCCCTAAGGCCTACACTTAAAACAATTTTTATAACATGTGTACCACTGTTCATATCATATGTATCATATTTTCCTCAGCTTCCGGAACAGTGCCTGACATTGTAGGTAATCAATGAATATTTGTTGGATGAAGAAATAAATAAATAAATGTTAAAAATAAAATATGATATGTCATCAAAGATTTTAACTTGCAGTGACCTGAGAGATATGTCAGTGGAAGTATTTGAGAAAACTATAGTGATGTCTCAAAGAAGCTGCTATATTTTGGCCATGTGCCTCATTTGAAAATCTTTATATATATTAGAAAAGTCCAGTGTATTTGAAATTGATGAATAAGAAAATTGCTGCCTTTGTTCATATCTCTGAAACATAATTTCTCCCCTTTCCTCCTGTCTGCATAATCTTTTCTTATTATTTCCCCAGGGAAGTCTTCCCCAAACCCTTTAGTCTAGGCTAAATTTTCCAGTTTTATGCTTCACTGAACCCTGACTTTCTCCTTTGTAACTTTCAACACATATGTCTTCCCAGATAGACTGAAAATTTCCTTCATGAAGCATGACTCATGTTGATCTCACTCATTGCCTGATATGTCTAATGCCTTGATCAGGGCCTGGAACATGGTAAATACTCAATAGTAGAAACTGGAGATGCCTGCCTTATTCTGCTTCAATTAAAAAATAATGCCTACCAGAATATCAGCAGCTCACTTCATACCAGATTCTAGACAGTGTCTCCTGCAATTCTAATTCCAGAAACTGAAATGCTGCAGGCCACCCAGTGACCACTCATTGTGACTCAAGCTATTTGCCCATCTCTTTCCAACAGAATCACTGGTACCCAAGGGTGCTCTATTTCTTAGTTGAGAGGTATTAGAAGTAGGGAGTCCAGAAAGAAAGTTAATTTAAAAAAAAAAAAAACCTAATCTGAGGCAGTATAAGTGCTCGAGAACAGAAAAGGATGAATTCAAGAGATATTTTCATAACTAGAATTAGCTGAGCTTGGATGTGTTGGAAACAGAGAGCAAGGTGTGGAGAATTCCAGATGATTCACTGTTTTACAGCTTGGAGGACTAGTTGAATGGTGACATTATTACTAAGAATGATGCAAGATAAGAGGATATCTGAAAAGGAAAACTAAGAGCTCCAATTTGAAAATATTGAGTGTGAAATGCCCACCCCTGCAGTGGATATGTCCAGCAGTTAGAAATAAGAATGCGGACATGGAAGAAAGGTCAAGACTAGAGACACATCCAGAGAAACTGGAGGATGGCCCAACACATCACCACCAGATGTCCTATCCTGTTCATTGTCAACTACCTGCCTCTCTTCAAGATCCCAAGGTAGAGACCCCTACTGGATGCATCTTTTTTTCTTCTTCTTCTTCAATAAATGACTGCTGTGCCTGTGGCCTTTGAGTCAGTGTGATAAAGGTAGGGCAGTGTCTATGGTGGCCTCAGTGGAGACACACAGTTCAAGGCACTGAACTTGGCCTAGCTCCAGTTAGAGATTCATCCCTGAGCATGACCCTAGAGAAAACAGAGGTTTCAGCCCTGCCATTCTTCGCTCTGCTGGTGACACATTGGGAAGAGGAACATATCAATAAGAAGATAATATGAATACATGGGAATTTATAAATCTTGATAGAAAAATGTAAACTTGTAAACAATTTCATAGAAATACATAAGCCAAATGAAATAAATCTGTGACGTGTGGCATAGGCAGACAGGAATAGATTTATTTGGTCTTCATTTGGTAAGTAATACTGCTTGGTCTGCTCCCTCTAGACACTCAGCCAACTGTCTACTCTTCTAGCTCTCTCTTCTTCACTATCATTGACTGTACCTGTTTTTGGACTTAAAAAACCCCGAGATCCTTCTACAGTCCCCCACCATTTTATCCTAATTTATCAGCCTCTCCAAGTTTCACTTCCTTGTCTATGTGTCATGGATCCACTGTCCATCAGTCTATCTACTCTCTTGCTTATATTCTTAAGTCGCCTTGTCTCCTGCTCCTCTGAGCTCATCCATAAGGCAAAGCTCTTAGCCTGGATTTACATTACTTTCTTCCTTCTTCACTCCTGGGGCTGCTTTGGGGAAAACCACACAGCCAGGAGATGGATGTAGACTGTCCATGGTCTCATAGTCTCCAGACTACAAGATTGTCCAGCAATCCTTCCAAGTGTCAGCAGTCACCTCCACCTTCTACTTGGTTAAGGAGTATTACAAATCTTTAACTCTCTTGTCATGCTCCAGGCCCCTGTCCTTCCTGTGGCTCCTATCTACCACTGCCTCTTCACCTATAAAAATTAGGTCCCTTAGTCAGTGTTGCACTGAGCACAGATGTGCACAGCTGAAAGTGAGTATGAAGTGGTTACGTGTAAGACCCCAGACTGCTACAGGATTAAAAGTGATAAAGATTAAAATAAAAAAAAAAATAGCTAACATTTACTAAGCTCTTATTAAGAACTGGGCAGTGTTCCAAGAGTGTTACCTTATTCAATCCTCATAGCAACATCATGAAGTAGTAAGTGAAAATTGATCCCTTGCTTACTCCTGCTTCTTTGTTAGGAGAACCCTAATTTAGTTCATACCCATGGCATGGCTCATTATTGGTCTGAACAAAAAGAGATGTCCTGCCCTACTTTGCCAAAATGCAGTTTCCCAGCTGCCTTTATAGTGACAGGTGGCCATGTGACTCTGTTCTGAGCAATGGGAAGTCAAGGCATGTCTTCTGGGGATGCGTCTTTTTCCAAATGAAAAGATAGTGCCTCAAAAAGAGAAAAGCATATGTCCTTTTGTCCTTGACTTTGAATGGAATCAAGTGGC
Organism: Eidolon dupreanum; assembly: GCA_028627145.1. NCBI lineage: Eukaryota > Metazoa > Chordata > Mammalia > Chiroptera > Pteropodidae > Eidolon > Eidolon dupreanum. Next base: position 64,037,582 of record CM053515.1, read on the forward strand.
CTGGAGCTTAGGTAGCCATTTTGGAAATATGAGGTGACCAGCACGAGACAAGCCAAAAGGCTAAGGCTGGCAAGGGACAGGTAGCATAAAAAGAGTCTGAGCCCCTAAGGCATCATGAAGCTGCCTTCCCATACCTACACCACCCAGCTCCAGATTCTCATTAGGAGAGATAATTGCATGTCTTTGTTGCCTGAGTCATTCTTGTTGGGTGTCCTTTTATTTGCAGTGAAGCACTCAGAACTGAGTCAGATGATTACCATTATGATAAGAAGGAACCAAGTCTTGGAGAAGGTCAGTGGCTTTGCCAAGGCTGGCAAGTGGGAGGGAGGACAACGTTGGACTCATGTAGTTGGACTCCAGGGCTTGCTCTCTGGGCTCTACCTGTGTCTGCCAGGTTATTATACTTTTATGATGCAGAGCTGGATGATGGACAAAGAAAGAGAGAGCCAGATGAAGGGAAGTAATTAGGAGAGGACAAATGAGAGAGACTAGACTGATATACTGATGAAAGAGATGACATGAGAAAAAGATAGGTGGAGTTCAGGTTAAAAACATAAACCAGCCAAGCATCTCTGTTGTGGGTGGAGAAAGTGATTTTGAGACTTGGATGAGGGTGGAACATAAAAGATTGAATAAGAGAAGTTATCACTGGGGTTGAGGAGACAGTGTTTCAAAAGGTAAAAGTAAAATAGAAAAACTCCTCTCTTTAAAAAAAATGCTCTGGTCTCCCTGCACTGTCTTTGATGTCATATGTCGACAAGAGAAGTTACACAGAGGGTGAGCCATGTGGACTTAGAGCCATAAGTTACCATGCAATAATAAAGAACTTATGGCCTCTATACAGCAGATGAACCTTTTTTAAGGTAATAATTTACTCTCCAAAAATCCTACTTTAACTGTATAACTCTTCAGCTGCAACACTGTAAAGTAAATAGAATGAACAATGGGCCCAAAGAAAGAAAGAAGTGAGAAATGACTTGCACCAGGCAAATTAGCGGAAAAGAGCAATAAAGAGTTTTTTCTTTCCTTTTTTTTTCTTTAGTTTTTATCTCATTTTTTTTTACTTAAAAATTATTGGGGTGACATTGATCAACAAAATCCCATAAGTTTTAAGTGTGCAATTCAGCAGTATGCTGTGTATATATTGCATTGTGTGTTCACCACCCAGTTAGATTTCCTTCTGTAACCACATATTTGACCCCTTTTACCTCAACTATCTCCCCTCTTCCCTTCTCCCTCTGATAACCACTGATCCACTGTCCATGTCCATGAGTCTCTGTTTGTTTGTCATGCTTGTTTGTCACTTTTAGATTTGCATCCCACATACGAGTGATAGTATGTGGTTTCAACTTTTTTGAAAATAAAGTTCTTAAATCCCAGATTTACATCAATCTGCTCAAGCAACCGATTTTTACAAGTCCAAGCTGGAACTCAAGACAGACACTGTTAATGGCTCTCTTCAGAGATGTGAATTTTGAACAACAGTATACAATCCTGTCAGCTTTCATTTTAATCCAATGTTTTGTAGCCTCTTCTAGGGCCTAATTCCATCCAGCCTTGTAGATCTCTTGTTCCTGAGTTGAATGATGGCTCTGCTTTGCATGTGCTGTCCTCTCTGCCTGGAGCCCCTTTCCTCCCCTCCTCTGAGCCCCCTTTGACACTCTCACCACGAGACTTCTGCTCAACATCATCTTTTCCAAGTAGCTCCTCCACATTTGATGTTGGATATTCCTTTTCATGTGTCCCAATAACAACCTTCATTGCAGCATTTGTCCTGGTGATCTGAAAGTCTATTCACAAGGACTGTGTTTTTAATAATTTAATCCCATACCTACCAGGAATGTTGTCTCTGCTTTTTCTTTTGCCAAGATGGTCTTCTAATGGCTGTCTCTGATTTTCAGGTCTCTGTTTATTCTTTAGCAAAGCAATCTATTTATTTCTTTAATAGCATTAATCACAACCAGCAGTTATTGTATTTATTTGCTTTTTTTGTATCTATCTCCACCTCTTTTTTTTTTTTTTTTTTTGTATCTATCTCCACCTCTAAAAGGACACTTGTGTGAGGGCAAGGACCTTGATTTCTTGTCATGGAAGCTGGCATTCTCTGTGTGCTCCAACATATTAGATATGCCTGGCACATGGTAGTCAAAAACACTTAAAATTAAACCCAGGACTGACTGTTTTTCCAAAAGCTAATTATCTGCATTTTTTGTTGTGAAAAACTTATTTCATACCAACCAGTATTATTAGTGATACACACACACACACACACACACACACACACACACACACACACACGTTTAGGTGGAAACCACGCAAAAAGCTATTTTAGTGCAATGATAACGCTCAGTAACAAGGACTGTATACTTCACTGAGAGTACTGGTTCTTCAGTACTGAGCCAAAACATTCTCTTTCAAAACCCCTCCTTTTGAAACTATTGGACACACCCTTGGGCATTCCATTCTAGATTTTAAGTGAGCAAGGGCCAGACCCCAGGGACCTGCCCTGTAGTCAGAGTTGGGACATGTGTGACGTTAGCTCCACCAAACACTCCAGTGCCAAATGAAAACGATTAATGTTCCCAACTCAACTTACTTGTTCGGGTGGGGATGACAAATTCAGAAAATACTGTTTTCTTAATAATTCCTCCAGCAAAGAGTAGTATTGTTTGTCACCATGGAATAGAGAGGACACGACCTTTTCTTTTTCTTTATATTGTTTATCTTAGCGAACTTCCCTTTGAGCATATTGTAGAAGAAGGTGGGGCAAGAAGGGACACCGAGGATGCCCAGTTTGCTGCTCTAACCCTGGCACTTCAACACATGTCACTCTCCCAAAACAATTAAGTCTCTTCTTAGATTGCCCTGGCTCAGAGAGGTCCATGTGATCTCAGATGGCTACAGAATCCCTCTAAAAAGAGCCACTGACTCCTAGGGAGAGAAGGTACCTTTGCTATCATGTTTCTCAAAACTTCCATCTCACTAAAACTGCAACACAGAGAACTACACAAAAACACACTGCAATGTAATGAGACTCGCTCCTCTACCCTCCACTTTTGACATCTGTAACTATTACTTTGCCTCTAGTAATTTCTTCATCTAGCAACCACGTTTTACCCAACAGTTTCTTATTTTGCCAGTGTTATTAGCATAGAGCTAATTACACTAAATGCATATGCATTAGCATATGCATTCAAAACCTGGTTCCATTAGCAATAGTGGTGAGATACTAGTTTAATGAAATGACCTTGCCAAACCTCCTTTATGTATATGCTTGCTTGTAACTTTATTTAATAAAATAGTCATCATCCTAATAACCCCTACTTCTTAAGATGTCATTATCATTAAGTAGAATAATCCATGTAAATGGTTTGCACAATGTCTGGCTTATTGTTAAAGCTTAAATTTTAGCAATAGTAATAATAGTATAATGAGCTAAAATTATAGCTAATCATGATAAATTTATCACCATTATCATCGTTACGATAATTATTAAAGAAATAGTTGTTAGAATTAAGCAAATCTGCTTTAAAATACTGTATTTACCACTTTGGACTGTTTTCCTCCTGTATAACAATCTTCCTCAAAAGATTGCTGGGAGGATTAAGTGAAGTTCTGTTAAAATATTGATAAAGGAAATCTTAGGACCTGGCTAGTGGTTAAGTATTCAATAAATAATAGTTGCTGAAAAAGAGAGCCAGTGACAGAATTCTCTTCGAGGAAAATAGAGGATCAGTGATGCTTCTTCTCCAAGGGTGTTTTTTTGTTCATTTTGAATTACTTTGTAGGTAAAATGATTAGGTATCGAATTGCCATCCTGAGTCCATCAGTCAATCAACAAATATTAATTAAACCAGAGGTTCCCAAGCTTTCTCAGTTCTTGGTGCTCTTAGTTTCTCAGAAAGTGAATTATAGTGTCCTTGGGCCAAAAGAAATACCTAATGGTGCCATTTATTAAAAAGTGAAGTCTAAACAATTTAGAAAGCCTTTATGCCTCAACAACTTAGTAGTTATTTGAAAAAAGTACACATACGGTGAAAGAAAAACAATACTAGTTTTTATTCCAATATAGAAGGAGCTCTAAAATGACTGTTAGTATAAGAGCTTTCCACAAGTGACCTTCCTTTCCCATGATGTACATAATAAAGTATACACTTTGTGAAAAAAATTGTTAATAATTGCAATCACTAATGAAATATGTGCTTTTGTCGCACACTGAATGGTTTCTCAAACCTTGGGATTGGATTGGACACCACCACTCTCACTTCCTGCTCCATGTTGATTTTTGTGTAACACTTCCATTTTATCATATCAACAACCAAACCCAGCTTCGGTAGATTTGATGTCACGAAAGGAATGCAGGTGACAAAATGTTGAAGCTGTGAACTACTTCAAGCTGGTAATTGTCTCTGGTCCCATAGATGTTGAGGATGGCTGTGTTTCCTTCGAAGATGTAAGCTTGCTGTAGATCATGGGGCAGGGTACCTTAGTGCACAGTTTGGGAGCCACCTGAGTGGTCAATTACTGTGTGCCAAAAACTTTGCTACACCCTGGGTCTAATGCATGAACCAGATGAATGCAGTGTGTGTCCCATGAGTCTTACAGGTTAGTAGATGAGATCAACATTAATCAAATTATCTTATAAAAAGTGCATTATTATGAACTATGGTAAATGCAGTGAGGTAAAATCAGCATGTTGCCAGCGGGACCTTGTTCTCAGGCCTGAGGGAAGAATCTATCCACATTTGGTCCTCAGCAGGTATTTCCTTTGGCAGCCATAAACCTTCCATTCCATTCAGCACCATCCTTTCTAAAACAATGACCTGGATAAAGAACAAAACTGGCATGTCCAAAACTGGAGAATTAAGAGCAATGTTAAGTTTATGAGATGCATCTGGATGGGGTCAAAGATGCCCACACCTACCTCAGTATCATCTTGTTACCTTTGGTTCTCAGCCACATTTAGAGGGGACTCTCCAAGAAAGATCACTTACTTCAATAAGGCTTTTGTTATAAATTCTAGAGGTTGGGCCAGGGTGAACATGTGGGGCTTTTAGGATGGATGTATTTTGTCCAGATCCCAGATTACAACCTGGAGCAGGCTGTCTGATCTCATGGGCTTCTGAGCCCTGGGCCTTCACCCTCACCCCTAGGTCCTATGTTTTTTAAGCTCATAATGTGTAAGGAACTGAATAGGTACGGCAAGGCTCCAGGCCTCTCTTGTCAAACTAGCTGTTTGGAGTAATAAGACCCTCAGAAGATAACATTGGAAAGGAGAGTTTTGACCTTAGCCTCTCATCTCCTAGGACAAGGTCCCACCAAAATACTTTCACTCAATGTTCTAGCCTATCCTCCCATGGTAGATGGAGAGGCATGAACCTAGAGCTCCCACTAGTGACAGGAGTGGACTACCACCATTTCTCTACTTTCCATTTGTTTCTTCACTTATACACGTTGGTTTAACAGCTAGGCCTATGGTCTACAAGAAACATTTGAAAATGCCATCCTCACCTTTATGGGGACATTTCTCCAAACACTGGCAGTTTTCTATGGACCCACAGAGAATAAAGATGCCTCCAGGCCTTTACAAATGTTTTTTCATTGTTGACCCCCAAAGCCTCAACTACTAGGAGAGAAATGTAAATTCACCTCATACCTCCTCCCACCTCCCCCCACCCCATGCCCCATTTCTTTCTTTTTCTGACTGTTCAGAATCGAGAAATTTGAATTTTACACACACACACACACACACACACACACACACATATTAGGTTATCCCTTCCTTCTACCAGCTGGGAGATAGGTAGGGCTTCTGGGGAGTCTGGAATGAGTGACTTAGAAAAGCTCTACACAGGGATTAAGAAAAGTGCTTCCCTCCCCTCCTTTTCCTGATGATGCTTCTTTCCTGTCTGTCTTTTCTCAGTGGCAGAATGGTGAGGTTGGGGAAGGAGGCAGCATGAAAGGCTGGAGGAGGTTGCTCGGCAATCTGGGAACATGGGCTGCGGATCCACATCTAGCCCAGGTACGAAAGGCACCTGTGCTGCCATAAGAGCCAGCCCAGGTCACTGTCGTTTAGGGCAAAATCTTTATAGTAATAAAGAACATGCAACTGTCTGGCAAATCCCCACAAATCCACCACAGTAATAGCTGGGTGAGTGTTGGTTTGGGCATTCAGGGTTCTTGGTCAAGTAAACTACTTTTTCATCAGACTTAACTAATAAAAATATTGTTATTAAGAGTTTAACAAATACCCTAATTAAAATTGTTGTATGTTACAAGTAAAAGCCCGGTTTTCTTACCCCCTCACCGCCCCATCCAGTGCTCTTTTCATGGCATCCACGGGTCAGAAAAAAATTTAAAGCTCTAATCTTATTCATCTCCTGTGATAGGAAATTTTAAACAAAATGAAACAATCACTCATGGTTTCTAGTTATGAAGATATTAAAATTTTTATTGATGTGCAGAAATTCTGAAAGGGGATCTCGCTTTATTAGAGATCTAAATACTACAAAGGTTACCAAGTGTCATCGGCTGAACTGTATCCCCGTCCAAAATTCTTATGTAGAAGCCTTGACCCCCAGTACCTCAGCATGTGACTATATTTGGAGATAAGCCCTTTAAGGGTCCTATTAAAAGGGTAATTAAGGTAAAATGAGCTCATTACGATGGGCTCCAATTCAGTGTAATTGGTGTCACTGTAAGAAGAGATTAGAACACAGATACACACAGAGGAAGGACTGTGTGTGGACACAGGGGGAAGGCAGCCATCCACCAGCCAAGGAGAAAGGCCTCAGAAGAAATCAGTCCTGTCAACACCTTCATCTTGGACTTCTAGCCTCCAGAACTGTGAGACAATACACTTCTGTTGTTTATGGCAGCCCTGGAAAACTGTTTCACCGAGATTGAGAATTTTTCGGGTAATTTTAATGATGTTGCAGAATTCAAAATGATATTATTCACTAATGTAGAGCTGGGATTCAAATTCAGTTAATTCTCACTCTGTAATCCCCGTAAACGGCAAATGTTATTAATTGTTCACTACCTTGGGCTGTTTTGAAACCTGTTTTTTCAAAAAGCTATTAAAGAACATTGTGGGGGAAAAACTTTTTTTTGTTTATTTGTTTTGCAGGAAGATTGCTTTCTAAGTGGCGTGGAGCATGAGTACATTAGGATCACTTCATCCCTCTGTCCTAGCGCATGAGGCTTCTGGCAGAAGGAGTGAGTCTGGCTTCTGCATCTCCTCCAGGCATTTCCTCCGCACCAAGTGCTCTGATGTGAACGAGGTCTGGAAGACGAAACAGAGGAGCCAGGTCCCTGGGGCCTCCATAAGCTGTCAGCACATCCTGTACTGGAAGCTTCTTGTGTGCACACTGGGTCAAAAACTTGAAACTTCTCATCGTGACTTTATGTGCAATAACAGCCCATTTTCTCAAGCTGTCTCAGGAGGCCCAGATGCCCTTAATTTGAGCAAGGACACTTGTCCTCCAGTCCATGTATTCAAAAGAGTTGGGAGCAAACTCTGTATCACTGGGAGAGTACAGTAGTCCCCCCACCCCCATCTGTGCTTTTACGTTCCACAATTTCAGTTACCAGCGTTCAACGATAATCTGAAAATGTTAAATTTTCCCCAACCATCAACATCATGTGCTCCTCACATTCAGCCATCAACATTATCATGGCTTAATGATCCAGGGTCACTGAAGCAGATGATCCTCCTTCTGACAGATCATCAGAAGGTCAATAGTAGCTTGATGCTGTGTCATAATGTCTATATCATTTACTTCACTCCATATCATCATATAGGCATTTTATCATCCCACATAATCACAAGAAGGGTGAATACAGTACAATTAAATACTCTGAAACAGAGAGAGAGAGAGAGAGAGAGAGAGAGAGAGAGAGAGAAAGAGAGCACATTCACTTTTTTATAGTATATTGTTATAGTTCTTCTATTTTATTATTAACTATTGTTGTTAACCTCTTACTGTTAACTTGATCATAGGTATGTATGTATAAGAAAAACATAATATATATAAAGTTTGGTACTATCCAAGGTTTCAAACATCCACTGGGGTGTCGGAATGTATCCTCCACAGATAAGGGGGGATTATTGTATTGCACTGTGGCAGATCTCACTATGAGAGCCAAAGTATCTACAGGGAAATGGGGCACAGAGCCTGTTTTAAGGAGAACTCTTCATTCTGAGGGCTTCGAAGTGCAAAACACTCTAATCCTCAGGCTAATAGCTCACATTTGTATAGCCCTTCATCAGCGTCATCCTATCTGGTCCTAACAGCCTTTTTGTGTGATAGTATAGGTCTCATCACTATCCCAGTTTACAGGTGAGGAAAGTGATGTCTCACAGGGTCATATGAGAAACAGAAACACCTACACTGCCAATCAAGTGGATTGCATGACTATGTGTAAGAGGAGACACCTTAACACAGCTGAGTGCAGGTTCCTGAAGTAGCGATGTCTTGGCAGTTGTCGTGGGCCCCAAAGGAAAATAGCCAAGCTGAGCTGAGGTGAACTGACATGGCAGCTCCTGGGGGTAACACAGGGCCCAAGGGTGTGTGCATGCCTGAGGGGTGGGACTGGGGGAGGGGGCACACACTACAGAAGGGGCACTTGACCTGTAGGTATTTAAGCTTGTACTGTTGGTAGGAAAAGGTTTATGAGGGAGAGTCTCTCAATGGCACTATTAGATGTACAGTATGCCTGGAAATAGATTAAATAATCACAAACTTGGAACAATTCTCCCAAGGTAAATACCCCTGTTTAACTTAGCCAGGACCACCCACCACCTAGACTAGAGAAAGGAGGTAATTTTAGAAGGGGAAGTCTGTGCTTCTAAATTTGCAGCCTGCTGGTCCACGCCATCACAAACTTTGTGATATTGACTTCATTATCTACAAAAAGTTTCTCATCTGCATAAACAATAATGATAGTTAATCATTAGTTAATGATAGTTAATGATTGTTATCATAATAGCTTTACTTACTAATAAAGAGCTATATTAAGATGGACTTAAAAAATTTCTTGAGATCTAAGAATCCTTTTACTCCTCTGTCTCTGTAAGTAACAAGGTCGGCATGCCTGAACTTCCTCATTCTTCACGCACTCTGCTGCCATTTCTGCCCCTACTGAGACTATCTGTTGGTAAATCATCTGGTAGCCTATATGGCTCTCTGGTGTGAGTTGAAAATTGTGCTGACTGTGGGCTCGTGCAGGTGCTGGGCTAAGCAAGCTGTGTCTGTGTGTGAAGGAAAAGGCCCTTTTGCCTGGCTGAGCTGTCAGGGTGCAAGGTTTGGAGGGCAGAGTGTGGGCTGGATTGAAGCTGCGCTCACCCCTTCGGTGAGCACATGACTGCACATGACTGCCTGGAGGTGGGAGCCACTCACCTACAAGAGTTCCAAATGGTAAGCTCCCTCTGCTTTCTCATCCTCTGCATGGTTTCTAAGCATTGCTCTACCTCACCACCCCACCCCCACCTCCCCACTCCCCTCCCCCCCACCCTCGTCCCAGGCTATGATCTTCAGTTCAGTGATCCAGAAAGAGGCCTCGGCCTTGCCCTGCACCCTTTGTGTAATTATCTTTTCCTGTCAGGTGCAAACTTCACTTATGCTGTTGCTCTTCTCACTTCACTATAATTTCCAGTAAATCTCTGTTTCCAGTTGGTCAAGCTTGGCTATTAATATGTGAAAGGAGACTAATTTGCCAAAAGCCAATTTGTCAGATGAGCGATTCACCCAATTACTGGAGATTGTATAAAGTGTTAGCATTGCCCTAAGGTGCCCCCAACTCCGTCTCCAACCCCAGAAGCTGTCAGAAAAAAGTTATCCTCTGGACGTTAAACAGTTTGCAGAGTCACAATGAAAGGCAAGAGCAAAAGTAGAAGCAAGTTATTTTGCTGTAAAACAGGGATACTCTTATCTAATTCTGGGGTTTTTTTGGCATTAACTCAGTTAATACAAACAAAGCACTTAGAACAGTCTATCATGCAATACTCAGTGCCCAATATATGTTAGTGACTATTACTATTAAAACGATTATTACTTTGAATTTCACACATGCTTTTAGATATATGAATTAAACTATACACCAGATTAAAAATAAAAATAACAATTTAAATGGGAATACCAGGAAAAGAAGATAGATAGCAATTGCTAGAGTCAATATGGTGTTCTATACCCTTGGCCTTATCATCTACCGAGGAGGAAAGAGGGGCTGCAGATTGAGTTCAATAACCAATGGCCAATGACTTAATCCATCATACCTATGTAATGAAGTCTCCATAAAAACTCAAGAGGTTGGGATTCAGAAGGTTGGTGACCATGTGGAAATGTGGGGAGAGCAAGGAAACCCCACATACCTTTCCCCATGCCTTGCCCCATGCATCTCTTCCATCTGGTTGTTCCTGAGTTGCACTTTTTTCAATAAACTGGTAATCTAGTAAGTAAACCATTTCTCTGCATTCTGTGAGCCACTCTAGTAAATTAATCAAACCCAAATCGTGGAACTCCTAATTTATAGCTGGTAGTCGGAAGCACAGGTGACAAACAACCCGGACTTGAACTGGCATCTAAAGTGTTGGAGTAGGAAAAGTTTTGTAGGACAGAACTCTTAACCTGTGGGTCTGGCACTATCTCCGAGTAGATAGTGTCAGAATTGAGTTAATTGCTTCATGGTATTAAAACAAAAACACAATGGACATGCTAATTTCAAGTGTTCAAAGGAAAAAAAAAATTGTCTCTTAAAAATAAAATACTAACTGTGAGCCTGAGCAAATTACTTAACCTTTGAAGCCTCAGTTGTCTCTTTTATAAAATGGAGATGATACTCGAAACCACCTCATAGTTTGTTGTGACACTTAACTGAGATATTACAGATAAAGCAGAGGATACCATGCTTAGGGAATAGAGAGTACTTAGGAAATGTATTTTTTTTAAATGTCCCCAGTCAAATGTAGCCCTTCTAAAACACTCAACTGCAGGAGGAAGAATCAGTGCTGTAATCTTTTGCTTTATCTTGAGTACAATTTACTTGTACTAAATGGAGGTATCATTGGCAACATAACTATCCGGATTACCACTTCATAGAGACCAACTATTTCAAGATTAGAATAGCAGATGCTGGTTGCCATACGATTTCCATGTGTTTCATTTTTCTAGTAAACCTCGAATTCTTTGGGAGATGGATTCTAATACTCTCAGAGGATCAAGGAAGACATACAAAAATGATTGTCCAAGACTAAATATAAATAATTAGCATGAATATCAAGTCAAACTTATGATGTACATGTAATTGGGTTCATTCTATGAAATCTTACATGAGAAATTAGAAGGTGATAGCTAAATTCTGGCAGCATTCGTTTTGCTTAATAATCAACATTTCAAACAGGTGAGTAAACCAAATATTACAGAGCATGGTTTTGGCTTTTTCTGATTGGGGTTGGTTTTTCATTGAAGGTAATATCCAGCCCTAATATATACACATTATCTAATTCAGATCACCTGTATCCTGGTGATCAAATTCAAGTTCCCACAGAATGTGTCTGGTGTCCAGCCCAAGGCCAGCTGAAAGGAAAATCACTGCCCTCTTTTGCAGCCAGGAGTGACTTTTAAGGGAAATAGGACTTTGTATCCTAACCAAAAGGCAGTGATGATTAAAAGCAAGAAGGAGGGCAAGTATGGGTAAATGCAACATTAGATGGGCCTTGTTTCTAAAGTAAGCATATGGCAACACTTCCTCTGCTTGCTGATCTAGCAGGAGTGTTTTGGAAACCATCAGATCTTGTGAGATAAGATGAAGACATTCCAGTGCCCTATACTAAAAGCTGCAAGCCTCCAGCCAGAATGGGCTATTTTTAAGCTGCAGGGTTCCACAGAGCAGAGCCTGCATGTAACTTATGACACATCTTAAGATGAGGTAAGGATGGGGAATGTGTAACTCTATTTCTTCCCACCACCACCATCCATTCACATAGAATCCTTGATGCATATTAAAATAAACAGTGAAATTTTAAGAAAAAAAGTTCTTAGGCATCACCCTCCAAGATTCCGATTCAGTTGATACAGGGTAGGATCTGAGCTTCAGAATTTTTCAAAAAGCTTCTTAAGGTGATTATATTGTGCAGCCAAGGCTGAGAACCACTGTCTTAGAACAGCATCAGTGATACGAAGTAGGTGAGAAATAGTATCATATTAGCTAGTTCTTAGTTGTGACCAAGAGATGAGCCCAACTCTGGCAACTCTCTGCAACTGACGTTCCGTGGGTTTCACATTTGATCTGGGGTAAAGAACTGTTGGACAGAAGCCAAGAATTACAAGAACTACAGACTCATGGGTTAGAGGAGCCCTCAGAAATCACCAAACTGTAATCCTCATTGCTGTGTGAGCATTGGCAATTCAGTTTACGTCTCTGGACCTCAGTTTCCCTAGCCATTAAGTGATTACATTAGGTATTAAGTGATTGCATTAGGTAAGCTTAAGGGTGTCTTCTAGTGCTGCTATTCTATTATCATCAGATAGTTTTCAAGCACCAGAGGAAAGAGACATTGACATTGCACAGTTATGTTGGTACTCATCTGAAGTCACTTAGCAGCTCTCTCCACTGCTGGCCAAATGTCAGCCTGGGCCCCCTGAGTGAGTGGCAGCTGGATCTCCAGCCTTGGGCTTTTCTCACTCAGCCTTCTCTGGCAGGATTAAGGCTTTCATGAGATTCTTGTAAGAGCAGCTCATTTGAATTGCAGGGTCAGCCTCTGTGATCTCTCTGCTCAGCAGCAAGCACATGGCCTGACCACTGATGGTATCTGCAGAGGAAGTGGTGGAATGTGGAAGTTTACATGACGTCAGTGCACTTACATCCTCCTGTCTTGAGCCTGGGGAGCATAGCCAGCAGCTGCTGTGCCCTGGTGCTCCTTGTCCTCCTGCTTAGCAGCCTTGGGCTGCCTCAGAGTCTCCTGCTTCATGCTTTTCTGAGGGGTGGGCCTCTGAGCAGGGCTTGAAGAATTGTTCAAAACAACAAGAAAAACGTTTATTACTCACATCCTCTGCTGCAGGCTCTGTACTAGCGCTGTCACACTCCATCTCTCTAGGCCACAGACTAACCAAAATCTGTTGACAGGCAATTGCTAGGGTGTGAATGTTTGTGCCTCACCCCAAGTTTATAAATAGAATTCCTAACCTCCAAATATGATGACAGTATTAGGAGGTGGGGCCTTTGGGAGGTGCAGAAATTATTAAGTTGGAGCCTTCGTGAATGTGATTCGAGACTTATAAAAGAGCTCCCACAGAGTTCCCTAGCCCCTTCCGCCATGTGCAGATACAAGAAATCTGCAACTCAACCCAGAAGGCCTTCACCTGGCCCTGACCTTAGATTTCCACCAGAACTGTCTGTGGTATTCTGCTATAGCAGGCTGAGTGGATTGACCCCGTGAGACCATGTCCTCCCTGATGCACACACTTAGGAAGACCATCAGATCTGCCTCGAACTCAAGAGAAAAGTGTTCTGATAGTGCCACGCTTGAGACTATGAGAGAAATGAAGAATTTTGGTAGGAAAAGGGCAAATGGTTTTAAAATGCATATTGCAGACCGTTTTAGATTCTCAGTATCTGTGCAGTGCAGGTACAAGAGGGGGAGATAGGGGTGGGTGAGTGGAAAAAGGCAGATTTAGTAGGTCATCCCATGGAAGGGCTTTGAAAGTAAAGGTGGGAGACCCAGAGTCTAACAGAGCACTGATGACATGGGTCAGTCTCTTGGTTCTCTCTCTCGGAAACTGGCACCTTGGTCCCGATGAAGCCAGGAGCTTCCTTGTCATGCATCTCACGTGTAGCCTTTTGCAGCATGTGGGACAGTGGCACCAGACCCCAGATCTTTCCTTGACCTTCCTCAGACTCATGAAGGACTAGAATCCTGGAAAAACTCTTTCTCGTGTTGCCCATTTATGGAAGGTGAGGCAGGAGCAAGTAGTGGCAATTTAAGGTTCCCTCTTGATCATGAAGAGGAGTTGACACTTCCGCTTCTGAAGCTGGAACAGTGGCTCTATTTTCACGTAGAACTTATGGAAGGAAGAGGACCAGTGGCATTGCGAGACCAGGAGAGAGCTGGAATTCAAACGTGGCCCTTCCACTCCGCTTGAGCTCCCACTCCCAGACATGGCAAGATCCTGTACCATGGACCTCTAGACACAGACTTCAGGGCCTTCTTTTGCACCTTCAAACAAATGTTCCCTTTGGAATTGTGGTGCCAGCTATTTTCTTACTCAAGTTGCTTTAGCACCCAAAGAATCAGTGTGAGGAACCCAGGGGAGAACACAGAAGGGAACATATGCCTGGCGCTACCGCAGACACTCATCAGCATAAATTAGGTATTCAGTAAGTATTTCCTTGTTTGTTTCTCTATAATTAAAGAAAAATGAACCCCAGGAAATCAAATATTGTATTGCTTTACTTAATAATGTTCCAAATCAGTTCCCCTGTTCCCCAATCTTCTGCAAGCAGACCTCTAATAGAACACTCTTGATGTTGTCCTCACTCTCCGCCTGTCTGGTCCCCAGGGGGCTGAGGAGTGGACAGAGCAGGGCCTGAGTAGCAAGACTGAGAAACACTGACCCCCACACACAACCACCACTACCGCAGTCTGTACCTTTCACTCTGTGAGTAATATACCACGGCCGCAGGCAGTGGGGAAATAACTAGAGTGAAGAAAACAAAGAGAGTAAGAGAAAAAGTAAGAAAACAGAGGGAGAAAAAGGAATAATGGAGGACACATATGCTAGGGAAGGCTGAACTCTCCTCGTGGTAACTATAGATTTCAAGTCACTAATTAAGCCACGTGCCTTCAAGAGTTCAAGTAAATTTATGAGAGCAATGGGAAGACTTATATAAAACTAGTACAGGCAATACCTGCTGGGAAATTGGGCCAGTGGTCTCCAGAGCTGAAAACGCAGTTGAGAACATTTATTTATATGTTTTTATCTCATCAATATCTTATTTCTGTTCTGTGTATGTTTTATCATATACATGACATATCAATACCATAGTCGTACATGTGTAAAATTTATAAATAAATATGCCTACATTAGGGAGTATATGCTCAAATATTTTCTACCGATGGGGTACACAGCACAAGAGCTTGGAGATCACCTAACCAGCAAACCATTAAAAACTCTGCCCAGCAAAGCCTGGGCCTCGCTAGGGGCCTCTGCCAGGCTGGCTTAATGGAGGAAGAGAAGTCAGCTGCCTGCTGGGAAAGCACCTCTTCGAGCTATTCTCTAGTGCCTAGTTGTCCCTTTAAAGGGTGAAATTACTTGCGTTTGAGTGAAACAAAAAAAATATTATTATCACGACTGTTACTATCTAACCCCCAACCAGCCTCAAAGGAAGTCACATTATAGTGGGTCCACCCTATACAATTGTGGTCACTGAAAGGCAAGGAGGGACTGGAATCCACTTTATGCCCTGCTGACCAAGCCATGTGTGTGGAGAGGGGTGCATTGGCTCCAAGGAGAGCCTTTTACCAACTGTCACAAAGGCACTATATGGATCAAAAGCAGCCCGGTTTTTTTTTTCTTTTGCTTTATTTGCATATAATTTTCTCATTGATTTTTTCATAAATACAGTTTATTGCTTGTTTTCTCTTAGTTGAATAATACTTTTGAATGTCCAATCCCCGAAGAGTGTGAATCATCACAGAAGTGGTAGAATGGGCCTCTGGCTTCAGCAGGTGTGGCCTCTCAAAACAGCACACATGGTAAGCACTCAAAAGCTGAAGATCATTTTCAGCCCATGTCTCAGAGATGCCCTGAGATCGTTTGACTAGGTGAGTTGTTCCACACACACACAGCAAGAACTAAGGCTCAGTCCAGTCTCTGTTGGGGACAGCCTGTTGCCTGGTTCCTGAGATGTGGCCTGCCTCAAATGGCTCCATTGGACATAGTCATCCAGCCATGGGAGGTTCCATTTCACTCAGCCTGAGACCACAGTGGAATAATGCAATTCTGAATAAAGCCACAAGCAGTCATAGATGTCCACATACGTCCCTGCTCACTTTTATCTTCCCACTAATCCCATTGATTTATTTACTGGGAAATATGTTTTCCCACAAAATGTGCTCTCCTCTTAGGGAGTGACTTTGCTTCCCAGTCATCAGGTAGCGAGGAGAAAGGGAGAAGTGTTGGGCATTTGTAGCCTGCTTCTGCAGTACTCTTGGGACCCTCAGGCATCAGTCTTGGGCTCCTTCATTGATTTGACAAATTCCTTGACTTCTTCCTCTAAGACCTTGTTCCTCCTCTCAACATCCTCCCGGGAGCGCTCCACGTTGCGGAGGCTGATTTCCAAGGCTGCAGAGTTCTTCTTCTCCTTCTCCAGTTCTTCACTGAGCCTCACCACCTTAGCCCAGACATCGTAGTTTTCCTTCTCAAGGCTATGAGGGAGGAAAGAAAACAATGAAAGAATTGGATATTACTTCTAGACTCCCCCTTCATCCTCCCTCACAAACTCCTCTATTTCCCTTTCCACATCTCAAGACCCACACCCAACCTGTACCTCTTATTTATGTCCCAACCTCCACGTGAATACTTCCCAGGAAACCTGAGTTCCCAGAGCATATCTAAGCCCCTATTTTGTCATTTAACACCATACTGTGACATCTCATATTGTTGTTTTTATGTCATTTTATGTTTTGTATCTTCCATCAGATAATAACGACTTTGGAAGAAGAGACTACTTGGACCACCTCTTATATATGTATATTTTTAACCCCACAGCACCTTGCATCTGTCCTGATCAATAGAAATGTTGATTGACTACTAAAGCCATACTCCAAATTCCGAACACCTTTGTCCATGTGAGAGCCTTCTCATCCTGTTTCAGTGGTTTGTATGGACCAGTGCCTTCTCTTACTAAGGGAGGCAAACTTTGGAGAAGTACAGGGAACTTCCCTTTGGGAGAAGCAGTCCTGGCAGTCCCACCCTTACTTCTGAATCTTGCTCCAGGCGAAGAATCTGTTGGATTCCTGAATTCAGGGGATTTTCAATGTTACTGGCCCAAATCCTATTTTAGCCCCAAGAGCCCCTTTACCAAGCTGTGCTGAACTAACTCTTAGGAATAAGAGTATGTACATATGCCTTTTTTTTTTAAAAGCCAAAAGAGAGAATTTTGGGCCTGTGGGGATATTGTGTGATTGAAAATTTGCTTCTGAATTTCATTCTGTGAGGTATTGCATCCCTGTTTCTTCAGTGACCTGACCATTTTATATGGAAACTTGAGTTCCCATTTGAGCCCATGCTTGGCTTCTGTTTTCAAGCACTTTGGTCCATTCTGCATGTCATGGTCCCACTTCAGAGTCTTGTCTACCCCTGCCTATCTCTTTTTAAAACTAAATTAGTCTTATTCCTTCTGGTCTTCCCATTAGAAATCTAGTTTTCTTCTCTGAGTTTTGGAGGACATCTTGTTTTGGGGGACATCTCAAATGAGACACTGTCCTATATTGACCCCTGGTTCCAGTGAAGAGGTAAGATCTGAGTGAGCCCAGGAACTGGCTAGCCCAGTTTAAGATCTCAGCCCCACTAATGATTAGCTGTGTGACCTTTAGGAATCTTTTTATTCTTCCTGAGCCCCCATCTCTTTTATAAAATGGGGATATTATCTATTTCACAGGATTGTTGTGGGGATTACATGAGGAGTTATGTTTGAAGCATGAAGCTTACACACTGAGAACTGCTCCTTCTACTCCCTCTGCCAAGGATGGGAAGCCACTTAATGGTGGATCCAGAAGATTTTATTCCATTCAGGAGGAGTGGCTGCCTCTATGGTAGGTAGTTCTTTGCCTACTCTGTCAATGACACTCATGTTAGAATATAGTGGGAGTCTTCTCTGGAGCTGCTTTGGTCACTGCCAAAATGTCAAACAAGACTTGTAGTTCTACAAATGATTAATTTTAGGAGCTACATTTTGCTTCTACAAGGGCAGCCCAATGTATTAAACAAAGAATGAAGGCAAACAAAAGTCTTCCTTTCATGAACCTGAGTCTTTTTGTTTTGTTTTTGTTTTTGTTTTTTGTCATGGCTGCTTTTCATTAAATTTGTGTATTTCAATTAGAGTTGACATTCAGTATCATTTTATATTAGTTCCAGGTGTAGAGCATAGTGGTTAGACATTTATATAATTTACAAAGTAATCCCCTTGATTAGTCTGGTATCGACCTGGCACTATACATAGTTATTACAATATTGTTGACTATATTCCCTATGCTGTACTTTGCAACCCCGTGACTATTTTGTAACTACCAATTTGTATTTCTTAATCCCTTCACCTTTTTTCACCATTTATTGAATAGGTTTTCTTTACCCTATTGTGTATTCTTGCCTCCTTTGTCATAGATTAATTGACCAGATAGGTGTGGGTTTATTCTGGGCTCTCTATTCTTTTTCTTTGACCTATGTGTCTGTTTTTATGTCAGTATCATGCTTTTTTTTTTTTTTTATTACGATAGCCTTGTAGTATAGTTTGACATCAGGTATTGTGATACCTCCAACTTTGTTCTTTCTTCTCAAGATTGCTGTGGCTATTTGGGGTCTTTTGTGGTTCCATATAAATTTTAGGATTACTTGTTCTAGTTCTGTGAAAAATGCCAATGGTATTTTGATTGAGATTGCACTGAATCTATAGATTGCTCTGGGTAGTGTGGACATTTTAACAATGTTAATCCTTCCTATTCATGAGCATGGACTATGCTTCCATTTATTTGTATTTTCTTCAATTTCTTGCTTCACTGTCTTATAAATTTTTGAGTGCAGGTGTTTTACCTTCTTGGTTAAGTTTATTCGTAGGTATTTTTTGAAGCATTTGTAAATGAGAGTGTTTTCTTAATTTCTTTTTCTGGTAGCTCATTATCAGTGTATAAAATGCAACCAACTTCTGAATATTACTTTTGTATCCTGCTACTTTACTGAATTCTTTTACCAATTATAATAGTCCCTTTTGTGAAATCTTTAGGGTTCTCTCTATATAGTATCATGTCTACTATAAATAACAACAGTTATACTTCTTCCTTTCCAATTTAGATGACTTATTTTTTTTCCTGTCTAATGGCTGTGACTCGGACTTCCAATACTCTGTTGAATGAAAGTGGTACAAGTGGTCATCCTTGTCTTTCTTGATCTTAAGGAAAATGCTTTTAGCTTTTCCCCATTAGGTACAATATTAGCTGTGGGGTTTTCATACATCGTCTTTATTATATTGAGGAATGGAAGTTCTCTCCATTCCCACTTTCTTGATTTTTTATCATAAATGGATGCTGGATTTTGTCAAATGCTTTTTCTACATCTATTGATATGATCATATGAGTTTTATCTCTCAACTGTTAATGTGGCATATCACATTAATTGATTCATGGATATCGAATCAACCTTGCATCCCAGGAATAAATCCAACTTGATGATGGCGTACGATTTTTTAAATGCATTGCTGAATTCGGTTTGTTAATATTTTGTTGACGATTTTTGCATCTATGTTCATCAGGGATATCAGCTTATAATTTTCTTTCTTTGTAGTATCTTTGTCTGGTTTTGGAATCAGGGTAATGGTGGCCTCATAAAATGAGCTTGAAAGCTTTCTTTTCTCTTGCATTTTTTGGAATAGCTTGAGAAGAATAGGTGTTAATTCTTCTTTGAGTTTTTAGTAAAATTCACCTGTGAAGCCATCTGGTCAAAGACTTTTATTTGTTGTGAATTTTTTGATTACTGATTCAATTTCATTAGTAGTTAACAGTTGGTTCAGATTTTCTCTTTCTTCTTAACTTAGTCTTGGAAGATTGTTGTTTGAGGAATCTCTCTGATCACCTGAGCCAGGTGCTCTAGGAGTATCCTTGTGTAGTTTGTGTGTGCCCTCCAGTTGTTGTTGAAGCTTGACTGCTCTTGGCACATCCGTGAGTGGGACTCACTCTCAGGCTGACTGGCTATGAGTATTGGCCATGCCTACAGCATATGAGCTGTTGTGCGGGGGCTGACCCAACAAATGGGATTCACCCCAGCAGACTGATGTGCCTATTGAGACCACCCTTTGGGTGTGCCACTTGTGGGGTTAATCAGGTGGTGTTGTGGTCTGACACCAGCTTCCAGATGTGTTGGTACTGGGGCCTGTTGGGAGGAGTTCCTGTGCAGGCCAAGGTAAGCTGCTACCTGTGACTGGCCCCAAGGCTACCTGATAAGAACTACAAAGCTATCTGTGGTTGCTTACTTCCTGTGCTGAACCTTGAAGCACATGGGCAAACTCATGCTGTGAACCAAGGCTGGCTGCCACTAGCACTGAGACTGAGACAGCTCAGCAAAAGGCTCAGGGAACCTAAGTCCTCCTGAGGCTGTCTGTCAGCTGTCTAAAAGACTCAATAGCTGAAAGAGTCTTGGGTAGTATGTGAGTTGACTGGGGTGAGGTCCCAGGATAGGGCAAGTAGTGTTCACCAGATTAATGCAGATTCAGATTTGGTTTCAGTGCTGAGCCTATAGCCCCTCACAAAAGTCTCAGATGACACTGAGGCCAGCCACTGCCTGCCTCAGGCCTGCGAGACCTGGAGATTGTTCAAGAAATACTGCAGATCAGGCTGGGGCTAGTTTCTTGCCACCAAAAATGTTTCCGAAGGTGTGAGCCAAGGCCTGTTGATTGTTGCTGAATGAACCTGAGTCTTAATGAACTGAAAAAACCTATAATTTGAAAACCCCATTAGTTCACATTTCACTCCGTCATGATTATTGTTAATATGCGCTAAGCTAGACTGAAGTTTTCTCTCATGGAAAATCAGTAGTGTGAAAAAGATTTCAAGGACATAGTTTATCTACCCAAGGGCACAAATTGTATCCATGCACCTTGGGGATGTATATGAAATTATGTTAATAGCCATCTCAATGACCACCTGCTTTCCTTTGCCCCTTACAGCCTGAGCTCAGTGGGAAGCTAGTAATTCAGTGAAGCTTCAGTCAAGTCAAGCTTTCCAGGATCTCTGTCTCATTCAGTCTTTAAGGTGGCTAACAAGGCCCTATGTGCTCTGGTTTCTTGCACTTTTCTGCCCTCTCTCCTCTTAGTTACTTCCCTCTGCTGCAGCCCACCACTGTTCTTCCTGTGCATGAAATACCAGACCTGCTCCTTTCCCAGGCTTCTGTATCTTTGGTTCTCTCCGCTTGGCCTATTCTTCCCCCATATGTGGACCAGACTCATTCCTTCGTCCACTTTAGGCCAATACCACCTTCTCAGTGAGGCCTTCCTGATCACTCCATTTAACACTGGAACCCCTATATTGA